>OY720637.1:45181361-46381361 GCA_963169105.1 Ceriagrion tenellum
CGATGGAACAGAGAAAACGTCGGGACAGAATTATGTTCCGTAAAATATTATAGCAATGATGATGATCATTATTACAGCTCCAAGGCGATATATACATACATCTTCTCCTCCATCTTTCTCCCCATCTCCTCCAAAGTTTCACTTTCCCAACCACCCCAGCTCTTTCTCATTATCATTCCCGACATTCCAGCGGGAAAAACTAAAAATAATAAAATATACTGAATAAAGATATCGCGCTTGCGTGAGCACCTATCACACCACTGATTCGCATATATGTATCGGGAACAATCGCAGAAATATACGGGTAAAAAAACCCGAAAATAGAAGTCGATTTTCTCAGAAATTTTCAGGAAATAGGACGAATGAGATTTGCGGGGAAACCTAAGCTAGGGGCTGGAGAATAGTGCACCTTGTAGACGACGCGAACATGATAATTGCATGATGCAGTGCGACGGCAAAAATGTGGATTTTGTAACCTTTCCCTTTCAGTTTTAAGTCTTTAAAAAATTAATCCCAATAAATTAGAGATGGTCCAGTTCACAGTAATCAACTTGGCTGGGCGCTTTCATTAGCAGGCGACGCTAACTAGCGGAGTCGTTATCAAGTATAAATTAATGGATAATCCCTGCAGACTGGTTTCTGTTTCGTAGACATTTTCCATTTTCTCGAAATCCCAAAAATTAATATCTTCCACGAGCACAAATGGAAATAAGCTCACTGCTTGATATAATTGGGCCTTAAAATGGAAAGAAACAGGAAGGAAAACCTGTTAAAATTTTAACCACTGCCATGCCGACCTATGCCTCTGAAGTTTCGCAAATTTTGCCGAACTTAAGTGCCACTAACGAATCTCAGAAATTAAAAAATTAACAACACCCAGATGAAAAAATTAAACGAGTATGTGGTTAATAAGTTAAACTTCATTTTATGAAGGAGAAAAAATTCGCCTAAGGACAAATTCTACATCCTTCGCAAAAATAATAAGAACCTAAAGAAAGGAATCTGAAGTCCCATCCGACGCGACGACAAAAAGGGGACCAAGGAAGACAATACATCGCAACAGTTCCACGATTAGATTTTATGGCATAGGAAATAGTTTTATCTTTTCCATGCACTTTTTATTAGCAGTTAATTTTATAATTCCAAGCTGGTCACATTATGAGCTAAGACACTGACCCTCTATGAACGAACAAATCAAATTTGTTACGTTTCAAAATCATTGAAATATCTGCTTTCTAAGAGGCATTTCTACTAAGTTGCTGCGCTAGACAGAACTGTAACGCTTCGGATTACGTGTGCAGAAAGTTGTGCCTCTTTCGGCTGTTTGTCAAACAATTTGATTAGATGAATGTGTGACGCTATTCACAAACGATAGCGTGTCTGGTGGGGCTCTGAAATAAATAGTTTCAGCCGTCATACGAAGAGAAAAATTGGGAAAGTTTAAAAAAGGTACGTTATGAAGGTAATGTTGAAGTGTACCTTGTGTAAATATTGCTATGTACAGTATTATTTTGAATTAAATATATACAATACAAATACATCAAATTTCAAAAATAAATCGCAATTTAAAAAAATGCTTAAGTAGCACTTTAAAATACTAAGATAGTAGCAGTCTTTTTTATGCTTATTGTTCTTTATTCCGTCCTTAAAGGGTTAAAGAAAAAAAAACAAAATTATAATGCAAAGATTTGCAAAAATACAGGGCATCGATATTTTAATGCAGGGTGCTAAGCAACGGTTTGAACGGAGTGCTGTTCCTGAAATCATGATATCTCTGGATTGTTCAGTTTTCATCGGCTCCTCACAACCTCACAACTGACTCAAAAGGCAAAACGGCTATCATTTAATCGGCTTCCTCGTTCCATCTTCAATGAGCAAACAAAAAGAGCGAAATCATATTTTTTTGATGCCTACTTTCTGAGACAAGCTTACAAAACGAAGCAAAACACTCCCGCCAGGCACAAACACGAGACTTCCACTACCATCCCTATTCCGCATCACTTCTATTGGTATTCCACCCGCCTTAAACCCTCATCACCACTTGATCCTCTCTCAGAAACGCACATACAAGCGACCTCGATAGCACTGCAAACTCTGGTGGAAATCAGGGACTGCCATATCCTATAAGGCAATCAATCCCATCTACGCTCGTCTGGATAAGCATGGAGTAGCGAGAAGTGGGCCCTGAACCTCACTCAGGTAAATAATACTACCGACGGTGGAGGAATAGTGAGGAAGGAAGGCGGAGGAAGATCTCAAGTGCGCGGGTGGAGGAGCACATTGGGTTAGACAGCAGACGAGGATGGAAGGGGAAAGTGGCGGACGGGAGGGGGGATGAAGACTGCGAGACAGAAAAAAGACACAAGAGTGCTGGAGGAAAAGAGAGACAAAACGCAGCGGGAGAGGATAACGCTTAGGAATGCGTGTGGGTCTCGTGCCAGGGCGCGACCGAGACAACGACAGAGATCTTGAGGCGGCGAGGGCGCGTTCTCTTTAAAGAGGAAAGGGAAAGGAGGCTGTCCAACGTCCGGCGAGCGGACGAACGACGTAACGAAAGAGAACAATTATTTCTCTTCTCTTCCACTGACACCATTACAGCTTTCCCACATCTAAATTCAAGTCACAATTAGTGAGTCGCGACAAAGGCGTTTGGCCAGTGGTGATAAGAAATATTCCATTTATATTTCATACTACATACATGGAGTTCATATCATATTAGTTAATCCCACATTCAAATTGACGGTTGCTATACCGCAGAATCGCTATAAATAGTCATCAACTTACCAGTTATGAGAGGAAAAAGAAATAATTACAACTAGACGTCTAAATCCCTCGCCTATATCCCCCATTTTATCCTAGTGTAGTAATCTACCTGATGAGAGGGCTAATCATCTATTCCGTGTTAGAATTAAATCGGGTCTCATGGGCAACATCTCACTGGCTCGCTTGCCTTAATCATGCTTGGAAGCACCGTCACACTAGTTTACACAGCAACCAAGTTACTCTTGCTACGCTCTCTCTCGTCAACTGATTTTCATAAATCTGCTCGATCTCCTATGGACTCGACAGACATTTCCTCAGAAGGGTCAAAAAATATTTGCTATACCCATCAAAATTATTTCACAAACATTTCCTCCGAAGGGTCAAGAATACTTGCAGGACAAGGCAGCCTCCCTGATTTAAAAATTTTTCTCTTTACTTCACTGAAACAAATACCAAACCATCCACCCAATCAAGTTTTTCCGTCCAACTTTTTTTAAGGAAATACTTTCAATTCCTCCAGTTACTTATCCACGATTCAAAACTTTTCCCCATAATGCGCCATTAAGCGGAATAACGCCATAGTAAACCGCGGTACCCCCTGCTCTACAACGATAACGTAAGTATTTGTGCGTGGAAATGCTGCGTAAGAAATGTGGACTATTTAGTAAGCGTGCTTTTATCATTATTATACCTCGAAAAGAGAGCGTTAACGTCGTTCAAGTGGATGAGCCATCGGCGATATGCGAAGAGTCCGTAAAGCTAGGAACCCGATACGAAAATACAAATAATATGAAGAGACGATTTCTCTTCGACCACCTTGAAATACATAGTCGTACGTAGGTACTTCTCCGCGAATATAAAATAAAGAAATCCTCCAACGTAAAGGCTAAGGAATAAAAATAGGATTAAATAGGAGTGCATGGCGAAACAGCAAGCTGAAGGAACATTCCACAAAGATAAGTTCGAATAGATGATTAAATCATCACAGAAAGAGTTAAGCAAATCAAGAAACGACGAAATTGGTAATCATTTACGATGGAAAACATGTGTACTAGAAAAGTTTCATAAGCATCTGATAGTCACGATGGCAAGATCAGACGAAAATAAATAATTATTCCGTCTTTGTTCGACAAAATTGATGAATAATCAGTCCTCACTCAAAATTATAACACTCATTACAAATTACGCCACTCATGCCCGGGATGGTGAAAATCCACCGATGCGGAGCTCGAGCCAGGTAACTCAGTGTTCGCTAGCAGGCGAGGCCGGAGTTAACGAGCATCAATACCATAAGTCAATCTATCTTTAAACCTATCCAGGTTTTCACGAGAGTGAAACATTCTACTACCACGAAATAAAATTCCCACATCCCTATTATTTGCATAAATAATACGAGAGGGCCTTTCGGGTGTAGTTCTCGCGGGAGCTATTTCACACTCGAGTGGAAATCAATTGTTTTGAAAGTGCGAATTACAAAGGCAAATCAATGCCATCCTACTAAATATTCATCAACCTTCATTAAATCTTGACACGAATCGATTTAAACACGCGATAAAAAAAAACGTAAACACGGGGTAGTTGCAAGGCTTAGCTGAGAACATCATCAAATGAGTGATCCGTGTGAGTTAATTCGGTGGAAGCCGCACCAACCTTCTCGATGACCCAAGAGGACTCGTACTTGATTTCCCCGACGGCGACGAATGCATTTTTAATTAATTTGGACGCTACAACCACGAAAGTGAACGGAGTGAAATGACAGATCACGAAGGCCCGGGGAAATATAAATAAATTCGGTTTATTTTCTCTGCTACATAATTTTCAGGGAACCAAATATTACTGTGTCCATGGTTACGTAGAGTGTACACGGCAACTCGAAAACACGATGTGTGCCCCAATCGCAGATTCAGGATTATTAACACTATGGCTGAGCACCCATTCCACATAGAGTAATTATTGCATTACAAATATTGATTATTTATGCACTCGCCAGAAACAATACTATCCAAATCCAAACCAAGCCCATCCTCTTCATTGGATTTTCTATCCGTTGACAGCAAAGTTTTTGGAGAGTCACGAAATTAACAAGCATAGGGGAAAATGCTAACAACCACAGCCAATTCAAGTCGGGGAGTGAAACATGAGAAAATCCAGAAAAACACGAGAAAGAGAATAAATCAAACGAGGGGCAATAAAAACAAGCAAGCGCGCTCAGGGCTCGTGATATTCGGCCCTGTTATTTTCTATTTAGCCGCTCCCAAGAAACTTCAGAATTTTAAATGGTTGTGTTACCCAAACAACGGTCCTCTTTATGAAAAAATTGACTACTCCAATTTACGTAAAACTTTATACTATCTCCACACAGAGTCAGACGGAAAGTTTCGGATGCAATTTTCCTCCGTGAGGCGAAAAAGGATATACTGGAGGGGAATGGGTCCCAGAATGTGTAGAGGACCGGGAGGAAATTCTGACATTCAGCAAAACCAACCTTAACCGGTAGAATATATATTTTTTTAATTTTATGATGGGTGTTGTTGATTCTAAGCATCTCCTTGGCGTAGTAAACTTAATTGCCCATCCGAGGATGACTAAACATACTCCACTCTTCCGATGCCATTTCGGTCGGTTGGGTGTATGTAAGTACGAACTTTTATAAAGAACGGTTTATGAGTTTTTTATCATCAAAAAGATTCCGACTTGCTTTCTGACTCCTTAATGAGTCTTAAGGTAGTCCGAGCGAGATAGTTCCCTAGTCATAACAGAGACCCTATTCGAACTATGCGAGGAAAGTATGATTAAAGAATTAGAGCGCGTGCAAAGGAGATCTGCTAGGTTTGTTAAAGGCCGTTATGATAATTGTATGAGTGTTACGAGCTTAATAGAAGACTAGGATGGGAATTACTATCAAAACGCAAGTTAAAATTTAGGTTAAACCTTTTCAGTAAATTCGAAACAGAGTTGTTCACAGATGACGTTAGATATATATTGAGAACCCCTGCGTATTATGCTAGGTTTGATCATCTTAACAAGATTAGAGAGATAGATTGTCGTACCGATAGATTTAAAATGTCATTTTTCCCGCGTACTATAGGCAGCGTAGCAAAGGGATAGGTATAAGAAATATAGTTAGAGTAGTCTGTAGTGCAGTGTAGTGTAGTGTAGTGTATTTATAACAAATTTATTTATTATATATTTATTTTATATTATCTATTTACGACAAATGGTTTCTCAGTGTAGTGTAGTGTAGTTAGAGTAGTCCCTATTAACTAGCATATCTCCCTTAAATATCCTACTTGCATGTCAATAATGTATGTTTGGTGATCTTCACCCCCTGCCACACACCCTCGTGTTGGCTCGCAGGGTATCACGTAGATGTAGATGCGTTTTAATTTCACCAGCAGCAGGACACATGAATTAAATATTTCATTATTAATGGTGCAATAATATAGTTTAATATAACAGAAATGGTTAGTAAATAAATGAAAATATCTAAACAAGTCTTTCACTTGACTCATGCGGTGCGTTTGTAACTCCTTCAAAACGGAAGGTTTTTTGTGATACCCAAGAACCTATTGAGGTGATAATGTGATTACTTTTCAAAAATAGTTGAGTTAACATACAAACTACACGCTGTGAGTTTTTTACGACATCTAAATGTTAGAAATACTTCGATTTGTAAATAATATCTCTCTGGAGTGCATGCACAAAATATTTCCCATGTAAAAGGGCTGGTAAATTTTAGCAAATATCTCCGAAAGTAATGCGGTAAGGGGTAGAATTTTTGGTGTCATTGGATAGATGAGACGTTTTTCTTTAAAACGAGACCAAATTCATTGACATCTTAGTAAAATGATTTTTCGCTCAAACTACCATGTTTGCCTTTTTTAAAAGAACCTAAACTGCTATTCTTGAGTATTTATATATGCATTTATAGATTGCCTTTTATTATAACGCATGTAATAGGGTTCACCTGTATGGGCTTAATATTTTATTGCTAATACTATGTTATTTGCCCAACTTCAACGTCTTCCAGCAATCTTCCAGCAATCTTTCAGCTAAACGGACCCGTAATTTGTCAAGTCAAACGCTGCAACTACAGAAATGCTCGCCGACATTAATTATATCAAGGGCGTTGGAGACAAAATCTAACCCTGAAAAGCTTATACAAACTAAAGAAAAACATTTACATTCGAAAATCTATGAACCATCGAATGCAAACACTGAAACACAAAAAGACCATTAAAGCGTACGGAAAAATGGAAACGAAGAGCCCGCGAGGAAGTAAAAGGCCGCACGTGGTGACCATATCAAAAAGGATGGTTGGATGCGAACATTACAACTTTGCACGAGTTTTAAACTTCAGGACTTGGGTGAATGGCTATACTTTTCTGGAGGGTGACCCACAGTTGAATGCATTCTGGCTATCAAATGCCTGACTCGAGGCCGGGATCTCTCTCGGCAATGTCCATTCAACAGAGGATAACTACCTCCAACAGAACAAAAGAATACAAAATTCTGAACGAACAAAAACAACACGAACGGGTCTCGACTGTGCACCAGTGAAGATGTCGGAGAGTCGATCAATTCTGTCAAAACTGAAAGCAGTCCGTGACCGACAAGCTATCTTCCTGACAAACACAACTGCCACAGTAGGCGTTGATGATCATGTCTCAACACTGACCTTAACTGCGTAGCGCCAAATATCTCTCCTACTGCACTCCTCAGGAAACAACTCGATCATGGCTGCAGAAGTCTGCGCCCGATCACTCCACGAACGCACAAACTAATGACGGCCCCGTCCTTTGTTCGACTTGCGAGGCCTCCTCTCGCCGACGTCCCCCTGGGACAGTACCACCTCACGCCGTCACAATCAGCAGGAAAGTACGGAACTAGCTTCCGATTACAAGCCGTGTTGTGATAAGGATGTAGGCACGTATCAACAGAGTCCCTCGCTGCGAAGAACGCTGAGAGCCCCGCTCATGTTTACAATGTAAAAGGCTGAGTATTTACGCAACACGGAGTGAAATTATATAGCGACAGCCACACCACTCCAACAACAATGAGTTGGAAGAAAAGAGACGTGAAAAAGCTTACAGGATAACCCCAACACTTTGCATCACCCGTTGTGCAGGAATATACGTGTCGCGATGGGAGTGAGCAAAGGAAGGAGGAAGGGGAGACGAAAGAAGGTGGAGGGAGAAGGTCGAGCGATTCTCTGAGAAGGCTGACGGTGACTCATTCGGATAGCCCACAGGTTCGATCCGCGAAACCGACGGGAACACGCGAATGAAAAGAAATGCCAGCTGATATACTATTTCCCAAAGAATTCCCTCAGTGTTCATAAGAACCTCAACATTTTGAGATGTTAATTTGATTTGAGATGAGTGCTCTTGGTAAGATGAGAGATCTGCACTTCTCAAAACAATGGCACAAATACCGATTTCTCACAATTGCATGCATTCCCCACTGCGTTTTTAAACATCATCTCCCTATGTTAGCAGGGAAGTTTTCTTCCTCGCAACGAATTAAAATATCCGAAATCCATCTTCAGTTATTAAGAAAAACTGTTGATCAGTTGAGGCGATTTATTTGTTGTCATCTGAATTAAGGTTAAACGAGACGCACTGAAAATTCACTCGAATTGGTGGCTTAATTCAGAAACATTTACGAAAGTAATTTTAAAGACAGCAAACCGAGACTCACAATAACAGGAGGAGCAAACCGAGACTCACAATAACAGAATAAATTATATAACAAAAGCAAATCTGCTTCTCAATTACACGAGAGGTTGCTAAGAAGTTTCATATCAAAAGACACGGTCAAGACGGCACACAATGAAAAACTCAGCATCATAATTTTAGTTCACGTATGTACTTCTATTTACCACAAAATTGAAGCTACCTCTGTCAAGTTACGAATCAAAATTTCAGGGATTAAGGAACAAAATAATGGAGTCCGATTTTTAAAATTATATGAAGCAAAATTTCCGCGTATAATTAAATAATTCTTGGGGAAACAAAACCAGTAGTGATCCTACATGTGGCTCAGTAAATGTCCGGAAAATGAGACAATTGCATCGAATTATATTTCATTCATGCCCAGAGAAATAGCAAGGTATCACAGACATGATAAATAATGAACGTAACAAGAGCACCTGAGCCATGAACAAAACAACTGAAACATTTAAACTACGCTATTTAGCAGTCGACTGATACGTGAACTTCGGATTTAAAAAAACTGGGGGTTCCGAAGATACAGCGTTATGCAACAATGGAGGAAATGTTCTGCAATCAAAAAGTTAATGTGCAACGCAACCAAGCCAAACATATACGTTGACCTGTTCTTAGATATTAAATTAACCAACTAGAAACGTAATAATTGACGTAAATCACTATCCGCAGCTAAAAACAAAGTCAAACTAAACATTTCATGATGCACGGGTGAGACGTTACATTATTCAACCAATGAATAAATATTGACTTCAACACAAATATAAAGGTTCCTATGAATAATCGTACAGATAATAGAAACCAAACACACGTTTGGAAAGTTTATTTCCGAGGACGTTTTAAAGGGACTAGAACAAAACTCCGCAACATCATTTCGTTCAGTAGGATAAACGGAATAATACATTCAGAACAACCATCCAGTGTGGGAAGAGTTGCGGCGGGAGGATATATTATTTAAGCCCCGAGCTGGGAGGGTTTACGCCGCCGCAAAATGTGGCCCGGGGATATTAATGGAACGCCATTTCAATTACACAGTTCGAGCAAAACGACGAACGCGGAGAGCGAATGACTTGAAACAAAAAGAACAATGACTACAATTTTGGCCAAAAAAGTTTAAGTCCATCAAAAGGAAATAGCAATACATTTTCGAACGTGATTCCAATGGACCAATACACGGGTGAGTTTTCGAGATGTCTGCGTACCCACAAGTAAACGAAACAAAAATGGACTGGAGTAGTTCGCGTTCTGTAACTGAATGCACTACGATCCCCCTAACGCTTTCTAAATCGCACTCGCACGGCAGACAACGTGCATGGAATACCAGACCATCAAACCATGTATCCTCATGAATGTGCAGCGTCCAATAAAAAAATCAAGATATGGATTTAGCAGAACTCATACTTCAAAAATCAAAATCGTATTGGCCAATTCCTGCTAAATTTAGCCTCGAAGAATCCCATTTTGTTGCGAATTATGAGTTGTTGGGCATTGTAAAAAGAAATTAGAATTAAGAACACTGCCCGTCACAAATATTTACCACGCCCTCTATGAATACAAGTAACCTCACAATTCCAAGAATAAAATCACTCGTTGATACGCTTTGCCCACATGAGTTGATCCTAAGGTAGGCTAATATGAAATCGTTAATTGCCACACAAAATTGACACAATCGTTAATTAAAACCGATAAAACAAGGGGTACGTAAAGAGTACGAGATCCTGTTGTGAATGCAGTCAAGAAGTCACATAAAATTCAACGAATCACATATAGTTTTCATACTCTGATAGAAGACTGATCCATCTTAGGATGATTTCCTTGTTCCATATAGCGGCCTAATTAGGGAAGCTGCGACACAATCCATCTTTACGAGAAGACTATAAGAGGTGGAGGCGTAACATCACTGGAAATCACCCATTCGGAGCCCAACAAACTGAAATGATAAAATCATAAGCATTGATTGACGAACAATCCGTTTCAACGCATAAGAAATTTAAAAATTTGAAAAATATTTTAACGTAAGAGTAACTAAAGTGAATTTTTTCTCCTGGGGGGTGTCAAATAACACGACTAGGGTGCTAAAGGTACGAACATATGTATTAAGGAAGAATAAGGTCAATCAAAGACTAAAAAAGATGCAGCATAAATACTTCATTCACACTATATGAATTTTGAGGTTTCACAACAGTCAACGACGTCAAAGTGGAAATTTTCTAGACCTCAACCCCATCTATATTACTCCGAAACATTGAGTCATGCGGAAACAACGAGAGGGATTAGAATTATAATGAATTTTAAAAACTCGAAATGCGAAACCAATCACAAATCTGAGTGGAAAAATACGTCGGCGACGAAAAAAAACACGGTAGAAAGGCACGGATATCCGTACCTATGGGTGAGCTCTAGTATGATCAGTACTTCTAGGGGGAACGTCAATTTAAAAAAAAATCACAGAAGCAGATGGAATAACCAAATCATGGCGAATTTACTCGCAGCCGATGAGTTTTACGCCGAGGGGAGACAAAAAAACATGCGGAATCGAAAGCAAAAGAAGGGAATGAGAGAAACAACTGCGGATCGGAATTCGCATTTTTCCCCGGCGAGGGGGAAAAAAATTAACAGGCGAGGGGAGAGGGGAGAGAAAAAAGCAAAGGGAAATTTCAAAGGATGTTCATTTATGTTCCGGGCTCGCTCGCCCGCCCCTCTCCCGCATTCCCTACCTCTCGGCGTGACACGTCCGAGGTTGCCTCGTGTTGAGAGCGCTGTCAAAATCCGCTCGCAAAACGCGAAACGACACGGCGACGTGGAGCCAGCGACAAGGCTTGATGTGTCCTCGCCGTAAATTTCGTCCGGGGGACAACATTATGAGCCCACCTTCAACAACGGGGCGGGATGGGAACGTGACAAAAGAGGGAAGAAGGGAAACACACACACACACAATATCGGCAAAACTGCTCCGAGGGATGGGATGATCCCCCACCAGCCAGTTCCCGCCTGAGTGTGCCCACCGATACCCTTACCACTCACTCGGGTCCTTCCACGCTGATTGATTCGCCATGGAGAGCGCCGCGCGGTATTTCCAGGAAACGCAGGGAACTAAAATATTTCGCGCTGATCTAATTGAGATAAATGCGACAGGGGAGTACCTCTGCCTAAAAAAAATTAGCACTGACTTCAAATGCACAATTTTTGCACGAAAACCAAATGAAATATGAGCCATATATGACCTAGAAAAAATTAATGCCTTTGAAATACGATGACAAAAATCGGCACCAGAGATGGGCAAACTCGTTCATTTTTGGGAACTCGTTCACTGCGAACCGGTCCTTTTTGGGACCTGTTCCTTTTTCCTCGTTTACCGTTCCTTTTTTATTAACGATCATTATTTTTTTTCAATATGTACTTAGCATCAAAAATAATATATGAAACTAGAAATAATTTGTACGGTGTAATAATCGCGTTCTACAATACTAAATAAGGAATAATAAAAATCAAATTATGGGACGGATTTAAAATATTAAAGGAACGAGTGACCGAAAGGAACGAGTGACCGAAAGGAACGAGTAACCGAAAGGAACGTGGTGCCGAAAGGAACGAAAGGACGTTCCGGAGTAGTCGGTCCTCGGTCCCACCGTTCAATCCATGAACCCGTTCCTTAGGTCCAGTTCGTTCGCGAACGACCCACCTCTAATCAGCACTGAATGAAAAACGTCAAAAGAAAATATAGATACTATGAAAAGTTGGATAGAATTTTTATGTTCTTACTTCTCACTTTTTGAGAACGATTCAACCTTATATAACAAGAAAGGAGGTCAAGCACTGTGTTCTGCATGTCCTTACCTGAGAGCTAGCGTCGTTCAAGCTGACTAACATGTTAACATTTTTTTATGCATGCCCTCTTTCACGCATACAGCAAGAGTTTCCCACGCTTGTGCAAATAGTATTACGAATAAAATGAAAACCTAAATGATCGTTGAACACAAATAAACATGCCCCTATCCATTACATTCAATAGCCACTTATTTCAGCAAATAGCGTCATAAGTAGTTGCTAGCCTAAAAAATTGTCTACTGCAATAGAGCAATGACAGAGCACATACGAACCTTCAAATTAAATTGGTACTTCTCATACGGCCGCCGGTTAAAAGAGGGTAAATATACCTCACTCTGAGCCACACATCGAGGTATTAGGTTATGAGAGCAATGCAAATAAACTTAATAAGAATTACGGATGCACATTAGGGTTTTACACGAAAAATACGATATTATTAAGGATGGATTTCAGTTTTTAAAATGTTTGAACCAATATACTTCCCTCGACTTCATTTTTTTTATTTACCAAACTATCCAGTTCCTACAATTATAAAGGAAGCATAATAACTGTAAGTAACCTCAGAGCCACCGTGTCGTAATGTCCGTCGAGCCGATACGCCCGCGTCGAGGAGAATTACCATCGGTTCCCTCTCATTCGAGAAACCTTATGCTTGCCAATTTGAGCGCGGAAAACGATTTACGACATCCTGCCCCAGTTAATAAATAACATCTGATACTTTGAACTTCGATAAATCCGTGTTCCAAATGCATGGCAGGAAGGACTGGCTATTTTCCAGCCGCGGAGCAAGAGCAAAGACGGCCCATGAATGCCCAACCCACTTTCCAAACTGACCATGCCCACGCTACGCGACGGTAATGTCCCTCTCCACACCAAAAGAGGACCCCTGCTCATGTCATCGAGATTTATCCCTGCCCAGCACTGGCGCCAAATGGTTGTACCCCCAGGAAATGATTTATGCGCGCGTCATGGTCGAGTGAATAGCATTGAGCCATCGAATATCGTCTCTATCCCTTAATTGGCGGAGCTCACTCATTGTTCCACCCAGAACACGACGATTGGAATGGCTATGTTCCACTGATCTGTGCTCACTTGCTGCCTCGTCGATAAATAGTGGATCATTGCTTTGACTATAAAACTCCCATTAGAATAGATATTATCTGGT
The DNA here is from genome assembly GCA_963169105.1 of Ceriagrion tenellum. Classification (NCBI taxonomy): domain Eukaryota; kingdom Metazoa; phylum Arthropoda; class Insecta; order Odonata; family Coenagrionidae; genus Ceriagrion; species Ceriagrion tenellum. The sequence goes on from OY720637.1 coordinate 45,194,844, forward strand.
ACCCGAATTTACTCTGAGAGATAGAAACCTACATTTCTGCAGTGAGTATTATACAAAAAATCAAACTGAGCAGACACCATTTCAATCAGTAGCCCGATAAAAACGCACGAGGGCCAGTTCCAGCCACGACTACACTCAAATCTCAATTTTTTAGAAGAGTTCTACCAGTTAAGGTAGGTTTTATTGAATGTCGGAGAATCTCATCTCATTTTCTTTTTTTTCAGGGGCCTAACTCGCTCTAGTATATCTTTTTAATAGCTTTTATTTAACTTCACTTGTGTGTCAGGGTCAAATTTTTTAATCAATTTTTAACTACCTTCCTGACTAGTTAGAGATCTGAAATTTAGCAAATAGTATGAAATTGTTTCAGGCTTAACTTGGTGGAAATGCGATCTATCCATGATAAAATATAACACGACAATAGTAATATCCACACTTTAATGTACTACTTCAACACCGACCATGGTTTCGACATGATAATGACATAGTATGTCGAAACCATGGTCGGTGTTGAAGTAGTACATTTAAGTGTAGATATTACTATTGTCGTGTTATATTTTATCATGGATTTAGCAAATAGGTTCATTTCCGGTGACAATACAATATTCAGTCATAAAAAAGTCAAAAATAAAATGAATATTAAAGAAATTGTGATTTTAAATAAATAGCTATTTATATCCTGTAGTGTATGCAATATTGTAAACTTCTTTTTTTTTTACTTTTTATACCATTTTTGTAAAATAAAAGCTATTTAAAAAAATATTTTTTTTATATTTAATTATTTCGTCTCAACAAACGATCTGCCCTTCTTCATCCCGCCCAGAAACCTATTCTCTTTCTTCCTCTTCCCCGCCTGCCCAACATCCTTCCCTCTATCACACTCTTGAGCAACCCATCACCCCTTATTACAACCTCCAGCCACCCACTCTGCCGATCTCGAATTTCATTCAAAAGTATCCTTTCCTCGCCCACCATCTCGAGTACTTCCTCGTTAGTTCACCTCTCCGTCTACCTCACCTTCTCTATCCTTCTCCACACCCACACCTCAAATGCCTGCAGCCTATTCTCGCCCTCCTTTCTGAGGGTCAAAGTTTCTGCCCCATACAACGCTACGCCCCATATCGAGCTCAGTGGATCATTGCTTTGACTATAAATTCTATTCTAATTCCCATTAGAATAGCTATTCTCCAGTAGCTGAATCGAATCTGAGAAATAAAAACTTTGATTTCTGAAGCGAATAGTGTACGAAACATCGAACTGAGTCTACACAATTTCGATCAGTAGCCCGATAAAAACGCACGATTCCCAGTTACAGCCACAAATACATAAATACGTTGAGTGGGATTAAAATTGGAAACCTTAAAAACTGACTGGCACACCACTGCGAAAAAACAATCAGAATTTACTGGGGACGTAAATTGAAAACAAAAGCGTAACGTCACCCACACACGTCCATAAGTGGGAGAGAGACTGCCGCGCAAAAGGGAGAGTGCGTGGGCAAAGATACTGGTTCCATTAAGAATTCCGGAGCCAGCTTCAACGGTCGCCACGGACCGTTGAGACTTAGCCGCTCGGATACGGACAAATGCGAGAGCGATCACATTTACAAACAATGGATTATAGCCGCTGGCAATAAACAAGCCCAGCTCGGTCCGTCTCTCGGCTATCACCGCGTGAAATGCGAAAGGGAACGGGACGAGATACAGCGGGGGTGGGAGAATGACAAGGAGGGATGACGGGGGCGGGCGAGGGGGCGAGTGGCGGAGTAATGGGGGTGGCGGGAGGAATCCGGATACCGGGAGGAGGTCGGTTGTTGAGGCCGACGTCCCGAAGGGGACGGCTAGAGAAGCGGGAGAAAAGAGACGCCAAGAATTGAATGGGAAGGAAAAAGATGAGATCTCTGCTTTCCCTGGCGAGGGGAATGGAAGGGAGCAAGGAGGAAGAAGAAAAAGACGACGTCTTGACAACAGGACCCGTCCGGTGTGTTCCGACCCACGAAAGCTCGGATCATGAAAATGAAAAATAAAAAAAAAACACAAAATACTTCTTCGCGGATCGAAATGAATGTTTTCCTCGAGTTTCCGTCGGAGATGATGCGCACGGCTACGTCACGAAACTCAGTCGAGCGTATTTCCTTTATCTTCGGTCACAACAATTTTCCCCGGTAGGTGATACCCACATTATATTACTTGTCTTTCGACCCAATTCAAAGAAGCATTACGTTTCTTGATCACTTCATAAATCCTAAAAATCTACCTTTCGAAGACGATTATTATTAGAGCTGAACGTTCATCATATTTTAAGTACCAAGTGATGATAATTAGTTGCGACTAAAAAGATCGATAAGCATTTATTCCCACGGGGAGCGTTGAGCAAGCGCAGGAAAGGAAGTGACGGAACATGATTTCTCTGCCCTAAGGGAAGATTAAGATAGGAAGAATTAATAAAAGATTCATACATGAAAAGCAAATATTACCGCAAAGCAACGTTAGAGGTTTCTCGTTCAGAAAAATTAAAGCGAGAGATTAGACATGAAGTTACCATTGATTGATAAAAAATAATTCTTGTTTCCCTTAGAAAACTATCTACTTCTTTCGCTCGAAAGTACTGGAAACTAATCTCAGATGTAATCAATTGAAGGCAACGTTAGTCATGGATATTTTTTCATAGCGGAGATAAAGTTTGCTAGATAATATTCTACGTTATCATATCATTGGCACCTGTCCACGGTGATTTTTTTATCATTACAGTTATAATAATAACATGGCGTCTTTCGTGGGGCGAGATTGAAACTAAGGCAGTCTCTTCTTCCACCGAACCCCTCGTCAGAAAACTACATGAAATTAGTGTGAAGAAAAATAAATGAAATAAGAATAAAGAAAGATTTTAAAAAATGTGGGAAAAACATAAGGAAGTAAGGAGGTGATATCTTTGACGAAAAAACCCACTACAGGAAAACACCCACAAGTGAAAGGGTGGGGTGAAAAACCTGCGAAAACCTAAAGATAGGCACCAATAATATGTGATAAGTGACAAGTTCCTAAGTATGCATTATCCCAGTCAAATGTAAGAAATATCCATATTTACGTGTACATACAATCGCAAATGGCGAGTGAAATAGCTACGAACTTCCGATGATAGCTGTGTCCCGAAATGAGTAAGTGATCGCACGCCCTTTCCGCCGCAGCCATAAGTTACAGGCCAGGAATTTGGTCGATGCAAATTGGCGCTCGCACACATGAATGCTCATTCTGATCACTCTCCCTTTCACTTGTCCTTCTAATGGACGAGAAGGGAGGCCGGGTCGGGTGAGGGAGGGAAGGGGAGGAAGGGAGGTGAACCAGCATCTCTCCGAAATCGAAGAAATATCGAAAAACTATCCGGATGCCATCGACCGGGCGAGTTTGAAAATCAAGACGTCACCCTGCCCGCCCATCTCCCATCCATTCGCCCCCTTTCCCGGGGAAAAAGTTTCCTCCTTTGGACCCACTGATCCCTTTCCCCATTACACACCGCGTTTCACAAGAATAACCCTGTCGCCGACCACCTATTTCCCCCACCAGAGCGCTGCGGGAGACAGATACGTCCACGATCGAAATCTCGAGGTTTGAGCGGCCAGGCATAACTCGCCGAGAAATCACAACATAAAGGCCATTATGTGGAGAGATCATAACTTTGCGAACTCGTACGAAAATAAGGCAATGGAAAGTGCAAGCAAATATTATTTAAGCAGCTCGTTCATTCCGATGACCACAAGTGGCGAAACACAATGGACGGAAATCGAAAGAAGCTGTACAAAATAATACTTTTTTTACCCTTTTTTGGATTTGGAAATGTAATAGTGTGATTGTAGAATGTCCCTGGAAGAAATAACCAAAACTAGTTTTTTTTAAATATTGGCGTTTACGTTGCGATGTACCGGAACACAGAGTTACCGAGTAATATGCTGTCGCTTTGAATTTTAAATCCACAGAATTAGTAATGAATAAAATATCTTCATGATTTTCAAAAGCTCCGCGAAAGTAGAAGAGCATTTCTTGAACCTCATCTCAATGCAAACTAAGCCATTAAACAACTAAGTAGTTAACGACCTAATTAAACTTGTACGTTTACGATTTTGCCCAGCAATAATTGGTCACGCAACTTTTTTAATACGTGGGACCCGAGCCGTTCATTTCTGACGAGATCCATTGAGTAGTGAAAACACAATAAAAGGTGACTGAATGCAACGGAGGTCCGAATAGTAAATAGCAGGGTACCCGATCTCTAAGGCTATCACAACAAAAATAACGCGCACAATTTTGCCGAAGACATTCGAGAACAATAGTACATGCTTAAAAAAAAGTGTATTGGTATACATACGTACATACATACCAATTACACCGTTCCCTTCCGGGGTAGGCATAGTCAACATGTTTCACTCATTAATACATAATTGTACACCTAACTTTGCTTCAATAATTTCCTCCATACTGACCTATCCTTGCAAACCTCTTTTGCTTCATTTACTCCCATACACTGCTTCAAACACGCCCTCCTGTTTTTAAGACTCCTAATATTCCTCCTCCTAAGAATTTCCTCAATCACATTCAACCACAACTTTCTAGTCCCACCTCTACCTCTCGCACCATTCATTTCACTCTTATATATCTGTTTCGATTGGTATATGCTTTTAAAAAAATGAACACCGTGTTTTACAACGTAAGCATCCAAAATATTCCAATTCGATGCAAACGCGACGTCAGTAGAAATTATCCTCAAGGGTGGAAAACGCAGTCTATAGGACACAAGGGCTGACATACTGCCCAGACCTCTCCAGCCCAGGGGATTCAGGACACCCTTGAAACGCCGGAGAATCCACTGTGGAGCTTCATTCGGTGGTCGGGATGGGGCTGCCGCCGCAGGGGGAAAGCGTGTATTGGACGCCAAATGGAACCGAGGACAGAGACAGCTGAGAATTGGGGATGCCCGACGCACATCACTGCTTTCGTTTTCCAGAGGACTTGGGCGAGGGTCAAGGTCTAGGTCACCGCGACTTCTTAAAGGCTACAGAAGAGTGGTTGCAGAAGCGGTACGGGAAGGGACCTTAGAAGAACTTTCATGTCACTCAAGGCTAGAGTTAAGGCACAGCGAATGCTTGGGGTTAGAGAGACGGTTACAGCAACGCCGCGAAACGGGCCAAATCAGGATGCAGGGTGCAGTATCAGATATACCAAAACAAAGGGAATGAAAAGGCTCGTACAAAATAAGAGACTATTATTATTAAAGTATTCTACCGGTAGAGGTAGGTTTTGTTAAATGTCAGAGAATATCCTCCCGGTTTTCTACACTTTAAGGGGCCTGTGTACTCCAAGATATCCTTTTTCTCCTAAGCATACCATACTTATCTGATAATTTTCGTCAGTGTAAAAAATGCAACCAAGCCGAAAAAATGATTTACTCAATACAATAAAGAAAATACAGCAAATCCGTCGCAAGACAATGCAAAGAAGTCAGAAAATGATTTAATAAAGAGAAGTTCAGGGGGAAGAATGCGCTAAACCCGACTCGATAACTATCGTTGATAAAACAAAATCCACAGAAATTGGCAAATGTATTCTTTGTCCCAGGAGGTGTTATAGCTACTTAACACAAAGGAGAATGGCAGACTACCTTAAAACTACTTTTAACAAGAGAAAAAAACATATCCAACTAGCATTAGAATTAATAATTGGCGCAAACAGAAAGATGAAAGGTTTTCCGAGAAGAAAGAGGGAACCATAAGTCGGATTTGAGAGAAAAATTGACAGTCCATTAAGATCATTAGGAGGTTTAGGCAAGGAGCAGGAAGCTCGGAAGAGACTTCGAAACTAACCGCAGTAAGAGCGCTTGAAAACTCGACACATTTTCCGACTTTGAAGCCAATTAATAGGCATTCCCTCAGTAACTTCTACATATAATCCATTTCCCTATGTCATGCATCAACATCACCACAGACCCTATGAAAAAATTACTGAGAATAAAACACCGAAAAAGATTCGAGGAATTATGGAAAATGTGGGGTTTAATAAAAATCCAATAATTCTCCATAATTAATTTCGAGGAAAAAACGTGAATGATTTATCGACGGGAGCTAGCCATCATTTTAGCGGCCAGAAACTTCAAAAATATTTTTTTCGAATCTCGCCACATTAGAACCACAGTTCAATGAAATGAAAGGAGCCCGTTACATCCACCGGTGACATATATAAAACATGAAGAATATTCAAAATGCGACGTTAAAAGTAACATAACGTCATACAAGTATAGAGTACATGCTCTTCACTCTTGCCTTAATTGACACAAAAATTCTACAATATTCTTAACCCTGTATTAACATTATTCTACCGGTTAATGCAGGTTTTGCTGAATGCCGGAGAATCACCTTCCGATTCTCTACACTTTCCGGGGTCTATCTATATCTAGTATATCCTTTATCGCCTCCGCAAACGATCTGCCCTTCTTCATCCTGTCCATGAAACCTATTCTCTTTCTTCCCCTACACTGCTTGCCCAAAATCCTTCCCCCTATCACACTCTTGAGCAACCCATCACCCTTTATTACATCCTCCAGCCACCTACTCTGCCTATCTCGAATTTTTATTCAAGAGCTTCCTATCCTCGCCCACAATCTCAAGCACTTCCTCATTAGTCTTCCTCTCCGTCCACCACACCTCTATCCTCCTCCACACCCACATCCCAAATGCCTTCTTAACCCCTAATTCGCAAGAAATTTTTCATCAACAAGGCTTCGGTTTGACAATACTGTTTGACAAAACTTGTCAGCATCTTCTACATTTTATTCTTCTCTCTACATTCTATTCTTCTTCTCGGTATCTAAGATTTGCTCCTCGAGAATCACAAAAGAGGACGCATAAGATAAGTGATCTGGTCACCTAAGAAGGAAGGTGACGTAGAGGCAAGCTGCAACATTTCAGGGGAAAAACGCCAGAGAGAGGCCCGTCATAAAACTCTGTGCCGCGCATATCGCTACCTCTCTCCTCGAGTTCCACTCGTTCAAGCTTCCTCCAAAGGCGCGACCCCAGCTGGCCTCGCCATATCGGCGGAGTGGGCACCAACCGTGAACGAAGCAAATTAAGGAAACGACGCAAAGCTAGATGAAATTAAAACGCCATAGGTTGACTTCGAAGAGAATGGACGATGAGGGGTGTGAGAGTTTTCACCAAAATTTGGGACTCGATCTAATTTTACGGCGAGGAAAAATGAAGTAGCTCTGAATTGCCCGAATTTCACCGGGTAGGAAATTATTCCTGAGAACCTTTGCCCCTTTTCAAGATTCATCGATATGGCAATAAGAGATAATCAAAGAAAATTAGCTGTCCCATTCGTTCTCACAAACCTTAAACGAAGGACACCGTTTCGGATTGTAAACGAGTTGAGATATAGCATACTTGGAAAAATTATAACGACAAACCTAACTCTTCACCTCTCTAGGCAAAACAATTATGTAATCGACCTTCTTTAATGATAAGGACTAAAAATTGAAAATTCCAAAGGGCTAGAAAACGACGCATCAAATGCTATTTCTTGCTAATGCGATTCATTTGCAATATAAGAACAGCAAAATTACCAAAACATTCATTCTACGATCGAAAAACCATGGAATACATATATTTTCGAAAAAAAATCAATAGCTCCAATTGACCGCTTCATCCCAAGGGTACTCAATGTTGAGCTCGAAGATGGCATATCACCAAACATAAAAAGTGAAAAAATAATAAATAAGAAAACATTTCTCCACAGAAACCTTGCTATGTCAAGTACTTTACCGTCGGTCTTCGGGAGTGGAACGCAACTCGAGAGAATTCTTTACAAAGCGCAAGAAGCAGCATTCAACACCAGCAACAAATACTTCTCCGGCCCTAAAAACCCTCGGGTTAGGTAACAACATTCCTCCAGCATATTTAACTGTTTCTCGGGATGCAAAATACGTTCATAGTGTACTCTACAACTGGCTAGGGGTTTAAGCATCAACGGAAATGAAGTAAGTCGGTTATCCTGCTCCAGAATCAAATACTTTTAAAACATCGCAAAGGAAACAGTTATCATCCCCTTCACGTTGGAAAAAGTAATGGAATAAATACAGAGATCAACTAATGGTCATTTACATACGGATATCCATATCGCGAATACGACTGACCTAGGTAGTAAAATGATTTGAACTCGTAAATTGTGGCGTTTTGGGATACATTTCTCGTATGAGCAGGTACGCACATTAACAAGTACCTCGAATCAGTCATAAAGGTAGCATTCTATCCACGCAATATGCAACCATTGAAACTCAGAGGTATTATTATTTACGCAGCCGTAGAGCGTGAATATTTTAGGGTTACCCGCCACAATGGCAACTCACTGGTCTTAGGATTGTACTTCGCATCCATTATGGATTTTCTGTTTGAGGCTCAATGGGACGATACAATCACAGTAGATGGATCTTATAAAGGCCGCTTTACACGGTAAATTTTATTGCACAAACTAACGTATCATAGAATGTACAGTGAAACCTTTATTAAGCGGCCACCAACGGTTCCGCTGAAAATTGGTCGTTAGTACGGGTGGACGTTCGACAGGGGTTCAGTTTATAGGAGTATTATGCAAATGAACAGGCACCTAAGTTGAAAAAAATATGGAAAATCTCTTTAAGCAACGGTTTCGTTAAAACCTTTGCAGATGTGGCTTATTTCCCATGATTTAGTTTCTCCTGGTAAATTTCAAAACATTTTAACTTGATATACACGTACAGTGAAACCATAATTTAGTAACCACCGACGGATCCGGTGAAAACGGTCGTTGAGAGTGGTGGTCGCTTGATAGGAGTGGGCGCTAATACCCTGTTTACAATACTAGCTTTCTACATCTACATCTACATACTACCCCGCAAGCCACCTCAAAAGGAACGTGGCGGGGGGTGTCAGGACACCAGCCGTAAAAAAAATAAGTAAATAAATAAAATTTCCGCCTAGCATTTATTAAATTCCTTAATTGTTCGGGGGAAAAACGAATTCCCATACCTATCCGTTCGGCAAAATATTCCTCTTAATTTATCGATTCTGTCGGACCTGGAAATATAATGTGGTTCTAATATGCTGTTCTTCGTGTCGCTCTGAAAGATATCCATTCTCAATTGCTCAAGCAATCTTAGCCTAGCACGTAGCCTCCGAGTCTCTAGCGGCTCCCACCCTAAATCGTTCAAAATCCGTGTAACCCTTTTTGTTCGGCCGTAGCAGTTTTTTGACGAATCGCGCAGCTTTCCTTTGTATTTTATTAAGTTCATGGACTAGGTCTTTCTCCGCCGGATCCCATATGCTCGCTGCATATTCAAGGTGTGGCCGGACGAGCGCGAAATAGCACCTCTCCTTCACTTTCTCATCCGAAAATCTTCCCACAACACGCTTGACAAATCCTAGCTTCTTCAGGGCTCTGCCACAAATATTTCTTATATGTGTCCCCCACGATAGGTTCGAAGTTATCGTAACTCCCACGTATTTAACTTCATCTGTCGCATTTATGCTAACACCATCCACAACATATACATGGGGATAGTTGGACGACCTACGCAAGAAAATGAGCCGCGGTGCATTTGCTCAGATTAAGTTCTAGTCTTTTAATCAGGTTAACTCTTAACCCTAGTAAAAGTTCGCCGTGTGAACGCAGGTTGGCGCTGAACAGTCAATTTTTTAACCGCGCTGGAGTTACTAGGGTTAGCGCTGGTTACCGTCATTTTTAACGTGTGTAAACGCAGGTTAGTCAGAATAGTAGTTAAGTGGCCCAGTCCGCTTGCAGCTTTTACTTAAAGCGTACAATGTATTAAGCGAGTTTCTATTGTCATATTTCGTATCCATGCATCCGTGGCACGTTGCTTGATGAATTTATATGCATTAGTGAATGATGAACCGTATATTAAGTTTAAAATTTACCTTAAAAGCGCAATCGAGGATGGGTCAATGGCAGAACTTGTAAGGAAAAGTCGTCAATTGCGCTGCATATATTGAGGCAAGGACTCGAAATGAAATTTATTTCCAAATATTGAACGTCAGTTAACGTACTGATTTGTTTCTATCTATCAGAAAAGAGTGCAAAAGACATAACGTAATAATCTCGGGGTATCTTCATGGTGGAGACTAGGGGAGTGAGGCGTCGTTCTACTAAGGAAATTCACTCTCTCAATTTTCATCTTTCGATGCGTTAAGTGATGTTTAGACATGAAATGATATGTGTATATTCAAATACTAATGAATGAGAAGTCTAACCATGTGAAGCATTTGCGTATTCAATCCTTTTTCTCACCCATACAAGTTCCGTGAACATGGCTGAAGATAGCCCAGGAAACAAATGAAACGCAACTTGCGATGTTTGTTGGGCTGTGGGCTAGGTGAGCTTCATCACCTTCTTGACTCTCCACCAGAGGCCACCAGCAAGTTAACAAGGGTTAAATCATGCCGCGTAAATGCAAGTTAGTTAAGCCGCTATATTAACTAACATTCTAACCCTAGTAATGTAAACGGGGCATAAGAGATGTTTCACTGTACAAGAGAATGAATGGTCTTACGGAGTAGGTTCTATTTCCCGTTCAGGCATTCAGATATTCAGTCAATTTACCCCTTTACACGGTACAATTTTCCTCACGAAAGAGTTCACAAAATCGTTTGTACAATAAAATGTACAGTGTAAAGCGGCCTAAGACCCTAGCCTACCACTCCTGTTATACATCTACATCTACGTAATACCTTGCGAGCCACCACGAGGGTGTGTGGCAGGGGGTAAAGATCACCAAACATGCACTATTGACATGCAACTAGGATATTTAAGGAAGACATGCTATAAAATAGGGTCACATGGAGCTAGATGGTTAGTATCTACATAATAAGGAAGGGAATAATATGTTGAACGAATATTTTGCCTAAATTGGGCTCTCAATATGAGAAATTTACAAGGAGGAGGCCAGTAGCCTTGAGAAGCGGAGCACGGAATTCCATAGAATCCATTTCCGAGATCCCATTTCGAAAGAACACTTCCCTCCCGCGATTACCACAATGTGATTTAACGGACGGCCGGCCACCCGCGATCTCAGTTACCGGAATAAAGGCCCTCATCACGCCAATTAGGAAGCGAACACAACTCCACGGGCGGGTCACGACTCATTTCCCAGTGGCGTGAAACTATAATGACGACATTAACCCGAAGGCGCAACTGCCAAAAGGCGGGAGACGCGAGGGAATTACGCGCGCACCGACTTTCCCTTGGCTCTCTTTCGAAGTCCCTCCTCCCCCGATTCCATTATTTTTCTCGAAGGCGCGAGCTAAAAATATTCCACCGCAACACACGACGAGGAGCGAAAACAGTCAATCGGCAGTGCCACTACGACTACGCCGTGGATTAGAGGTGGGGTCGTTCGTGAACGATCGGCCCCAGAGGAACGGGTCCATGGATTGAACGGGAGATCCGAGGACCGACTTCTATGGAACGACCGTTCCTTTCAGTTCCTTTCGTTCCGTTATTACTTTCGCTTCTATCTTTGAAATTGAAAAATAAGTTTATTGCTCTAGGACCTCAAGAAACAATCAATTTACATAAAATAAAAAAATAAGTTTATTACTCTAGGTCCTCAAAGAACATAATCAATTTACATCAAATACAGAAGTCTGGAAATTGCACTATACACAGTTGTTCGCTATGAGCGAAGACTCATAACATTTAAAAAATATTATAGGTTAAACCACGGTAAGAATAAATATAATAGCATGTTCCATTCATATAATCTATAAATTAAAAAAAGATAATATTCATGGCAATGACAATAAATAATAATATTCATGATAAGTTCACAAAGTATGAGCTATTAGAACAGTTTGCGATGATATAAGAACAATTACACGAAGAGAAGATATACGAGCAAAAAAATAAACTTTGTGCACATAACTCATGATGAATCGCTAAGTAGCAGACAATACATCTTTCATTTAAAACAATTTAAGGTAGAAACGCTTTTTAGTTCATATGTGATAGAGTAACAAAATTTGGACCCTACTACTTGGAAGGAAATACGGAAGCTAGTGGTCCGATGAGCGGGGTAATAAATGAAATTGACATCTATTCTGGTTGTCATATCAGTTGTTTCCGGCACAGTTTTGAAGAAACTAAAGATATATCCAGAATTTTTTTAAACGAAATAATACATAAAGGAATATAGCTAAGAAATATTTGCGTCGTTTTTTTTGCCGTCAGCCATCCGTAAGGTAGGGCGATATATGGACATATCATCGTAGGCCGTATACAAATCTTACACAAAAATTTAATAAGTGCTGAAGTTTTAAATCAAGGTCACCTGGGATAATATTGTAAACCAAGCAGCAATAATCGAAATGAGGTAAAATAATGGATGATATTAACAGTTTCCTGGTTTCAACAGCCATCTTTAAGAGATAGGATGCTCATTATAATCCCCCAAAAATTCTTGTGCTGAAGCTAGCGGTGTAATTAGCAGTATTTTTCTCTATTTTAATCAGCTCTATTTACGCAACCAAGTAGAAAGTTGGTTACATCAACTTCATTTTTTATTTCCATTTCCAACATTCTTAAACACCGCCATTACGGTATACTACGTATTTATAAGTATTTTTTTACATTCCTTACACACCAAAAGAATGATAAAAATAAATATACATGACCACCAATAAAAAAAGGAACGGTGAACGAGTGAAAAGGAACGGGTCCTGAAAAGGACCGATCGAGAGTGAACGAGTTCCCAAAAATGAACGAGTTCCCAAAAATGAACGAGGTACCAAAAATGAACGAGTTTGTCCATCTTTACCGTGGATCAAAACTACGCGACTGGGAAGAGCGGGGACCGCAGTCGCCTCGGGTCGACGCGAGGCCGTGTGAGTAAAGCAATGAGGGGGAGGGGAGTCGAGGCGAGAGAGTTGAGCGTCGGGCGCAGGTGGAGCGGCGAGGTTTAGGCGGCAATCGAATTATTAACGATCCACGGAGTCCCCTTCGATGGGTCGCGCGCCGACTATTGGAACGTGCAACAGGTAAGAAAAAACACCCAAGATTGAGCTAATTCAATTGGGTGGCGACGCGAGACGCTTTCGCCAAACAAATCGCAATGGTGACTCATTTGGGAACGTTGAAGTTCGACGACGAGGATTGCACGATACGTTGCTGTGATTTACGACAGGAAATTAATGAAGAACCTTTTATCGTGAATATATTTCATTTATATAAGTATTCTACCGGAGAAGGTAGGTTTTGTTGAATGCCAGAGAATCTCCTCCCGGTTTTCTACACTTTCAGGGGCCCATCTCCCTCTGGTATATTCTTTTTCGCCTCAGCATACGCCTCTACGCTTCTTCATCCCGTCCATGAAACCTCTTCGCTTTCTTCACCTTCCCCGCTTGCCCAACAAACTTCTCTCTATCACACTCTCGAGCTACCCACCGCCCTTAATTACATCCTAAGAAACAAAAGAATACCACATAAGAGTAATTACACTCGTTGAAGTGAATTTCGCAAGAATTTCTTGTAACCCATTTAATACTAGGACGCAACTGCACAGCCAGATGTAACTATGAATGTGCATTTCAGACTGTGTCGAGTGAAGCGGCGCATTACAAGAACATATGTGGGAAAAGATAGACGCGAGATGGCAAACCCGCACTATAATTCAACAATTATTGCATCCCAGATTTAAAAAAATATGGAGTTTTATAATTTTAAATTTCGTGCCATGTAAAATAGGTTAAATGACCTACGAGTTTCGACACTTAAAGCGTCATCATTAGGTAAAATAACCGAGTGAACATTTCTAAGTTTTTTCTTTTCCTTTAAAATTCACGATGATGTTCCACAATATCTCGCCCGATACCGTTGAATATACTGATAACCTACGCCTGTAGATGTCTCCCCTCGCGAAGATATCACGACAAACACACACTGATTGTATTGAAAGGCAGATGTCCGCTTGATTTAGTCGAATTAACACGAAATCCATAATTCTCAGCAGTATCTTACATTTTCCTTCTGCAGTTCGGCTGGACAACAATCAAAATTTTAAGCGATCGCGCAATTTGTTCCCCTTCAATGATACTTCCATTACTCTCATTTAATACACCTGAAAATGCGATGATTTAACTGAATTACGGTAAGTCATCAATGCATAAACAGATCCTTGTTCACAACCAAGTGAACCAACTGAGTGCAACTAATCTCGGATAAGAAAGGGGCCAGAGATACGAAAGATAACCCAAGGGGGTATATTTTACTCAGTTGTGCACATCGGTTTAAAAATAAGTCTCCGGAGACTTCCCGGTTTGATGGTATATTTATACGAAGACAAATCAATCGACCGCTTCATAAATATCGATCAGTCGAAGGTGGAAGGAGACCCTGCCAAGTGAAAACGGAAATGAAAATCCAGGGCCTTGATGATTTGGCCGTATGCACTCGATTGAGTCGGAGAGGGAGGGAGGGACGAAGGGGAGGAACTGAGAAAACACCCGACGATTGCCAAAGATACGCGTGACGTAGTAATCCAGAAGTGGTGCGCATTCCGTGAGCAGGGATTTCCCCAGCATCTTCCCTCTTCGAAGGAAACACCACATGAAAACGATATCTTAAGCCTCGTTCCGACTATCATAGTACGGACGATAGTCCGTGCGGCGGTAAACAGTATTCGTAATCACAAAGGAAATGGTTCCAGGCTTGACTTCGTGGAAGTAATTCATATTAACTTAAATAAAACTTTGTATACTCCACTTATAGGTTTTACCTGAAGATGACACGAAGTGTCGAAACCCGGGTCGTGTTATTAAAACCTATAAGTGGAGTATACAAAGTTTTATGTAAGTTAAAAAGTATTCGTAATGTTAATCCAATCACATCCGGAATTAACTATCCACTAATCCACGTCCGTACTGCTGTTCGGAAGTGGATTAGTGGACAGTTGGTTTAGAAAGTTGTCTCTTTGCAGTGTTAGCGCTGGTACCGCAAGCAGAAACCGGAAAAAATGAATAGCGATAATGAAAAAGAGACAGTCATCAAAAGGTGGAGCAGGTGATGATACTTTAATGAATAAGCATAGAAATGCGTCATTAGCTAGGAAAAAAATTTCGAAAGCCTCAAAACGCCACAAGAATATGGTATTCCTCATTTCTTTCTCTTGATTTTTTCTTGTTCGTCGCGATGGCCGGGAGAGGAGGGTGAGGGTATCGCGGCAATACTGTGCCCCGTTCGTTAAAAAAACATCATATTATGTCCATCCGAAAAGCAATGGACACTGGACACGATATAATTACTGGCTTTCGATTCGAAGTTATAGCTTCGGTTTAACACTTTGTCCCATAAGATATTACCCATAGTAGTATTAACATGGAATTTAAAAAACATTATTCTTGCCTAAAGCTTAATTTCATAGCATTCATAAAAGTCATTAAACTTGCCTAAATTAGCACAATGTATCTTAAGAAAACAGTACTTCGCGCGCAGTGCAGGTTCCTTCTTAATCACTGAAAGTAGGCTACCACATTCCACCCTTGCGCTGGCGACAAAGTTAGGCTGTGACACAACGACAACCTCCATTACTATATAAACCGATCCGAAAGTTGAAATTTGCGTACTAATGACTTCTAATCATCAATTACCCCAGTTACGTTAGCGTTAACTTGCGTTAACCTGTCAACCACACTGAAATTTTCAGTTCGTAAAAAACTTGCTGGAATTCAGCAAAACGCCTAAATTCAAGTTAGTGTTAGACATCAGCAAACATATACATTATTTTTCTCTAAAAATCTGGATGAAATGATATTATGATAACCTTCCACTAGGCCTCGCTGGATACAGTTACCTTAATTAAATAACCATTTTTGTCAGTTTATTGACTCCTCCATATTTGAAAATGATAAAGTCGTGGGGGTAAATGTGTACTTGGTCATTTTTCTTTTAACCACTCTTAAACCTAAGTACAAGAGAAATATTTTTGTCTCGTAATGTAACTAATCCAGCACTCATTTTACATTTGCTTTTTAAGTTATAATTAAAGCTGGATGGCATATATTTTTAACTTTTCAATAAATATTGTTGGAAGTTATTTTGTAGCCTTTTTATTGTGAGCATAACCCTATCCGAAATATAGGTTAATAATTTTCAGTCATAAAATTTTCAGGGAAATTTGCAAAAAATTCAGCAAGATTTCCTGGCTTAAAATTTTAAGCTCTCCAGATTTGCTAAAAAGTTGGTACTACTTCGGAAACACTACTACTTGGAAAACCTTATTGAATTTCAGAAAATTTCGGGAGAAATATTTTACAATGAAGATAAAAAGAGAGTGGACATTCCTCCAGCAATATAGAGAATCCACACTAGTGATGACATTGCGATCTTGCAAATTTGAACAAGTAGTCTGAACGCAGGAAATTCCGGAAACGAGTACTGAGAGCTGAGTCAAACATCACCAATGAGAATAAAGAGCATTAGGTAGCAGTGAAAAAAAACAGCAAATAGTTTTGACGTGGGTGGAAAGACAATTTCCGAGCATCACGTGAGGAAGTCAAGAAGGGAGGAGAAAAAAACCCGCGATCACTTCATTTCCACAACCCATAAGTATTTACAGGAGCGGGAATAGCTCATTAAATCCACGTTCCCGCAAAAGCTCCCGGACGGCGAACGTTGAAAACAAACAGCGTGTCCACATCGGGAGAGAAAGGGGTATAAAGAGAACCGTTGTTGAAGAGGACAAGGGCAGCTTAGGCATCTTTGAGTGACGCAACCACAGAGGCGCCCTCTACATTTACTGGGCACTCGGTTTTTTTTAAAAGCAATCCAAGAAATGAGGTCAAGTTCAAAAGAGGGATGGCAACACCATGCGCGACTTTCTGAACTTCCGTTCGAGATTTTACAAGGGAGAAATAGACTAAAAGGAACATCTGACTTTATGGAAATAATTAAACACAGGATTTTTGTAACCATTCCTATATTGAAATATAGTATGGTAATAAAATGGAAGTGCTCATTGTAATATAAAAAAGACGGTATAAACAGAGGGATACAGCTGAAGAATTTTTATTTACATCAAAGACAAAGTGTAGCTTATCTTAATCGGGGACCTACCCGCTGCATACAGGGTGCGTCCCAAAAGTCATGAAATACATATTTTTGCCGCGCTGCTACTGGTCCAAGAGCGTTCAGACTGGTTGAGGTAGGTTAGAGGGGACCCTCCGCTTCACAGCACACCCAAGACCAGTCTGCTCTGAGCATCGATGGAATCAGGATTGGTGATTTTTCCACCCCTGTTTGGAGACCACGTCACGACGCGCGATGGTAGATACTTTCGAACAACGTTCGGCGATAAAATTCTGCACAAAACTTGACAAAAATAGCTGCAGAAACGAACGAATTTCCTAAGCAGGCCTACAGAGAGTCTGCTCTATCGTATAGGCAAGCTAAAAGGTGGGTGAAGATGTTTAAGGTGGGCCGGGAAGGGGTGGACGATGACCCTTGCTCTAGACGGCCATCGAGGAGCCAAAACGATGAAAATGTGACCTGTGTGCCTGATTTGTTGAATTCTGACCGTCAAATGAGAGTTGATAGCTTTGATATTGTTGATGTTCGGTTGATAGCTGACACTCTGAACATTCCGATAACCGTTATGCATCGCATCGTTACGGACAAACTGAACATGCGAAAGGTGTGCGCCAAGCTGGTCCCAAAACTGTTGACGGACAAGCGGCATCACGATAATGCGCCCAGCCACATGTATCTGCGCGTCCGCGAATTTCTGGCTAAGCACAACGTGGCTACGCTGCCGCAGCCACCCTACAGTCCAGACCCAGCTCCGACCGACTTCTCTTTGTTCCCGAGGGTCAAGACCGCTCCCCAAAGACGCCGTTTTTGACAGCATTGAGGCTCTACAAGCGGCCGTGACAACAACTTTAAAGGAGGTTCCCGTCGGTGCATTCGAGGGGGGCGGAGGGGTACCGGGCATGAAAAAGTCGGTTGGAAAAATGTGTAGATGCTCATGGAGATAATTTTGAAGATAATTAACACTTTGTACCGATTTTGTCAATAAATCTTTTTTAAATACAAATTTCATAACTTTTGGGACGCACCTTGTACATCGTAGAGGATACAGAGTTGTGAGGGGTGACAAACATTAATTTACACAAAATTTTCCACGACAGCAAAATCATAATTAATCTTAATAGGAACCAACTCACTGCAAACATCCTGGAGGTTATAGAGTAGTAAAGGGCGACAAGCATAAATCAACACAAAATTTACCACGACGGAAAAATCCTAATTATAGAACAAGATTATTTCGACGAAATGATTGTTTTCAAAAAATGAAATGACTGGATTTACATTGGAAAAATACGACTGAAAATTAAGTAGACCGCGATGAATCTAGGGATCCTCAGTACTCAAATCGTGAACCACTAAAAAAAACAATAATAGTAATCCTTGAGCAGCTGAGAGGCCAGAGCACAAGCTAGATACTGACGGTGAATTCCCAGAATTAAAATCACAAGTAATTCCGAAAGCTATTTTATTCATCGTCGATAATTACGGCAACGCGAACATACCCTAGATATCAAACATGCCCTAGATAAGAATTATGGGAAAATGAAAGATCCACGATACCGGGAAATTTGATTTTTCCATGCAATTTAGCAGTTTTGCGCGAAAATAAGGGCAGCTAATTATCCCATACAGAAAAAGGGCATGAATATCCCACGCCGCCATGATAAGACAAGGAACGCATTGTACTCGGAAAAAATAATCCGAGGGCGGGTGGAAATTTCTCAAAGTTTTCCGCCGATCAGAAACAATGGGAGGACGAAGGAGAAGATAATCGGGGCAGCCGTCAGGACTCGCCATATGCTACTTCATGGGAGAGTGACCGTGATGTCAGAGCAGATCCCAGCGCAGAGGCCTGCCCGCTGCGAGGTGGATTATATTTAATTAGGCGGAAATGATTGAGTAAAATTACTATGTTCTGGCTGGATAAAAAATTTAAAGTGAACAGGAGCGGCAAAATGGTCAAAGTAAATGATCCTGAACTCTTGTATCACATATAATTTGCGCAGTTCTGAAGTATTCAGAATCAAACTGAGCAGAAATAATCCCCAACGCAATGCGATACCACTCAATTGACTTTGAAAAAATTTGTGAGCGGTGGCAGAAGACAAAGGAACCCAAAGAAAGGATTCCTTTACCTGAACTGTACATAGATCAAAAAGCTAACCATTATTTCTTACGAAAGTAATAGGATTTCACACGTTTATGACGGTTTACTGCCACTTTGAGTATACCTACCCATTGATAGCTGTACTCATCGACAAAACTACACGACGAAATCATTAAGGAAAGTTTCCCTTTCATTCACCGGCAGATTAAAGAATCACAATATAAAAAAGGTTTGTGATATAAAGCGCAATCGTTATATTTATGGAAAGCAAACCAATTTTCGGAATCAAGATTTTCCCCAAGAACATTACGCGAATCATGGAAAAATTCATGAGCTGACCGACTCATAATACGGAAGTAGAGCGCGACAGCGAAAAACTTGGCAAGACGAAGAGCTGCAAAAAAAATATCGAAGTCAGACGGCGTGATGGAAAGTGAAGTTAACTGCTTGGCTATCAATTGGCCGAGAAGAATATGTAATTCGACCATAAATAATATCGTTTCGGGAGTAACGACCAATGCTTCTCACAAGAAAAAATTGTCCCATATACGATGTCGAAAAACAGTGGTAGCATCGGCTCAGATTCGGAGAAAGAGAAGAGTATAGACAGACGAACTACGTCAAGATAAGACTTCAAAATGTCACAAAATAACACAAGATGACTAAAACAAATCACTCAACATGATGCGATGACACTTGAAATGAGGTATCTTTCCAGGGATAAACCAATTAAATTGTCTTCGATCGAGTTTCAAGAGACAGGAGGTACGACGCTACTGAAGAAATAACGAGATAAGCCATTTCCATAACGGGAGACAAGAGTAATAATGCAGACTACCTCTCCATTCGAGGGTTCCGCAGAAGTGCGCTCCATCAAGCGCAGGCAACTATAGCCGTGGACGCTGGCGGCAATATGACTTTCAGTTTCCCCGTAATAGTAGCGGAGGTTGACGGGAGGAATTGCCCGACCCCCGAAAACTCCTCCGCCCGCCCGCCCGCCCGATTCCACCCGGTCGGCCTCAAACCTCTTCGCATCGAAATGGCCGGATGAGTCACACATACGTAGAGTGGGGGAGCAGATGGGGAAATTCCCCTTCTAACGTAAGCTCCGCACACTGGCGCACACACTGGCTGACGCACTGTTCACTTTATTGATCGCTCAAGTCCTCTCTCTCTCTCTGTCCAGCCGACTGCCACATCGCGAGGAACGTGTGGGCAGTGGCCATATATATATTTGGAGACGACGCGAGAACGTTACGAGAGATAATGAAGGGCCTGTTATCACGGTCGAGACTCAAATCCGACCGCCGCCGCTTCCACTCGCAATTAGGAGTCGAGCATGAGTCCAGAATGGGGCTGACAATCGTTCAAGTATGGAATGGATATTGCCTCCGCATACTGCGAGTCGGATTTTCTGCTAGTAAAAACAGAGATCATAATCGAATTTGATTTTAAAATTCAACTTAAGAAAAAGCATGAAGTGAATCTTTATTTATATCAATTAACTTTTCCATTTATTATAAAACAAACAAGCAACAATAATATACAAACTATAAAAACAAAATATACAAACTTGAGGCTTAAACTTGACTTGTTTGTTTTACGCTGCACGAAGAAAATGTTTTTTTTTTGTGATTTCACGAGAAGTTGACCCATAAAAAAGACTACACAGAGACGGAAACCCGAAATCTGACAGCCAACATTATATAAAACTGTGTAATACATGATGACTGTGAGTATCACATTTTTTAACATAAAAACCTATGAACTACGCCCATGATACAAACGTTTAAGTGGATTGAATGTAATGTGAAGTGACACATCGCCAACTACCTGATTACACAAGGAAACTGTACGCGCCACTTGCAGAACATCTAATTTCGTGGATGATACACTCTAGGAAAATAAACCCAAAACTTAATGCGTACGATAATGATTACCCAGTTAAATATTTTCGGCCTTAAAAAATTAAATCACTTGAACTGAAAACGTCAACAAAACAAACACCAACTGAACTTCCATAAAGATTCAAACGCAACCGAAAGATATAAATTTTCACGTAAAAACCATGAGAGTAAAGGCTTTTGAAAAATGATTGAATTTTTAAAATACAGCATTGATCATTCATTTGATGAATTTCCACCCTTAACAAACATAATTGAAACTACCGATGTGGAATAATACTTTTCCATTTCTGCAATTTCTGTGAGCCATAAATAATAACAAAATTTAATAGATGAAACGTTTATCAATGGCTCCATACGATAAATATTATAGTAGCAAGAGTGATCAACTTATTTATCTGAATCACA
This sequence comes from Ceriagrion tenellum, assembly GCA_963169105.1. Taxonomy (NCBI): domain Eukaryota; kingdom Metazoa; phylum Arthropoda; class Insecta; order Odonata; family Coenagrionidae; genus Ceriagrion; species Ceriagrion tenellum. The sequence goes on from OY720637.1 coordinate 45,216,374, forward strand.
AAATAATCTTCCACTGTCCCATTACCACGATGGTACTTAATTTTCCCATTTTTCTTCAAGGGCGCAACCTGAGAAAAATCAATCCTTGCACCGCACGTGTTCCGGACTCTTAAATAGAGACAAGGCAAAAAAGCGGTACCACCCAGAGAGAGAGAGGAAAGAGCTCATTGATAACAGGAACGGACTTTTATTGAAGTCATCCGAATTCCGATCTAAGGAAGTTTTTCCGGGAAACTTGCCCGGGAAATCCCCACGAAATGCTCCTGTGGGAGCCATGCACCGTGACAGGGATTGTAAATTCGCGATCATTCAATAAATCAGAAACTCAAGATAATTTTTTTCAAAAAAATTAATTATCCTAAAATCAAATTTTCCGAGAATATACAACAGCTCCAGAGTAGCTGAGCAGAAATTACGTCACCCCGTTCAATTCGCGGTGGAAATATCGGGGATTACTCCTCCGATACCCTCGTCTGCTTCCCGCCCCGCTTACCCCAGGTAGGGATTCCGGGTGGTGAGCAATAGGGTCCACACCACAAGTCACCCACCGCGACGGGCTGTTCCCATAGATCTTGAATATATATATAGATCAAGATCCTATATTCGCGATCTATGGCTGTTCCGCGTATTCGTTTTGTTTCCCCAGAAGCCGTCCCGAGTGAGCCCTCCACTCCCACCCCGCACGGCATTCGGAGAAACGTCCGTTTTGGATCGCGGCGGATGTCGCCTCGCTTACGAGGAAAACAGCGCCTTCCTACTGCCGCGGAAAGCCAACGAGCGATATCGATTTCGTGGAAGTATCCACCCAATCATAGCCAACTCCTGCGCCATCCTAGAAACTACTCACTCATCCTCCGCATGCGGCTATCCAGCCACTTAGTACCCTATTCTATCATCAAGACAAGGCGTGAAATGGAAATATGACGCTGTATGTTTCATTTGGCATTTTCCCCACTACAAACTGCAAAACTTTAAAAAAATGGCATCTCAGCCAATGCACTACGAATGGAAATTACCGAATCTAGGGCATAACTTACTTTCTTCCGCTTCGAGATTATAGACGATATGGAATGTGGTCATCTAGAAACTATCAACCACGCACGTTTCCACATACCTTTTTTCCTCGCAATGATCCATCAAGAATAACTAAAAGCATCAGACTTATATGCATTACCGGTCCACTAAAAAGGGAAAATGGATAACAAAGAATGGCTAAATACGCTGCTTTTGATAATAAAATATGGGCAGTTGGTTCTTAAGAAATGGCTAATAAAGGTATTTGTAAAAGCTCTCGTTTCCACAATGTGAAATTTTAAAACTTTTTTAACGCCATAATATTAGTAACAGCTTAATGCTACGCAGTAAAATAAGTACCTATGACAAATTATTGACGGCCAAAACATACAGACAAACTGAAAGGAATCCGATGACATTTCAGCAAATTTATAACCATAACAGAAATGAAAAGTCAAAACTTACAATAAGACAATGTATCAGCTCCGATAACATAAGTACGATGACGTGTTAATATAGAGCATCTGCCACGAAGATAGGTACAGAAAGTTAAGCTGAACGGAACTAGGAATTCATTATCGTTCATTTGAATCTGGAGCATGTGGAACTTGGGACTTAGGACTTGGGACTTAGGACTTGGGACAATGAATGCAAAAGGTGAACACAAACAGCTAGTTTACTTCATGACAATAATGGGGGGAAGGACTTCGACTTTCGTAAATCGACTGATCCTCGGACCACTGTAAGCAAGGCCAGCATTAAAACTACTTCCTTATTCGATTGTCGAGTGAAAGTCTCGACATGAAATCTCTCGCTGCCGCGGAGTAATTCACTCGAACACATCTGGGAAGGGAGCGCAAAAACCAAGGATCGCGAAAGGTCAATTTGCGAAGTCGAGGGCCACTGCGGCAGACAAACGATGCGGAAGCTCGCGGCTCGGAAGCATCCATTTCGCGGAAAATTATGGTCCGAAACAATTACAATCCCATTAAGTTCATTCATAATGTATCGCAGAAAGTTCGGCGGGGCGGCACATTGCACGGGCCCTCTAGCGATGGGCCAAGGACGAGAGTAATCTAGCAAATCTTCCCGGAAGAGAACTACATCTACACCAACTTATTACCCTAAAAGCCACCACAAGGGTGTTTGGCATTTTAAACCTTTCTGTTCTACGATCAATTTCCTTTATTTTATTCTCATGATCAGATCTACCGAAGTATGTCGGAGTTCGTAAGATATTGAAAACTTCATATGAAAATAATTCGTTCGTCAGTTTGGAATTTACATAAAAGATTGAGTCTAATTTTCAATCGACGGTCTGAAAGCGATTCCCATCCAAGTTGTTGAAAGGTGACAGTAACACTAACGAGATTATTATTACGGCCTTTCACGTATCTTGCTGATCTTCTCTGCACGTTGTCGGTTTTTAAGACTACATCATTAGGATCTCAAACACTGGCAGCGTATACTAAGTGGGGTCTAACAAAGGGAGAAGTAGTTAATTTTTTCTTACTCTATCGTCGCACTTTCCAAGTACTCTTTTAACAAATCCCAATTTACGATTAGCTCGACCAATAATTTCCCGAATATATTTGCTCCACGAGAGATCATTTTTTGACTCCGAGGTATTTTACAGATTATATAGTCTCTGTACTGGGTATTTTGTACGTACTAACTGTACCGAGGGATGTTTTTCTTTTTCCACAACTTCACTACAATCAGGCTCTCGCAGAGAAAAGAGTGTGAATGCATAAATACGATAGGTGGGGTTTTTATGCTAGAATTCCAATGCTCCATAGCGGTAGATTTAGATACATTTTGGCGTAGAAATTGTAAATACTTGCATTTTTCAATGAGTGTCATGGATCTGCCGATGGCGAAACGTGATCAGCAGCATTCGTCAGTGATGCAGACAATGAAAAACCAAAGCGCAAAGACGTCGTAGAGGAGACTGGTAAGAACACGAGGAGTAGCATATTGTAATATTACATGGATTGAATAATACCAGAATTTTGGTGACGAATGAGATGACAGTAGGAGAGAATGACTGGAACTTCAATACTGGAATGAAGTCAAGCAAAAAATGAGTAAGATAGAAAATGTACAGAAATACTAACACAGAATACGTTATTACGTACAAAATTCGTAGCATAAAAGACATTCAACATCAAAGAATAACTTGGATACTCCTATTCAATACATTATTATTGGCTAAAAGAAAGGCGTTCGGGTATTTCAGGGTACTCAACCGCAGCGAAGAAGAAATATGACGTGAAGCGACCTGATATACCTACAAAAGATTAAGCATTGCTCTTTCCGGCAATGGAATAAAAAAATTAATGAATAAAAGCGTCGAATCGCCATACTGATTAACGCAAGTGAATATGAGAATAAACTAAAATCACTATGCTTAAAATCGCTCAGACGAGAACCACTCATCCAAGAGTGGACGGAAAAGATGATGTGCAAAGTAATGCCTGAATGCACGAGAAGGGAAAGTAAGCGTGTCTAGAACACGATAGAAAATGCAAGTGAAACACCTCCCATCGCAAAAAAGAGCATTAATCTGGCTTCCTGACTTCAAATAAATCGGCTAAGGCTTGAAGTACAGCAGCTTTACCACGCGCTACACGCTTCAAATTGAGAGGAAGGCTATGAGTTCGTATTCTAAAAAGTCAATGAGAGACGACTTAAGAACTTCGATAGCAAACTTTCCCATAAATTCGAAAACAGCGCAACGTAAGGCGGGGCGCGAGAAAAAACGAAATTGGTCAAGAAAAAATACACCAACGAAGGCTGGACTTAGTGGAAACACTAGACAACAAGGGAATGAGTCAGTGATTTCCTCTTTCATTAATTCGAAAAAGTATTCAAATAAGGTTTCAAATCATTCCCCACATACAATTGTCATAGACCTCGTAAATAATACCTATCTCTTGGAACTCTATTGTGATCTGTTTACGAATAAATGGGAGTGAGAATTAAAAAATTATAGCTTTTATTAGGTCTGAAAACTTGAAATGTACTGGAAATAATCATATGACTCGACTCTCCGCTTTAAGTATCGTCATAGACTATTACGATAACTTGAAGTTTTCATTGATTCATTTAATATTATTCCATTAGACTGATGGTATGAGGGCAGGCCCCTTTCTCCACATTACCAATTTCGAGGTGATGCGTACTTTTTCGGCGGACATCCGTTTACCAGTCACTGCTTCTCTCAGTCATTCTCTCTGCCTCCCCATACTGTCGTCAAAGGTTATGTCAACTTCCCTCTTCCGCGATTACCCAACATTCCTTCCCTAGTTCCTATCTTCAACTTGTTTTCATTAACAAAAAACGCCCATCATACTCATTTCCAACTTTCTCCGAAAATTTGCTTTTTTCTCTTACTATTATACAATTTTCGTTCCTCAAAAACCATATCCAGCACTTTCTCACGATATCACTCACACCTTTAATTATTCTCCCGAGTCACAGCTGAAAAGCACCCAGTCTATACACATATATTTCCACTAAGACCAAGCCTTCTACCCACCACGCTAGGCTCCATTAAAGCGAGAAAACTTTCTCGAATCTTTTCACAGACACCAGTGACACCCTCACAGAATCGGGACTCTTTGCAAATACCTACATTACCAATAGTGAAAACAGGCAATCATTTTTACTATAACTAGTAAGTGGTTCCAATTACCGGCCCCTATTTTTACCCGACCATGGGGATCCATCACTGACATTTCCTTCACGCTGCCCTCTTTTTCTCAGAACGAAATCCCTTTGATTTAAAAAAAAAAATATTCTACCGGTCAAGGTAGGTTTTGTTGAATCTCTGAGATACTCCTCCTGGTTTTCTACACTTTCAGGGGCCTATCTCCCTCTAGTATATCCTTATTCGCCTCAGCATATGATCCACCCTTCATCATCCTGTCCATGAAACCTATTCTCTTTCCTCCTCTTCCCCGCTTGTCCAACATCCTTCCCTCTATCACACCCTTCAGCAACACATCGCCCTTTATTACATCCTCCAGCCACCTACTCGGCCAATCTCGAATTTCATTAAGATGTTTCTTTTCCTCGCCTGCCATCTCGAGCACTTCCTCGTTAGTCTTCCTCTCCATCCACCTCACCTTCTCCACAGCCACATCTCAAATGCCCACAGCGTATTCTCGGCCTCCTTTCTGAGGGTCCACGTCTCTGCCCCATACAACGCTACGCTTCATATCAAGCTCTTCACTACCCTCTTCATCACACCATTACCTAACGTCATAGTGATACTAATAGTATCTTTCGTCCACCTTCCCACCGCCCAAAGATTCTTTTCTACTCCTTCAATGCTCACCGAAAAATCTCCCCCCATCAACTCCTCCTCTTTGGGAAAAAAAGCAACTGGAAATAAACTCGGCACATTGTCACCCTGAAATCGAGAGCAAACCGAGGATAAGTGCGGAGGAGGCATGACAAACGAAAAGGAGTCACGGGACGACGTCGCATGAGGGGGACCGTACCGCCGGTAATAACCCCCGCCCCACATACCTGATCGATAGAGGCCACTGCACCACCGACACCGGGCTAGGGGAGTGATAAAAAAAGGAAACAATCCGACCGGTCTCTCTCCCACACCCAGACACACATTCGAGAGGGCCGCGCCTCGAGAGTACGCGCGCCGAGTAGAATGGAGTCTATCGATGGAGAAGGACTTAAGGGGGGGGGGGGCGTCGGGAGGAGCCGGGCGACAAATGAAGGTGGGGTGGAAGAGATTTTGCAATCGAGTGACACGCAAAAAGGATTCGTGGTGCGGCGGGGAGGAGAGCAAATGATCGCGAGGAGTAATGCAACGGTCGACGAGTCAGGGTAAAAAACACGGCGAGGAATAGGAAACAAAAACTTTCTGTCGACACGCAGAAAAAATGATTTCACTCGTCTGAGCCGTTCCACTACTTCTCTCGAACGTCCTAGGCTGAGGATTCACATTTGAGGAACTTTTAAATGACAAGTCACAACTAAAAATGGCTTCAAATACATAATGTATAACGAATCTGGTCGGAAAAAAGTTACTAGAATAGAGTAAGCCCTCGATTTACGTCGGAGATGCGTGTTGAAGAAGAGCAACGTAAGTCGAAACAACGTAAAACAGATCCAGATACTCGCTACCACTTTATTCCCGCGATAAACCAAGGCGTTAATTTCAAAATTCGTTTTTTGCCTTTATCCCGGAAAAAATAGCTGTATCAGATAGGATGATTATGTCTCAATCATCAAAAAACGCAAGCATATGCACATACGCTCTATTTTATCAGCATTAAACAGGGAAAAATTTTCCGACGACCCTTGTCAACATGGACGTAGACATCGAATCAGACTTAAATTGAAACGACGCATACCGAGGACTTACTGTATACCGAATCCAAAATGACAAGAGACTTAGATTTTTCTTCACAAGTCAAGGCTTATCACAAAAAAATACCTTAGTCCTGTCAAAAACACTGCAGCTTCTGTGCCTATCAGCAGAAATTTTGTTGCAGCCAAAATACATCGATCTTCTAACAACTGCCAAGGTTCTACAAATTAAGCGTCCCGAAAAAGAATTCGACACAACTTCCGGCAGCAGGGGGCTTCCTGGACTAGAGGACATGGATAAGCAAAACTCTTGAATTAATGCGCCGACTGGACTGAACGCATAAATGCGAATACACCAGGAATTCTAAAGTAATCTTGTTCCTTATTCATTTTCCACTTCTTAAAAAATTGCTGGGAGGGAAAAACTTGACAGGGATTAATATTGCTCCCAAAAAGCTACAAGCATTTTCATAGCGGAAAAAAGTATGGAAAAATTGTCGCAACCAAGAATATATCCGCATGACTATAGAAGAAAGTTTTATATCCTGGAAGTTTTTATGGTTCACACAAGCAATGAGTAGGCAATAATGCTCACTAATGAGGAATGAAGGAGTCTGGGGTTAAAAATCTGAAGGTAAACACAAATTACAGAGCAAAATAATAGGACCAAAAAACTCGAAAACGCTATATCCGATTGCGAGTTCAGAGAAAGTTAAACTAATTTTCTATTGGTGATTCGATCAATATCCTCTCCAAGAAAGGTGAGCCGGTTCGTAAATTATTAATAACTTTATCCATAGAACACTAAAATGATCTCGTCAGGTCTTAATTTTTCGAGCGGACGCGAGGCACTATTCCTGAGTCGGTATTACTCAAATTATTAGCGACACATTACTACGATCTGATTTCAAAAGGCTGGACGATGCGCCACGGGCGTCAATGGAGGACGTATCACTATAAAAAAACACCACTTTACCCAACGGCCAGTGCACAATATATTACGAAATATAGAGGAAACAAAAACAGAAAAAACACTAAATATGTAGAGGAAGAGTGACATGACTAAGAGTAATAGCGAGGGTGGAAGAGTTGTGTGGGTATGGCAGGGTTTGCATACGGGGAAGGGGCGCGGAGGAGAACTGAGGAGTGATGGAGGGGGGTGTGGGGACAGGGAATGGTTTTCGGGGGGGGGATGATGGGGTGGGGATCCGCACTGCTGCAGATTTTACCCACACACACCCGCTCCTTCCGCCCAACCCGCACCTCTCCCTCCCACCCACCCACACATTCGCCCAGCCGGGGGGAGGGGGGTGGGAAGCAACCACATCAACGGGGTCCCTCCACGACACCCCGCCCGTCTGCACTCCCCCTGGGGATCAGACGAAAAAGAGCGGGGAGACGGGCGCGGCGGCGCGGGCAGAGGGGTGAGGGATGGCGGGGAGAGACTCTGGTCGGACCCGGCGAAAATGGTTCGAAAGAAGTGGAGTGGCGAGGGCCACGGCCAGCCAGCGCCGAATATGTATCGGGGAATGGGGGGGACCCGTGCCCCACCGGCGATCCGCGTGGACGTAATTTTCAATCGATTTTCTCCGCGTGCCGTGGAAACAATTGCAATGTTCCCGCAGCGGACGCGCTCGACACAGAAGACGTTTGCCCATTAAGCCAATGATAAGAGGGTGAAGCCGACGGGCGCCCTCCTAATTCCCCATCGTTCCGTAATGACCGAGGAAAAAGCACATGCCGTCATTAACACGCAGCGACGAATCATGTGACATGGGATGAGCGTGCGGAGGAGAAAGGTAATTTAGGATGTACTCATATCTCTCAGTAAAAAAATAATCAATAGCTCGAAACACGTATGCCAAATGTCACGTAATAGTTAAAAAAACACACTGTCAGACTGCTGGGATTAATGAACCACTTTACAGTCAACGCTGGATTACAAATAGTTCTTTCACCTGACGATCCAATGAAGTATAGCACCTAAGACGTCACCATTGCTTTCTTATAATTCCTTAAGGTAGGAGTTGATGTCATAAGCTTCTTTGCTCTACGAAAGTTTTTACAATCGGAGAAAAAAGGATTCTTTATAAAATATTTTCCTAGCTATACTATGATTTTATTTCATCCGCAGTTTATTTCAAATATGACACTCACTGACCAATAAATAAGCAGTAACAACTAAATATAATACTACAAAATCAATTAAGACATGATTTCAGTATCAAAGAACTCGTTTTCAGCGAACTAATCACTTCCCGGATAAATTACTCACATACTGGTTCCAGGGTTTTGAAGATAGATGGTGCTGCAAACAAATGGAAACTGGTTTGACGTATATTTCAAAGAGCAAAACTTTGGAGAGAAAAATGCTACATTTTTTAAAAAATTGTTTAAATTAAAACAAATGTCTTAGACCGCAAAACACTCGTGAGTATTAAATAAAACTAATGGGTTTCTGAACAGATAACACGATATAAAACTCATTGCAGGAAATTTTAAGGATATTTATATATTCATGTCCGCAGGTGAAAGTAAAATGTTACTAAATGAATTTTTTTAAAAATACATTAATACTGGAACAAATAATGCTTTCCCAATTTACTGGAAGGAAATTAGATAATTTTCATTTACCTCGAATTCGTACGAGCAAATTTTCAAAGCGATCAACGCAAATATCATTCTATCATTCTTTAACTAACTATTTCTAGAATTTACAGTCGATTTACTTCAACTCACGTTCAACAGGGCATTACACACGTTTCTGCCTCAGACTTTTAATAACTAGTCAGTCCACCTTTGCCGGACCGGAAAATTTATAAAAACAGCTAAAGCGTATCCTTCTAAGCGGAGAATTTTCGCAATTCCCTCAGAATGAAAAACGTGGAACGCGCCCGCCCAGGCTGGTAAGCCTCGTATAAAAAGCCAAACGATAAAACAAAAAAAATTCCCTTCGATGATAAAAGCGATTCACGCAGCCAGTGACAGCGTGCCGCAATGAAAACCTTTCGTGACAATACGCGCGATGAATTCGCAAAACGCCCGAGGCTCCATCCAATATTTATGTACAAAGCTTCCAGGAAGTGTCGCCGAAAAGCATTCACTCCGCTCCCTCGACACACAACGCGGTTCCGCGGCGCCTGACGCGGATGTTCCGCGGGCGTGCGGACGGGGGTCTGACGGGAACGGTGTGAGTGGGAAGGAAAACGAATAACAAAATCAATTTTTCCCGTGCGATGATTCAGGGGAAATTTGGATGTTCAGATCAAACAAAAAGGGAACTTTAGGGCGACCTTGTAATCGGCTTTGGGAAAATTTGGCGATCACCGATTTCAGTACTTACACACACCCTCTCCGGCCTCTCCTTTCATCGGGCTTCTTAAGCCACTCTCCAGCGTATCGGATTGTGGTGACACTACTGCTTCCACGAGGCTTCGACCGTTTCGTAGGGGTAAAAAAATCATATTTGACTCTAAGCTAGGTTTCATAGAAGGGCTGAGTCCTCCGAAACCAGGGTGTGTGAAAACTTCATGCAACGAACACAGAGAAATTATTCCAAACGATGGTTTACTTCTAGTAAAAACGTTCTTAAGTTTACAAACAGGTAAACCGTAATTTTTTCTGCCCTATTCATTCACCATGACTAAAATTAATGGTTGAAGGCGAAACATTATGAAAAATTGCAACAGACATGACGAAAAAATATCTTAGTATATTCCACACTTTTATTGCCGACCCAGGTTTCGACTGCACAGCAATCATTATCAAATGCAAAAATGTACCTTGATAATGATTGCTGTGCAGTCGAAATCTAAGTCAGCGATGAACTTTTAATGCGAATATACTAAGATATCTTTTCGTCACGTCTATTCACCATGAGCTGATTATATTTTCTCTTTTATCTTCGCTTTTGACACTAAAAAAAATGTGATCCCTCATTCCGCTGTGATTCATTTTCAAAGAAACATAAATACTAAGATTTGACGAAGAGATGTTTCCGCTAAATATCACGGGATCAGGAGTACCTATGAATCGATTTTAGACTTAATTATTTCGATCGACCGCGAGCATCACAGCATCCGGCAATGATATACGAGGGCAAGAAATGTGAAGAGGATTGCACAAGGAGAGGATATGAAGCAAACTGAGAGAAGGGCAAGGCAAGAAATCTTCTTTTTAGGGGAATCAAGTTGGGAAAAGTAAGAATAGACGGTAGTGGACACTAACTCCGAGGAAAGAAGAACTCGAGTATTATCACTAACTGAGCAGCGATGAAAATTTACGACGATAGCAAGCTAATGGCAATAAAAACCATTTTCGCGAATCATGAGGGCCTTCTCGAGTTTCCAAGAGAAATTTCAAGTAACGCTGCAATATCACAGTACACGATATTCCCTCATTCAAGGCCGACAGCACAACTTACAACGTCTCCTTTATTCATATCTTTGTCAATGGATTCGCTTCCCTCTGGCACTTGCCTTCTTTCATCTCCCTCTGCACAGGGAACAACGCCGATAAAAGTAACATTCTTGGGTTGCTCGGAGCGCTCGGAGTTGCTTGGATACTTGAGCCAATTTTCCGCCGAGAGACCAACTCCCGACGGAATAGTTGTAAGGCGCGCGGGAGTCGTTTCCCCGGGGAGGTTCCAAATGCTTTTGAAGACTTCCCAAGCATTCTTTGAAAAACGAGGCGTAACAAACGAAAAAACATAAAGCAAAACTTTTATTCGCCGTACAAATTCAGCTACTTCCACCTGTTCACGTAACTTTTATGCCTTTATGAAGTAAAAACAATTGTGGAAGGAAACTTTTACTTCGCAAAATCTAAATTTCCTCCAATTATATCTACATTTCCTATTTTGCGTTTGCAATAGCAATTTTTTGACAGTCTCAACCTCCAATGCCATGTTTAAGAGTAATATTTTACTTTTTTTCATTAAGCTGAATCCCCACAGACATCTCTCACGCTTTGGGAGAGTCGACGTACGTGGTTGGCACAGGAAATGAGGGGCGAAGGGAAATTGAAGGCCGCGAATTAAGGAAAATATTTGGTGAGGTTTGACGAGGAGGAGGGAGATACAGAATAAGCTTCATGGACTGAATAAAGGAATCACATGAATGGCCCATGAATGGCCTAAAAGTTTTTCCTTATAAAATTCACATAAAATGGCATTGTATAAGAAGTCAAGAGCCCCCGGAAGTAAAAGGTTACCATAGCTAGCTTGTAGTAACTGATTATTTGTTAGAGGTACTTCTACTTCCATCAAAACACCTATCTTCACTGTCAGATCATCTTAAATAATATCTCGCTAAGAACCCAATTACCCCTAGGAATAGTTTATTCAATTATTTTACTTGGTAAGATTCACCTTTAGATAGAAAGTAATTCTATGTACACAACCGAAATTTGCGCCGTTCAATTTAATCGTAATTTAAATGGTGCGATGAGTTATTAAAATGCCCAAGGAGTTAGTTTAAGAAGATACAAAAAATAGACCAAGATGATTCTTGAGTGATACACAATACACGGCGGTTAAACACCAGACATTTCGCCACCTGAAAATAATCATCTTCGATAAAAAACAGGCATTAGATACATTGGGGTGGTGGAGGAGCATGGGAAGCAACTGTTGGCGCATCAAACGGCCCATGGTGCCACACCTTGGCGCCCATGAGTCACCACAGAGCGCCCCTCCAACACTCTCCCTCCCACCTCTTCCCGGGCTCGATTGGACCCGGCCCTTCAGTTCGACCAGTCAGACCAACCCCCGACCCTACACGTCTCTTGTAATCCACCGCCCGTCCCCTCATCGAGCCTCCGCCGCGGCCCCTATGCCCCCGCGCCACCCCCAACCAGGCAACCGCTCGCTCCCCGTCGCATCGGAGGCCCCCCTCCCTTTCCCGCTCCCGCGAGTTAAGTTTTCCGCCCGCGCGACCATCGGCGGCGTAACAATTGACGGCGGCGGCGCACCAGCGCAAAACGAAAGGAAAAAACAACAGACGCGAGTGAGGCGGACGGGGGGGGGGGGGGGGGGGAAATGGGAAAACGGTAGAAATTCCGAGAATGACCGTATGCGGAATCAAACATCATGACGCTTCTCCGATAAAACTTCCAAGAATTCGATAAAAATGTGTAAAAAAAACCTCGACGATGTCTATAACAACAACGCGACGACTGCGTGCCTCAGACATAAACAAGAGAGAGTCGGAAAACTGACGCAAGAAATAATATTAGCTACTATTCGTAATCGACTTGTGTGCATTGGTAAACATGAGGCCACCGGAGAAAAATATTTACGCGAGAGGTATTTGTAACTGCGAACTTAACATATTCAGCTCAAAGATAATTAAAGTAAAAGGAAATATAATGCTCTTTGCTAACTCTCGCATACAGAGCCATTAATTTTAGTAGCATTAATCAGCCTATCTTAGTGGTTGGAGAACAACTCTGGGGGTGTAACGAGTGTGGCTAGAGTTTCAATTGAGTAAAAAAATCTGTAATAACTTAACAGCTAGAGAGTTTGAACTTGGGTGATATTTACAACAAACACTGGTGATCCAAATTCGACGTCCAAAAATCAGTCCTCAGAAACACACGTGCATTTGATTTAAATCAATTAACTCATGCCGTGTATTTCTCACGAACACCAGTATATTCCCCGAGTAACAGCGTATCTCTCTTCAGAGAGCGGTCGTAAGAATGAACGGGGAAAGTTTATATAAAGGCCATTAACGAGAGATGAGTTTACAGTCTCCTCGTGTGCTCGGAAACCCCTGCCATACGCCAGGTGAATTAATGAAGGTGTATCACTCGTCTCCGCCCTCTTCACCCGCTGAAGTTCCCAGAACACGCCCTCGGAGGGATGAACGACCACCCACTCGCCCCAAACCGCCGCCCAGAAGCCCACCCCTCCGCCCCATCCGAAATGGCCCCGGCGGTTGCGGCGGGCGCTACCGACAAAAAATATCCGTCACCCTCACCCACTCGGAACACTTGCACGAGGGGAGAGAAGGGGAAGGCGGGGTGGACCGAAAAATTGAAAGATAAAAACGAGCGAGATAAGGAAATTAAAGGGACCGTAAATCGCAGACGGGAGCTAATTATTAAAAAAATATGAAAAATGACAATGTAGATGTACAAACGATATGCTTCCCTTTGCCCATTATTTGATCGCAGAGATTCATGTCACTGGAGGAATATGCATGACGAATCATTCTGGAAAGAATTGCACACAGCTCATTTAAAAAAAAAAAAACCGATCCGCATTTTACGAGCATTCGAACGTTCATCGAGAGGTACAAGATAACTCCGCCCTGAAAAAATAATATACGCCCAAGGCAGAATAATATACGGAACACAGTGACCATTGTGCTTAGCGCGGGGGCAGAAATAAATTGAGTAGCACAAACGATGCGACAGATTTATCGATGGGAAAAGAAGCAAAAACTTCACACAGGCAATGAATAAATCACAAGGCTGACGACCGTTTAATATTTTTGCCTTCAAAACCCACCCTGCGATTTTGTCACGCGGCCCATGCCGCGTAATTAACGATGACAAATGCAACAGCGGTCACGCCGTCATGCACCGAGCCCGTGACCTTGGGTTGCAGCGCGAGGCTTTGACCGTGAGAGAACGTCGGAGCCGCCTTCATGTCCCCACAGAGAGCAGACATTACATACAGCTGCACATTGGGTCCGAATTCTTGCCATTCATTGAGAACCTCGCCAATCAATGACCCTCGTACCGTGAAAAGGCGCAGAGTTGACGCGAGAGTATCTTCCTTCCCGCTATTTATCCGCGGAATCTCAGGTATCAATTTCCAGCCGAAATCCGCTTGGATTTCATTTGATTTATTTCCATTAATAGCAGTTAAACTCTTCATAAGAAAACAAAAGTAATGAGATTCTCAAGGACAAAGAAAGCGAGGCTGGTGATTATAGTTGGAAGACACTAACTCGAGCAGGTAGAATATTTTAATTGCTTAGGTAGCACGCTTGAAGAAAACAGACATAGTAGCAGAGACACACGGAAGAGAATAGCGCTACCTAAGGTGAGGTTTATAAATAGAAGGGAGCTGATGACGGAGACATAAGGTAAGAATAAGAAGAGGCTGCTGAAGAGCTTGATATGGATGAAGAAGGGTAGATCGTACGTTGAGGCGAAAATGGATATACTACTACTAGTAGAGATAGATAGGCCCTGGAAAGAGTAGAGAGGAGATTCTCTGACATTCAGCGAAACCTACCTTAACCGGTAGAATACCTATAACAAAATTCTCAGTTCAGCTTATCCAAAGTTGAACAACATAATTATTAAAATTACCATATGATCCACTCAAGGCATACAGCGATTACATAACGCTTTCAAAGGAAGGTGTTATGTAATTGGTCTTAACGATCAGTCATTTACTTAACAACCTGTTAAGTAATTCACCTTAGTTATTCATTTTCTTCAACCACGATGAACTCCGTTCTTATTCACTCAGGAAAGAGGATTTATTGATCTGATACGACTAGAAGCACGCTAATAGGCTGAAGCAGCCAAGAAAGCCAATTCGTTTTGAAATATTCCGGGTAATTCATAACGAAAGATTAATCGCATTTTCGTTTATCAGAAAATCGGATAATTGAATCTTCAAGCGATCGCATACTTGCGGTATGAAATGACTCAAAAAGGCCCGCCAATAAAACCAGAAAAGAAAATTAAGAGGAACCCAAATCCTAAATCTACATCCTTCACGCGGACTCGATAATTAAGACGAATCCTCGCAGTGATCCAATCGGCAATCCGCCGAATAAATTATGAGACCGGCTTCCTCCTCGGAACAAGAAAAACCGCTAACTCAGCCACGGAACTCTAATGCAATCACGTATGTACGCTCACACACACATATGTATTAACGAATCAGTGAGTCGGTTTCCATCCTCAACCTTCCTCGAGAGTAATCACAGCTGACTCCACGAAACGAGAGTCCTAACTAAAGGAAGACTACGAAACCGAACCCTTGATGACGCCTCCCCGACTGTAATGCGATAGCAAAAACTCATTACCGACATTTCAGCGGCGAAGGGGAGAGCATCTCCCATCAACCCTTGCCCGAAGAAGAGGCAACGGGGAGAGAGGGGGACTTGAGGGGTGGCATACCTTCGAAATCCTTTTGAAACATTCAGCAAACCAAGGTACGCTACAGTTTGTCGAGGGGGGTATTCCTTTAATAACATCCAAAGGGACAAACCTGAGAAAAAACACCAGTGGCTGCTCTCAGTACACAGAGGTGACTAAGCGGGAATACGAGGCTCGGAACGCGGAAGAACACGGTGTGCCCACACATTGCCATCAAGCTCATGAGTCAACCACAAATGTCGCCCGCATCGGACGTCGACGTCCAAAACGACCAAGAAACTTAGAAACCGAGGAACGAGACGCCTTCGGAGAGACCTTAGGTTGAGAGGGTGGTGTATCAGCGGTAATTTCCACGCGAGTAAAAAACTCAACTGCAATACTGAGGTCACCATGATGACATTCTGAGACTTCAAACGGTGTACCATGAAAAAAAATTCATAACGTCATCTCTGAGACTAAGATATCTCTTTAACATCTTCGTTTCCTCTTCGATTATTCTTGAAATAACTCTGTAATTACTAAACCAATGATTGGAGGCGGTATCTTCATTCACACCCCGTACACCAACGAGCCGTAAAAGGTAAATCGCGGAATACTGAGAAAAAAAGGACACCAATATAGGAGGGCAAGTCAATAAATAACTCACAAAATTGGATAGAGGCAATAATAATCATAGTTACTTCCTGCAATTTATTTCACATTTCCGCAAATTCACCCTGTACATTCAGACAATTATCCCATTTCTTTACAAATCTTTGACATCCGGCAGCAAAGAAGTCTTCTGTTTGCTGTCGCAGCCAAAAAATAGCCCCTTGGACTAAGGCATCATCATTTCAAAACGTCGGCCACCCAAATTTTTTAGGGGCCCGAACAGATGAAAATCACTGGAGGATGTACGGTGGATACTCCTGGCGTTCCCAATGGAATGTTTACGACTGATGCTGATGAAGAAATGCTGAAGTTTGAGACTAATTTCTTGACTTACTCACGTAGGAGCGACTTGAAAAGGTCAGTGGCCTCGAATCAGGCATACAGTGGTTCGATCGGTGATTTTAGGCAGATAGGGAGGAAATTAGCGCAAACAATCCCGTACGGAAGATTTGTCCGCAAAGAAATATCCTAAATGAAAAAGTAAGAGGCCTAAAAATAATACTCGCATAGCTTAGCGTGATAAATACCACCCGCGAAAATCGATACCGGTTCGAAGAAGGGAGAGGAGGGCAAATTACATGGTAGAACACCAAAACCAAGTGAAAAGAGTCGGTGCCAATTAAGGAAGACAGTGGAATTTCGATTACATTCACAAGTCTCAGAAGAGGATTGAAAGAATGTACATAGAAGATAAAATACGATCACCCTCCGACTCAAGGGATTCCGCGAGACAGTTCACTTATAAGCATCACCGCAGAGCGACTAATCCAACCCAAATCCAGCACAACTGCCGCTGGGGTGCACGACCGATTCAGCGGAGGTAACCCGAGCAAACCGGATAACAATTAAGGCAGAAACTCTGTTCCTCTAACCACTCTCCCCGATTCTACGTTCAATTAGACAAGACCCTACGATACCAAATCCCTAGGATCCCGGGGAGTCTAGTTAATCCTGGTGGATGTTTCCCTACCAGGATATCCTTCCCCTAAACCTCACACGCTACACTAACTGAGACTCTTAACAAGGGATCAACGCGTTGAACACATCTGAGACTAGACACATTTCATACATAAAACTATTTCAGTAAAATTCCAGCAGGCTGGCATCGTCATTTCTTTAATTTATATACGCTGACTTGCGCACCTAAATTGGTAGTTGCTCCCTGCAGCAGACAACTAGACAATACTAATTGGAAAACATTGTCACAATCATTCTCTATAAATGACTAAACAGAAAAACTACAGATACAGTGAGGGGAGGAGGTTGATGTCAGTTATTTGAAAGAAGAAGCAAAACAAAAAAGTTGTTATAAAGGCCGTCTTACAAGGTACATTGTTTTGTACAAACGAATGTATGATGTCTTTCACGAGGAAAATTGTACCGTGCAAAGCGGTAAACTGTATGATTGTCGGAAAAACTTAACGGGAAATAGAACCTGCTCTATTTTATTCAATTTCTTGTACATTCTATGATACATTCGTTAGTACAATAAAATGTAATGTGCAAAGCGGCCTTAACAGGCATCCACATAACGGAAGGGTGGTATAGAAAATGATGTGGTAGAGAAACGGAGAGGAAAAAATGGAAATTTATACTTGATGAAGGGAGGTGAAAGACGCGAATTGTTTGAGAAAGATTTCATTTAGGAAAATCTGCTCTCTTCTGTATAACGCAAACGCTAATGAAAAAAATCATGTGGTGGAGGAAATAATACGAATGACTGTCCTCGGACCCACATTTATTTGTCAGAAAACCCATAACGGTGATGAAAGTTAAGCTTCGGAGCAGGAGGCGTCACTGGGCAAGCATCATTTACAGAACTTAAGGTAGTCTACTCTATATCTTTAACAGACACAGCGAAAAAGAGAAACTTGTCCCGGGACATGTGATAAGTTATTTATGGATGAGGTACTTCGCTTACAGCAACTTCACAAGGTCATTTGAAAAGAGCGTACAATCTGGCCACCTCTACTCATGTCAAAAAAATTATTTGAAGCAAGATAACTGCGCTCGAGGTGTGTGTTTTCACACATTTCTGCGTTTTTGCCGGGTTCTTTCGTCCTCGAATCACCAGTAAACAACCTGGCGAGCCTCTGTCCTCGGCGGGTTTCTGGCTATGACTAACGCGTATTTCCACGCCCACGACCCTAAGCTCTCTCCCACAGCTCTCTGGGAAATTGAAATGATTAAGCACATTTCTGAAGAGAGATTTTCCTGCAAGTGTACCGAATTCAATCTACTTATTTGAGGAAGACAACTAAACGAAGATAAATAAAAAATCTACTAAAATTAAGAAAATAAATGAAACTTAATAATTTTCAGTATATACATTTATAACGAACTAATGAAAGGAAGTAGAAGCAAAAGTCTAATGTTAACAGTAAGAGTCAATAATAGAGGAAAAGAAAAGTGTGAAAGGGTTAATTCTAAAACCATACGATTTCAAATCAATAACCATTAATTCGTACTCATTTATAGAAACGAAAAAGTTCACGAAAACTACTCAATTACGCTTACGGCTTACAGGTTTACTAATCAGGCTTATGGCCCTATACATTCAAACAACTTGCCCCAGGAGAAGGTAGAAACAAGCACGAGTAACTACTGAATCAACAAATCTACAAGTCTAAAGAAAGTTCACAAAGAATTATTAACCACGGTTCCCTTACGTTCAAGTTCACTGAAGTTCCAGCAATCAAAGTTCAGCGAAGTTTTCGCATGATCACCACAAATCATTCCTCAAAGAATACATTTAGAGGACGGATAACACCGCACGTAGAACACAATTACACAATAAATCGAGAATTCGACAAATAGAAGGCTCTATATCTTGAAATGCTACAATAAATCAACACTCTTACTCTCTCCTTCTATGTGTCGAATTTCCGATTTATGGTGTAATTGTGTTTTTCGTGCTGTGTTATATTTCCTCTAAATATATTCTTTGAGGAACGATTTGTGGTGATCATGTGAAAACTTAGCTGAACTTTGACGGCTAGTACATCATTAACATGAACGAAAGGGAATAGTGGAGAACACTTCTTTGTAAACTTTCTTTAGACTTGTACACTTGTGGGTAAATCAACAATTTCTATAAACACTACGAAGCGAGATAAAACCGTGCGGATTCCCTAAAGAACACCATCAGAAATGGAATTACTTTCTACCAATCTAAATTCGAAAAGTAGATACAAATAAGATTCACGACTCGTCACTCAACCCGCATCACCACACGCAAGAGAATGCAGATTTTCCTGGAGAT
This sequence comes from Ceriagrion tenellum, assembly GCA_963169105.1. Classification (NCBI taxonomy): domain Eukaryota; kingdom Metazoa; phylum Arthropoda; class Insecta; order Odonata; family Coenagrionidae; genus Ceriagrion; species Ceriagrion tenellum. The sequence continues at coordinate 45,235,767 of OY720637.1, forward strand.
TTCTGCGGCGTCGAGAAGCGTTTTCCTACCCTTTACTATAGAACCGCAACACCTAAACGAACCGCACCCCTAGGATAACTCCGAGGCGTGACCCCCGGCTCAAATTATACCGCGCCGCACGGCCACAGGATTGTTTACGGGGTGACTCCCTCGCTGCTCCCTCTTCGATCCTCGAAGCAGAGAAGACGAAGGAAAGTGAGGAGAAGACGATCCCGGCCAGCGACGACAGAACGGACGTGGAGGGAGCGATGGAGGGAAGAGGGAGAGAGAGAAGAAAAGGGAAGGAGGATAGGGGAAGGAGATGAGGAGGAGGAGGGGGGGCGGCCATAACCTCTCCAACTCGAAGGCGAGACCCCAGTCCTCGCGCGGCCAGTCTCGCTCGCTCGGGAGAGGCGGGAGGAAGGGGTGGGGGCGGAAGAGGCGGAGGCAGGAGAGAGAGAGAGGGTGGGGGGCGTGGCGGCGGCGAGGAAGGTGGTGCTCCCGCACGCAGGGGGGGCGGGGCGGAGGAGGCAGGAGGATAGGAGGCGCCCCCGCAGCAGAAACCGGTTTATTGAGCGGTCTCGTCGGGCGGGTAAGCCGGGGGCGGCAGAGGAGGGGGGGGGGCTGACGGCGGCGGATGGGGGACTCGATATCAACCGAAGAGGGGGGCTGAGGAGAGCGGCAATACGCAGCCGCCGCGCAGCGGTCTCTGCGCCCAGTTTTGGCGGTCAAAATGATCGATTTTTTAAATCTTGAAAATTGCACCAAAGAAAATCTTCAAATAGTTGCTAGAAGTGGTTTACCAGTTTCGGCATGCTTACATGGAAGAAAAAGTCCACACCCAAAACTTACACAATCTAAGGCTCGAAAAAAGAAAAAAATACACACCCTAAACTTTTAAACCCGCGAGCTCGAGTCTCCTAGCATTAATTCATTCTTCAGATCGGCCCTTGGCCCTCATTATCAGTTCCATTCAACTACTCCGCCTCCCCTCATTCTCCACCATCAACTTCCTCTCCTCACCAACGATCCCGAGTACTCTCATCATTTAGTCTTCCTTTCCGTCCATTGCACTTTCTCCATTCGCGTCCACAACATCTCAAATCTCGCAAACTCGTCTCATTCTCTTTCCTCCGTGTCCAGGTTTCTGCACCATACAAAGCCACAATTTATACTAGGCTCAACACCAGGCTTTTCTGATGCTGAAAGCCTTGTTACCCAAAGAAAAAGTGATGAGAGAAGATGATGCCGTAAAATGAGAAACCTAGGTCGTGTAATAAACTAGCATTTGAGGAATTTGCTCGTTTTGTGATTTGTCAGTTGTGTTTCGGTTCCACATAATATCGCCGGAATCTTTAGAACTTTTCTTACGCATTAAGAGAAACTATCAATGCAATTATGCTAACTAAACAAGTAAATAAATCTGGTTCATCTCACTTCAGAGAAAGCCTCTCACTATCAATGGCATGCTGTCTCAACATACACAGTACATGATTGCATTCTGTCATAATATTAGTTCAGTTACAGTCAAGGGCACTGTGTAATTCAATTAAATCCTTTCACTGCGACAATTATAGACACAAAAAGATTGATTGCCAAGTTTGAAGTAATAAAAGAGTTCAAAAAGAATGAATAACTCAATGGACTATCTAATTAGGACTTAAATTACTGTTTGAATGCCATGACGCACGTGTAATTTAGATTTTTAAGTAATAACGCTTTTCCAGCAGATACCAATCCATACCAATCGGATTAGAGCTATTTAATCGTGATATGCCTTAGGATAATCACGCTTTCATTTCAAGATAATCGAGCTTTACCTCTGTTTACAAAATATCTACGATACGTTCAATGCGATTAGAAAAAAAATCGATTTCTAAACTTAAAAACAGGGTACTCAGACCACAGCGCGCCAACGATTATACTTTGCCAGAGAGGGGGTGGGGGGGCAAGGGGCTTAGGCAGCGACGGGGAATCCTCACTGGCGGAGACTACGGGCTTCGAGGCCCGCTCGGCGTGCGATCAGGGGTGAAGGGACCCTCGCTCGGCAGCCTTCGGCTCCGTACGCCGCATCCACCGGCGAGTGGCAGGGGTGGGCGAAGCGTCGAGGGTGTGTACGTATCACTCGCGCCGGCTCGTGTAAATGGATTCCGAAAGACTTAACAGAGCGCGGCCGAGCGGAGGAGGGGGCGGTAAGCGTAAAAAAAAATCACGAGCATGGCGCTTCTACGAGAGAAGTTGTCCGTGTAATTAAGTAATATTACTTCACTCGATAATGCTCACATAGACAAAAGAAGTCACAACTTAGAGACAGAAAGAAAAGCAGGAGAAAGAACTTAAGGAATGAATAAACTGTCCTGCAATTAAGGTTCGGATGCCCAACGACTAAATGCTACGAAAATCTGCATTTCTCACTGATATCTTTCGCTGCGATGCGTTCCACCGCGCAATACCATGGTTATGATAAGCGATATACAATAGTAAGCATACTAGCATACTATACAATTACAAAAATGGTCTCTCCGCGGGAGGAAAGTCGCACGCAATATTTGAATCGCAGGGTGAATCTTGTACTTTACCTTAATTCCGACTCAAAACTGTTTTAACAATATTATGTATATTATATGAATTAATAATTTCTATTCTATGTCACTAGATTTCATATATGCTATATAAAATCCAAAATTTTATAATTATTTTTGTGAATGCTGGCTGCTGAACTACAGCCAATTTATTCGAGGAATGCCAACCCCAAAACAAGAAATAATTTCTTCTAGGGTGCCTGATTTCTCCCCATTTCTGATTTGTTCAAATATGTCTTTATTTAGTAGGGTGAAATAAATTATATAAAAATAAAAAAATATATTTATAGCATTTTGGTATAGAAATTAGCGAAAGTATAAACTCAATCAGCAGCATTTGGGTCCTCATTTAAACTTCGTTAAGTCAATCCATGGGAAGAATGCATGAAGTCCGGGCGAAAAATGTAGCGGAAGTCAATGAATTCACATCTACTACGATCTCCTGACACAAATGATGAGTCTACGTTGCACTGGGGGCGTCCTTTCTCGTTTCTCTACATTACGTGCAAAATTCAAATCAGTTACGTACCTAAATATGGGTATACATGGGAATAATTCAAGTCATGAGTGGATGTTTGAGTCAAAACGACGGAAACACCAACCAGCGGCAGGAAAAAGTGAAAGACTAGAGGGTTAATTAGAAAGGTTAAGGTAAAGTCTCCCGGAACGAAGCCAAGATCCCAGAATTAAATGCGTATAAAACTCACGCAACAGCTTAAGATTTTGACACGCCTGGAATAACCGCTACCGTCCTCATGAATTATCCTAGACCACTATCTCCGAAGAAGTGGTAAATAAAGGATTGTAACTAAAACTTAATTGTTTCAATAACATTGATTTCAATTATAATACAACTCTGAATGTGAAAATCGAACTAAGCAACAAACGTATCGAGCTCGAAAATTCAAGCTGCAGTAAGACCAGAGGCATCGGTGGCGAACCTCATGGAGACATAGCTATATATAGTAAATTACGAGGAAGCACGCCTTGCGATGCGGAATGAAAACTTAGCAAGGAGAAGGATAACAGGTTTGATATGCATTCCCGAGTTCATGCTTGAATTTTTAACGCATTGTTCTCGGAATCTAGGAAAGTATTTCCTTTCTTGGCTCGCACTTGTAGTTTAAAAAGGCTATACAACTTCCAATGCGCTTGTTTGACTTCTAGCAATTCCACTTGATGTCATCGTCCCGAAATCAATATTCTCTTCCACTCTACTAGTACCCGTGAGAAAATCCTCGTTCAATGACAAGATAAAAGTATAGACATTCGATGGGAAATTTACAACTAATAACACTTACATCAATTGAAGGGACGCGATCTCCCATGTTATGTTCGAACGATATCATGGCATAATTCGTTAACTACTAACGTTAGGTCCAACTTGAAAATACAAACGCAAGGGAATAAAATGACGATATATAGGATCGATGGATTAGAGAAACACATGAGGAGATGAGGTCCTATAAGGCCAGTGACAGGGGGAGAGGTGTGAGTATTATCAGTAGAGGAACACACGGATAAATTCCAAGGGATTGAAACTAAAGAAGTGGAGCGTCTCAAAAACACTTTTTAGAGTCACAAAATGACACTCAAGTATGAACCCTTTCCAAAAGAATACTTGAAAGCACCATTTCCACCTTCACGCAAGAATATCACCAAATTCTTCGAATTACTCACTATCCGCCACCACATTAATACAAATCGGTTCTGGTTCTTCGAAGACTGGAGTCTCCTAAAAAAATTAAGTACGCTGTTTGAGTATCCTTCCATATCCAAAAATCACTATGCACTGAGGAATACTTTCTTCATGTTTCGCACGCTGGTTACGAAAGAGAATGTAAACGCGTCAGCAACCGTACCTTTCAGTTAGCACGCGAGGAAAGCCAATGCAAATGCATAAACACCAAAGAGTTCAAGAATTCCCGGAAATGGTGTAAAATGAAGCGTTTAATTCCAACAGGAGAGAAAGACCGAGAAAACCACAAGAGGCATCGCGAGGCTTCTAAGCCAGGAGACTGCGCCACTGCAGTAACTTTGGGTGGCGTGTCCGAACCAAAGTAATTATCCGAGAACATGAGTAGATTAAGAGCCTGCAGCTAAGGTATTATACCTCTTGAAAGGCGAGGAGGATAGACTCTGAATGGAATGGCGTAATGAGAAGTAAAGAAGGGCTAGAGGGAGAGGTAAGACTTGAGAAGTCCTCGAGGTCGTTTCATCATAAGGAAGCGTGAAATGACTAAACCAACTCCGGGAAGTCTTCATCATGGAATAATGTTGTGATCTTGTTTCATTTTATTTAATGTTGTTTCATTCCTTTAAATTATTATTATTGTTTCATTTTTCAAATGGTCGATTTCACTGCAATATTTCCCACGGGTAATTCCAATACTGCGGAGGAAAATAGGCAGAAACAGATGAGTACTTAAGAAAAACAAGTTGCTAATGGTCGAAGTCACATCCGGTGTTCCTCAGGGAAGAGTGATCGGCCCTCTTTTATTCATTATTTATAATAATGACCTAAGTTCTAGAGTTAGCAGTAAATTAAGATTATATGCAGAAGATACAGTTATCTACCGAGTAATGAGCGAAGCCGCGGACTTAGAAGTTCTGTCATCGGACCTTAACAACGTTCATTCGTGGTGCCAGGAGTGGGGTTTAGAACTAAATATTAGTAAATGCACCACAGTTCACTTCCTGCGAAAGTTATCACAAACATGCCATACCTACACCGTGAGTGGAGTAAACATAAAATCTTCAAATACACTAAAATATCTTGGAATTAACTCAACTGCAGATGTATCGTGGGGAACACACATACAAAACATATGCGGCACAGCATTAAAGAAACTAGGTTTTGTTAAGCGTATAAAAGGAAGATCCTCGGATGAAAAAATGAAAGAGAGATGCTACTTCGCTCCGGTTCCGCCACACCTCGAATACGCCGCGAGCATTTGGGACCCTGGTCAAATAGATTTAACCAAAAAAATGAATAAAATACAAAGGAAAGCAGTGCGCTTCGTTAAAAACTGCTACGAGCGAACATATAGGTCTCACAACTTTTAGAGGGATTAGGGTGGGAGCCCCTAGGGACTCGGAGGCTACACGCTAGGCTTAGGTTGCTTGATAAATTCAGAACTGATATCTTTCAGGGCGACATAGAGAATATTATCATGACTCCTCACTACATTTCTAGGTCTGACAGATGCGATAAAATATGATAGATACACTGCCGAACAGATAGGTACAAAAACTAGTTCTTTCCGCGAACTATAAGCGACCACAATAAAAATTAAGGTCCACTAAATACACTCGTATAATTCATGTCACCATTTCATCTCCAAAAAACTTACATCTTTACGCGGCTGGTGACCTAACACCCTGCCACACGCCCTCACGGCGGCTCGCGGGGTAATATGTAGATGTAGATGTAAGTTTAGTTCCGTTTTTATCCATTCCATATCATTCCTAAATCATGACTCGTTTCACAGAAAATCATAACCACTTCTGAATCCGATACCCAACAACCTGAGTAATCTTACCGCCAGCAGCAGAACGTACCGTTAATCAACCACAAATTAGCAGATTACCACTTACAGTAATGAAAACCCAGTAGAAAACGAAAGCCTACACGGATGTGCCTATAACCCATTCAGTAATTAAATTGTGACTGCTCCAAATACTAAAGACTAACTTTACGCGTGGCACCATTAGTTTCCTCGCCACTAGAGGTCGTCAGCTTCTTATGGGCAGCAAGATCAGACTTGAAATTGTCTTATCAGCCATAATTCAATCCTACTGTCACGAAGGGGGCATGAGGGCGTCGCGGGACACCGATCAGGGGGATCAAAAGGCCAACATCACATCGGAAGTTTTCGGGCGGCAAGGGAAAGTGATTCACTCCTTCCCATGTCGGAAAGGGGCAGGGAGATAAAAAAAATTCGAGATCGAAAAAGAAAGAAAAAACTCGCAGAAACGGGATGGAAATAGAAAGGAAGAAGAGACAGCTTTTCCTTTCTTCGCGGAGCCAATTTTTCCCAGCTTCCAGTCGGGCTAGATCCGCTGCCTTGCCCGCTTCCCGCACACCAGTGCGGTATGAAAACCCGTTCCGTAACCTCCGCTAATAAATGGATCGTCAACCGGAATGCCTCCGTGAGGATAAAAAAAAGAAACAAAATCAAGAAGCGAAACAACCTGACGCTAAATGGATGAGGCGGAGAGGGGTGGGCGAGGGGAATGAGGAGGGGGGGAGAGAGGGGAAGGAGCGGTGAGAGGGGGGGAGGGGCGGAGGAAAAGGCAGCGAAGAGGCTAAAAGGCGGGAGTGTAAAACGATTATGAGCTGGCTCACGGAAAAAGTCACGCCCCGGCGAGTAATTTGAGCCTACCGCTCCTTTCATGCGACGCCAGAGGAAGCGCTTTTCAAAATTCGGAATCATTTTTGGCTGAGCACACGCTATTATGGTGCACGTTCTGCTGTAACAAGTTCTTCTGAAACCAAAAACTACCGTAGAAAAACGAGAGAATGATTCATACCTAGAGTCAACGCACTACGACGTCGGGACACCTATTTGCATATATAAAGAACCAACTGAGCCCATATCAAAAAGAATGATTGATGGCGTATACGAGCCGTCACCGCGATAAACCTGAAAATATATTCTCAGAATCTACTCGTAAAAAATACTTTTCCAATCTTACATGAAGTACTCATTATCACTAACAAGATACTAACCGTAAGAACGCACTGTCACACGCCCCTAGACCTCCGAAATAAGTACAAACAAATACCGAAGGTACATTATCTAGCAAAGAACGGTTTCTTTCCACTAGTAATTTTATTTGGTCCGAACTCAACACGCTAAGCAAGCCAGCATCTCTTGTTTGCTCCACCGTTGTCTTTCAATTAAAAAATGTTTAGAGCAAAAGAATTAGCCCCTTATTTTTTTAAACACAGCATTTTTCCTGATCAACAAGCCTTACTAATGGACATGAGATTGCCGCGATACACTAAAAAGATATCCTTCACATTTTGCAATTGCGATCGCGCAGGGCATATTTATACAATAACGGCCATATAACTCAATGCCCACGAGTTCGACTCCCGACAAGAGAGTGAATAATAAGTTTGTACTTAGTCGTAAGACAGACAGGTGAGATTAATCTTGGCAAGAGGAGCAGCGAAGTCCAAATTCAAATATTGGATTTTCGCGAATTTAAATAAAATGCTTCATGTTAGGCGGAGAGACAGATATAACCACAATAAGTAGATCATCCTCAACCTCGCGTTGACCCGGATTTACGCGAAATGAAAAATGTCTCGTTTACGACAAATATGAAAATGATAAAATTAGGAAGAATTACTAAAAATAACCAAAACGAGAATACAGAGCCCGCCATATATCAGTGTGATATGGTAGTCCTTTGACTAAATGATTTTGTTATATGGCAAACATATTTTCTTGAGATTTTTGTCCTGTAGATAGTCTCAACATCCAGGACTTCCCGGAACCGTTGGGCCCGGACAAGGGTCGACGTGTCTCGATCATCTCTTACTATATGGAAAATCTGTGCATCAGGCTGGGTTTATATCGATGTCTACGTTTATATCGATGTCTACGTTTATATCTATCAAATAATTAAGTATTTCGGCCACGTGTAAAAGGTTTATCAGAGAGTAAATTAGCAAAAAGTTAAAATACAGTAAATTAGAAAGTAATTTGAAAGTAAAGTAGCCTCGAACTTACGGAAGGATCGACTTGCTTCGGACCACTGCCTCACTACCCGAGAAAAGATCGGAAGGGACATAATCAAGAGAGGCTGCCGGAGAAGGCGACCTCGCCTGATCGGACTGAGCAAACACGCGACTTCCAAAACCTTCTCCGCCCGTCTCTCTCACGGTGCGGCGGAGGAGAAAACGATTTTAGGTCTGGCCGCGAGCAATCTCAACGCATAAACGCAGGTGAAACACACACGGCGTCCTCCCCACTTTAAAATCCTCCCCGCCAGGCGTAGTAGTGCACACCCTTCATTAAACAATCTTCCTCAGACCCGCGAAGGCGTAAGGTGCGTAGCCGCGTGTAGAGGGGGGATGGGTGGAGAGACTGAAAAGCCCCATCTGAGGGAGGGAGGGAGGTGCGTTAAGAATGGCGAGGATCCATGGGAAGGAGAAGTACAGGCGGAGATAATGGCGGATAAATTATTAAATCTAACAGCTCCTTGAGGGATAGGGTAAGGGTGGGGGGGGGCCTCTGGCGCCCCGAGGAGAACAGTGCGGTTTGAAGGGAACCTCCCAACTCACTCACGTGCCCCAGTTCCCCCTTTGCTCTGCACAATGGGGATGAGTTGTGAACAGCGGGGCCGGGAATAGCACCCCCGCGGCCACATAGACGCCGCCGACAACGTACTACGTAGGAGTAGCCTGATGAAGAAGATTTGAAGTGTCTGGAACTTGAGAAGAGCTTACTACACGCAGAGAGTATCCAAAAACATTCCTCGAGATTTCCGAATTCCAGATCCTCACGAATGGCGCTTTGAATGCCGTTTTTCCAGTAGGAGCTTTAGAGTTTGTCGGGCGGATACTGTGCTACGAGGACCCGGTTCGAATACCGGCAATTTTCAGAGAACTTCCACTCCTTACTAAGGCGCTCGGAAGAGGGCAATTTGAGAGCATCTCTCCAACCGTCATATGAGTAGACGCGAATAGACCCCTACGGACCAATCCGTTCGAACAGGCTCGCGCGGACGTTGAGTATCTCTCTACCTTTCCCATATACACCAAATAATCCTCCCCTCACCAAATTTCCCCTTCCATAACTAGAGACGACAAATTGCCGTCCTGGTATGGCGGGGTAAATTTATAGACTACTAACCCTAGGGTCACGGGTTCGAATCCAGCACGAGTGGAGTTTTCAACACTCGAGACATGGTTGAGTGTTTTCGTCCGGTGTTAACTATTAAATACCGCGACGTATAAGACCACTGGTTCTGTTTCGGTGTATATGGAAAATGAATAAATATATCATCTAATAGCGCAAATGCTCACATATTTCGGTTGCCTCCCCTTACCAATCTATGATACAAGGATTTACATACGAATGCGATACAAACAATACAATGCAAACTACGCATAAAATACCACTTTTCCTGTGAGAAGCAAAGGTGGCACTTTCCTCCGCATGCATAACGGCAAGTCATCTTCTTCCGTCAAATAATAACAGCCAAATAAATTCGACCATGTTTCGGCAAGGCCATCAAAATAGACACTTGGGTTCTGAACCAGATGATGACCCTGACCTGCTCAGAAGATAATAGGAAGTAAGAACGGGGTGTAACTAGGGCAGAGGCAAAATTGCGAAGAGATACAAGCCTTCACAAGGTGGGGATTATCCATGAAACAAGGGTCACACGAGGCAGGAGTCCCAAAGAAGACCGCTTGCAGAGAGCTACACATCACTAAGAAGAGCCGGTGGATTATGATTACCTATCGATCCATGAATACGAGGGTGGTTTTGATATGCAAACGCGAGAGGAACATTAGTGGAATATTCTATCGAACAGAAAATATAATGCCTTTTCATACGGCACAAATCACGTTACACTTCTAAATTAACAACTGTCATAAGGAGAATGGGGATAATAACAGTATAATGAGGGAGAATGGTGAAGTAATTGAACAGGTGGATGATTTTGTGTACTTAGGTAAGATGTATGCGAAAGATGGAAGAATAGATGAGGAGATAAAGAGACCTGCGAATGCTGGAAGGAAAGTGGTAGGTAGCATGTGGAGCATATCAAGGAATGCGTGCTTGTCTAAGGAAGCGAAAATTGCCGTGTACAAAAGTGTACTTCTTCCCACTTTGCTATATGGAAGTGAAACATGGGTATGTCAGGATAAACATAAGAGTAGACTAAACGCTGTGGGTATGAGTTATCTGAGGAGTATTAGCAGCAAAAGCAGGATGGATTGGGTCAGGTATGAGTGGGTCATGAATGAATGTAGATTAAATGCTCCAGTAATGGACGTGTATGAAAGGAGTGTGCTTCGTTGGTTTGGCCATGTTGAGAGAGTGGATGAAAGTCGAATAACGAAACAGATATATGAGAGTAGAATGAATGGTGTGAGAGGTAGAGGTAGGCCGAGAAAGTTGTGGTTGAATGTGGTTGACGAAATTCTTAGGAGGAGGAATATTAGGAGTGTTAAAAGCAGGAGGGCGTGTTTGAAGCAGTGTATGGGAGTAAATGAAGCAAAAGAGGTTTGCAAGGATAGGTCAGTATGGAGGAAATTATTGAAGCAGAGTTAGGTGTACAATTATGTATTAATGAGTGAAACATTTTGACAGTGCCTACCCCGGAAGGGAACGGCGTGATGGGTGTGTATGTATGAATCTTACAGTGAATGATGATGAACAATCGAAAGGTGCAGGGCACATCTAATCGATTTTTTTCCAATCAAAGTTTTCGTCTGAAAAAATAAGTTAAAAAAGGGGGAATTATGAGACTTACTAAACGTTACCTTCCAAGTTGGGGACCAGATCACCAACCTTCTAGCCCAACTCTTAGGCAGGAGAAGAGCTGAAAACTAAAAATGAGTCCAAATTCAAATATAACCATGATGGAAAAAATCGCAATAGTAATTCCAGTGAAATGAATAATTGACATTTCAACACTTAGTGTCACCTTGAAAATGACAATAACTGTTGACACTATGGTCGGTTATTCATTTTATTTAACAATTGAGGAAATTTCAATAGAGTTTTATTCCATCATGGATATAATAGCTTTCCACCAAGTGAAGCCTGAAGCGCTTTCATCCGTTCAAATAGAACATTGGAACTTGGGGACGCAATGTCATCGACCAGCGATACACCTAGATTACTAGATGATGCATAGCAGCGAGAACTTCTGCATTGAAAGATGACTCACATGGATAAGAAGAAAAACATCCATATTTAGCCGCCGCATTAAATCGTCTGCGTCACCCACGGCAATTCCTACGTTTTATAGTATTTTTTATAATCGCACGAAATACACTACGGAGTAGAAACAATAGGTGGTTATTGTGTAATACTTCGAGAAATGAATTCCACGGTGGTGAAGAAACTTATAAAAATACATTATCTCTAATCGCGGCAGTAAAAGATCGGAAGCCACTGGTAGTCGAACACCTGAGCACGATGGCTTTCTCCCTCCGGAAGGAATATATAGGAGCGCGAAAAGTAAGGAATCAAGGCACATTCATTATTCAGTGGGGCGGAGTAACACGTCATCAACCATTACTTCACCATTCATTCATCAAGTTTGGCCCGATTTCTCGCGGTCCTGGATTATATTAGACTGTCCACCATTATATGAAAGGACCACGCTGAGTTAAGTTCCACGCGAATGCATTTGAATGAAATTAATCGAGCGACCCTTATAAATAAACATACCTTAAAGAGGTTTCATTTTCACGCGCAATCCAGATTCTGACGACTCCGAGCACGAAAGAAGAGAGAGCGAAAAGACGAGATGCAAAATTATGCGAGCGATTTAAAATGGTGCCCCCAAAACGAGAGAAGACACCAGGGTCGCGATCTCTCTCCGAGCCGGTCTTTCTTTTTTGACGAATCGCTCACCCCGCTCGTCTGCAATCGAGGAAATCTCGTGGGGACGGACAAATGGCCTAATCCTCGAACGGAAGAAAGGCACGGATGCGTACCGCTTTTTATCACTTCCCCCCCGCAAATCTCCCTCGTCCGCGCTAAAGCAATCCCGCAATGACCGGAGCGCCAAAAGCGCGGTCGCCGGGACTGTCCACCGTTCTCCGCCGCCGTGCTTGAATCATTCCTTTTTCTTTTTCCCGGGGAGCGAGGAAGGGCGGGGGGAGAGTGAAAAAAAAGCGCGGGGTCCCCTTTTTCAAAAGCAGGCGGCTGGGGGTCGAGTGGGGTCCGCGGCGGTGTCTCTGGGCGAGTGTGAGTGAGATACGAAAACGCGGGACAATGCTTCGGGAGGGATTCAGGAAGGAAGGAAAGAATACAGACGGGAGGGCCGACGTCGCCTCGTCGAGGAAGGAACGAGGAGCGACGCTGAGCGGTGGGCATGACGGTGAATAGGAAGGAAGAGAGAGTGAGAGAGGTGGAGCGGAAGAGAACAAGAAGGTGCTTATTACGGGGATTGGGAGGCCGAGTAACTACAGACCTTCTGCTCTTTATTAAAAACGGATGGGGGTCAGGGCAGGCGGTGGTGCCTTGCGCAGGGATTCTCGTAAACCGACCTCACCAGCAACAATCCGACCGATCAAGTGATATGACGCTATCCAATGTTGCCACATATATGACACTAGCCGAAGGTACTCGATGAAATTCAACGGGTGTGAAATACATTAAACTTATTTTATAAGAAAACCACAAATCCTGAATAATACTTTCAGCGTGTATACCCTTTGAAAATCAAATCTCTGGTTGTCAAGGTAATATGTTTTTGTTGATTTCGGTGAAAAAATGTGAGATTTTGCTAAAAACATTATTTTCAGGCAAATTGGAAGCGTAAAAGAAAATCGAATGAAATGATTGAAAACTTCATTTATTCAGCCATCCCATATAACAAGCCCAGCTCTCTATCTTGAGTAGAAGTAATTTTAAAAAGCAAACAATGAAACCACTGCACCAAACCCAATGCTTTGCATGGACTACCAGGGGGGGCGGGGCTTCGGGGGCCCGGTGGGCTTTTTCGTATAGCATATGTTACAACCAGATATATTTTCTATCAACAGGTCAAATTTCAGCTCAATCGGTCCAGTAGTTTTTGTGTGGTGGAACAACAGACAGACACCAGTACATTTTTATACATTAGTAATGATAATCGTATATAGAATCTCAGTTAACGACCTACATTTTTCAAAACAGAACCCCGAATAAAAAAGGGAACTTCCATTTTTCCCGCTTTGGTCACCACTACAATTTGATGGGATAAATCGCGCGAAGTACGAGCGCGATTGGCGATGGGTATTCCTAAGAAAAAAAATTAGGTTAAGACCTCAAACCAAAAACATTCACTTGAGCCACAATGGACTCAACTCGATGATATCCTCGACCATTTCTTTCGGTGGAATATCTACCTACTAACACGGGAGCCTATAGATTAAATAGGTTTTTCGTCAGGTTCGATAATCACAAGAAAATATCAAACATAATAGTGCTAAACAGCTGACACATGCGAGCCAAACACCAAGGTTATATTTCTTTCGAAAAACGCATGGAAAAATATTATCTCACATGATATAGTTTATTTTTTGTTAAAACAGCGCCAAGCGTTTCGGCATTTAGAGACAAGTATAATGAGATAACAAGGGAGTCGAATAAGCTAGCACAGTGTGCTTCACTTTCCTTACACAACGGGAAAACGACCCCTCTAATATGCTCATACGCTCGGCTTCTACCTCGTTTTAGATGGAAACATTTCACTTTGCTAAAATCAAGAACAACTGACTATGAAAAACGGAATAACCTCCTTGATACCAAGACAAACGGATTGATAAAATTTCACTACTGCGAGTTATAAAATACAAAAGTGACCGAGAGCCTCCGCGCCGTCATTTCTCCATATAAAGCATCGAAGGCTACGTCCCAGCGCAATGGAACATGGGAACTTCTTACAACGAGCGCGTCACTTCACAACAAAGGAAACCAATGACTTTTCTCAGAAATCTAACACATGTGCCGGAAATGATTGATGCCTAGATCGATGCAAAACAAAATGACACTCTAGCTTGCAAAAATCGGGGGATAGAGGGGAGAGCTTTCTAAGAATGAGAGGAACATCACGCTCCCGCGATAAATCTGTCTTTTTATGGTCCCTACATCGGTACAACGGGTAGTGTTCAAAAGGGAAAGGCCACGCAAGGAAAATCATGATGCCGGAAGAGACGGCTAAACTCGCCTTTGAAGGAGTTCAGCCAACAGTTTGCCGTAAGGATTACGCGATCGATCGAGTGGCGATTGGCCGCATCCACAACACGTTCAACACTCATGAGTTGTAAAATAAAATTGAAAATCGGAATTCAACAACCGCCTTCAAATTCTGGAGCCCTCGTGAAACGACGCTTTCCCTATGGCGGGAAAAAATTTACATCTCGCAATTTGTACGACAGTTTTCACTATTCAACCACTACAGAGGTAAACTTTGCACTCCTTTGCCTATTATTTGTCCAACTCAGGAATTGTGATGGAAACTCCTCGAAGAGCAGCATCACTTACACTTCTCAGAGAACGATTGCCGTAGCAAAAACTTAAACAACTGTGGGAAGAGAAAGTCTTTAATAAATAATAAGGTGGGAAGTATGCACATCCGTTGTAGTTGACTTCTCCAAGTTTGGTAAGCTTAAATACAAGTATCAACTCAATGCTAGTGAATTCGTTGATTACGCTCATGCTAATTTCAATATTTACGTAACATACACCACATTTTAATTGGCTTTTCAAAGTTAGAAAAGTTAAAATGCAAGTATCAACTCAATGTAGTGAAATTTGTTAATTACGTTGATGCTTGTTTCAATATTTACGTAGCATACACCACATTCCAGCAGCCATTCGTAGATTCGACAAACTAAATACTGCTAATTGCTAGCGCGAGAAGGGTAAAGTTCACTCATTATATTATTTAATTTAATTAATGAGCCTAGATGAATTGCTTCAGATAACTAGCATGTAATCGTCAATTTTAGGGTCATTAAAATAAGACGAAGGAATGCCGACGGATATTTACGCGTTCTTCCGCAGCAGAGAGGAGTCGCCACCGACGGGACGTCGCGTGCCGTGACATACCCGTACCACACAGGTTGCCGACCCGCCTTTCTTTGATTCCACCCCAACCCTACTACTCCCCACCCTTACCCCACTCCTCCCTCCCTTCTCCTTACCCCGTCTCTCCTATGGAGGCATTCTCCAGGAAATGAGGAAGTCCGCACGGAAGGGTAATGGTGAAGAGGGAAAAGAAAGAATGTCTCCCGAGAAAAACCGGGAAAATTGGCTTAGGATGTAGGCGTAAAACAGAGGTGGAACGGAGCAGGCAAATACTTTATTTTACAAGAAATAAATCAATTCAAAGGAACAAAATCCGTTACTAGATTTAGGAGACCAACATATCGCACCTGAATCAAAAACAAACCTGTCTAAACAATTGAGAAACGAGAGATTCTGAAAAAAATCAGCTGCTTCACGAGATACCTATCAAGGTTTTAAGAGAAAAAATGAATACTTTGCATTTTTCGCACGACGGTTCAATATGTGAAACACCCGAAAATTTTTAAGTGGCACCATTGAAAAAATGGGAACCTCAAAGTCGACACCGAGAGGTGAATTTTCGAGAGAGGTCTCTCAAGTAGTTTATACTTTCTGCATCCCAAAATATATCCAAAATTCCTTTTCTTCGGTCACCAATATATTAAGAAAATTTACTGCGTGAAATACAGGGCTTTTTTAAGTTTCACACACCTTTATAAACGTCAACTTAAGGATAATTCTTCCAGTGGATTCAATCAACAAACGGGCATCCGCCGAGAGACACTGGGCTGAGTAGGCTATGATCCAACGTCTGTGCATACATACACTCCGGAGGATGTAGCCACCACAGGATACGTCGTCGCGGAACCACCCAAATTCACGCGATGAGCTCCCTAAAATATTTACCGAACCTTCCACTGTTTATCTAATTTACACTTCCGTCACTTAGTTCCGAACGATACGCGATCATGCAACAATGCGACGATAAAATTAGAGAAATTCTCAGCTACTTCTCCCTAGTTAGACCCCACTTAGAATACGATGTCGGTGTTTGGGATCCTCATGAGGTAGGCTTAAAAACAGAGTTAGAACGCGTGAAGAGAATATCAGCAAGATACGTGAAAGGCCGTCATGATAGTCTTGTTAGAGTTATGGGAATCTCTTCAGACCGTCGATTGAAAATTAGACTCGATCTTTTCAGTAACTTCAAAACCAATTCACCTTCCGACGAAGTTATCAATAACGTATATACGAAGTCCTACAAACCACGGTAGATCAGGTCATGATAATAAAACAGAGGAATAGATTGTTGAACAGAAAGGTTTAAAATGCCGTTTTTCCCGCGATCGATAAGAGACCATAATGGCTGCGTGTAGACTTTGAAGTAGGAAAGTTGACAGGTAGTGTAGCTGATTTATTCATATGCTATTGTTTCTTAATCTGCCGAGTAGTGCTAACACCATGTTTTGCATGTTCCCTGCATGACACTTGTGTCGCGTTTTCACAGTTACATTATGGGTTTATTTAGTAGTTTCCGTAGCATTTGTAGTATACTGATATTTGGGTGCTTGTTGGTGAAAGTGAATTTCTTCACTGTAGTCAATGTTGGTGATAAGTCACCCCCTGCCAAGCACCCTTGTGGTGAATTGCAGGGTAATAAGTAGATGTAGATGAAGATCATCACATAACACCGGCTATGAAAAACATAAAACAGTGTGTAAAATGCTATGGACAGCCTAGGAAACTCCTGATCATCCTAGGAAGTAGACTAGTGCGCAATGAGAGCGACCTTTTAAAAGCCCCAGGTAAAAGGAGGCAAGTGGCGATATGGGGGAGGTTCTGCTTAGGGAGAGGAAGAGGGGAGGTTGTTCGGAGGAAGAAACAGCTGGGTGGGTGGGTGGAAGGGGAGAAGTGCGCTCCGCAAGAGAACGGACGTAGGGGGAGGAAAGACAAGAGCGGAGCGAAGCGACCAAGACGAGAACGGAACAGGTTGCCAGGTGGGTAAACACTTCATAGCCGCCGAGGAATATTGCGTGAAGTGTTTCAGGAATCCCTTTGAGGAAGCCATAGCCGAAGCTTGCGGATTTCGAAGACGGCGAATGATACGAATGCCTGTAATTCACAACGGCGGCGCCAACAACAATGAAAACATAATTAATTCGCATCCTACTAACTTACTGCTATTTTCACAGACTGTACTTTCTTAGACCTATAAAATTTTAGGCTAACTTTTTTTTAACGGACCGTTAAACCAACAATTTTGCCAGCATTAAAGGTCTATAACGGTTAATTGTCTTAATCTTAATATCTTAATGCTTATTTTGTTGTATATTGTTTTTGATAATTTTTGTAATACTCCTAGGTGTGATGTTCCCAGAGCAAAATAAAGTATTCTTATTCTTAACGGAGAGGAAGACTAACGAGGAAGTGCTTGAGATGGTGGGCGAGGAAAGCAACTTCTAAATGAAATTCGAGATCGGCAGAGTAGGTGGCGGGAGGATGTAATAAGGGGCGAGGGATTGCTCAAGAATATGATTGAGGGAAGGACGTTGGGAAGAGGAAGAAAGAGAACAGGTTTCGTGGACAGGACGAAGAAAGTTCGATCGTATGCAGAGGCGAAAAAGGATATACTAGAGGGCCCCCAAAAAGAGTAGAAAACCGGGAGGAAAATTTCTGACACTCAACAAAACCTCACTTAACCGGTAGAATACAAAAAAAAGTCTCTAAAGTATTTTATACTTTCCGCATCCCATAATATTAACCACACTTCCATTTCTCAGCTTTCCAAACTCTCTGTATCCCAATCACCTCCTTCAACATATCCCCGCCTATACATACATGCGTCCTTTACTAAATTTTCCTCCAATTATGGGATTCTCTCATTAACCTCCTCATCTCTCCACCATATTTGACCATTCCTCTTTCGTCATCAACAGCCTGCAAATTTCCCTCCATACTTTCCGCAAGCCCACATCTCAACACAATTCTGTACACAAATATCCTCCTTAGTATGTCCTCGAACTAGCACACACTTCAAATGTTTTCTACTAAACTGAATGAACTTGGGTACACGTCAGAAAGTATTCAAGAATCTTTTAATGACCTCTCCATCAAGAGTCCTCGTCATTTATCCTCATCAAAAATACTTTCCCAATAACCCACAAATTTCCCAATATTTTATCTCGCGGCAGAGATTAGCAAATCAAGATCCTTAATTGATTTACTTCGGTCCCGCCACAAATTCTCTATGCAAGGCTTCCAATGAAAATCACGCAGGGCGAACCGGATAGAGGAAACAAATATACTCACTAATTGACGGAGAGCAAGAGTCGTTTGGTGGTCAGGGTCAATAAAGGGAAATTAACACACACAGAGCCGTGAATGGACCTTTTTAGCGTTTCGTTTGATGAGCGGCCAACGATCGCCGGGCTTAGCAGGACCAATTCACTCAAAATAATGTTCGTTTTCAGATTTCAGCGCCATGCTCAGCCAACACGAAATTAAATAACGTCGCCCGAGAAACAACAAGGCTTCGCTTGGGACTATCAAACTAATGCACTTAGTTCCAGCTTAGACAGAGCCTTTCCCTCAGTTTCCCTTAATTCACCCCATTACAGCGAGTGTATCGTTTTCTAAGTGAATCCACCAGGAACCGAAATTGGGCTATCACAAATAGGTAAAGCCTGACTGTTTCAATTGAAATGAAACATCTACACCTTCATACTACACTGCGAGCCGCCGCATGGGCGTGTGGCAGGGGATTTTAAGGACACCGGCCGTGAAAAGATGCAAGGTTTTGGTATGTAAAATGGTGACGTGTATTATGGGAGTGTATTTAGTGGAGTTCAGTTTTTATTGTGGTCGCTTATTGTGCGCGGAAAGAACGATTTTTTGTACCTATCTGTTCGGAAATATATCTCTCTAATTTTGTCGCTTCCGTCAGATGTAGGGAGGCTACATGATAATATTCTCTGTTTCGCTCTGAAACACCCGTTATGAATTTCTCAAGCAACGTAAGCCTAGCATGTAGCCTCCGATTCTCTTGGGTCTCCCACCTTAATCCCTCTAAAAGTTGTGATACACTATATGTTCGCTCGAAGCAGTTTTTAACGAAGGGTGCAGCTATTCTTTATATTTTGTTAATTTTTTTGTTAAATCAATATGACAGGATCCCAAATGCTCGCGGCGTATTCGAGGTTTGGCCTAACCAGAGCGAAGTGGAATCTCTCTTTTACTTTTTCATCCGAGGACCATCTAATTCTTCAACGATTTCAAAAAGTAAACTCAACGAGATAATAAGGCTATGCAACATTCGAATGAAAAATTTTCCCGAAAAAATCGTTACACAACGAAAAAGAAGCAGCTTGTAAGCTTTCTATACCAAGCGCTCATCTAAAGTGACGGGCGGCTACAGGCTGAATAGTGAGGTTTTGATTCCAAACAAAATTTACATCTTTATCACACGGACGACGCTCATGACCGCATAAATTTCTCGGCGTCACAATTTAGCCTTTCAACTTGTCACATTCGTTAAGTGTGCAGCACATTTACATTACTTCTCGGAAACAGATTACTGGAAGCTCGCGCTTCACTAATTAATACAGAAATTCGTTCCCGCGCACATAACTCATTACTCAGGGCAACGGGCAGGTTTAACACGCATACGAAGTGGGATTAATCTCGGTTTGACGGGGCTGAGCGGCCGGAGGCGCGACGCAGGCGCTTAAAGTAACGAAGAACATCACCATTGCCGGGAAAATAACCGCCCAACAAATCAATTCCAACAGTCGCCATGATTACACCACCGCATCAACATCATACTATTCTATTGTGCCGCAAAATTAATTTTAGGTTTACACAAGGCAATGACTGCATGACATCCTCTCGCACGCTGTATGTAACGCACCCGCCCGGGCTCGCCGACGCAAAAAAAAACCTCTGGTTCGACAGCCTCGATAAACACCTATGGGGCAGGGGCGGTGGCAGCTGCCAATGACCCACGTCTATTTGCCTAGCGAAAACGTTCACTGCAGCTGAAAGGGCGCTGTCACTGCGGTGTCTCCCGTACCAGTCATCGAAAATTCAGAACATTAGGCAACTCGCCAATAGAGTCGCGATTGAACGATCGCCGAAAAATGTAGTCATTAAAACCCAGGAGCTGGGATAAAAGCGAAAGGAGGGGGGACGAGGGTGTACAGCAAAGCCTTTCCGGTAGGAAAATTGAAATTTGATCGAGACGAAATAATTTCTGCAACACTCGGGGGAAACGACTTCTTGGATTAGCAGGTGTTGACTGCCACCACTCTTCTACTCGTCGATCAATTTCGGGAACCAAAGGGAAAGTGGTCGTCGCTCTGCAAAAGCAGGAGAGCTCTCAACCCAAATACATGATTAATTCACATGGGCGAATTTAGGCAGGGAAGGCGAGCGGGAAGGAAGGGGAGGGGCGTCCGTCAAGGACTGAGGAAACAGGTTTTTGCGGAGGAGCTGAGGCGTAGTGAAGGGGCGGTCGCTAATGTCTGGAGATGGACCAGTCGTCTGTACTTCCGACCGCAGCGTGATATCAGGGAACATCCTCTTGCCACTAACGACCACACCGCTTAATGGTCGACACACGTAAAACACCAATTTTTTGCCATCCGTGGAGCAAAATTTAATGTCATAACATAAACTGCTTGGGGTCAAATGACAGCAAAAGGAACTGGGCATTGAAATGTAACCAAGCCAAACTGTCTCAACGGGAAGTTACGTATGGAAGCCTACAAACAATAATTCCGAATGGAAAGTTCTATGGCCGTAGACATCCGTTAAGAGTAAAGAACACAACAGTAACAAATCAAAAGTTTACGCATATTAAATGTCTCTATACTCCCTTAATCTTCTCTAGATATTACAATCCCTTACCGCCAAATTCCTTCGATTAAAATTGTTCATTCAAAACCGCGCGCAAAGGGTATGACAAACACGATCTCTTTGAATTAATTTACCCGATCAAAAGAGTTCCCTATTAGAACACCATGGCATAAGATCTATGGTTGGATGGGTTCTGCTTCGTTTTCGTTTCACAGACATACGTTCCAAGCGCGCGGGGAAACAGGTAACCCAGCGGTAGAGACGGCTAAGCACTAAGATGTACCAGGCATGTCCTTCAGGTTTACGCCATCTATAGCCTATTTAAAAACTACTCTGGAGAGATCATGTAGCGAGCTCATTGGCACAAAAATAAAACTGATATCAAGGATTACAAAATTACAATTACAATTTAATCTCAGCCCAATTAACGACCAATTACACAGTTGCCAGTTTTCTTCCGAAGGGCAGTTGGACGTAAAATTTCCATTCCAGTCGAGAATTATTTATGGATGGATAATTAGAACCCTCGTGTACAATATTCCTACAGCTCGAATCAAAATGAAAGTAGCAAGACAGCCAAGGACCAATGATGGCCAACGTACGACACATTTACACGAATCCTTCAATCGAGTACTGTAATTCACTCATTAATTTAAAGCTATCACTCACTAATCAACTTTAACTTGAAAGGAAATAATATTCAGCGTTTTAATGGCAAATAAAAACTTACTTGAGTTGGAGGTAGTTGCTCACCACTCATGAGTAAATGCTTGAAGCTCACAACTCCACAGAGTGTTTTATAAGTGGACGCGCGAGATGGGGATCCTAATCGGTGACATTCGGTGAACGACTATGGGGATCTCTACCGGAGGGATACAGGGGTCGCTCCTCACTTAAACGGGGGACGTGGAACCGGGGGAGAGTGGAAGTATACGATCGGTTATGAGGCACTGCAACGGGGGAAAAACGCCGTTGTGGGAAAGGCATGAGGACAGGTAGTTGTGGAGGTCGGAAATGGAACTTCGGCTTGGGGCGGCAGTGAAAGACAGCGAAGAAAGAAATGAATCCCGGACGTAGTTTTGCAGCCGCAGGGGGGAGCAGCAACAACTGCTATGAGTGCTCAAAGGGTCAGGGGATTGGCGGGTGAGGAGCCGGTTAAAAAGGGGTTTGGAGTCGGGAAATGGGTAGGAGAGGGAGGAGCGAAAAAGGGTATGCCAGTAAACGGCTCCGCCGTCGTCTTACACGCCAACCTCTAACGATGGCCCCGCCTCGTCTTCCTTTGTGCTTGCCGTTATTCTTTTTCTTTAATCTCGACGTCCTACTTTAGATAAGGGTTATAGCGGGGAGATTCTCCCCGTATTTTCAGGATATGAGCTTCCGAAATTATGGAGAATCCGGATATTGTTACGTACGAAGAGTGGCGGCAAGATGTAACCTACGACAAACAACCGGCATCGCGGTGGGGCCCGCTCCTACAAAGGCCGCCTCATCGCCCTCAAGATGTCTCCGCGTTCAACTCAAGCCGAGCTGATTCCGAAAATGAGTTTTCAAGCGGGTAGTCCTCGGAAAGCAACATAAAAGCATTTGATTTGATAGACGTTTTCAGACCGTCGATTGAAAATTAGGTTCCATCTTTTGTGTACATTCAAAAACGATATGTTTTCAGATGAAGTTATCAACATACTACGGTAGATCAGATCATGAGAATAAAATGAGGGAAAAAGAGTACAGAACAGTAAGGTTTCAAATGTCGTTTTTCCCGCGATAGATAATAGACCATAATGGCTGCGTTAAAACTTTGAATTAGGTCAGATGACAGGTAGTGTTCCTTCTTGCATGTCAATAGTGCATGTTTGGTGATCTTCACCCCCTGCCACACACCCTCGTGGTGGCTCGCAGGGTATCACGTAGATGTATATATAGATGTAGTGTGGCTGAGTAATTCATATGCACCCTAATGCATGTTTCTAAATCTTCCAAGTAGTGCTAACACCACGTTTTGCATGTTCCCTACATGACTCTTTGTGTCACGTTTTCATAGTTACATAATGGATTATTCTAGTAGTTTCTGTAGCATTTGTAGTATACCGATAGTGTGGTGCTCGATGGTGAAAGTAAATTTCCTCACTGTAGTTCATGTAGGTGCTAAAACACCCCCTACCAAACACCATTTGTGGCCTGCAGGGTAATAAGTAGATGATAAGTAGATAGATAAGTAGAGCAGATGGTGATCTTCACCCCCTGCCACACACCCTCGTGGTGGCTCGCAGGGTATTACGTAGATGTAGATGATCTTTATTTTTCTTCTTATAAGTTCAGCATGGAATCCCGGGACAAACTTAAACATTTTAAAGCCGGGAACCGGGTAGAGTCGTTCGGCATGGAAAAACAGCAGCCAGCCATACATGGGAAGCGAACACATTTGCAGGTAATAAATGTCTCATAGCATCAGGTCATCAATTATCTATTGACAGACTCACTCACTAATGCGACGTAGCCCAAGTACCACTTTCCGGAATTCTAATTGATCGCCTAAATTAAAAAACATTAGTACCACAAATATTTCATTACACGAGGTCCTTCAATCGTCGGATTACGATAGAGCACAAGTAAAACGTCGTCATGAATAGTTCGTAAAAAGTCGTCATGAATAGTTCGAGTATTGACATAGGCAGGCAGTAAATCTTTCTCATTATATATTCTGCTCTCTTATTTAGGCATGATGTAAATATTGGTGTTCTTATTTATGCATGATATTTTGAATCTGTAGTAGTAGTCTTTGTATCCCTTGCATGTTGGAACGATTGAAGATTGAATGTTTCTTGGGTATTAGATTTTTAATTGGCGCTTTGCATGTGTGGTGCGCGGGTTTTAGTGTAATGTCGGTGTTCTACCCTATCATTCATGCATGCCTGGTGCGAAAGCACCCCCTGCCACACACCCTTTGGGTGGCTTGCAGGGTATGACGTAGATGTAGATGTAAAACAACTTTTCCCTCCTCTACAGCGACACACTCATTTCTCCCAACACGTTCACAGTTGTGAGAATCTTTGCATTCTCACATGGTACCAAATAAAATATTTACATAGTATAGCGTGAAACTCGATGTCATACTGAAAGTAATATATATAAATCGCACAACGATAATGTTCAATTTTGACGAGACGACTTTAATGAGTTTTACCGAAAACATTTTTAATGTTAACATAACAATAAATCTCCTCGATTTAATTTGAAATGGAAATCAAGGAATGACTTTAAGCCATTCCCCCAAGAGCGTAGTTTTCAAAAAAATAAATAATTAATTTGGAAAACTCATTTTTCTTTGCACTCCGACGATCGTGAAGGGGAATGTTCAGGATATGAATTTGGAAGGAATTTCAGGACCTTGTCCGTGAAGAAACAAAAGAAGGCAATGAAAGAAGCGACCTTCGGATACATTCACCAAGCGGAACCCGCGATGAATGACCGAGCAAGGAGAACAGATCGACCGGGGAAACATGCAAAGTCATTCGCACGGGAAAAATTTTAAAACGAAGGGGAAGGTGAGGGGGGGGACAACCACAATACGGCTTTTTGACGGAGGGCCAAGATAGAGGACTCCTAGTCTAAGAGGAGGTAGTCACGGGAGAGCACAAACACAGCCAACTTTCTCAACCACTTGGGAGAAACTTAGGTAGTTTGAGCGAGATAGTTCCCTAGACATAATAGTCGAACAATATTCGAATCATACGTTTAACTTTACCAGCTGAGACACACAGGAATTAAATACTATATTATTATTAATGGTGCTATAGTATAGTTTTATACGATATAAATTGTAAGTAAACAAATGAAAATATCTATATAAATAAGTCTTCAACTGGTCTCATTTTTTCGCATGGTACGTTTGAACTCCTTCACAACGGAAGATTTTTTGTGATCCCGAAGAATTAACAGCGGTGTCAATATGATTCACTTTCAAAAATAGATGAGAAAACATACAAACTACACAATGATAATTTTTTGGCGAGATTTAAGTGTTAGAAATTTCTCATTTTTTAAAAAGCTCTCTCTGAAGTGCATACACGTACCATTCCCCATGTAAATGTTCAATGTAATTTCGGCGTTCTACCGTATCATTCATGCATACCTACATCTACATATACGTCATACCCTGCAAGCCACCCAAAGGGTGTGTGGCAGGGGGTGTTTCCACACCAGGCATGCATGAATGATACGGTAGAACACCAAAATTACATTGAAACCCGCGTACCACACATGCAAAGCGCCAATTAAAACTCTAATAACCAAGAAACATTCTATCGTCAATCGTTCCAACATGCCAAGGACACAAAGACTACTACTAAAGAGAGTTTTTATCGCGACGGGCGTCTACGGCCTGAAATTCTTCCCCTCTCCTATTTTCGCCTCATTCTCGGAAGGAGAAGACACACTTCTTTCCGAGACGGCACGAAGAACACACAATACGACCCACGGTACGCGGAAATTTAGATAAAATAAATAGATCAGCCGAAAGGTCCGCGTTTTCGCCGTCCTAACCGTAAGGGTACATCCGAGCACCACACGATTCAAAGTTGAAGAAAAAGCTGGTGATTGGAATAACAAAATAAGGAAGAGAGATAGAGATAGAAAGAGGTAGGGGAACGGAAGGAAACAGGAGGAGGGAGATGCAATAAAACAAATCGATGGGCAATCACGCAATTTTCTCGGACCGGAATGGCTTACAGTTGGCTGGGCACGCATCCGCTAATTGCCACGGAGCCATAAAGAACTACTAAGGAAAGTGAATACCATACCCACCCTCGAAGGAGAGAGGATCAAGAGGGGGAGCAAGAGAGATAAAGAAGATGAGAGCTAATGGAGGACGTAAAACTCGGATTGGATTATAACTCAGATCGCAGTGAAAACTCGGATCGTATTACACTTAAGGTAGCTAACAGATTAAGAAAGGTTTAAATGGATTGAGAATCACTGCCGTCTCCTCATCATCTTCAAGTAGATAATAAACCTACATTTATTTCTTCAGTTCGTCAAACGTCTAATTCATTCCACTTTGAGGCTCTGAGATTTTCCCCATTCCTACTTTCCTAGCATTTCCCCTTGACTACCAGATGTCTGTAAATTTTATGTTAATTCAAAATAGAACTCTTTTCCGAAGAAGTTATATATCTTACGGACTCCAACATACTACGGTAGATCAGAACATGAAAATAAAATAGGAGATTTAGATTGTGGAACAGAAAGTTTTAAAATGTCATTGTTCCCGCGATCGATAAGAGAACATAATGGCTGGGTTTGAAGTAGGTTAGTTGACAGTAAGTGCAGCCGATTAATTCATATGCACCCTAATGAATGTTTTTAAATCTGCCTAGCAGTGCTAGTGACACAAGCGTTATGCAGGGAACATGCAAAACATGGTGTTAGCATTACTCGGCAGATTTAGAAACATGAATTAGGGTGCATGTGAATTAATCAGCTACACTACCTGTTAATTAACCTAATTCTAAGGCTCAACGCAGTCATTATGGACTCTTATCGATCGCGGGATAAACGACAATTTGTACCTTCTGTTCTTCAATCTACTTCCCTAAATTTATTCTCATGATCTGATCTTCCGTAGTAAATCGTTTGTCTTCCTTTCAGTACATCGCACTTTCTTTATTCTTCTTCACACGCGTCCCAAACGTATCTAATCGACTCAGCCTTCTCCCGTGGAGTCCAGGTTTCAGCGTAGTAAATACATAAATGCCTAACTTTCAACAATAAACTCCCCTTCTTATCGCAACATATTCTTATTTAAGGGGATCAGGTTGGTGTGGTGGCTAGAGTACTCGCCTACCACACGGGAAGCCAGGGTTCGAAATCCCTGCAGTGGAGGATGTTTGTCAGAGGGAACCCGATCCCTACTTGAGTGTCTTGTGGAGGGCAGTTCAAGTACAGTGCTCCAATTGTCGGATGAAACGGCAAACCGTGGTCCCCTGGGCGCCTTTCGTTGAGAGCAGGCTAATGCTGACGCCGGGTTTCTATCCTCCCTTACCTATCCCGTATGGCGCAAATGACCTTAGCCGTCGGTCGCCTCCCCAAATATCCAATCTAATTTTCTTATTTAAGTCCAGGTCATTGGTTACTCTCCATTAGATAATACCTCCTTCGGTCACGCCCATCTTCCCCGTGTGTCATCGGTTAAATATCCTCAAAGGAATTACTCATAAAACTTGACAGTTAAAACTGCTCCACTTAGCGCCTTCCAAATTTAATCATTAGTATCGGCTTCAAGTTCAGGAAAATCTCTTATTTCTTAGGTTTAAATTAGATTGATCCTCATTAATTATTTCGTACTACCCAAGACTCTAGGCCGTTTCAGCAGTTCCAGAGTTCTTATCCTCTTACTTTGATTATAAGCCACGCCTAAAACGCAATTAAGGAAAGTGAATTCGTTCCCCCAAGAAGAGAGGAAACGGGGAGAGAGCGTGTAAGCGAAGAGGAGCTAGGTTTGTGAAACGATGCTACGATAAGTATGCTAGTGTGTCTGGATTGTTAGAACAATTGGGATGGGAATCGTTATCACAGCGTAAATTAAATTATAGGCTTAAACTCCTAACTACATTTCAGGAAAATCATTTCTCTGACGACGTGAAAAATATACTATTAACTACAATATACAACTTAACATACTACTATTCCTACTACTAAACAATACTGCTACTATATTAGTTTTTTTTTAAAGTGCTATTTCAGCATTTTAAAAAAATCCCAATTTATTTGATAATAACATTCATTTTGAAATCTGACGTATTTGTGTTGTATGTATTTAATTGAACATAAAACTTTACATAATAATATTTACACAAGGTATACTACAACATTACCTTCATAACGTACCTCCCACCCTCGCATTACTGCAGATTAGATTGCGCCAATAAAATTAGAGAGATAGATTGTAGAACCGATACATCTACAGCTACATCTACGTTATACCCTGCAAGCCACACAAAGGGTGTGTGGCAGGGGAAAAGTATAAAATGTCATTTTTCCGCGTACCATTCGGGACCATAACAGCTGTGATCGTCGTCATAAATAGTGCAAATAGAGAGATTAGCAAGATTGTAGATCTTTCTCTTTATATTCTCTACGTTCTAATTTATGCTATACGTAAATATAGATGTTCTTATTTATGCACGATATTTCGAATCTTTAGTAGTAGTCTTTGTGTCCTTGGCATGTTGGAACGATTGACGATAGAATGTTTCTTGGTTAGTAGATTTTAATGTGCGCGTTGCATGTGTGGTACGCTGGTTCCAATGTTGTTTCTGTGTTCTGTCGTATAATTTATGTATGCCTGGTGTGGAAGCACCCCCTGCCACACACCCTTTGGATGGCTTGCAGGGTATGACGTAGATGTAGATGTAAGAATACGGGCGAAAGAAAAGGAAGGGGCAAGACTTGGACGAGATGGAAGCAAGAAAAGCGATACGAGGAGAAGACGAAGCGAGGGAGGAGTGGCTCCGTTCCCACTCCCACCGCCCTTGTCCACCCCTCCCCCCGCCACTTTCTCTCTCTCGTCTCGACGGAAGGGGAAAGAGGGGTGGATCGTGTCATCGCTCGGGCCCACGCATGCCAAGGCCAACCCGTCTGCCCCCACCCTCCTCCCCCCCCATCCCCCCGATTTCTCGACGATCACCTGCCTCCCGGTGATCGGACTTGCAGGCGAGGCGCGGCGACGGCGGTGGTGAGCTAGCTCCCTCGCACACAGGCGACGCTTGCACTTTCTCAGAGCACGAGGGATATACAACTCTGAGAAATGGTGTACGCTTGTCGAGAAATGATCGCGAAATGGACAGAAATGGATAGAAACACTAATTTTCTTTAACACTTACAGGTTTCCCCAAGTAACAGTGTTCTAATATATCATTTGACGAACACAAACACCCATGTCCTGGGCAGTGAATAATCTACCCAGGCGGGACGCGACCCTCGGGATAGAAGGCGAGGACTTTTCCCCGCCGCCACGGGGGCCGACAGAGAAATGGACAGAAATGGATAGATATGGTTAATAATGGACAGAAATGGTTAGAAATGACAGATATGGACAGAAATGGTTAGAAATGGACATAAATGGACAGAAATGGTTATAAATGGACAGAAATGAACAGAAATGGCTAGAAATGGTCGGAAATGGACAGAAATGGATGGAAATGGTTATAAATGAATGGAAATGGCTGAAATGGAAATGCTGTGTAAACTGATTATTGAAGTTGCGAACCCCTCGTCACAGCACTAAAAACGCCTATTATGCTTGGGAGTAAAAAATACGTACTTTCATTTAACCTCTTCAGTCCTGCCGATCTGTGTCCAAAAATATTGGCATGACTGATTAAGAGAGATATTTTTTGGGAAAAAATAAGATAATTATTACACATGCAAAATACATTGGAGCACAACCGCGGATAGAATGAATCTCACTAAGAGCATTGGATAAAATACGACTACCCGAACGAAAATCTGAAGTACAATAGGTGTTCAAAAACTAGTACCACGATGTACCATATATAAATGCCTGAAGAGGTCAAATCTATTTCTATTTCTCCAGCGTCCGTTTAAAAAAACAGAACTGGAAGATCGCCTCAAATGATAATGATACGTAAGAGGGTGAAAATGTAGCCCGAGGGAGTTCTCAGCAGGAATTGCAAAGAAGCATGGGGTTACGACCGTATAAGATAGTTTCATCATCCTTTCATTTAACCCAACCAAAACCGGTGGGTCACCTTTAATAATAACATACCCACATCCAAACGGCGAAGCGTTGAGTTGTAATTGCTTCAGCACAAGATTTAAAGCGATCCTAAAGATTCAATTCGTGGACCGAACGACAGGTGAAAATTCGAGGGCACAAACGCATTACGAAAAGAGCAGTTGAATTTTATAAGAAAGTATTTCATACCAAAGGTAAAGCTGAATATTAACTTGACGCTATCTCTGACGGACAAGAATTACGCTAAACCACTTTTGAAAAAATACCAGTTTCGAATATAACCTAGCGGATCTCCTTTGCGTGTGCAAAGGAGATCCACTAGGTTTTTTAAAGGCCGTTATGATAATTGTATAAGTGTTACGAGTTTAATAGAAGAACTAGGATGGGAATTACTATCAGAACGCAGGTTAAAATTTAGGTTAAACCTTTTAAGTAAATTCGAAACCGATTTGCCCACAGATGACGTTAGATATATATTGAGAACCCCTGCGTATTATGCTAGGTTTGATCATATTAACAAGATTAGAGAGATACATTGTCGTACCGATAGATTTAAAATGTCATTTTTCCCGCGTCCCTTCTTATTATGTAGATACTAACCATTTAGCTGCATGTGACCCTATTATATAGAATGTCTCCATTAAATATAATAGTTGCATGTCAATAGTGCATGTTTGGTGATCTTCACCCCCTGCCACACATCCTCGTGGTGGCTCGCAGGGTATTACGTGGACATAGACGTATATATACTTAGACAGAACGCCATCTTAAAGGTTAAGTGCATAAACCAGCGCAAGACGAAAGCTACACCATTCCCGCCGATGATAAGCCTCAAGACATAAAAGATATAAATGTGTCCAAAAACCTTGGCTAACACGGCTATAGGAACAATTTTACACATACGCTCCCAGAGAAAGGCATAAGAGAGAGCAGCAACAAAAAATGAGCGAACAGAAACCTATTCTGAACCCCAGATACTGTAAGTTACTTCCTCGGTGGATGTATACAAAACATCCACTGACGAAGAAATTCTAATGGAAAAGAAAGAACTTAAAAACGAAGAGTATAAATGAAGTAGATTCACGGCCATAAAGTTTTTTATATCCCTTAAAGCAAAAACGGATTCACTATATCACTGTCCGAGTCACTCTCTTATTACAAATCGCTCAGTGATAGGCATCGTAACTGGATGGTAGCGCTGTTAATAATCTAGCAACGGACGACAATTGAAAAGAGATAAGTTTCAGCGGCTGAAAAAAAGCCAGCATTATAACTTCACTGAGCGATTGAGCGTAGAAAATTACCATCAGGCATATCAGCTTTCACAATCGTCACCTCATCTTCGGTTGAATATGAGTTGCCGATTGTTTCGACAAGAAACAATTACGAAGCCAATAATGATGGAGAGAGAAAGAATAAACACTCGTTATAATGCATTGCCCATTCTAAAAATGGCAAACAAAAGCCATGTTCGGAATGGTTAAAGGAAGGACAAGAGAGAGACTTCCTCTTCCACTAGAAAGACATCGACTTCAACGCAGGGGTAATTTCACTTCCTGACGAACGCCATTAACCCTCTATGGACGGAATTATGAAACAGCAGCGTGAAAACAATACTGCTACTATATTAGTTTTTTTAAAGTGCTATTTCAGCATTTTAAAAAAATCCCAATTTATTTGATAATAACATTCATTTTGAAATGTGACGTATATGTGTTGTAAGTATTTAATTGAACATAAAACTTTACATAATAATATTTACACAAGGTATACTTAAACATTACCTTCATAACGTACCTTCCACCCTCGCATTACTGCAGATTAGATTGCGCCAATAAAATTAGAGAGATAGATTGTAGAACCGATACATCTACAGCTACATCTACGTTATACCCTGCAAGCCACCAAAAGGGTGTGTAGCAGGGGATAGGTATAAAATGTCATTTTTCCGCGTATCACTCGGGACCATAACAGCTGTGATCGTCGCCATAAATAGTGCGAATAGAGAGATTAGCTAGATTGTAGATCTTTCTATTTATATTCTCTACGTTCTTATTTATGCAATATGTAAATATTGATGTTCTTATTTATGCATGATATTTCGAATCTTTAGTAGTAGTCTTTGTGTTCTTGGCATGTTGGAACGATTGACGATAGAATGTTTCTTGGTTATTAGATTTTTAATTGGCGCGTTGCATGTGTGGTACGCTGGCTTCAATGTAGTTTTGGTGCTCTGCCGTATAATTCATGCATGTCTGGTGTGTAAGCACCCCCTACCACACAACCTTAGGGTGGATTGCAGGGTATGACGTAGATGTACCTTTTTTTAAACTTTCCAAATTTTTTCTTCGTATGACAACTGAAACTATTTTTTTCAGAGCTCCACCAGGCACGCCTATCGTCAGTGAATAGCGTCACACACTCGTCTATTCAAACTGATTGACAAACCGCCGAAAGATACACAACTTTCCACGCACTTAATACGAAGCGTTACAATTCTGTCTAGCGCAGAAACTAAATGGAAAATCCTCTTAGATAGTAGATATTTCAATGTTTTTGGAACGTAACGAATTTGACTCGCTCGTCCACAGAGGGTTAAGTAGTCAGCACTCCTCAGTCCTCACCTTAGGGAAGGATCATTTTCGAGGGCGCATTAAAAAAAAATAAAACACATTCACTGATATAGCAACATAACGAAGCGAACGGTAATGTTCGAGACACTAGACATAAAGGTCAGAGACAAGCGACTATAGGAGTGAAGCACGAGTAATGGTGTCGCAAAAATGACATTTAAATTAGCACTCCACAATCGAGTATAGAAGCTGGCTAGCCTTGCATTCCAGCGCTGAGTCCACTCACAATAAATACGTCTGATATACACTCTACGGCGATTCCAAACATGGAGCGACGAATAATTTACATCGGCAATCGCAAGATATGAGCCGCACGGAATGCGTACACATAAAAAAAATTGTGAAAAACATAAGGAGCCAAAGATGGATAACCCACACCCAAATAATAAAACTACGTTAACCTAGACTTATAAAAAAACGCAGTACACCCACACCCTAACACGAACTGAATGCGAACTCAAACAGGAAAATCAAAGACTAACCCAGTAACAGCGTAAGAAACTACGGCAAGATGTATTAGCGAATACGATGGAGTGAATTAATACTCCTCAAACACAGATTCAAGACGCTCTTTGACTCGAGACGAGTACTGAGGGCACATAGAAAGAATAATTCACGAGAGACTTCCGAGGGTACATTCACGTAGGCAAACGCTGGATCCACAGAACTTTCGCGGGATTATGACGGCAAACTCCGAGAAATTCTTTCCCATTAAATTCGCCAAAAAAACTCCTTTGTATTCAAATCCCCCATTGTTCGCCAGGGACCCAGCCGAGTGGAGGCAGAATCCGGCAGCGCTTATACACTCCCCAATCTGCTCGTAACCGGGAAGGGAGGAGAAAAGTCTCTCGCTGAACCGTATCAAAACACTCACTCACTCAAGTGCAATGGCAAACGGTTAAAAAAAAATAAGAAAAGAAGTACGGGAGGAGTGTCTACAGCATTCCACGTCATTTAGCACAAAGCCGGACAAAATGTTTCCCGTTGCCATTATGCGAAATAAAGAAAACACCAACAGAGAGGAATTAACTCCCCTCGTTACCTTTAAACGGAGAACTCTTGGCATCATTAATGTAATACACGTACTAGATTTAATGACTGGAAATATGTAGAAAAAAATTCCCAAGAAAAGCATGAACTACACGGTCGGACAACGCCAAAGTTAGTTAATTTACTCGTCAACGTTCTCAATAGTAAATATACAAAATATTTCTTTAAAAGAGAGCCAAAATATATCAAACCATTAAGAAAACTGTCAATTTATTCTTCCTCGATCTCCATAGTAAATTAAAAATGTTTCTCACAAAGAAGACCAAAATGTATCATATCATAAAGAAAACTGAGAATTCAAAACATTTAAATTCATTGTACCTCAAAATTAAACAGTATCCAATGACTGAAATATGATAGTTATTATTTCATCGCAAGAAAGGCACATCGGTTAGGAAAATTGAGGGCAGAAATGTAAACCAATTACGCTGATATAAGAATTAGATAAATTTTAGCAATTTTCGTTGAGGTCATGACCGCACCACCTCGAACGCATCATTTGTGAGATTACATCATTTATTTAATACAATCGATCATCGGGTTATATTCATTCAATGAATTTCATTTTATCGCATATTTCATCCACCACCCATATGAGGCTAGACAAAATTGAGCCCTTTACCATCAAATCATGATAAATATTAGCCTCAGAGACCCCATGATATTCACTCCTCCAAATACATCTACATCTACTGGTGTCATTAGTGTGGAACATACAGTGTATGTAGTTATGTGGAGCATATAATGGAGCATAAGTGAAAACACCAGGCATGCATGAATTATACGGCAGAGCACCAAATATATTCTACAGAAACCACCATCTTTTTAAAATAAGTATTCTACGGGTGAATGTAGGTTTTGTTGAATGTCAGAGAATCTCTTCTCAAGTCTTCTACACTTTCAGGGTCCTATCTACTTATAGTATTTCCTTTTCCGCCTCAGCATATGGTCCATCCATATTCATCCCGTCAACAAAACCTATTCTCCTTCTTCGCCTTCCCCGCTTGCCCTACATTCTTTCCTCCAGCACAGTTTTGATCAACCCATCGCCACTAATTACTATCCCCAGCCACCTACCCAGCCTCTTCCGGATTTCATTCCGAAGTTTCCTTCCTTCGCCCACTATTCCAAGCACTCCTTTCGTCGTCTTCCTTTCCATTCACCGCACCTTCTCCATCCTTCTCCACTCCCTCAAAAGCCTGCAGCCTATTCTCATCCTCCGTTCCGTGGGTCCACGAATCTCTCCCACACAACGCCACACTCAATATCAAGCTCTTCACTAGCCTCTTCTTCACCTAAACCATAAATACTATTAGACAAAACCCGGGCACATATCAAGCATTTCATTCCACGACAGACGAGAGAGTTGGCAACAAGGGGACGGTCTCTCTTCAGCCCGCAAGGATTGATCAACCCCTCCAGCATTTGCCGTCGTGGCACCTTGACACCAATCAGATCGAGTTCTAAAAACAACGGGGAGTCGCTCCAGACTCGCATCCACTCCACTCATACAAACTGCAGTCGTTCTGCGGGGGAGGCTGGAAAATGACGTCCCAGCTGGGTTCGTGGGGGGGAAAGGGCGGAAAGAGAAAGAAAACGAACGCTTTATACGGACTCTGGTGATAAACGAGCACCTTGCACTCTCCTCGGAGACAACGGACCGAGCCGTGCACCGAGCACGACTTCGACCCGTGACTCACGCATTCATAACAGCTTTTCGCGATCGCTATCCACGCGTGGGCGGCCACTCGTGAGGCGTAGGGGGGCACTCGTGGAGGCCACCTTGGCTATTTCGAACGCGCATCCGGCCACTCACTTGCGGGGGCCGGTCAAGTGACGGGAGGAGAGGGGGGGGGAGACGTTGGTTTTTCACGCAAGCACTGGGAGGGCACGCCGAATGAATAGACACATCGGACACAATGTGCGGACGGCAATTCGATGACAACGACAAGCGGTGTCACGGGCTACATTTTGTTCGGGGGTGACCAATTTACTGGCAATTCAAGAATGCACTGCCCTTTCCCTCATTTCATTAAAGATGTATATTCCTTCGCTCAGGTTAGCCCATACCGCGATTACGGCGCGACCATTACAACTCGGTAAGATAATTTCCCTGTTGATCAATTAATACCTACATACGATGTCTAAATTTACTTCTTTTCAATATTCATCACACTCCGAAAACCAAGGGAAATTTTCCAATCGGTTATATGACAGATGATTATATTTTTCCACCCATCAACATTATATTTTATAAAGGACTCAAAGATAAAACATTTGAATGAATTTATTTTGAAAATGCTTCAAACTGCAAACAAAAAACATAATAAATCTTTTCACTCAGTGACTATTTAATTCTGATACCAAGATTAGCAATTTGACAATGATCAAGAAGTATCTACATATTTAACCATGCCGAAATTTACTTCCGTACTATTCTCTTTTCAATATTTATGACACTCCGCACACCAAAGCAAATTTTCCAATCAGTTCCACGACAGATGAAAATATTTTTTCACCAATCAACAAAATATTTTAGAGGGATTCAGAGACAAAATATTTTTATGAATTTATAACGAAAATTCTTTGAACTGCAACCAAAAACTTAAGAAATCTTTCCACTTAGTGACTCATTAATTCTGATACCAAGAAAAGTAATTTAAAAATGAACGCATCGACACCAGAGACCACTCACGAGCAAGAATATTAACCGGCACGGCCTCGATGTCAACTCTCGTTTATCAATCGCAAAATCACGCGCCGGTATCAAGATTAAAAGACAAGTTTTCACTTTCAATTCCGGTTACGAGCGCTTTTGAAATGCCCACGCGAGCCTAATTGTAGACCTAATAACCGGAGCCTCAAGCCTCCGCGTTAGTTTGCATTGCAGGTGAGACGCTTATGTAGGCGCTGGCGTAGGGAAAAAAATTACGTCCCCTCGAAAAGCAAGGGAGAAATGGCTTCACAGTCCACCCCTCCGGCTGGTATTCGCTCCTCGACTCGTCGCGACGTCCCGACGGCAAAACCTCCGCCCGCGGCACCCCGCGACTGCACCGAGGCTGCACGCCATGCCGGGCATTCATTTTTTTCCACTCCCCCAGTGGGAACGACGGAGGCGTGCGAGCGAAGGGACAGGACGAGTTTAAAGGGCATGGCGCAGGAGGGAAGTCTGGGCACGACAAGCCACGCTTGAAAACCTCCAGACTGCGACACTCCTCTGACATAGACGGGATACTCCGTTCAGATAACCGGTGGATACGAGGAATTCGGAGAAAAAAAATGTGTGGAGAGGAGAGATAAAACGGTTACGCGCCTCCGGGGAGATGAGCTATCGTTTTAATTACACTCTCTATGGTACACATGTATACAATCCATCCCAAATATGAGCAACAAAATTGCATAACCCAATAAAATTGACGCTTACCGATACTTGAACCTACGTATTAACCTACAGGCTGTAGCAGGGGCAGTGCAAGGAGTGCCAAAGGCCATCAGCCATTAAGTAATAACAATAACAACAATTTGTCATTATTATGGGAGCCGCCTGTACCTTTATTTTTCATGCTCCAAGGGTGCTCCCCAGAGCAAATAAATTTATCTTATCTTTATCTTATTACTATGAGCGAATTTAGGTCAATACCGTCCTCTCTTACAATTAACGCATTTGACGAACACAGACACCCATGTTCTGGGCAGTGGATATTCTACCCAGGCGTGATTCGATCCCGCGACACTCGGGTTAGCAGGCGAGAACCTTATCCCTCCGTCACCAGGGTCGATAAAAAGTGATAGAGAAGTAAAAAGAAATAGTAAATAGGAAAGGACCACCAATATTTCCCAAGATTAATAACTAAGGAGCAGCTCATACTTCCTGTCTATCCACAGCCGTCCGAAAGTTCTTTTCTTCATCTTTCTAGTACGCTCTTATCTAACATCCAACATTCTACCCTTCCCCATACATTATCCCTTAAATACCCCTTGCAGCAACTTAAAAACTTCCTCGTCCGCCTTCCTCATCACCCACCCGGCGTGCTTGTTGGGCGTGCTTTTATTTCTACCACTAGTGTTCTGTCGCTCACCTGTTCAATATTTACTACCTTCGTCCCAAAATTTGCGTTCAATACTATGGCTACCCCACGTCGACTCTCAGCCCCACCACTATAGATTACCCTGTAACTATCACTCCAGTAGTCCCCGCTGTCACTAGACTTATTCAATTTCAAATCTCAACAGCCTCCACGTTACGCATCTACTTAAGCTCCCAAATCGTACGAACGCTACACTACACATTAGGGCCACAAGTATTTTTTTAGTAAGTGTATCTGCTAATATTCCTCAAAAACAAAATGAAATACCTAAACGAAAGACAAGCATATTGGGAATCCGATCTCAAAAAAATAACTCGTGAACGGA
Organism: Ceriagrion tenellum; assembly: GCA_963169105.1. Classification (NCBI taxonomy): domain Eukaryota; kingdom Metazoa; phylum Arthropoda; class Insecta; order Odonata; family Coenagrionidae; genus Ceriagrion; species Ceriagrion tenellum. The sequence continues at coordinate 45,273,790 of OY720637.1, forward strand.
AAGAAGGCATAACCAGGGAAGGAGAAGAGGCGAGAGGAGTACACGATTTGGAGGGTGAAATCCACAGAAGGGGTCAATTGAATGAAACGCTCGTAAAACTCGCTCGAGACGACTCGGCATTGCCTTCCGCTAACGAGACCTCCTCTCGACGCGTCCTCCCCTCCGTCCCAGCACCACCAACGCGATCCGATTTCGGAAAAAAAGGAAAAAGCCGAAAGACAAGCCGAACAGTTGGCAGAGACACATAATGAGCGTTGCCAATGACGACACCCGGTTCGAATTCTTTCCTCACGAGGGAAAGATTTCCTTCTCCACCTGAAGAAGGAGAAGAGGTCACGAAACTGAATTCCAAGATGCTTGCATCACCTCCTCCTCCGCATTTCAGGGTACAAGAACCAATTGAAAGAAGTTGCCTGTCAACGGACAAGTTGACGTAAAAACTGATACGGCCGCGGCACAGATGGGAGGCGCGTTTAAATGAGCCGGCTTGACGTAAGGCTATTGGTATCGTGGTAGCGGTGACCCAGGAATGATTTCGCTTGAGATATTCGGGGCATATCATGGCTACAGGGAAAGCAGCCGACTGACAGTAATTTTCCATAATAACCATCATTATGGAGGACATTCATCAAATTCTAGTAAATGGCCTCCTCCTTTCGAAAATAACTTTAAAGGGAGGGGTTCTAGGTAGTCTCGCTGAGTGAATAACGTAACGCATCCCTTCGGGGAAAGTACAGATGCAATTCACAAACTAGAGCCTTGAGACTAATTCAGCCTTAACTAAAACAGATTTCACGAAAATGCATTACGAAAAAGAAAATTCGAAGAAAATATCACGCAACTTAAACTACATCTACGTCACACCCTGCAAGCCACCCAAAGGGTGTGTGGCAGGGGGTGCTTCCACACCAGGCATGGTGTGGAAGCACCTTACTTACGAGCCAATATCTTACTTACGAACTCCAAAATACTAAGGTAGATCAGATCATGAGAATAAAATAAGGGAAATAGATTGTAGAACAGACAGGTTTAACATGCCGTTTTTCCCGTGATCGATAAGAATATATAACGGCAAACTACAGTGTCAATAGACGGTATACGGAACTGTTTTAAGCATTCTGAACCACTCATGACCGTTAGCAGAATTCGACTAATCGTCCTCCGACGACACGAATACGAACTACAGAAATTGAGAGATAAAACCTAACGTGACGTAAGTTCTAACTAAATTCCAATTTTCGTTACAGAGTTCCTAAGCAAGCATCTCGGGTAATTTCTGACCTTCAATGGTAAATTCCAAAATAAGGCATAATAAAAGGTGCATATTTCATTTTCAATACAAAAAAGGAGATTGGAAAACTGATTTCCCCCAAAGCTAGAGACCACAGTCTTCCTCCTGTAGATAAGACCGACAGATTGTCAAATACGACAGGCATCCACGCAACAGATAAGGTAGCATAAGTTCTTGCGTTGAATTGCGTTCAAAATTATTAATGGAATACTAATTGTATTCGATTGACATTAATTGATATCGATAGACATTAATTATGTGAAGATCAACAACAATCATCGAAAATAGCTCAGTTTCAACCATTTCGTCCAATGACTTGCCGTTATGATAGTCTCGTTAGTGTAACTGACGTCTTGCAAGAACTTGGATGGGAATCGCTTTCAGACCGTCGATTGAAAATTAGACTCAATCTTTTATGTAAATTCCAAACTGAGGAACTAATTATTTCAGACGAAGTTTTCAATATCTTACGAACTCCAGCATACTACGGTAGATCAGATTATGATAATAAAATAAGAGAAATAGCTTGTAGGGCAGAAAGTTTTAAAATGTCGTTTTATCCGCGATCGATTAGAGACCATAATGGCTGCGTTTAGACTCTGAAGTAGGTTCTTTGACAGGTAGTGTAGCTGATTAATTCATATGCCTCCTAATGCACGTTTATAAACCTGCCGACTAGTGCTAACACCATGTTTTGCATGTTCCCTGCATGACTCTTGTTTCACATTTTTATAGTTACAACATGGATTATTCTAGTAGTTTCTGTAGCATTTGTAGTATACCGATAGTGTGGTGCTCGATACAATAAGTAGATGTATATGTACACAGCCCGGTCAAAGCAAACCTTTGTCATAGACATGAATAACCCAAAAATTCAGATTGGTCCGAGAATAAAACCACTGAAATTACACCAGTCGGGAAAATGCATAGACCACTACGCTAACCTGGGGGGTTGTGTTTGAATCGCTCGAGATAATCTCGACCACGTAACTAAGGAGTCATGTGGTACAACAACGAACGGTTCGAGATTTAGGTGTATTTGAACCACTTGTAAAAATCTCACGCAGCCTTCTCAACCGAGTTTTTCTCGTGGTATAATTGTTAATGGATTATTATATCCCGATTAGAGGAACAATAAACCACGCTCCAGACGCTTAAGATATCCATCCGAGTGATTGAAACATACCAAAATCTCGAACCGTCCGTTGTTGCACCACGTGACTCCTTAGTTACGTGATCGAGATTAACTCGAGCGATTCAAACACAACCCTACTAGTTTCTTAAATCCCGTCGCAATTTCAGATTCGGTTTCGGTAACTTTGTCATCATCGGCAGTGTAGAAATGCTATCTGGTGATTGGGAGCACGACCATTTGTTCCACCGGCATTAAGTTTTCCAGAGGGTGTCAGGATGATTGCTCGAGCATCATCTGCTGGTTTCGGGGCGCGCACCTGCATTTGATGGAGGAGCGAGAGTGAAGGAGGGGGGGAACATGATACGACCTCGCGGCGGCGGATAATAAGAAAGAGGAGGAGGTGGAGGACACGGGGGTGGAAGGAATGAACGAGAGGGAGGCGAGAGTGGAACGTGAGAATGGCTCCGGCGTGGAGAATGAGGGAAGGAGGAGCAGCGGGAGCGGCGAATGAGAGGCGCGGGGGAGTGGAAATCACGGGGGCGAGGCGAAACATAATACGGAGAGCGGGGGTTTCGAGAGCGCGAGGCAAGAGAACCCCACCCGCGCGACTGTGAGCCGACTGTTGTCATGAGGCGAGGCAGTATGCGGGCGAGAGGAGGGTCGGGGGTTCAGTGCCCCCGACCAGACCACCTCTCCACGGAGGATAGAATGCAACGGAGGGGGATCAATGCTTCTCGCGGCACCGCACGGCTAGACGTGCATGCACGGCGAGCACTAACAATAACACCGGCTCCACTGCAGGTAAGCCACACTCGCACTGAACTGATCCGAGCTAGACGCGGCATATCCTTCACAAATGCGCTTCCGGACATTAACACGTTAGGGAACACACGGACATCATCACAGCACACATGAAAACGCATTTTTCTGAGATTTGTTTTTATTATTTGAGGTGACCTACGGGTAAAGGCAGGTTTGAAAAGGAGTTCGACCAAAACAAATCATCAACATCCCTTGTCTCCTCACACGATTTTATTCATCGGCTACAGCATTCTTTCAATCTCTACTCTCTCGACATTCCATCTGTTAAGCCTATTTTATATCTTCCCCTTCACCATTTACCGAAAAATCTCCCCTCCATCCTGCAGTATCCTCACCCCCTTCATCAACAGCCCCGACCACATACTTTTCCTCCTTCAAACCTTCTATAACTGCTTCCTCACCTAACACACCATGCCCTAGTTCGTACACACTAGCTTGTCTTCCATTCGGGCCATTGCCCTTCCTCAATTTACTCCCAAACCACATCTCAAACGCCTACATACTCTTTCCTCATGACTCCACGTTTCAGCACCATTAAACATCACCCTCGATACAAGACTTTTCCAGTCTTTACTTCACATTCTTATACTAGGTCCGCGTCAAAAATCTCCACCACACATGATTACTCATAAATATGATTATTTATAGCCATTACAAGACTTATATATAAAAGAAATCGCCATCAACTGATCATTTTCATAAAATTTGTCAAACAAAAAACAAATGGACTCTATTATCAAATTGATCCAATGAGTAAGAAGTAGTATTTAGGGGATAAAATCGAAAAGGTCATTAGCGCAATATGACATAAGTAAGTCGGTTTAAGTAGAATTACCTGGCTAGCGGAGGAAGGGTGCACAGACACCTGATAAGGGCAATAACAACCGTAATTAACGAAAGGAAACGAATCGTGCTCACAGGTTTACATCACATCCGAAGGCCGGTACCGACAGACTCTCCACAAGTCGCACAAGTTAAGATCGGGATTCTTACGAAAAATCTTTACCAACAATGGGATGGGATTCGTATCTTCGGAATGGAAATCCGGTCCTCAATCCACACAGTCGACACAATGAACCTAAATTCAATTTTTTGGGAAAGAGAAGAAGGCCAAGCCACACTGGTTGAGAAGCATTACTTCAGAACATTATATCACGGTTATGAAAGAGTAAAAACTATTGTTCACCACACTGAAACACTTGTCTCCGAAACTCGGGTAAGTCTAGTCAATCTTTGGAGAACAGAGAATCTCTGGGGTCTCATCCGATAAAACATAATTCAAAGCTATTATTTCTGATATCTAAACACGGCAGTTAGAATCAGTACCAATTGCATGACCTATCGAAAAGTTTATCGCAATGAAACACAGAACACTTACGGTACGAAACTGAAACAAGAAAGACAAGCTCAAATTGATTATCAACAAACACACGAAAATAATCACCATTACATGACAATAGGAAAACTAAGAAGCCAAACTGAAATCTAAGGGAAAGCAGAAGACAATATTTAGCCGCAAATCATAATTAAGTCTAAGCCATTAAAAAAAACGCACCTAAACAATCGCACGCTAGCGTAAGCAAGAAATATTATCACTAGTAATACAACAATCTCCGCGTGATTTAAGGTCTTTATAGTTCATCGACGCAAGGTTAAGACGATAATACCTGCAACTAGTCTCAGAATATGAAGCGAAACAATCTAGACGAGGACGATCACAACACAATACACACAGTTAGTGAGTACTTACGATGCTAGACGCGTTAAAGTAGCCGTTCTGGGTCAAGCCAACAGATGAGTCCATATAGTGGTTCCCGTTACTTACCTGAAAAAGAAAGAAGAAAATATTAGAATAAAGAGCATGTTTACGATTCTTGAGTTCCACTGAATTCTTTTTCTTCGAGCGCACAGCAGTGTTTAGAATCTCCGAGGATAATAATATCACTCACCAAAAACAAGAACAAAGAAAGCTCACTCTAAGGAAACTAAGAATCACTTTGCTTTCCAAAAACGCATGAAGGCGAATGCCACATCATGCAATTTCAAAGCAAGAATGCAGTAAGGCCACTTTACACGGTACATTTCATTGTATAAACGAATGTATGAACTCATTCATGAGGAAAATTGTACCGTGTAAAGCGGCAAATTGTATGATTGTCTGAATGACTGAACGGAAAATATAGAGCCTGTTCTAATTCCATTCATTTTCTTGTACAATCGATTGATACATTCGTTTGTGCAATAAAATGTACCGGGTAAAGTGGCCTTAAAAGGAGGAAAAAACAAGCTTCAGGAAGTCAGATAGCTCAAACGAAAGACGAAATCCCGGTGGCTACTGAATTTTATGAACAATCAACAAAGCATTACCGTGTAATTAATAGTCGACCTCGGAGCATTGCTAATACGTATAAATGACACTTGCCATGCATTTTTTAAGGTCAACTCATTTATCGCGGTCACAAATCTTGGGATGAGTAACGCGAATATCAAATAAAAAATAATGTTCGTGAAACGGGGCTGAATTGTTGCGTTTAGAACTGTTTCAGGAAAAACTCGGACATTATTGCTTATTTTATGGTCGATGAAAATCTGTAGTTCTCCAGCGATAAGCGGCAACACTGAGTTGGCATCCGTCGAGAAGCAAGTAACCCCTCGACGTAAAACGTGTTCTATCACTCGATCTGGCAATAAAAAAGGACGATGAAAACATCTAGATACAGTGTCAACATAAAGGCAAGGGAAATTTTTCTGTTGAACTGCATGAGAAAGGTCAAACTGGTGGTCTGAAAAAACGTCACAATGAGGTCTAAAAAATGATTAAAAGAGAAAAATATTCACTAATACAACACACAACATTTATTAAATCGTTCAATAAAGCAAAGCCACAAATCGTTCAATAAAGCAAAGCCAAAAGAATCATTGTTTAAAGAGCTTAGGGAAAACATATAAAATAAATGCTTCGGCCAACATAGCTTGCGTTCCACTACTAGGTATAGTTTTCCGTATTAATATTTAAACAAGCCGACAAACTGCTGTGGACACCGTAAGAGTAACTCTGACGCATATACTACCTTCCTGCTAAGAGTGCTACTTAATCATTCATTACCTAATATAACGAGACCTACTCAGGGAATTACCCCGTCCCACCTAACCCAGGATATTCCCATTTAGAGCAATCGTGCAAATTAAAGATGGGTTTCACCAATGCCCAACCAAAGTCACAGAACGTTTCTTATCATCAACAGACAATCACGAAAAAAACGATAAGGTTCTACGAGTGCCTTCAAAGGGAATTTCATTATCATCGCCTGTCATCAATGCGAAGATCGGTTTGCGGAGGCTCTCGAATACACTCTCCTCTCAGCTAACCCATGCAATTCGTCATAACTATTCATTTCAGTTCATCATAATTGGCTTCATGTAATCCGACCATGACCTTCCGTGATAATACTTCCTCTCTATTCCACTTTCCGGGACTGATTTAAATACGCTTTTGTGTCGCAGAGGGCGTGCAATGAGTTTGCTTCTGGTACTTTACTGATTTTCCATTCCACAACTTATCTCTCCCATTCTTAGCCGGACTCCTTCATTGGCGATTCTCTACATCCATCGATTTCCACAATTCTTTTTTGATAAGAATTGGTTTCGGCAAATCTACCGGAAAAGGTAAGTTTTGTTGAATATCAGAGAATCTCCTCCCGGTTTTCGACACTTTCAGGAGGTCTATCTACCTCTAGTATTTCCTTTTTCACCTCAGCATAGATCTACCCTTCTTCACCTGTCCATGAAACTTATTCTCTTTCTTCCCCTTCCCCAACATCCCTCCCTGCATCGCACTCTTGGGCAATCCCTCGCCCTTTATTGCATCCTCCAGCCACCTAATCTGCCGATCTCAAATTTCATTCAGAAGTTTCCTTTCCTCGCCCACCACCTCAAGCACTTATTCATTCATTATCTCATCTTCTCCATCCTTCTCCCCACCCAAATCTCAAATGCCTGCAGCCTATTCTCGTCCTCCTTTCTGAGTGCCCACGTTTCTGCACCATACAACGCTACGCTTCATATCAAGCTCTTCACCAGCCTCTTCTTTACAACCGTATTACCCAGGGTACCCGTCATCAGCTCCCTTAATCTACTCGACAATAGTTAGGACACTACGTTTCCATTGTTTCCAACCTCAGAGTAACTGCTGCATCACTGTACGAGTTTCAGTGGATTATTAGAGCATGCTCCGAATATACACTTAAATAGTGTGCTTCCGAGCTCGCGTTACTGGCAGCGAAAGGATTTGAAAAGTAGGAAAAATCAGACAACGAAAACAAGCAGCAGGCTGCCGAGGCAAATCCATGCGATGCGTCTTCGGCTCCCCTCGAAATTTTCGGATCGGGTTCGCAACTCCGCACCCCGACTCGAGAGAGTCTCAAGTTGAGACAAGAAGCCATTTGGTGCACCTTCCCCCCGCGCCACTTTCCCTCGCGCACGAGCGAGTCCAGACGGGGAAGTGTCACGGACGAGGTGGAAGGCTCCGGCGGCAGATAGATCACGGCCCGGCGGCTACGGAGGGGAGAGAGGGGGCGAGGGAGCCACACGCTCGGTCACACCGTGGGGAAGAAGATGGGAATCAGCGTCTTCGATGAGGTCACCAAAACATACATTGCGACTATTTCCATCCACAGACATTATGATAGATTGTTCGTCATCGTCATCACTAGGCGTTCCATCCGCTGATAGATAGGTCTGTCAGATCTTTTAACCAAACATTTCTGGCGTATTTGTTCCATAAAACTGAATAGGCACAGATTTGGTTACCTTTGTAACCCTTTCAGTACCAGAGGTACATTTATGTACCTCTCGATCTTTTTCCTGTGTTCCCAAGCCCTTCTTTTGCAAATGAAATAAAAATCCAGAGGTACTTTCCTGACACATATTTCTAGCTGTCTAGTTAAATGTCTCCTCAAAAGAGTGCGCTGGGCACAAAAATTTCCATTTCATATTCCGAAGCTACTGTGAAAATTTTGGCCAACAAGCAACCCGTTTTTAAAAAATTTGCAGTCGACTTAGTGTTTGAAAATGTGTTCTCCTTTTCTCATATCGTTTATTATGCATTAATATTTATTATAAATAACAAATACATACATTACTGTCATTTACATTACATAAAATACATTTCTGTCCATTGTTTAAAAAATGTGTATGTGAGTGTAGCAATTGATTTCCTTGAATACTGTCGGTGTTATAAGACGTAGTAGTTACAGAATAAGTAGTTACGTGAAACGAATTTCAGCGAAATATCTTGAGATTAAAATAGGGTGGGACCGAAAGGGTTAACACCACCGATGAAGAAAATACACAAACTCGAAAGTAAACACGGTGGTGTTTATAGGAGGTTCATTGATTGGTTGTTCAATTGTAAGACTGGTTAACGGCAACCCTCCACCCTTCCCAATTTAATGATAGTTCCCTTACCTCCTAGTATCTCTTCCTCTGTACTTTCCTCTTAATTTGGCCCATGAACTCTTTCGTGGGTCTTCAAATGGGGACTTTTTCCTCTATTTTACTTTCAATTATGTTCTTCACAAACGCACTGTGTCACAGGGTGTGTCCAGTCCATCTGGTTCTTCATTTCTGTATGGTGTTCCAAATGGTTCTGTTCCTCTTCTACTCTTTAGTACACTTCATTTCTTATTCTGTCCGTCCATTTTATCTGACATGGAGAAACTCTTTAAATTACCTCGTTTACGCACACGAGGGAGACAAAAATGGACACAATAAACATTCACGATTTAAGGGTTCCATTCCAATAAGTAAGAACCCAACTTTAAACGCTGACTAACGAAAGGGAGAAAAAACTCTTTTCTCTCGCTTAGGCCCGGTCGTATTTAGAAGCGATGGTTTAATATTCACAGAAGATCTTAGAAAACTTGACACTAGAATATTTCAACAGGAGGGTATCCAATTTCACTCGATAAAAACATGCAAAGATAAACTGGGAAAGCCACTTCCATGATGCACGAGCGCGAGCAATACATTTCAAGTACGGGTTTGCAGTACCGTGAGTGTCCATAGCCTTTCGAAATCTCCGTCCACTATAATACAAGCAGATTTCAGTGTTGAAGGACCCCATATTCTGCACTTGGACATCAGTGACAGGCGCACTTAAAGAGTCATTCATTACGAGGAGAACTAGCAAGAGTCGGCTTGAAAACCACTCTACCAAAGAGGCCATTTGAAATTCCTACGGTAGTTATGCAAAGGGATTTTAATGCGGATAAGAGAATGGTAGGACGTTCCACATCCAGTCGTCTCCGATGCCTTTTAACAACGCAATGAAACGCGAAACGCATGCTCTTAAACGGCCTTTCATCGATTCAAGGGCAGAAAGGGAGGAGGGCCCGTCGATTCTGCGCTGCAAACATTCCGCGACTATGAAATAGATCCACGGGATGAGGTTTGAAGAAGGCGGACATTACGAGAGTTGATGCCAACGTTTTACAATGAGCACATAATTGAAGAGAGTGACCAGAGGTCTAGAAAAGAGGAAGTCTCACAGATTTACATAGAGGGGTTTCGCACTTCAGCACCCATAAAATGCCCATTTTTGGAATTAAGAAAGCTCGGGGAAACAAACACGAAACCTTACATTTTCCAAGAATTTTAACGAGCCATTTTTTCAAGCCAAATGGCGGGTTTGTATGCTGATAGCTTCGCGTCAGGTACTCAATGGCTTTGTCGAGAGGTCAAGACATCTGTATGGCAGACTATAATGATCCTGCGACAACACGAATAAAATTTTCGTACCACCCTATGATATCAGATCGCAATCGATGCAATTGAATTCGCTGAACACTTAAGTTATCACTCTGAGATAATACTTGAAGTCATACGAGTTGCATTCTTTCACTGCATCGCCTAGAAAATTCGCTTGTGACAAAAAAAATTGCAAGAAAATTCCAACGATACTCTTCGTATGGGTACAAAATATTCGATCTTCTTTCCGCTTTCCTTTTATCGGCGAAGGAGTTCAGGTGTGCGCGGAGAGACAAACCCGTTTACGAAGGAACATCGCAGCCGTTTTTTTTATTCGTCTTCCTCGACGGAATCCCGCTGCCATTGTTCCACGCGAGGCGGAGCAGGTGCCGAAGTACAAACACGGGAGCTTCACAGAAGCACGGAACGTACGAGGCACCTTGGCTGTTAAGAGGCAAAACGAGGTGAACCGTATCTATTACCTCTCTTTGGATCTCAATTCGCATCAAACACCTCACTGAAACCAATGATCTGGTAATAACGGACTAAATCGGTTTATCCGAAACTAACTGTTCACAGTAAATAGAACAAGGTTTTTCGTAAGGCGAGATACAGACCATTACTGAATTTCATTATAAAATAAAATAGGTTGAAAGAAGAAAAAAGTAAACATAGAGATACTGGAAGATGGTGCCCGTCGAATTTCAACAGAAAAATGTAAAAAATAAGATTAAGACAATAATTATGGAAAGAAGTAAAAAATCAGATTAAGACAATCATTATGGCTCACGCAATATCGATAAAAATTGAATTACATATGATAACTATATTCACAACAGCAACAAGAAGTTTTTGCAGGTTTTTAATTTAATTGAATAAAACAACTTACACAAAAACGTAATTCGCAATACTCTTCAACAAAGTTTTTGCATAAGAATTTGAGAATCTTCCAAATGTGATGCACCAAAAGTCAACGCATGAAGAGGATGGAGAGAAATTACGCCTACTAAAACCATGAGGTAATTCTGTCACATTGGTCACTCGACCTGAATCTTAAGTATACCACGGGCATCAGTTCCCATATAAAGACCACGCTGCAATAGCCAAGTAAGTCAAAATTTCACTTGTTAAAATACTGGAGGAGGATGACGATTTTAGAGCCAAAAAACCAAAATTTGGCAAAAACGAAATTAATACGAAAATCGAAAACACGGATTAAAAACTTTTGACTTTCATTCAACGAATAATATAAATTTCAAGAGTAACGCTTAGTACCATGAGTGCAAGAAATTTGAAAAAGCACGGAATACCTCAACACCGAATACAATTATCATCTTATGGGAGTAATTTCCAACAACCAAAGGGTTCTATCATAACATTAAGGACCCTGGGGCCTTTCTAACCTAATCACAATGGAATTACATATGACAATTCTACTCATAATAGCAACAAAGATTTTCCAGGTTCCATAGTTTGAGGCTAAACTATGTGGAAGTTGAATTTCACAAATGAAAGAGTGACTTTGCTTCCTTTCACAGATTTATTTCCTTTGTACTACATCGAAACATGTTGTACCAAGAAAATAATTCTATGGAAGGAAACATAGTTACTCTTTCATTTGTGTTTTTCCAGGTTTATAACTTATAATTTAGATAAAGCAACTCAAAAAAGTCAATCATAATATTTTTCCACATTTTTTTTTCTAGCTGCTAGCCGCACAGTAACTTAAACGGAATCACCTGCTTGGGGATGGCAGATTGCGCGTCCCAGGCTTAATTGGTTGGAGCACTCGGCGCGAAATCGAAGGATTGGGGTTCGATTCCTAGTCCACGCGAATGATTTTTCCATTGTGAATTTCACATAATTCATCAACACACATTACAGAAATGAACATTTCTCAGAGAACAACATGCTTTGATGAGATTACCATGTATTTGAAATAAAATGATGGAGCCCTTGGTTAGGATTGAAACGTATCAGCTTTGAAACGAGATTATTCCCAAGAGCTTATAAATATATTTACACATATAACGGAAATAGTAACGGAAATCAAAAACTTTTAAGTAATGGTCCACTAATATACTAACAGGACACCTGAAGATGTCATTACGTGACGAAACCCGGGTCGTAAACAATAAAAATATTAGTGGACCATTACTTAAAAGTTTTTGATTTCCGATATGGAGAGGTTCCACAAAGTGAAGCCTGAATTTATTAGTTATATTTTGGAAATAGTAACGTTGTTTCCCCATATAAACGCGTTAATTTCCAATGGCTTGGAGTCGCGTTAGTTATATAATGGAAGGACGACGTCGGGGATACCAAGCAAGATTTTTCCAAGTAAAATCCGCAATAGGCAATGTTGGTAAAAAAAATAAGCCTAGAGACCTCAAAACCACGCACAAGAAACGATCAGCGGGCACTAAACTGAAACAAACCGAATAAAAAAGGAGCCATTTTTCACTTTAAATTTTCATAAAAGCAGCACAAGAAAAAACATTCCTTCATTAATGCGTACGTAAACAGTAGCCGGGAGAAAGATCTTAATTTTTCCCGGCGTATCTGCTGGATAAATGTCTCTAGGGTGTTCCACCGGGTAAGTAGGTCCAAAAGTCCCGACGTTTCTGATAACGACTTGCTCCCCATCTTCAGGGGTTCTGAATAAATGCTCGCTGGATGAATGTCGTTCTCCGCAAGTCGTTTTCCGAAACGTCGGAACTTTTGGACCTACTTACCCCGAGAAACATTTATCCATCAGCCGTGAGAGACCAATGGAAAATGGTAAGAACTTTGATTGATCCCCGCATTTTGTAATAGATCCTCGGTCTGATAGTATACGAGCCGTCGGAACAAATTGCACGGAGGAACGGGTATAAAAAAGAGTCCTGACGCAGATAATTCTATTTTCGTGAAGCATCACAGCGCCCGATAGGCATTTGGGAAATCTTCAGAGAACCCGAGGAAAAATTAATGGAAGCCTGGGCGAATCTCTTAACATGGAGCAGCATCAGTCAGAAGGATGATACGAGAGGCAATCAAAGAATCATTTCATCCTCTGCACTGCACGCATTAGTCACGTGTCTGTGGGTGCAATGCAGTGTCTCTAAACAGAGGAAGATAGCTGGAGAGAGGGCGCTTTACATTCCAAAGCGATGCGACCGAATGCGAAAAGCCAATTACGCGCTTCCACCCCGCCCTTCCACCCCATTCTCCGCCCCCGCCCTCCACTTCATCTTCGCCCCTTCCCCCCATCTCCACCTACCCACCCATCCCGCCATCCCAGTCGACGACCCGCAGTTACGTGCTCGAGAAACGCCATGGAAGAGACCCCCCCTACCCGGCCAATCGATATAAATCAAGCCGCGAACACGAAACACCGAATTTTATGGCTAGATCTCTTGAACAAAAGGAGAAAAAAATTAAAAGAAAAAACAAAGGACGGATATAAAACTAGGCCCCGAGCGTGACGGCTCTCGTCAGATTATTCTCGGCCCTTCATAAGGGCTCATGAAAGCGTAACGGCGAATTAAAACGGAATCATAGCGGGAGACGACGCGAGGTTTTAAATGTCAACATTTGATTCGTTTCGGTTATGCCGCAATTACAGAGGGCTCCCACAAATGGGTTTCACGAGAGGAATACACGGTTGGAGGTGAGAGATAGACAGAGAGGGGGGAGGGAAGGCAAACTTGGGGAGCTTACTTGGGCTCAAATTCCCCATTATACAGGAATTCTGAGAGCGGCCGTGTTTAGGGAGCCCGCGAATGTCGCGGAGTTGAGCCCGCGAGAGCAACGACAGAGCCAGAGAACGGCAAATCTCCGACCGAAAACACCGAGATTGATTTCGAACGACGACGACCGAATAAAAGATACCAGCGGTACGCGTGGCGCGTTCCCAATGACAACGGTACACATGCCTTGCCACCGAGACATAACAATGAACTCCCACACCCGCACCTAATCGGCTGTTGTTCCGAAGATGGGTACCCCACCCAGACCTTTTACGCAACCTTGAGCCAATGACACATTGAACTCACGCCTTAAAAGCACGAGGTACTATTAGCCGAACGAATATAAGAGCATAGATTTCATTCTCCACAAGAGTGAGTTTACACAAACTAGCTTTTCAATCTCAGCTCTTTGAAGCCGAGCTGTAAAGAGAAGTTTGAACTACTTATACAAATGAGAAATTCCAGTGATAGATAGTAATAAATATTTTTGAGCTTCAAAAAACCCGCAAGTAATTACAGAGGCGGAAATTAGGTAGGCAGACCTTTTAGAGATGAAGTAACGGCATCGGCACTTCATCAGTGTTTTGGGCGCCCAACCGCAAAATTTATCACCTCCAATTCAACATGTTCGCGGTAAAAATGCAATTGCATCCATCAAAAAGAAAGAGCAGTAGCACTAGGTGAATACTGCTTGAGAATGAATTAGAGAAACATGGAGACAAAATGTAAAAAACAGCAAGGCGCAAGAAAAACTTCAGAAATTATTTGAAAAAGATACAAGAGGAGTGATCAAAAGATAACGACACAAGCTGAATCTCAAGTACGGCAAACAAAATTCGTGCAGCCGTCTAATTTGTCGTCATCTCAGTCCAAAACTGAACATCGATTGACGTTATCGGCGAAGACCGTAACGGCAACAGATCGGCACGATTTGCCCGCGATAGCTTAAATCATGGGTTTAAATTTAAAGAAATATTTTGCAAGGCCACGAAATCTCACGCGAACGCAGAAAATAAGGGTCTAGCTACATGATAGTCCACAAGCACAAAATACGGTTCCACAGTTGGATTAAAAACATAATTTCTACACCTTTGGCGCGAACGAGCAGCGCATACTTACCGGAAACCGCGAATATCACAATCTTCTCATCTCACGGCCATCAGTGTCTTTGATACGTTCCAATGAGGCCAGCATAGCCGCAGTGAGTCTATCGATCTCGTCCTGATAGGCAAATATTCCGACCAGATACAGGTTGGCGATCGGGGAAGTGTGTCCATGCCTGTTGACACAGTTCTTTCGCCTCCGAAGTAGACCATCTCTCAGACAGGAAAGTCACGACTAGCTGCAGGGGGCGTCTCGTACAAAGAAGGCGGAGCCATATGAGATAAAAATACATCCCGAGAAAATATTTACGATGTCGATTTCTTATACTTGTCGATAATCTATCAAAATAGACGACAGCGTGGGAAGATTACGACCGACCCCAAATCGTATCTCTGTTTTCATTACTTTGGAATGATCTATCGGCAAGAAGATCCACCACTGACATTCTTCAGCGTTCAACTAATTTTCCACATTGGATATACGAAAGAAGAATTTAGACCATTAAATTCAGTCCTATAAGCGCATTCTAACACGCAAACAAACACGCGTACAAATAAATATCCCAGTAGATAACCCGTTTGGGTAAAGAACAGCGCTCTTATTACCACAACATTGATTTATACTATCGCAAAACAATCGAAAGTAATCTTGAATGGAAAATAATACAACTCTCAAGCCATTCACCAACCTGAAGGCCTGGTAACACGATACATTAACCCGTACGAGTAGTATGTGCGAATGCACGACCGCGTGAATGAACGTGAAGATTCATCCTGTAACCAGTACGAATCCTGTAATTAGTACGAATGCATGAATGCGTGAACAGTAAAATAGAACCTGCTCTATTTGGTTCATGCATTCGTACATGAATTTGTACATGAACATGTACAGGTTGATGTGTCGTGTAACCAGGCCTCAAGTGAGGAAATTGTTTTTAGCGACGTGAATTATTGAATGGCAGTTCCTTATCAATATACACTATCTTGTAGCCTCATTCTACCCCTAGCAAAGCTATTTAGAAGTACATAATAGTCAGCGGGTTCGCGATGCAATAGCAGAAAGCTTATTAGCCGTGGGTAGAACTTATACACAAATGCCATTATTTTCTGATTGGCCGCGCATATCATCATTTATGACACGCTTCTTTAATTTTTCCTCGCACATCCCAACATCTGCTGGAATATGCTGATACGAAACATAACATCACGCAAGAATTAACTGCTTTTATATTCACCTTCACCACACAACAATCCTTCCCATTTGTTCAACAACCCGACTACATTCACAAAGAAAAATTCACCCTTTATTTCAGGGTGCCGAAAAAGGAAAATAAATGTTGATCTCTGGGAGTTCCATCCGGAATTATTTTCACAGTAAAACGTAATAATGGAGGTATGTGTTATAAAAACACTACCCTAAAATGTTTTCAATTACCGATGTCTCCGCAACATCTGCTCCAGTCGCGTTCACTTCCAACTACGAATTACACCCTCCGCCGTTTGTGAAATAAAAAAGCGAATGTCTCGGGCTGGCACCGCACGCCCCCAACTCTTCCTTTGTACACATACGAAGCGAAATGGGGGGGGGGGATGGGCAGGCAGTTAGAAAGGGGTAGGGTGGCCAGAACCACAGCAAAGCGGGGGAGTTGCTTCCTGCGAACGAGGGGTATTTTTTTCTACCTATCTATTCAATTTACACGGAAAATTTTCACCCACCACCAACGAGTTGCATCGTCATCGGCGGAGGCATTGGGAATAACGGCCGCAGAGGCCGGTGAGGGACTACGGACGAACTAACCCCACCCCTCCTTACGTAGGTGCCGCCTCCAATGCCAATACTCCAACCGCGGTAAGAACTCTCACTCAGCGCAATCTTAGCATTGGACACGATAGGTAAAGCCCAGGGCAGTAGATCACCACTCCACAGCAGATACTGACTTATCGCTCAATAAGAGGTAAAAAGAGCATAGGACTCAGTCCATTAAAAAATCCTTCTCAGGTCATTATTTGTGGTTTCTTCCATATCGCCTGCTGGATATACGAACTTGTGAGGAAATACTATTTCGTTCCAAGCCAAACGGTTTCACCGCTCATTGAAGTTCGAGTAAGAAACATACTCTTCTGACCAAGTACCTTTTTACTATGATGATTCGTGCTTATAGTTCTATTCCTCAAAACATTAATCCAGTAAATAAATAAGTAGATCTGTTAGAATACGATGGAAACAACTATGCGTCTAGCATTATACTACAAGAGCTATATTTTAAAGTTTTAGATTTAGAGACAGCATTGTTATGAGTTAGGGTTTACGGTGCGGAATTCAAAATTCAAGCGAAAAACATATGTAAATACATGTTTTTTATTAAGGCTACGTGTTAAAATGGTGCCCGATTGATACGAAACCAAATCGGTTACATGCATTTTTTTCCACTTTTATCTTAGCACATTACTAATAAGTACACGCATGCAAAGTTCCACGCAAATCTGTGAATAAACAAAAATCACCACTAACGCCTCAATTATCCTACTAAGGTAACTTTTGAGAAGTGCAAGATGAGCAAACTCTGAATGTATAGGTAAACAACAGCTTCAAGTTCTAATGATCATAGTGACACTTAATAGTTGTAAATTGATAATAAGAGAAACTTCTCGAAGAAATAGGGCTGATTTTTAAATTACAAGGGTATGAGAACCATTACATAAACTGATGTTACACAGAGAAAATTATTTGAAGAGCTGGTACTGGCTGCGAGGGACAGGAATATTCCTTTGCTACGAACTTTATAATAAAATACATATAGCGACGAAACACTGAACATTAACTTAAACTGAAGAAAATTAGCTGATTTCCGGACTATTTCTTCTAAGAACTATCATGGTTTTCTCATTATCCAGCGACCTCATTCCAGCTAACACATTTTATTGGCATTAAGCTTTAAGAAAAAGGTCATTTAAATAGATTTCTACATAAAAAAAAACTACAATCTTTTGCAAATGTTGATCCGCCTTCATGGATACCTCAAAGGATATCTTAAAGTTAAAATAAATCATTACCAAGTACACAAAGTAATCGTGAAAATTGTATCAAAATACTCCAGAGTATTATAATAATTTTACATTGACTTATATAGACGCAAAATTTAAAAGCTGCGCGACTATCTTCAAATATTCACATTACCTCTTAACTAAATTTCAGGAAAAACATTTCTATGACGACGTAAAAATCATACTATTAACCCCCTCGTACTACGGCAGATTAGATTGCGCCAAAAAAATTATAAATTTAGATTGTAGAACCAATAGGTATAAAATGTCATTTTTTCCGTATACCATTCGGGGCCACAACTGCTGTGATCGTCGTCATGAATAGTGCGAATAGTGACAATAGCTAGACAGTAGATCTTTCTCTTTATATTCTCTACGTTCTTATTTATGCATGATGTAAATATTGATGTTCTTATTTTTGCATGATATTTTGAATGTGTAGTAGTAGTCTTTGTATCCTTCGCATGTTGGAACGATTGACGATAGAATGTTTCCTGGTTAGTAGATTTTTAATTGGCGCGTTGCATGTGTGGTATGCTGGTTTTAATGTAGTTTCAGTGTTCTGCCGTATAATTCATGCATGCGTGGAAACACCCCCTGCCACAAACCATTTGGGCGGCTTGCAGGGTATGATGCAGATGTAGATGTACCTGGCAACAATCGTCATCTACATCTACGAAATGCCGTGCAAGCCACCACTAGGGTGTGTGGCACGGGGTGATTCCACACCAGGCATGCAGAATTCATCCCAGTTCAATCAGAACCGCGCGCGTTCCCCCGAATGCCAGGCGCAGGCCAAAAGCAGTCAGGACAACGGTACGTGGTCAGACCACAAACTAGGAGAGTCATAAATATATAAATAACCAACTTTCCACAGACGACCCCTTTGTGTCGAAACTAGTCGTGTCTAGCTCCTGAAATTATCAAAACAACAGTGAGAAGATAAAATTTATTTTCCTCTCAGCCAATTACTAGTACCAAATGGTATCTATTTTGACCGGAAATAATTTCGAGCAAGCTACATCGAGGCGTTTGAAATGTAAACGAGGCATCGTAGAGCCAGCCGCCAACCCTTTCCGCGCCGAACTCAAGCGGCGTGTCCTTCGGAGCGGCGCGATAAAATCCAAAAAGGTGCGTGCATAGTCCGTGCGAGTCGCAAACCGCACGCTCAGGGGCGCTCGAGGAGAGAGCACAACGGGAGGATGGGGAGGTGGCACATGGGCAGGTGCGACGCTACAGTCACGGGAGAGAGCGGCGAGGGGGGGAACGGGTAAGGAAGCGAACGGTGGGCCCTTGAACACGGGGCGAGCGGTGAGAGAGATAGTCGAGCGAAGGAGAAATGGGAGGAAGATGAGGTGGGAAGGGCGGGGAAGGGAAAGAGCGCGGTTGGGAGTGGTGGGGGAGACAGATGGCAGCTGGGAGGACTGAAGGGCTCGCGAAGAGCGAGCGAGGAAAAAAAACAGAGGACGAGATAGGCGGTGAGTGCGTGTGTATATACTAACTCGCCAAGGTTGCCAAACCTTGAATTTTGTCTCGCACCTACTTGAAGGATGATTATTTATCGCAAGTTCGTAAGGCAGCGGTTCCTAATATTTATATGCGTAGCCCTTTAGGCTGCTTTACACGGTACATTTTATTGTACAAACGAATGTACAAATTCCTTCATAAAGGAAATTGTACCGTGTAAAGCGGCAAATTGTATGATTGTCTGAATGACTGAACGGAAAATAGAACCTGTTCTAATTCCATTCAGTTTCTTGTACATTCTATGCTACATTCGTTTGTACAATAAAATGTACCGTGTAAAGCGGCCTTTAGTCACACACTTCCATAAACCGAGCTCTTTCACGAAAAAATGCTTTCCATTCATATTTCTCTCACAAATTCAACCGTGAATCAGCGATTAATTAAAATTTTTCCACCACCCGAAAACCTCGAAGTGAGAAGCCATCAGAGCGTGCGTAGGGCACGTAGGGATCCAATGCTTTATGGAAATAATGTGCATTCAGAGGACACCTCAATCGGCGAAGAAATAGTTTATGGAAAATCCATTTCCTATTCCTAAAGGCGTGAGAAATTCGCACATTTGGGAATGGTGACGAGTTTGCCGGTCGATTGGCCAATTCGGTGAGTCGACCGACAGGATTCCTTGGCGGTATTCAAGATACGCGGTTGATAGGGAAGGATTATTTGAGAAATAAAGAGAAGCCCGAAGTCGGAATTGTCCTTTAGTAAACGAAAAGCGCCTCGAGGTCCTAACAATAACGTCGCAGGCATTGCAGTACTGCAATTGTAACGCTGCACACAATTTGCCACAAAATATGTCCACATCTAAGCAAATATTTTGCCTAACGCTGCAGTTCACATGAGTTTTTCCTAGATCACGCAGTCTGGTTCAACCTTTCCAGAGGGGTCTACAGTTTATAGTCATTATTTTCAGGGAAAATTTAACTAATGACAACTTTTTAATTCACTAAACTTTTAATTATTTACATAATAATCATTTTCTTCGTCCTTTAATAATCACCATACAACTTAATCCGAAATTAAAGAGGAGTAATAGATACTAAACATGTTGAGTGAAACTGGACACTATTGGGTTAAAATTAACCAGCTCACAAACGACGCAGCATAATAACTTGAATGACAGCACGAAAACATGAACGTCAGAATTTATTCAATCCTATTCTTATACTTAAAATATCGCTTTTCGTACTCGTTTGAGCACTAGTAAACTGTTTGTTCCATATACCTTAGCTTTCCATTGCACACTGACCTATCCCGGAACATTCGTCACAAGACAAGTCATACAACAAAGATGTGAGGAGAGATTCACGAGGAAAAACTCCAAAGGCCCGTTCTCTCGGCGAGGAAAGATCCCACCTGGTGCCACGCACGCGGCAGGTCGAATTTCCTCATTTGGGGAAGGGTGAGACCAATTCCTATCCCCACGGCGCTGAAAGTAACTTTTCCGCTATCTAGAAAATCACACAGCTGGCGTGTGACCGGGTGGGCCCAAGGGCACAGACCGAATTGCAATCTGGGGCCTTCCGATCAGCAGCTAAACACACATGGTACTAGATAACGGATACCTTTCTCGTTTATTCGGTTCACTGCAAACAGACCGCCCAAATATATATTCATCATAAAGAGGATAGTGGACACAGGTAAAAATTTATATCAAATTTCGGCCAAATAGTGAGGAAGTGAAACTTCATTGTGAAACAGACGCTTTACAAGCTAAGTAAAGAACGGAGGACTTCGTTTAACATTAGTTTGACAATAAATGCTTGCATGAATAAAAACAATTTTTTAGATTATTTTATAATGACCTTCAATAAAATAGAGAAATTAAAGGGAAGAGCACGATGAAAATGAAAACAAGTACAACAAGAACAAAGTAATATACATCAATTTCAATTTTCAGACATGCATGTCTGAAAATTGAAATTTATTACTTCCAACCCTTCCAACAAAAGAAAAAAATTATGTTACTTCTTTAAGACATAAAAGATTGAAGCTTCAGGTAGCCTAAAAGGTAATACTTGCGTAAAGGCTACCTTCAATTAAATAGACATGCGTGGCCAACAGATGGTCATATAAAAAACAGTTGGTCATACAAAAAGATACATATTATACCGACAATCTCCAACAATGGTCTAAGAATATTCCTATAAACGGAATAACTATTAAAACTAAGAGTGAAAAAAACACCAAAGAGACACTTATTCTTTCTATTTTTCGGGATTCGGCCGCGTCGTTGTTTTTTTGACAACGTTACTCCTCCAACCTGGAGGTGTCTTCGACCTGAAGACGCCTCCAGGATAGGAGGAGAAACGTCGAAAGAAGGACGAGATAACATCAGCGTAGCATAGACCGAGGAAATTTAAGTATCATCTATGACTCCCTCCGCAGTTAAACGAAACCACACAAGGTTCACTGCGCTAATCAAGAGGAGAGGCACGGTCCTTCAAATGTTAAGGTGGCACTCCTGATTTTCGCAGCCAGGGAAGAAGGTAGAGCGGATAGATAAAGAGTGAGGGGACGAGAATGGTGCGGGGAATGGACAGAGGCGAGGACAAGCTGAGGGGGAGAAGGGGACAGAGGACTGTGAATGCGCGTCTAACTCCCGGAATAAAAGATGCGGTGAGCGCGATAGAAAACTTCCCACAGGATTCCGTAAAGCACGATTTTGAACCTACGTCTGGCTGAACGCCTCTCCATCGCGGGGCTGGGAAGCTCTGATGTCCTTCTCCCCCGTACACAAAGTCAACTTCCGAGCATTCATTCTCTCCTAAATTCCCACGAACGGTTTGAGGATGGGCGCAAATGTCAGCAGCCGAATACTGGTTTTCACGACCACAGCCATTTTCCCACCCTACAACATATTTGAGCCAAATATGTATATATCTGTATAAATCAACCTATTCCATTCGCATAAAACGTTGAATAGAATAACTCGCTAACTTCAAATGTAAATGTCAAATTTGAATAGCCAATCCCCGAACGATCAACAAATTTTGGTAGAGCTAAAACATTAATGTAGAAACGATCACAGGCATAAGGTTAAGAAAATAGACTGCAGATCCGATAGATTTAAAATGCCATTTTTCCACGCAAAATGAGGGACCGTATTAGTTGCGATAGATCAGTACTAAGATACTTTCACTCTGACTAGGCATCATACTTTGCACTTGTGCTAAATATCTCAACATCATTACTAGTTACTAAGCTCGTATGTATTTGCAGGCATGGTACACTCTTGTATCATTTAGTACCTTGAAGTACCTACTATTTATCTGTCGCATTAATAGAACTAGCTAGAAGTTGTATCTCAAGTAGTGTACAGCATTGTAGCATGTTCTTGTATACAATCAAATTACCTGAGTCGATAAAAACTGAGCAAGGATAAGTTCATAAAATTGGGTGGGTTAAATGGAATGAAAAGAAGCTGAGTGCAAGAAATTAGAACAAATAAATAAGATTTAATCACCTAATTATTGCATTTATTACCCATGTCTTTCATGATAAACACTTGAAGGACACTCACATAAGTCTATAACTACCCAACATACATTAATCCTCTTTAGTTCTATGAAGTAGGGAAGAATCAAAAGCTCTCGTAAATACGTAGCACTCTCCTTGTTTCTGGTCTAACCGCGCACTGTTGTCCTGAATTTCTTTTGGCCTGCGCCTGACATCCAAGGGAATGTGAGCAGTTCGGATTTCAGCTGGGATTAGGGCTTCATGCCTGGTGTGGAATCACCACGTGCCACACACCCTCATGGTGGCTTACACGGCATTTCGAGGAGGCAGATGCACATATTATATCCAAATACTTAGGGAGGTTGGCGCGCTAATCGTGAGTCATTGAGGGAATTAACTAACAACTTTTCAGGTGAACCGAAAATACTTCTGGGGCCACACTTGGAGTAAGTACACATATTCATACGCTGGATATAACCATATATATTGAAATATAAATTATGTAAAATTCACTTTCAAAATTTTCGTCTCAATCGAAATTTAAACAAAGATCATGCGTAAAAGCGTGATTTTTACTCGGCATGATACTTTTTAACCACCCTTAAAATCATAAGAATGATATTATTTCGCGTTATGAAGAAAATCTGTTCCCACGTAATAAAATTATTTCTAAATGTATGTCAAGTGTCATACGGCTAAGTGTTAAAATATTATTAAAATGTCAAGAAAACAAATCGCTAACTTCCATTTTTTTGCTTTTATTTATACATATTAGCAACAAGTACACGTATGTAATGTTTCACACAAGTATGTACATAAAATAAAATCGCTCCTACCACCTTAATCCACTGAGTGCGACATGACGTGATATCACGTCATGGTTGTCTTGACGCTGGTGCAGATATTGGGTACCATGAGTGTTCCAGCTTTCACTAGGGAGCTATCACTAGGCCCCCTGGTGAAAGCTGGAACACTCACGGTACCCATGACGTGATATCACGTCATCAGCACCAGCGTCAAGACGACCATGACGTGATGTCGCGCCATGACGCACTCAAAGGGTTAAGGTAGTTTGAACGAAATAGTACCAAGCCATAATGGAGACCATTTTCGAAATACATGTTTTTATTTCAGCAGCTGTAGGAAACTTGAATTAAATATTGCATTGTTAATGGCGCAATAATACAATTTTATAAAACTAAAATTCTAAGTAATTATATAAAAATACCTATATTAGTCTTTAACTTGAGTCATTTTCTGCGCGCGGTACTTTAAAAACTCCTTCACAACGGAAGATTTTTTGTGATTTTGAAAAAAATTACCGCGGCGAAAAGATTTTTTTAATAGTAGAAAAAACATTAAGTAAATAAGTACATATACACACACTTTAAATTTATTGGCGGGATCTAGGCGTTAGAGATTCCTCATTTTTTAAATAAGGTCTCTATGGAGTGGAAGCACTCACCATTTCCCGTGTAAAATGGCTGGTACTTTTCATCAAATCAATAATCTAGGAAAGTAGTTCGGTAAGGGGCTGATATTTGGAATCGGCAGAGTAAGGGTCAGATGATATGGAAGAGTGAGATATTTTGCATTAAAATGAGACCAAATTCGTAGATTTCTAGGTGAAATGTTATTGCGCTCACACCACCTTAAAGCTCAGCCACCAAAAAAAAAATATTCAAGGAAATTATAAATGAGCAAAGATGAACGCATAAAGCAATCACGCTCATTATCACTTTAAGGAACTATACCGCAAAAAAACAATTTATAATAGCTCAGCGTAAAATCTATTTTTTTAAATAGTACCTATTTGTCCGAATTTTCTACGGTCTATTTCCTTAAATACATGCGTATGTGCTTGTGACGACTTTACTATTTCACGTTAAATAGGCTTCGCTTGGACAGACCGGTAGCTGCACTTTGTAGGATATGATATAGGATGCTAAACCAGCTAAGAAAATGACAAACTACGTTTTTCATATTTATTATTTTGAAAAGAACCTAAACCCATTCTACAATGGATGAAAGCCGTAAGACTTAAGACGTAAGGATTTCCTAACGCCAATGATTCTCCACTGCTGAAATAAGCCGTAACAGATCGACAGGAATATCGAAGTCAAATGAGAGAGGAAATAGTTACTGCGCGTCACGGAAACTTCATATTCATAGTATATGAGTTTTTCATGCATAATTTCTAAAATTTTCACAACGATGTAGTTAGATATTCGATATTTACCTCTAACCACAAATGTACTTCCGCTAAAGCAGTGGGACGTAACTGACACCGGCAGTAGTAATGGCGCGCTCTGATTGGCAGACATTTCGCCTGCCGTAAGACGTAAGCCGCAAAGATGGGACTTGATCTTCCTTTCGGCTCACAGCAGGGCCTTTCGGCTCTCTTATAGCTTACGTCCGTTGTAGAATGGTTTATAGCCTTCATAGACGGAAGAAGAAGAATGAATAAATTCCAACAACATTAACCAAATGTTCTTCTTGGAAAACAGCACAATTTTCTTCGGTGAAACATGACTACATTACGGACTAAATATGAGGTCGAATAAGATGTCCAAAGAGCCCTATTTGTGGACGGGGGCCACTCTTAACCCCTATAATTAGACGAACCCACGCTTACGGTCGTTATACACGACGGACTATACCGCACAGCATGATTTAAGGATGGAGGAGCAGAGAAAATTGCGTCGTGTAAAGCGGGGACTCGCTAGAATGGCTGCGCGATCTCAAGAACTAAAGACATGAAAATAGCCCCTGCTCTAATTCTGTACCCGCGTTCATGCAATCTCTATAAATTAAAAAGCGCAAACAAGGGCAGTGTGTAAGCCAACCTTAAAACTCACCAAAAGTGGGTGCTTCTACACCTGCTTCAAAACAACGGTAAACCTACAGGACTCAAAAACCATAATTTCCCATTAAAAAGCCGGTTCCAGTGAAAATTCTGCTTTCGGGTAAACAAGGCTTAGAGTAAAATAATGACAAATTTAAACCCTAATTGCTACATTGCATTAAAAATTACTGAAGCTAGACTTTAAACCATTCATGAAAAAAATATTAAAACATGGAAGAGAGCTTCTGCGAACATAACTTAATTACGGAAAAAAACTGACAACAATTTCACTCTCACATGCTTAAATGTCCCTCAATTGAGTTATCAATTATTTTAAGGCAAAATTATGGAACAGCCTAAGGGAACGGAGAGAGAACTGCACAATCGAGGAACAGCAGACGCTCAGTCAGCACAATATTTGGTGTTCAAAACCGCTTTCTCGCAAAGAGACATCAGCAAAATCTCAAGAAGAGGCTATCCGAAAGAACCGACATCGTACCAGTCCGCTAACCCCAAATGCACTGAATAATAATAGGCGGGAAACAAAAAGAAAATTCGTACACCCATAAAACAATTCGCTGGTACGTGAACCGTATAAGCAACTATTTCGCGCCCTTCCGGCTTCCGGGAGAATTAACCTCTTTTTTCCAGAAAATGACTGGAACTATCTCGTTCTAAAACACAAGATCGCATAATGAACACCACTGAAAAGCCAAGGAACTATTGAAGAGGTCATGAAAAGATAATCGCCCAAGGCAAATGCACATGGGCAGACTCGATTCCCTCCCGAAGTCAACCATGAATGAAATAACGAAAACACTTGAAAGCAAAATATACGTAAGGTTCAACGTCACAGTGTTTTTTTAATAAACAACTGATTACGGGTAGCTTTGTTATAAGTCAAATACTCTCCTGCCAGTTTTCTACACTATCAGGTACCTATCTACATCTAATATTTCCTTTTTCGCCTTAGCATACTATCCATCAATCTTCATCCCGTCCACAAAATCTATTTTCCTTTTTCCCCTTCCCCGCTGGCGCCAACATCCTTCCCTCCATCACGGTCTTGAGCAACCCATCGCCCCTTATTCCTTCAACCAGCCACCTACCCTGCCCATCTCGGATTTCCACTTATCCAGTCCATCTCGGATTTAACTCCGACGTTTCCTTTCCTCGCCCACCATCTCTAGCACTTCCTCTTTCGTCTTCCTCTTCGTCCACCGCACCTTCACCATCCTTCTCCACACCCACATCTCAAATGCCTGCAGCCTACTCACATCCTCCCTTTTGGGGAATCACGTTTCAGCACCATACAACGTTCCACATCAAGCTCGTCATCAGCCTCTTCTTCACATATTTGCCCAAGGTCCCCGTCGTCAGCTCTATTCTATTACTAAATTCCTCCTTAAAATTCGATGACGATTCCAGCCACAGCACCCACGCACCCCTAGAAAACCTCGATAATGAAAACTTACCCATTATCATTTGCATCATTCCGTGCTCTCAAGTAATATAAAAGAATATATATATATGTCCAAAATTAAGCCCACCGATCATGGCGATTCGTTATTTAACGACAAGATGAGGTGATTCCTCAATATACTTCTCAAAATTAAATAACGGCCATACGCGCGGTAAAAAATAAATAAAATTACGGCAGATCTCATAAAAGCAACGTTTCCTGGAGCATGATAAAATAACGGTATTTAAGGTAGCTTGAGCAAGGTAGTTTTCTAGACACAATGGAGATCATATTCGAATTATACATGTTAATTTTCGCAGCTCTAGGAAGCATACATTAAATACTATATAATTAATATTTCAACAATATAATTCTACCCAAATGACTGAAATTCTAGGTAATCAAATTGAAATATCCACATAAGTCTTTGATTTGACTAATTTCTTCCCAAGGTACTTTCAGAACTCCGTCGCAACGGAAGGTTTATTACCATTCCGAAATAAATATTGCGGTGAGAATACGATTTATTTAAAATAATAGTCAAGAAACATACGAACTACACACTTCTCATTTTTGACGAGATCTAGGCGTTAGAAATGCTTCATTTTTTAAAATAAGGCCTCTCTGGAGTGCCTAACCTACCATTTCCCATGTAAAAGGGCTGGTATTATTTGTCAAAATTCTCGGAAAGTAGTTCGGTAAGGTGTAGATATTTAAGTATCTTCGGAAGAGAGATATTTTTCTTTAAAGTTACACCAAATTCATTGATTTCTTGGTGAAATGACATTTTGCTCAAACTACCTCAAACATAGAATGTAATTCGGCATATTAGATAATAAATTTATAGAGCGGACCAGAATTTAACTGTCTACCCTCTTCAACCACTTCTTCGCTACCCAGCAAACCCTCTCAATCACTAATAAATGATTTAGTACTTTCCCGGCGAATATTATGTGTGAAATTCTCTCGGGATTTCCGGTGTGAATCCCGAGAGAATTTCACACCTCTCAATCACTGTTCATGCCCACATTTTTGAATGCCTCCCGTCTATGCACACTATATTTCCGGCAAAAGCTTCCGACCCATACAGCGCTACTCTCCAAACCCGAGTTTTCACCCATCTCTTCTTCACGTCCCTCCTCATAGCCCCTCTCAACATTACTCGTCGGAAATTCTACCTTGGCAACGGAACAGGTATCGCATTCCCTGAACACAGTATACGTAAGTAGAACGATATGCCAGGGAGAAGATTCGCCAACGAGGAGATAGGACACCAACAGTGAATATGACAGCTGAAGAGCCCGAGGTTCATCATTTTCCGTCAAAGGGCGAACAGAGTCGATGCACCAACCTAACCCTTGTGATCCGCCCCACAACAAGCGAACGCGCGTTCACCGCCACAGGAGATAGGGTGCGAGCATACAGTCACGCCGAGACGGCCACGAACAAAGGGCAATGAGGATGCGTATTCAAAGAGGGGGGGTGGGTAAAGGGTCGAGGGCTTCCGAAGGACGGGGAGAGATCACGGGAGAGATAGGGGCCTTTTGTTACAATGCACGGGAAGGATGGATGGACGTCGGCATGCGGCACACAACAGCTTGCCCATCCAAATCCCTCAAGCACCAACAGAGAGGAAGCGCCGCTAGATCCCCTCCGATCCCACCCACAGAATGTCAATGAACAGAAATTTGGAAAGCGTGGTCACCGGGAGAATGCCTAAACGGGCGGCACTCTTGGTGACCCCTGGCTCTTAAGACGCCGATGTTGGATTATCCGGCCCATATTCCAGCACGCCTTTCCCACAACACCCAAAAGACGACCATCTATGCGCCAACTGCCAATACTAACCTTGTACGTCATCACTCGTTGGAATGGCTCATTTCCGATGTCAACGAACAAAATTCATCATTCATATACTCCCTAAAATAGGCTAAAAACAAAAGACATCGCGAGCGCACTCGCGCGATGGCTATTCATTCGCGGAGCCAACCGGAAGTAACATTAACTGAGTGTCACTCATGAATCGTACGAACGATGAGAAGCAAAATATACGAGCATGATTCCAAAGATAAAGAGAGGTTAATCTGAGCATCATAAAGCCGGTCATGATAATAACAAACCAAAATAGAGTACACAGAAAAACAAGGAGTTATGCGGATCATTAAAAATTAAAGCGCAAGTATAGCCAAGTGATGCCCACAAAAAATTTGGGATTTTTGGCTAAAATACCAAATCTGTCGGGCGCCCTGAATCCTGAAAAATGATCTGATGCATAAGGATCTCCAAACCTCATACCTTTCCATTACCCGCTACACTTTTTTTGTTTTTCTGTGTACTCTATTTTGGCAGTACAATAGGCAGACAGTAAATCTTTCTCTTTATATTCTCTACGTTCTTATTTATGCATGATGTAAATATTGATGTTCTTATTTATGCATCATATTTTGAATATGTAGTAGTAGTCTTTGTATCCATTGCATGTTGGCATGATTGACGATAGAATGTTTCCTGGTTAGTAGGTTTTTAATTGGCGCTTTGCATGTGTGGTACGCGGGTTTCAATGTAATTTCGGTGTTCTACCGTATCATTCATGCATGCCTGGTGTGGAAGCACCCCCTGCCACACACCCTTTGGGTGGCTTGCAGGGTATGACGTGGATGTAGATGTACACTTTCTCGCGGCAATTTAATTCCTTCTACAGACAACAAATGACCCCATCCTTATTTACTGATGGAATGACTACGTCTCCTCCACAAACCCAAATCCTTCATTACTCGTCCCCTCCAAGAACATAACCTTACTCCCACCAGCACCGTGAATTTCCATTCTACAATAATTTAAATCTAAACCACCGCCAACGGACTTAGGCCGGATGACAGAGACACTTAACGCTCCGGCGCTCCGTTTCTTTGGTGGCTGGTTGGTAAGGCACTATTCATTTTCGTACTTTCCCACTTCCCGCTCCTTTTAAGTCTTCTCCCTTTATTATGGCAGGTGTCCAAACACGGTGGACGCCCCTGCGGCGGCTCGCAGGGTAGTATATAGACGTAGATGAAGACACACACTTCCTTAACTGTAAAGTCCACAGGGTGTCCACTACAGTCAAAATATTAAATTCAAGCATAATTCCAGGTTTTCAAGGCTAAGTGTATACAAAATTACAGGTTATAATATCGCGGGTTTATGTGAGCCAAAGTGAAGTTCTAAGTAGAATATGAATTTACAAGTAAGAATAGTGAACCCCAACACAAGAATAAAGTAATAAATAATTATAAATAATTAAATAAGAAATAAGTGTTAAAATAGAGTAATCCAATAAGTAGTTTCATTAGTAATAAGTTTTATTTTGGTTTTAAGAAGATAAACCAGAAGTAGGCTTACTCTACGTTTTTCTACTCTTCTTTTTTTAATCTACTTTCTCTACTAAGTTTCCATCTTTGATTTATTTATTCATACCAACGGTAAATCCATTACATTACGTATACTTATCAAATAACGGATATAATAAAGTCAACGTTGTTGATTTTATTAATAGAATGGGGATTCTTTATGTTTTGAAATGCTAATTTTTAAAACTCCCGACTCAAACCAGATATTCAGTTAGTTATTTTTAACTTTGTAGTTATGCATAAATTACCCTTTTCATTATTATTATCATTCATGTATATTTCATGGACTTTTTTGTTTTGTTTGTGTTACATTAGCTTAATCTGTCTGTAGGTTTTCGCATGTTTTTCACACTCCCCTTCAAGTGTCGGTGTTTTCCTGCAGTGGGTTTTTTCGTCAAGGATATTCTCTTCCTTACGTTTTTCCCACAAATGTACTTGTATGTATCTTTCTTCACACTTATTTCACGTATTCATCTGACGAAAGGTTAGATGGAAGAAGGGACAGCATTAGTCTCAATTTCGCCCCAATAAAGACGCCTAATTATTATTATTCACGAATAATAATAATGTGTGTTGCTTTATATTTGGATAACAATGTATTAGTGCTGGCATAGTTACAATAGAAATTCACTCAGCATAGAGAAATTAACTCATTAAACTTTTCATGTCAATAATAAATAAGAAAAAAAGAAGAAAAAAAAGAAAACATGAAATAGATAATTGACACTGCTGTGAGTTACATCATTTCACACAATATTAAAATAAAGTTGATACATCATCAATAGCAAATAACCAATTTTTTACACCTCTACAATATTTATATTCACTTCTTGCATTAGTTATAAATTCAGGTAGCGTACAATATATTTTGGGCCCTAGGAATGAATAACTCTACTTAAAAATTTCTGTTCTAGGTCTACGTATTGTTACGTTATGATAGCTACGGAGCTCGTGGACTCTTGGCGTCCTCTTTTCACCTCCACGATTATAAAAAATCCTAAGGACCTTATACACAAATAAATACCTCAAAGGTAAAATATTCGTTTGTTTGAATAGCGGAAAGGAATGAGTTTTATTAGACGCCCTTAGCATAACCCTTATTACCTTTTTCTGGGATACCAGAAGAGGTTGCAAATTAGTTAAGTAAGCTTCCCCCCAGCACGCAATTCCGATTTCTAATCTTGAATTAATTAAAGCAAAGTACACCATTCCACGAGTAATCCACGAACATTTCCCGGTGCTGAAAACTCACGAATAATTCCCGATTTTCCCGGTCAGTGGACAACCTGGTCCACGGAATACGGGGAAAGGTGAGAGGGGAGGGATTGATTCCGATGAATCACGGGCCGCGCATCGCCAGAACTGCAAAAAACGACGGATGCGGGGACCACGTCAACCGCGTTCCTCGCCACTTTTAATCCTCCCCACCCCGTTTATTCGCCTTGGCAAGTTTTCAAACTGTCCCGTGGATGTTGACACACACGAGCCCGGGGGTCTCCGCTTCTCCCTTCGCCGCCATCACAGCCTCGGGGGGGGCGCTCGTTACCGCCCATCTTTCGAGCCGACGAGCTCTTCATCCACCGCGGCTATCCCCCCCCCCCCTCTCACTATCCCCCTCACTCCCCAATTCCCCCTTTCGTCTCCTTCCACCACTCCCAGCGATTCATCTCCCCATCCCCCCCAAATATCCCCCACGTCATGCAAGCACGTGACCGAACGAGATTGCCAGGAGGAGATTTCCCGCAAACTTGTAAAAAGGAACGTGGAAGCATATACTCCTTCCAAAATAAATATCCACGGTCGATTTCGGCGAAATGACCTCCCGACCGGCCTTTGTCATGACAACCCAGGCCAGCCGATGGGGAAATAAATTCTCTCAACTCCAAAATGGAATTATCACCGATATCTCGAAGAGAAAGAGAGAGAAAAAAGCGCCTTGGCGACGAAAGTCGACATATGTTGGGAAGTCAGAATTTACATCTCAGTATTCACTTGCAAAGCATGCCGTCGATTTAAAGCGCCGACTACAGCGACTCAGCATATGAATAGATATGCGCAACACAATATGCCTCAACATCAAGTAGCAGCCGATTCAATTTATTAGGATCCAAGTCACCACTATACTTTATTTTTTCTACACGAAAATTACCAATGGATATTAAATAATCTTGGAATCGCGTCAATCTACATATAAGTGAGTGATGATAGTAATTCAAGGCTTTCAGTGATGCAAATAAAGAAAAACAATAAAAGAGGGAAAATGAAACAATGATGGGAGGAGAAAACTACTCATGTCATTATACACAACTATCACTTAAATTAATGCACTCACGAGTACGCGGTGGGCTTACTTCCCTTCTCTAAACAGATGAAAAAAAACCAGTCAGCATCCAGGGAGTTGTACTTACCTAAAAAAAGAGAAAGAAATGATAAATAAACAGAGGGAAATATCTCAAGGTGGACTACAGATACGCAATGAACAATAAAAAATAATAGTTCTGAATATTGAACCATTTAAGATGCAATATGTCAGAAACAATTGGTTAGGAAGCTAAAGTAGAGCAACTAGATACGCGCGGCTTATAAATTACACAGTGGGACACCGTTTGCCACCCTCTGCCACAGAATTATTGCGATGTGAAAGGCAGGACTTTCAAAATCGAATGCCAGCAGACAATGACGACTGCAATGGTTCAAGGCAATGTAATATGGGTTACGGATTCAAGTAAAAGGTAAACAAACCACTGTCGCAATTAATACTGCGTTCTTCTCCAGACAATATTCGAGTTCCATTGAGAAGATACGGAACATAAAAAGAAACTGAGGAAAAAATCATTGCTGGATGCCACGAGCGACAGGAATTCGACCCACAAAAAATTGACTCTTTCCATTAAAACACATTCAGCAAAGTTTTACATCGTTCGAGCAGGGAAAGACGTGGGTGCTGACTGAATCGAGACAAGGACAGCCATTGGCATGAAAGATTCACACCCTTACGAAGTTCTATGCATCTCGAAAGCAGAACACGGCCGAATATAAATAATCAAGCAATCAGGGAAGGTTGTTCAGAAGTTGGTCCTCGACTATCGGAACAAAAACAGGCAACTATATCTAGTCCAAAATTTTGGTTGCTTAACATGCAGCAACGGCAGTAAACTTGAGTGTGTTAGAGAAATGAGTTAGAGAGCTTCGACTAATTTAAAAGCCACACTTTCTAAACAATGTGCTTTACAATCGATGCCTCAATTATAATCGAATATTATAATATCGAGGTGGAACTCGAACTTGCAACATGAAGGCTAATAGGCCGGCACGTGACGAACCTGACAACCTCGATCAATGCGCACACAAATTACCATTACATTAGGACACTTTATTAATCAAACGATAAAACTGATTCGAGAAAATCTGCGCAGTCGGCTTCATAAGGTTAGGACCTGATGAAACCGACTGGAATTTCGGCGAAACGGTCGTCCATAAAGATTGTGCAACGCAAGGAGAACCCGAAAAATAACAGTAAACAAGAAAACCTCGGAAGCCTACGTAACAATAATTGAGGATATCAATTTCTGTCGCCTCTCATATTACCTAAACAATCTCTTGGATATTTACCATCGATTTTTCAGCGTAAATCTTCTCGATTCATTTTCATCGATACGTTCGTCCACAAATGGTGCAACGAGGAGAGAGCCCGAAAAATACCAATAATATCCATTATGGTTTACTGCGTAATTTGACAAAGGAAGGATGGGGAACCGAGCAACACTGGAGAGAAACCCGGCGATGGTATTAGCCTACTCCTAACGACAAACGCCAAGGGGTTCATAGTCTCAACTGACAGACGGAGTACAATACTCCACAACGTACTCAAGTCAGACTCGCAATCTCCACAGAAAAATCGGTGACAGCCGGAGTTCGAACACGAGACCTTCGAAATGGGACTTCAATTCTAAAGTCGATATCAAGCACACGTATGATGAACCTGAACCCACAAAAGCGAAACTGCCTCCTTCGCTCGAGAAGAGCGCTCTTCATTCCTGGGAGGTTTAACTGCGTTTTAACTTTGAGGTCGCCTCGGGGGTCAACGGAGACACTTATGGTAATGCCCATTGTGAAAAGATAGAGAGAGAAAAGGAGCGCGACACGTGGGGGCGGCGGGAGAGGGAAAATCCCAGGAGAGGCGAGGATGCCGCAAGCGGAAGCGGGGAGGTCAAAGGGCAATCGGCTCTCCCGACACGAAGGGCGCCCCGACGAAACGATTAACGGCAAACAATAACACGATAGTTATGGCGGGGGCACGGGAGCGAGCGACCATTCCTCCGACACACACTCGATAATGCGGACATTAATAAGCCCCCTCTCCTGTCGACCTATTTTGTGGAGACGGGACAAACATTGGTAAGTCCCTGGGAAAGATGATTTAACGAAGTGAGGGCCACACACGCTTAGCTATAAAAGACAAGATGATTTAATGAGTTACCGCGATCATAGTTCACAAACAAGTTGATGTGACAGGGCAGCTTACATGTGTACAAATTAAAGAAATTTCCCTCTGCGTCACTTCCGGCGATAAAACATCTCAACCGAGTTTTAAGAGTTGCAGCTTATTATTTTACCAACTATAAAGGAAAAAAATCACTTTATAAAGGCCTATATTAAAACATTCCGCGCATCAGTTATTCAGACAGGTAGCTATAGCTATGATAAAAGAGGACATTTTATGAAAACATATTGGGAGTTATTTCTACCATGAGCTAAACTCCGCAAAGAAAGTTGAATTGACTCTAGTGACAGTCTAACATAGTAGCAAAGACATACGGAAGAGGCATAGCGCTAGCTAAGCAGGCGTTAAGTAATAGAAGGGAGCTGATCACGGTGACATTGGGTAAGGATGTGAAGAAGAGGTTGGTGAAGAGCTTGATATGGAGCGTAGCGTTGTATGGGGCAGAAACGTGGACCCTGAGAAAGGAGGACGAGATAAGGCTGCAGGTAATTGAGATGTGAGTGTAAAGAAGGATGGAGACGGTGAGGTGGACGGAGAGGAAGACAAACGAGGAAGTGCTTGAGATGGTGGGCGAGGAAAGGAGACTTTTGAATGAAATTCGAGGTCGGCAGAGTAGTTGGCTGGAGGATGTATAACGGGCGAGGGGTTACTGAAGAGCGTGATATAAGGATGGATAGGGAAGGATGTTGGGCAAGCGGGGAATAGGAAGAAGGAGAATAGGTTTCATGGACGGGATGAAGAAGGGTAGATCGTATGCTAAGACGAAAAAGGAAATACTAGAGGTAGATAGCCCCCTGAAAGTGTTTAAAACCGGTAGGAGATTCTCTGACAATCAACAAAACCTACCTTTACCGGTAGAATACTTAATTAAAAATAATTGTCCAAAGACAAAGTTCTAAGAAATTTTAGGCTAGATACAACTTTAAAATACTTATTTCTAGAAAGTCAAGGGCGTATTATAATAATTACATGCAGAGTGAGCAGCAGAGAACCATCGACCAACTCTGAAATTAAAAAGAGATACTAGAGCCTCAAACACAATAATTTTCATTCTGATTCGGGGGAAAACTAAGGCTGAAAATGAAAGCGGGCGGAAAATGGTCGAGTGGGGGCGATGAAAAGGAAAATAAAAGGACCAACCAACACATTACCGTAAAAACGGAGACCGGGCGTAGGACAGAGTCAAAAGGGTAAGGACCGACCCACCCCCTCCCCCGTGAAAGAACTCGCTAAGCAGCGGCGAGACGAGTGAAAATGGAAGAGGAGGGTGAGACCAGGAGAGCGGGCGGTCGAGAGGAGCAGAATTTACGGGAGTGGATGGCGAGCACGGGGGGGGGGGGCACGGCACAGCACGGCCTTCCAGCAGAGCACCGCGTGCATCATCGTGAAATGCGGAGGGGGGGGAAGTGTGAGGAGGGGGCTCTCGTGGACCAAAAGGAAGGGGGATTTTTTTTAGGGTCCGAAAGAGAAGAGGTTTAAAGCTTTTGGTGTGTAGGGTCGGGAAAAGGGTCCGTCCAAGTGGGGGGGGGGTGTGAGAGGGGGACACTATAATTAGAACGGGGGCAGCACGGCTGGAATCTCAAATGGACTCATTCGACCTCATTCCGACGGGACGAATTCGAGGCACGGAGGAGACGCGGGTGTGTGGGGGACGCGGAGAGAAAGTGCGGGGCGGTGGGATGGGGGTGGCGGCGGTCCGAAACCACCATCACCCCCCGCCCGCAGCCGTTAAAGCCCTCCTCCGCCACTCCACTCCTCCTGCTTCTTCATCTAGCTAAAGCGACCGCACCTCACACACAACGCACGCACCACCGGGAGAAATACTTAACGGGTGAGGGACAACACATCCAAGGAGGAGCGGCTAGGCGCTCTCTCCAAGGAAATAGTACGGCAAATACTTCAGAAAGTGGGGGCCTAGCCGGTTGAGCACCACCCGAACATTTCGACGAGAATCACATCAACGACGCACTTGGAAAAGTACAAGAAACCTCGCCATGATTTAAAAAAATAAAAACCATAAACTTGATTCATGGTGAAAAGTGAAAGTGATGTACACCAACTTCCAATATGTGCAACTCTTAAAATCGACGCCTGAGAAAAACTGAAACTCTAGAGATAGCAATGTTCATTCCTAACTCAACATTCCTGGAGGGAAGTTTCTAGCGTAACTCTTGTAACTTTCACAGATACACCATTTTGTTTTGAAATACGATTTTGTTCTTTAGAAACGGGCGGTGTAATGGGTATTTCCTCGTAATACCAGGTGAAAAATCAGGATTACATATACCAAAGCAAACAATTTGGGTAGGGAAATTCATGGTTGCATACGCTTCTAACGTAAAGGTTCTATCGCATTTACCTGTACATCATTAATCGCGGAACGAAATTAACATTGATGCCAGACATGGAATTCGAACAGGGATACAGGTAGGATGCTTAGAGAGCTGCCTTAGCAATCCACGGGCACGTAACCCTTCTGATATTATTCTCGCAATGGGCAACAATCATTAAGAAAATAATTTTTCTTCAGAGACTTCTCATTTGACTCAAACAGGGCTAAATTGAGAACCTCACCGAAATCATAGTTTTAACAGGCCAGCACTCGGAATTGCTGAACGTCGAAAACGGCCTCCTAGGAAAGGAACGATCATAAACAGTGACATTTTCTTCCGTTGGTTGATGCAAATGATAGCAACTCCATAGAGAAAGCATGAAAACGGGAGCCGATAAAAAAAGTCAGGTCGAAGTACCAAAGAATATCACACCCCTAGCAGGCTTTACAGGTGAAGGAGAAATGGGAAATTCCAGCAAGTTCATCCCGAGGGGTGCTCTTCTTTGGGCGACGGGATAAGAGAAGTCATGAGTGAGGAGGGGATGGAGGGTGGGAGCAGAAGAAGGAAAGAGCACTCAAGGAGGGAAGAAGAGCAGGAGAGGCGAGTTTTAAGAGGAGGAGGTTGGGTTTAATGGAGGCGTGGCTTTTAGGGGAAGCACGAGAGGTGAGGAACGGAGAGAGTGTCTATACGCATACACACTCTTGGACCCTCCTCCTCTACTTCAAGCATTCGGGAGGGCGGCCATACGACCCACCCATTCTCAACGTCGTCGACGTTTTTCCGCCCATAAATAGGTGAACCAGGCAAAACTACAGTTTTCCCGTGTATAAAACTCATTAAAAAATTAACATTCACGTGATTATGACCATAGATTCGATTCTACCGCACATCGATAACACACGTGAGCTTGGGTTACATTACTAACATAATACGTCAAAGTATTAATAAACGGACAATTTACTTAATAAAATAACCGTATTGCTATGAAAAACAGCTACGCTAAGTTACATCAGAAAATTTTGGAATGCTTTAAAAAGATTTGAATAATTGCAAGAGAAATGAATGCAATCTTAATTTTTAGCATGTTTTAGGCCCAAACTCCGAGATTTGGTGTATTTTATTTATTCAGATTACACGTCAATGGGTGATTATTTCAGATCCCGGCAATATCGTAGGATATTATTTGATAGGAACGACTAATCGGATAAACAAAGGAGGCAGACACTAAACTGATATTATCCACAGACATGGAACACCATGTGATTAAATTTTCCGTCAAGTTTCTAACGAAATTTCTTAACCCCAAGTGACTGAATACTAAAACTCCTCAGACAGGAACTGAATTGAACACGAGACGTTTTCATTCTTATAAGGTTCACGAGCAACACAGGGAGAGGAGATTAGGTTACATCACACATTAAAATCTTAGAACTTAGATTGGAAGTACTCGAAGCGGGATTCGAGCTCTCGAACTTTAGGTTGTCAGGCCCGCGCATCTACAGTGCGCCACTGCAGTCACCTTCATTCAACCAAGCACACACTTTTGATTCAATGAAGAAGTGTTTGGACAATGATTCACCACGGCTTCAGTAAAATTGACAGTAGGGTGAGTGAATATAGCTTTCAATGATAAAAATGCTTAAAAATAAGGATTGGTACATTGGGCACAGCTTTGTTAGGCAATCTTTGTACCAACCTACCGGCACCCGCCACCAGAAGTTCGAGGGCATACAAATGACGTGCTTCATTCAACTTTCGAAATCTTTCGCGACGATTTTTCACGCGCCCAGCAACAGGAGCGCTCGAAGGACCGCTATGTCACTCAGCTCGGACCGTAAATGGGCACAATGGCGCATACTCCGTCACGAAGGAAGCCAGACGGCTTTTAGACCACGGGGCCACCTTGTACGTGTGTTTTCCTGTCTTTTTCCCCCAAATCACTGAGGCGTGGACCGAGACTAGGGCATAAATAAAGGGGAATATTGGGTTCAAGCTGCCTCACACAGTGGCCTCGGTCTCTTTTGCTTAAATATAAATAATACCTTTAATATTGAAGCATTTACGAGGGGTGCTCAAAAATAATTTAACATCTTTCATATGTGTCCTTCGTGAGGAATTCCGTCTACTACACAGACTCCGATCAATATTAACTTGTCCTTTACTTCCGACATAACGGCCCCAACATCAACGACGACGGGGTTAAGTCCTCGCCTGCTAACCCGAGGGGAGCGGGTTCGAATCCAGCCACGGTGGAATTATCACCACTCGGGGCATGGTGTTTGTGTTCGTTTATTGTTGTTATCCGCCCGATATTAACTGGCCAAAAGTGTAGTATTCGGAGTAATTAAGATAAAATAAAATAACTCATAATTTAACTCACTATCTGAGAAAATATCATGTCTATTCAATAGCGAAAACCGCCAACCCAAAGAGATGTGACAACTCAACTTTCGGGGATAGGGATCTGACGTTGGTTGAACTGATCACTGTTTACATTGATGAAAAACCCAAAGGCTCGAAATTCTTGATTCCTCTATTGCTTTGCGATAATTCTACCCGTCCCAGTAAAAACGGGATCTAGAAAAGTGAAACATTTGATTTCCCATGAAAATATTTATCCGGGAGTGAAAGAGTGACGCAATCTGACTACTACAGTTGACAAAAATATTAATACCGCGGTTTCATCTGAATTAAGTTCAAGCTGGAGTCCCCATCAAAGGTCGTAGAGGAGTTCGTGACCTCTAGCCATTAATTAAGATATGGCCACACGCTTTCGGGATTAGGAAAGTAATCAATATCTAGCACTATCACTCCGGTTAGCGAAGTGACATCCAGTACATGTCTACCCAGGTTGTAATCCTACAGCGAATGTCTACCCAGGGTGTAATACTTACCGTTTATAATCACCTCCATTCCAAAATGAGACCACGTTTTATGCTCATTTACACCCGCTCACATAAATCACAAGGGCCAGAATATCAGCCTAAACAACAGTAAACATCTTGCAGTAAAAATGGTTGATAGAGTGCAAGGTTCGTAGAATACACAGGTTACCTCAAAACATAAAACAATGAGATATTTCGATCCGCGCCGCTATTGGCTGGCATTTCGCGTGGCGCCACTGACGTTTTTCCGAGTCTTTTTTAAGAGTTCACCTAGTTATCATCATAGTTAATGTCGTAATTATTAAAATAATGGTATTGCAAAAGACAAATCACCGAATTGAATCAGAAAACGGCATTATTTATCAGTCGTATCACGGTATACATACATGCGGACTTGGCTGCAAAGACGACAGTGATACTGGCGCTAGCAACCATTTCGGTAATTCGCAAACAACTCCGATTGAGGCCACCTGTACATTCTACGGACCGTGAATAGAGTAAGAGCCAACCATCGTTTACGTAGAAAACATACTACCATCAAATGATCTCCCGAATGAAATGCTTTTATAGCTTTGTGGGCCATAGTGAGACGGCACACAGCACAAAATTTTGGCGGCAAACTGAAGGCCTAGCGTCGAAACCATGAGTGAAAAGACTAGGGTGTCGAAACAGTCCACTTGATCTCCCGGAGGGAACAACGAAGACCACTGGGCGAGAAAGAGGGAAGGGGGTCGGTCGACGCGCAGAGGGAGAGGCAGGCAGGCGCCCAGTCCACCCCAACCAGGTCAAGGTGGAGCCCCGCGGAGCGACCGCGTGTCTCTGAGCCGCTGCCGGCGAAATAAAAAAAATAAAGAACCAGCGCGCCTTTTCGAGAAACTCGACGGCTTGATTCGCGGAGACTACCCGCCACTTCTAACACATCAATCTCCCTCTCCCCTCGCGCTGTCGGCGTCACACGCAACACTACCAAAAACGCCAGATTCCCCCCTCGACGGCAAATCTCTTAACTTGATGCACGCAAATTCCCACGAAAGGCATGAAAACCTAAGGAGCTCGCGGAGGGGAGCGTCGAAACCACTTCTTCCACTCTTCCTGAATGGCGGTAGCAGTCAGGAAAGGTGATCGCTATGAGGTCACACGGCTGTGAAGACGTCACGTCTGTCCGGCCTTGAATCAGCGTCCTTCAGACCATAAGGCAGGCTCGACAGACAGGAAGAGAACACGCGCTGCGACCACTGGTATGAAGTGGA
The DNA here is from genome assembly GCA_963169105.1 of Ceriagrion tenellum. NCBI lineage: Eukaryota > Metazoa > Arthropoda > Insecta > Odonata > Coenagrionidae > Ceriagrion > Ceriagrion tenellum. Next base: position 45,315,318 of record OY720637.1, read on the forward strand.
GAGACTTCGGAGTAACAGCTTCTTCAGGCGGCCTAATGCAACACGCGAGGGAAACGTCAAGAGAGGGAAACGCCTCGATGAGGACGGTTAGAAATTGGGAAAAAGTGAAACGTGAAACTTTTACTTTCAGGAGCCTCTCCGTATTCCGCTGCTGCCGTCGTTTCGATGACTGTATCGTGCGCTTTCAGACCGATTTACATGGTACATTTTATTGTACAATTCAATGCGTGACTTCTTTCATGAGGAAAATTGTACCCTGATATGTGGCAAATTGTATAGTTGTCTCAATGACTGAACGGGAAATAGAACCTGCCCTAATTCCATTCATTTTCTTGTACAATCCATTGATACATTCGTTTGTGCAATAAAATGTACCGTGTAAAGCGGCCTTTACGGCGTGGACTTGAGCAGATATGACCATAGAAACGTCCGCAGAAGCTACACATCTGAACTGGGGAAAACTTGGTGAGTTCTCACTAACATCATGCGCCGGGAAATTACTATAATTCCATATTATTGGAAATGAGCATTCTCAAAAACTGACAAGCCACGCTGTCAGCGATAAAACGCAGATAAAACCTTTGATACTCAGGAAAAATCACAAATCATCATAACAGGAGTTCTAAAAAAATACTTAAGAGACAGTTCCCACGTAACAATAAACCATTTTCTGACAACCCGTACTTTTGTACAGCAAAACGTATGTACAAAATCATCTCCTTTCAAACAAACGAGCGGCAAGTTTGTCAAAAATAGCACACTCTTCTTCTTTTAACTTTACAAGCATTCACCGTGTAGAATGTACGAGAGAAAGCATTGAAATTGTCCCCATGGCTTCCCCGATGATTTATCCATGCGTTGCCCAACCGATTGGAGCAACTGAAGGAGAGTTTACCGTTTAACCATGGCCTCGCTTATTTGACGAATTAGGTATTGAAGACAGCCCACGAGAGACGAGAATTTTCAGACAAAATAGGGATGGGACTTTGACAAACTTTTCCCCAGACAGACAGCGATGTTGCTAAGCCATAGTCGTTTGTTATTTAGCTCACTAGGAGACATCCAACAGAATGGAACACGAGATCAAGTGGAAGGCAGAATTTCTTCACCTCTTCGAAGGCGTCCAACTTTTAGGACACCGAATGAGGTTCACTTAGTAGGGCGCCGGATTTCGAAAAAGAGAATTACGAAAATAAGACGAATCGACGCAATAAGGTACAAAAGAATTCGTGATTCATCAAATCCGCTGTGCCAAAAAACGGTGTGAGATCCAACGATCCCCAATCGTCGCTTACAGCCGCCTCCGAGAGAGGAGGAGGAAAAAAAATAACCGAAGAACTTTCGGCGCACGCCGACGGACCCCCAGGGCAGCGTAAACAGCCTTCGGGCGGAGGGAGCGTTCATCGCATAGCGGGTGGTAAACGGAGTTAGAAAAACTTAACGACAGGAGGCAGCATCTGCGAAGAGAGCAGAAATGGACTTCCAGGAGTGTAGCGCTCTTTCTTCTGGCAATCTTACGCTGCGAAACTCTTAGCAATAATTTCGCGGTTCATTAGTCCAACGATTGGCACAAAACATTTGTCATAATATGTCTACCAATCAACTACAATTTCCACGCCACAGTTTTATAGATGTATGGAGGAGAACCTCAATTACACAAAAAAATCACAAGGCAATTACTAAAAGCACCTGTTTTTTGCAAAGCGCGAAATCGCGAAGTTTTAGCGAAATTTTACTATTTGGCTCAAAACGCGAAACTATTTACCTTTAAGCAGAATCGCGAAATAATCGACGAAATTGTGTGAAATTGCATCATTTGAAGCGAACGGCGGAAATTCGATTCTATACCACGTCGATATATTACAATGTGCGACGGTGTATTGCATGTTGGAAATTGTTGCTGATAGGTGCATTTAGTCTTATAATATATTGTGATTTATTATTGTGCTGCAGTTTATTAATATGATAGTGACAGTACGAATTTTCATCAGATGTATAATTTTCATATTTCTTAAACTTGTGTTAAAATAAAATTTAGCGAAATCATTAGGGAAATAAACTAAATTTAGCAAATAATATACCGAAACAACTTATTTTTAATGGCGAAATTAGGCAAAAAAGTTTACCAAAAACAGGTGCCTCTAACGATTACTAATCCTGCGCCTTCTGCAGCTTTCTTGAGAGAGTTAGTGCTAAAACAATCACGCGGCTACGTTTGCCTATGCAGAATCGACCGGATTTACCCGAATAGGAAACGGCTGAAACCCGATCAACCCACGGACAAATAAGTAACCACGAATTCCCACTGTCAATTACGAGCAAATTTGCAGAAATAAACAGCTGAATTCACGTTTTAAATTGAGAATCAAGCCTTATGCCACAATTTTTTCAATGCCAAGGATCTTAAGTTGTTTCATATCACTAATAAAATAAGGCATATTTTAATTAGTAGACAAGATGTTCGGAATTTGGTGTCACACGATCATCTTCCGTCCACAAATTATAAAAATGTTGAAGCTCTCCAATAGAAGCACAGCTCCTCATCGTCGCTGTCAGAATATTGAACCTCAAACCATATGAAGATCTTACGTCAAGAAGAAATGGAAAAGTGCAGCGGCTCTAAATTAATCTTTTCCCAGTGTTAAGCATTACAATTACAGGGTAGAATACCTTAAAACAGGAGTGGCCCACCCGCGGCTCGCCTTGAACATTTTTCCTGCCCGCGAGATTCATCACATTTTGATACAATAACATTAACACAATAATAATAACTCATTATGTTTCAATTTTTCACTCCAAAAAATGTCTATAATGAGTCTAAATCTATTATGGGGATATACAATTTTATATGCGGCCCGCGGATTCATGATGCATTTCCAAAGTGGCCCGCAAGATCATTTTGGTTGGCCACCCCTGCCTTAAAACAACGCTTTCAAAATGTTTTCGAATTTCTCACTATTCCATTTGCATACTCGAAAGACAGGAATTCCAAAACACGCGGAGAATGAAATTCGGTAAGAGCGGACAAGATGATGAGCCATGGGTGGCACCTACCGCTCCTTTCGAGAACGGCAAGAAGAAAACGAAAGCAACGACATCCACAGCTTTCTCACGTAGAGGGACACCGGGACGGATTTCACGTCTGTTGCACACGCGCGAGAAACGCCATCCACGCCGCGGTAGGCTGAGACTGGAGAAACGCCGGGATTTCACTAACGCACGTCTGAGCGATGTCGGAATACCAGTCTCGACCACCCTTTCCCGCCAACCCCTATCTCCCGCCCTCTTACCGGAGCGCCGGGTAATGACATTAAGACGATAAATTCGGCGCTTTATAGATTTACTTCCTCCTCAAATACCGGTTCCCTCAACTGGGAAGAGGTTGGAGCCTTGTAAATGCCCAAGATTTATTGGAGAAAACGTAGGTGGCAAGCGATGCAGAGTGGCCAGTCTAGAAATGAGACCTTAAGAAATGTGCTATTCAAAGTATATCTTCGCCGCAATTTTTTCCCGGGCATTTACCAAAATAAACAAGGAATTTACGGCGTCCAAGATTAGAGAATCCTTAAAAGCTATATCCGTAGACAGTGGGGTAGGTCCGAAGTGAACATAGATTAATAAAAAAAAAACAAAGTTAGGGTTCGGAAGAGTAAAGCGGCTCACATTCCTAAAGAAACTGTCACGTCTCGTTATGTCCCTAACTCCTCCTCACTTGCGCAATGTTCTTTCCCCTTATAAATATCTATTCGATTCGACTTTCCGTCACCATTCCCCATACCTCACCGGACATATTTATCACTTCCGACAGTTGTGGCTGCGAGGAATCCTATCTGTCGTAATGAAAGACCATTTAACCATGAAAGAGGCCATTGCATAGGAACTCAAGGTATCAACAATAAACTTCGACAAGAATTTTCCCTCTAAGTTTTCAAATTCACCATTAGTAGTTCATTATTTAACTGCAACCAAATACAAAAAAGATGAAATATCCAATTTCTTAACCCTATATGAAGATACGGCATAACCTGGGCGAGAAAATCAAACAGAGCACAGATACAGACAAATATTCGGGAGTATTAAGGATGGCGTATGTCATAGTAATAAGTTAATCAGAAGCTACTTCCAACCATATCCAACTGAATGAATGCAAAGCAAAGCCAGTCTTGAATTCTCGAAAAATATACAAAATTTACAATAAATAAAAACAAGAATTTAATTGAAATGTTCATCTCCGCATAGTTTACATGGAAGAATACTACGAGGGTTGGGGCAAAAGTCATGGCAACTATTTTTTTTCTTGAAGATATGTGAACGGATCACAAACATACATGTGTCGTGTGGAAGTTCTGCAGGCATAGTGTGTATGCAGAACAACAGATGGCTCTGTGATAGCTGGTAGTAGCGCAGCGAGGGCTGTGAAATCAGACAGTTGGTGAGTGTCGTGCGAGATGGAAGTAACCCGTGTTGAGCAGCACGCTTACATCAAAATAGCCGTTCTCCGTAGGAGAAATGCTATGGAATGTCACAGTGAATTAGTGGAAGCCGTTGGGAATAATGCCCTACCATACCGTACAGTAGCACGGTGGGTAGGAAAGTTTCAGCAAGGACGTGTCAACCAGTGATGAGCAACGTTCGGGACGACCAGTCAGTGTGCGGACCGACCTGGCACGTGCCGTCATCGAGCAGCTAAAAAAACGTAAACAGCTCGTAAACTAAATCTGCTTCCGTTATGTTCTAAAATAAATTGGTCGGTTTAACTTGAAGAAACTGTTTCAGGCAAACTTGAAAACTTATCGATACCAGTCACAACTATAAAATCAAAACCAAAGTCGTTGAATAAATAAATTTAGAGCGCAAGTTGCAGCAAGCATTTCATTTCGACATTTACTTTCCCAAATCCCGACGCATTCGAGACGCACATACAAGAACACCAAATAAGTGACGGCGGAAGAAAGCGGTAAAATTTCATTTCCCAAGAAACTTTAATCGAATCGAGGGGAACCCCATCCGCATTACCGAAAACCGCTGAGTAAAAATCTTGGCGACGACTTCCTCAGGAGAAGGATCAACGGCTAAATCTTCCTTTGAGCTATTTAAGCCTTTCGGAAACGTGCAAATACCGGCGAATTTGGCTACTTCAGTGAGTACATTCAACGTCGGCACCGCTGAGAAACTTAAGCACGGGCGTAAGAGAGAGCAGAACACTGAAATCCACGACGAAAGCATCTCGCTTCTGATACAGCGAACGACAGGGAATTCAATCTATTCAACTATTTTGTAACCGTGATTAATAAGTTTTTCCCGTGGAGTGCGACGACAAACTAGGTAAAGTAACGGCAGACCACTGAAAACCACGACGAAGCTATCTCGTTTCCGATAAACCAAACGACAATCGATTCAATCTATTTACGAATTTTTACCGTCTTTTCTCGAGCGTGTATCAGTCAGCCTTTCCCATGGAATGTAATGGCACGATCTGACCTTTGGGGAAAGCACGGAGGGATCCATAAAACGCGTGGTGGTCGCCGAGGAGGGCGGGGAAAGCTGGCTGGGAGACGGTTGGGCGTCTCGGCAAGGAGGAAGGTAGTAAGCAAGACGGAGAGGAGGGGTTAGTCGGGGACTCGCCCTCCCAACTCGAAATTAAACCAAGCGTTTCCACCGAGGAAAGAGAAAAAAAGATGCCACCCCACCCCCGTCCCTTTCTTCCTCGCTTATGCTCCATTACTTCCCATCGTGCGGGAAAAATCGATTATTACACCGAGATATGACAGAAGGGATAGAGAGAAGAAAAATGAAAACTCCAATGGTGAAGCCGCATCCCTTCCACCGAAGAAAGAAAGGTCCCGACGCCGAAAATTCTAACCATTTCAATCCGAATGATCCGCGGAAGTCACGATTAACCGCATGGGGGGAGGGAGAAGAGTGGGTGACCGCAAAAAGAATTTCCATCACTCTCTCACGAAGAATATTTTGACGACCACTTGCAGGAATAACTCGGCGATTGAGAATTCACAGAGCACTGGGAGTGTCAGAAGGGGGGCAGAGTCCCTCAAAAGCTGTAATCCAATTCAGCAGGCCTATTCGTCCTTTAAGTATCCTAGCAGTGATAATGAAATTGAAAACAATGCATTTCTTATCTAGGGATGCATCCTTTTGGGAAAGGTCCGTATAATATATAGGTAGCCTCAAAATAACAATGCCATTTTCCTATCCGCGCCGCTATTGGCTGGCCTTTCGCGTTACGTCAATTACGACGTTTTCAATAGTCTTTTTTGAAGGTTCGTGTTGGTATCATCATCATAATTTTTGAAATTATTAAAACATTGGTATTACGAAAATTAAATCACTAGACAGAATAACATAACGGCATTATTTATCATCCGTATATCTATTTACTTATACGCGGGCATATCTGTGAAGACGTCAGTTATGTCACAGCGCAGTGATGCCGCTAGCAACCATTTAGGCAATTCGCAAACAACTCTATTGAGACTACCTGTATATTCAACAGACCTTGATCCTTGGCCCCTTGAAATAATCCAATAGCGCAGCTGATATCGTACCCCAACACGATAGAATCACTTCAATAATATTTCTTCTGCTGATTAGAAGCAGGGTTCTAAAAGACCTACAACTTTAAGCCACCGATCAAAGTAACGTCGCGCAAAACAGGTCAAACTTATGTTTCCAAAACAAAAGAACAAAAGTTATCAGATCGCGAGATTATTCACATTATTTTTCTCTGATCAAACCCACGACTTCGAATATTCCGGAACGGAGAAAAATCTAGTATATCATCAAGCACCTAAGGCGGATATATGAGAAAAATTATTTTTCTGATCAAAAGAAAATGGTAAAATGTCCTCTCGGTTTGTGCTGCTACGATGTCTAGAAACGATAACACAAGGGTCAAAATAAACCATTAAATCGATCGAAATTTCCGATGACAAAAAGAATTTTCCGTCATAAGTTTTTTATTTTAAGCATGCGATTTATTTCAAAGAACCACGCAGCTAGCCGCGCAGTAAATTCAACGGAGTCACCCGGTAGTGATCACACAGCTGTGTGAAATTTAAAGCGGAAAAATCATTCACCTGGAGTGGGCATCGAACCCAGATCCCTCGATTTCGCGCCGAAAGCTCTAACTTGACTGTGTGAATTTCACACAACCTAGCATGTGAAAAACATTTCGCTTAAAAACGAAGACAAAATATATTCCCTTTCTAATATCATCGACTTATATGTTGCAGCAGCGTTGTGAAGGTCAATAGTGAGGAAGAGGTAACTACTGATTATTTTTATTAACTTCCACCATCATTTAACTCAGTTAAATGAGGTGGAATTAAAAAAAATCCGAGACTTCATCGGTGTACTCTGACATTGCTGTCCTTTCGGGATCTTTACCGGGTCAAAATCTGCTTTAATTAATAAGACCCGACGGAGATCCCGAATAGACCTCGTTAACATGGGATGAAATTGCTAGCCTGGGAGACATTATCGATGGCTTATACAGCAGGAACGAAAAAAAAAATCATCAAAATACGGCCGACGGTGATCAGTCACCAAGCAAATATGTCAAATTTATGGGGATACGAAAGGAATATTTGTCCCTCGACACAACACTAATTTCAAGGCTGACCTAAATTTTTAACGCAACTCCCATCAAGAATCCATAGAACTGAAACTCTAAATATTTTCGTCACCCGGGTGAACGCACTCATGCGACAGTTTTGGCTTCGAGAGTGACGGTGTGAAGCCACTCCATCGTGTTCAAAACACGCCTTGCGTGCTGTGGGCGTGGCTTCCTCGCCCACCCTTGCAAAACTTCCACCAGATCACATTCTTAAGACACGAACACACGCGTTCCAACGACATAAACCGGAAGCTAGGGGCTAAGAAAATTGGGAGATGCCGTAACAGGCACGTCGGTCGACTTTTACGCAAACAAATATCGTGGCCAACATGACCCTGTAGTGGCAACTGACCGAAGTTTCACACCTCAATTATGGGCCGAAATATTTTCAGTTCTTCCTGAATAATATTAGTAGCTGAAATTAAGATCGCATGATATAACTAGTCCAAAAAATATCTTGGGAAAGCCTTTCACTTCGCGGACACATGGATGGAGAGGATCACCTAGTCATGACACAGTAAAAATGGTAATTCTTGGTTGTTAATTTAGGAGGAAGACGTGGACATAGAAAAATTAATACCTCCAGAATCAATCCTTCTTTTATGGTAACTAGGCCTTCTGACGACGTCCACGTATGGTTTTGGAGACATTTCATAAGGAATTTTGTTATCCCAACAAAATTCATTAGTTCCACTATGTTCACATGGGATAACAGCAATCGCTCATTCAAAGACTCTTGAAAACGTATTGCTCGCTTAAGAGGTGTATAAAAACATGGGTGTTGCTGCTCACTAAGAAAACAGCAAACACGACACATCGAAATGTGTCGGGAAATTTGAAAAACATTTCAAAGCCGCTCTTTAGTTCAATAGACTGAAACGATCCTCCAACACAAGAGTTCCTGTAAAGCGAGTAATACTGAAGCATATTCACGCAACGGCAAAGAAAAGGTTCATGCCGGAATATTTATTACAGTTCCAAGCAAAATATTCCCTTGAAATACTATACCAATTTCCACCATTCGTATTGGTGCGGTATTCACTAAAACTCCAACAGAGACAAGGGGCTGCTTTTACACGCAACTCAACTACGATTTTCAACAAAATACCATAATTTCGCAGCGTGTATGGTTCCCATAATGACGATAAATCGCGGGCATCGGAGCTTGCCGACACGAAAATTCCTCTGGCAGCGTAGGGAGGACGAGTACGTTCACGAGGGAAACAGATGATCGCCAAGGGATCAACGCACGGGATCGAGAATAAAGTTTAGAGCCCACACGCTAAGACCGTCATTTCTTTGGTTGGCCATCAGGAGAGGAGACCCACAATTGAGGTATTTGTAACATTAAGAAAATTGAGGAAAATATTCTTCTGAAAAATGAGGAAGGGTGGAGAGAAACCCAGCTTCGGAACAACTCAAAAGTCAACAAAGGAGGCTTAAGGGTCTATATTTTCATCCATCCTAGGAGCAGAGTACCTATGTACGTCTCCAACATGGATATACAGGTAAATGTTGGATAACTCACCACTTGGAACTTGAGTAGCGATCGGGAAACAATCGAAAAGAATCCCTCCATTGTCGAGATTCGATATCCGGTCCCAGGGATAAAGAAATTACAGCAAGTTGATTCCTTCACCTATGTCCGAAGTACCATCACATGGGACGGAAGAAGTACAACGGACATCAAGCGGAGAATAACTCAAGCTAAGAAGGAGTTCATGGGAAAAAGACGATTGCTGTACTCACAGAAGATAGGACTACAAACCAGGAAACAGCAAGTGAAAACATTCGTGAGGGACTTGGCGCTCAAACGATCGGAAACATGGACGATTGGAAACGCTGACCAGAAAAGACTAGAAGCCTTGGAAATCGGGTGGTGGAGGAGAATGCTGGAGATAAGATGAACGGAATAAATAACAAATAATGAAGTTTTCATAAGAGTAGAGGAGGTAATGACCAGATGGAACACCACACAGAAAAGAAGAACCAAATTGATTGGACACACCCTGAGACACAATGGGTTTGAGAAGAACATTAGTGAAGGTAAAATTATGGGAAAAGTCCCAGGGGAGGACCCACGAATAAGTTCATGGACCAAATAAAAGAGGAAAGTACATAGGAAGAAATACCAGGAGGTAAGGCAACTAGTATTAGATAGGGAAGGGTGGAGGGCAGCAGTCAACAAATCTTAGGATTGAACGACATACGATGATGATGTCCCAGGGATAAAAAGCCCGACTTTTAGTCGCCGATTAAGAAGTGTTCAAATATTAAGAAATGACGTTCCCTGATTTATTACTTCGAAAAGCTTCGCACTTGTAGGAAAATACTTTCCTGGTCACAACCATCGCTCACTCCAGCCACCACACCAGGTCGATCCTCATCGACACTTCGGCGTATGGTAGTGTTTACGAAAGCACGTGGATCGCGTGGCGCCTTCTAATCCCACAACTTGAATCGCACCTTCTCCAACGCACCAACTCCACCGTCCCGAGGGGCGGTATCATAAAAAAATTTAACTGTGGCCCCACTTCCTTCCCCCACGTCGCCTCCTCCGCCCAACCCTCTTCCCATGACTCGGGCGTTCTAAAAATACCGGAGTGCGCGTGTGTATGAGTGCAGTGAGGGAGGGAAGGGAGAGAAAGGGGGAGGGGAAGAGGGCCACGTGCGCCCATCCCCCCACGGAGCCACAAAATGCTAAGCCATCACCCCGTCCCCCGTGAGCACGCAAGACACACTTCACTACTCTGAGGTTCCTTCTTGAAAACACGCATCCGTTCGTCCGATGGCTGAGGCACGCACTAAGCCTTTCCATGAAATTGTTTCCCACGCGGCTACCGCGTAACACGCACAAACCAAGAGAGATACATGGCCGAAACTGATTGGTACATACATACATACCAATCACGTCGTTCCCTTCCGGGGTCGTCACAGTCACAAAGCTTCACTCATTAATACATATTTGTACACCTAACTCTTCCTTAATAATTTCCTCCATACTGATCTATCCTTGCAAACCTCTTTTGCTTAAATTACCCCCTCTTCTGCGTACACTGTTGCATTACCCCCTCTTCTGCTTACACTGCTTCATACACGCCCTCCAGTTTTTAGGACTCCTAACATTCCTCATCCCAAGAATTTCCTCAACCACATACAACCACAACTTTCTCGGCGTAACTCCGCCTCTTGCACCATTCATTCTACTCTCATATATCTGTTTCGTTATTCGACTTTCATTCATTCTCTCAACATGGCCAAACCAACGAAGCACACTCCTTTCATACACGTCCATTACTGGAGTATTTAACCAACATTCATTCATGACCCACTCATTCCTGACCCTATCCATCCTACTTTTGCCGCAAACACTCCTCAGATAACTCATACCCACTACGTTTAGTCTACTGTAATGTCTATCCTGACATACCCATGTTTCACTACCATACAACAAAGTGGGAATATGTACCCTTTAGTACACGGCGATTTTCGCTTCCTTAGACAAGCACTCACTCCTTTTTTTTCTCACTGATTGGCACAATTATAATTTATTCTCACGCACTACTAAGGTGGATCTTATGAGTCGCTTTTTCCAGATTTTCTGAAAACTAGAATATAGCCTCTTAGAAGTGAGTTTTATTTAATTTTATTTTAAAGAAAAATAGTCCACATACAGCAAAATAGCCAATTTATAGTGTACTTGTAAAAAACACCAAAATACACGTGAATAAAAACTATAACAACAAAAATAACAACAACAAAACTCAACTAAGACGATCTGGAGTTGGCGTCCAAGTCTGCTACTGTCTACGTACGCCTTTAATTTAGGGAAAGATGTGTCGAGATCAAGTTGGTTAAGTTTTTGGCCTCGGCACATCTTTCCTAAAAGATATATTGAGATATAAACTGGGATGAAAATAAAATAAGGCTTTCAGGCTAGTTTTGATGTAATTCATCCATGAAAGGGGAGATTTTAACTTGGGCTCTTTTGGAGATTGCTCAAATTTAAGTCAAATTAAATGAGGAATCATATTCAATCTCTTCATTCAAACAGAAAAAGATGCGCCAAGTTTTGGGAAATTGACTAGAAAATAAAACATAGGCACATAACCACCTATTATTACTTGCGAATTACTGCCGCAATTGAAGTCAAAATGCGGTAGTTCCATGAAAAAGGCCCTGCATTCGGCTACTATGGCAGGAGATATGTGGTCATTAAAAATATTATCGAGGAATAATCAGCAAATTTTGCACCTGAAATATGGTCTTCATTTCACCAGCGAAACCAAGATTTTTTTAAAATTGAATAAATATAAATATGTAACTTAGTATTTATCTTGACTCACACACTCAAATCGTAGCCACCTTATTGACTAAAAAGTGTAAGTGCAACAAAAATAGAGCGAGACACTACATCTACATACTACCCAGCGAATTGCCGTAGAGGTGTTCGGCAGGGGGTGGTGGGACACCAGCCATAGATGGTAAGGGGATAGCGAAAAGACGGGAGAAAAGGACAGAGATGAAAGGTAAGTAACGAGCGTCTTACGGTAGTTTGGCGCCAAAATATCTACTGGTCAGCGGAAAGAAGGAATTTTGTACCAATCAGCTCCGGCAGTGAATCTCTCTCATTTTGAATCTTTTGTCAGTTCTAGAAATATTGGGCGGGTTAAAATTATGTCCTCCATGCCGTCATGAAACTTGCCTGGTTTTACTAATTTTGAAATATACGTAGAGCGCGAAGTCTCCAAGACTCTCGGTTCCAAACCTAATCCTTCCATCAGCTGTGAGACAATATCACTTCACTCGCAACAGTTTTTAAAGAGCCTTGCGGCTTTCCTTCGAATTTTATTAAATGGGCGAATTAAATCTAAGGCATTCAGCACTATTATTCACAAACTCCCAATTACTCATTCCTATTCTCTCCCGTTTCAAGGTATGTTTCCCAGCGCCCACACACCCCCTCTTCCGCTCGTAGGGCAAAATGTAAATATACATGGATTCTTTCATTGCTTTCTTGCAGACTCGAAGTCAGTACCCTGCAACACTTGATCGTCAAATCCGACTCAAATCCACCCTTGAGGGATAAACGTACCTCACTGGCGTCTTCCTCATGCGAATCGGTTGAAAACTGGAAAAGCAAAATCGTTTTGCAATTAGTCTGCCGGTCGGCATTTCAATAGCCTTCCAGCCGACATCCTACTATCACGGCTCTGAAGGTATTAAAAGCATTTGCTCTCGGTTGCCTTCATAGCCCCAGGTAGCAGTCCGATCGAACCCCTTCCGCATAGCCTCGATGCTAATAGATCCTGTTCCAGATCCAGTATGATAACTCACGCTTGATTCAGAGAACTGAGCCCAGGATCAATTAAGTAGTCCCCAAGCATTCACATTTCACTTGAACCAGCTTACTTACGGTGAATTGCACTTACAAAAGAGGCAGGAAAATTACAGTAGCACACTGAAAAGCGTATAGGAAAGTGAACGTGACTGTACAACTGCAACTTGATCCAAAGCAAGCACATCTACATCTAAATACTACGCTGCTAGTCGCCACAGGGGCGTGTGGCACGGGGTATTAGGCCACCAGCCGTGTAAAGGGGTTAAATATGAGGTCATTGGAGGTGAAATGGTGAGCTTTATTATGGATGTGTATTAAGTGGAGCTCCCGTTTTATTGTAACTAATTTTTGAGCACAGAAAGAACGAATTTTTGTACCAATCTGTTCGGCAATGTATGCATCTTATTTTATCGCTTTTGTCGAACCTAGAAATGTAAAGTGGCGTCAAAATGATATTCTCTAAGTCGCTCTGAAACACAACTGTTCTGAATTTCTCAAGCAAACTAAGTCTAATTATCAGCCTCCGACTCTCTAGCGGCTCCCAACCTAACCCCTCAAAAAGCTGAGAAACACTACATGTTCGTTCGTAGCAGTTTTTTACGAAGCGCGCAGCTTTACTTTGTATTTTATCTATTTATTTGCCTACATCTTTCCGTCCAGAGTCCCAGGGTACTCTCGGCGTATTCGGGGTGCGCCGAAAGTACCGAACAAGGGTGGCAACGATTATGAAATTCAGGGTCCAAGCAAGTACGCTGGAAACTAAGCACTATTGGGTCACTCAACATTGCAAACTTCATAAGCCAGAGCACTTCACTATATCGGGTCAGTAATTGCATGATAAAAGTTCACCTGCGCCTCTAACGTAAAATCCGAAACTCGACGTCCCTACTTCAAATATGAATTCAGTGACGTCAACTTTATTCCATCTATGAAAATTGAGTGAAAGAGCTCCCTCCAAAGCGCGGTCGATACAGCGAAATCAAACACTTCAAAGTAATACTTCGTCAATCATTAAAATAGAGCTAAACTCAATCTTCATCGGACTCAATTTCCGCAATAAAAAATACAGTTTAAATCAAGGACAGTGAGCGATGAACAAGGAAGCAAGCTAACTCCAGAAGAGAGAGGTGTATTGCTTTCCGGCAGGTCGAAACGCATTTTAACTCTTAAGTAAGAGATCGGTGCTCTTGACTGTGAGGCTTCCAATCCCTCTTCCAGAGGCTACTTCTGTAATACTTTTCCAGAGACCCTTTAAGAACAACTTCATAAAAACGCAGCATAAAACAAAGATGCAGCAATGTGGGCGGTGAGGAAGGTGAAATCCCCCGTTTCCACTGTTTCTGATACAAGCGAAAGGGCAAGGCAATAAATATAAAACGAATCCCCAACCGACGAATGCAGGTAATCGTCAAATGCCTCAGGGAAATTTCTACTCTCGCCCTACACATTTCACTACCGGTCCAAGGACGCTTTTCTTGAACAGCCGAGTCGTATCCATCACTAGAGTTTCTCCCCACTTCTCCTCCCCGATTTCAACCCGGGACTAAATTGCCCACATCTCTCTCCGAAGAGGAACTGGGTAAGTCCCACACCATCCACACATGAAGATGCCTTGCTCGCTCATGCCTAGACCCGAGCCCACTTTCTACGCCTACGAACAAAGGCGGAGGAGACCGCCGTTGAGAAAGAACGCGCAGAGGCAGTCGGGCGGTGCACCGCTCCCCCGCGCCGCCGTCTCCCTCCTCAATTTCACTCTCCCACGCGGGGCTCGGGAGCGGCCGTGACCCCACGAGGCGACCGCGCCGCGGCGGAGGAGGATGAGGGAAGGATAGCGGGCAGCCGAGCGACCGGTGCCCTCCGCGGAGGGGACCGACCAAAGCGTCCGTCCCGCGGATATAGCGACGACACGGGCAGGCAGGATCCACATCACGCGACAGGAAATGCCGGGGGATGCGAAACGACATGGGAAGCCGAAGAAATGACACGGGAAGCAGAAAGCATCCACGATGGAAAGAAAATGTAAGGAAGTCGGGGAAATTTTCCGCCGCGCAAGAGCGTCGCATGTTCAGAAAGCATCGCGTAGGCAGCGGATACACGTGAAATCACTCGAGTGAAGAGCGGCAGAAGGGATATCCGATATTTAGCGGAGTCGAGAAGAGCTAGAAATAGTAAAAACGAGCAATTTGAGTCGGTCACTTCGCTAGATACTAAAAGCCGGCTTTATATAGAAATACCCGCGACAGCTGTCACTACATAGCCAGTCCGACTCTTCAACGAGCGCATCGTGGGCTATTCACAATATCTAGGGAGTAAATGAGTACTTGTCGACGACAAAATACTCAAGATGTAGCCATTTTGCCCACTGCATATATTTCCGAGAATACGAGCCCTTGGGTCCAAGTAGTATCCACAAATACACGATAAAATATTCAGTGAAGGGGAATTTACCAAAATACCATTATAAATCATGCCATAATAAAACTTACTTACTCGCTTACCAATTTCATCTGAGAAATAAAATGATAAGATTCCATTACAGACAATGGCAGACTTGTTTATCTTGCAGTAATAAGTCATAAGACCGGTCAGTAGCTGTGTTGAAATTTAGGCAAAAATAACGTTCATCTTTCGAGACCAATTAAATAAGCAAATATCATCCATGATACTAGTTAATTCGCCGTGACAACGAACTGTTATCTTGCAATATTCAAGTAATTTATGACTAAACCCACAACACACCTGTCAACTAAATCTGTAAGTTGCATTGCACCACATTCATTCGTGGATTACAATCCCTCCAGTTACCCCAACACGAATGCCTCAACGTGCCACAATCTCGGGCTCCCCATAAAGTAATATACCCAACTTGACATTTTGAGGACTTAATGGATTCGCCTTCCTTGAACCTTGAGGTGTCGGGTCGAGAATGCTTCACCGAAAATCCTCACGCCGAGGGGCTTATACTCGCATTTCCCCGGACGAGTCTAACCGAACGCACTTTCAGCAGGATGGAACTTGAATCACTAAACAACTTACGCCGAGGGAATTTTTACTGCCGACCGCAATGAAAGTGATACAATTGCAGCGGTAAACCTCCCACCTTAAGTTTGAGAGAAATCTCATTTCACCTACAAATAAGAATAATTTGGTCTAACTTAAAAGAAAAATATATCACCCTTCCAAAGATACTAACTAATTAGCCCCTCACAGAACTACTTTCAGAGATTTTTGACGAACAATACCAGCCCTTTTGCATTGAAAATGGTACCTTTTTGCATTTCAGAGAGACTTTATTTAAAAAATGAGGAAGTCATAACACCTAGATCTCGTCAACAACTTAAAGGCGTGTAGTTTATATGATTTCTCGACTATTTTTGCAAACAGATCAAATTGTTACCGCAGGATTTTCTCAGCATCACTAAAAACCTTCCTTGTGAGGGAGTTTCAAATGTACGGCGTAAAAGTGTCTAGATAAAGACTTAAAATATATTTTCATTAAATTACTCAGAATTTCAGGCACATAAAAGTATAATGTCACACCATTAACAGTGCAATATTTAATTCGTGCTTCCTTGAGCTGCTTAAA
The DNA here is from genome assembly GCA_963169105.1 of Ceriagrion tenellum. Taxonomy (NCBI): domain Eukaryota; kingdom Metazoa; phylum Arthropoda; class Insecta; order Odonata; family Coenagrionidae; genus Ceriagrion; species Ceriagrion tenellum. The sequence continues at coordinate 45,331,878 of OY720637.1, forward strand.
TTAAAATGTATGATTCGAATATGGTCTCCATTATACCTGGGGAACTATCTCGTACAAACTATCCGAATAGTCGACTCCTTCACAGGAATGGAGAGAATGAAAAAGGAGGAGGTGGCGAAAGGATTGCGAGAGGTGAAAAGGATTCGAGGCAGAAGACTGCGAGCCGGGTAGCGTCGGTCTTCAAATAGCCACGAATGATGCATAAACTACACAAGATAGATATTAGGTAAAAATAACCCTCGAGTCCACTATTGGCAGAAATTTAACAAACTCGTTAAGTTAGAGTAATAATATGAAATGACAATATTCGTGTATATAAAGAATAATAAAGATGGCCACAATTGAGAATGTATGTCTAACGAAAATCAATTAACATCGTCTCAGGAAAAAAGCTTGAAGTAACGCCAACTAATTATGATAAAAAATTAATGCGAGAATTTGATATATATATTATAAATATTCAGCCACTGGAGAAGGGCTAAGAAGACCGGAACGTTCGAAGTAATCTTTCTATAAATTTCTTTCCCTTTCTTAGCTCCTCTGTTAAGTATAATCTTTCATATTTGTGGCTAATAGGCGAACCTTTCGGACCGGTTTACGTACATAAAACAAATGTAAGTATGTATATGCATTCATGTGTCTGTGAGTATATATTCATATACACACTCAAACATAAATATTTTGTTATTTTGCTCATCCAGGTTTCGAATCACTGGGTCATTATCAAGTTGAAATATGTATTAGTAAAAAAAAAACAATATTACATAAAACAAATTTGTGACCATCATCAGTCTTCGTCCAAACAGAACACTTCTATCAATTCGACGATCTAGCTCACATCCCTAGAAATGATGACGTCAAGGTCCTGGTAGGGCGCTGGGGCGCGGAAAGATACCTCTGCTATATTTCCCGAGTCCTAAGCATCATCGGTCATTCCAAGTAGGATCATCTAAGAAAAAGGGCTTGAGAACGGAGTGGCTCGAGCCGAGCCTCAGTTTGAGGAAGGCGTGGGTGAGGAGACCTTGGAAGGAAGGGGATTGGGTCCGAGGGAAAAAGAGCGGGGGTCGCCAGGGCACAAAGGAGAGCATTGGCATTCACGCCGCCAGGCACAGAGAGGGGCGCGGGTGGGCGGGAGCGAAGGCCGGCCCGTCACCGACCGGCGGCGCGACGATTAAGAGGTTTGACGGAGTTTATCCACTCTCCTCCTGAGGTCTCCCGGGTGTAATACCTTTAGAAAAACATTTACGTTCTGGCGTAAGAACTCATTTTTGTCGTTAACTTTTATTCACTCGACTCTCAGACAGCACAAACTATTTTTTAAGTGATTACTCAATTCCTTTCTTACGGCTATGGGGCCCACTGACGATAACAAAAACAGAAAATACCCAGATGGAAAATGAAAACCCGAAAAAAGCAAAAGAACCTTATATCATGAAGGATTTTCGGATTTAAAATGTGGTGGCTGCGGACATGACTTGATATTTACATAAAATATGCATTGAAAACCAGACCATACGAGCAAATTATGGCTACTCTTTGAGAAGGGGACACAGAGACTTTTGAATTAGGTGATCATACGAACACCTAATTCAAAAGCACAATATGGGGAAACATTGTAGAAACATGAAGAAATTTTTAAAAATAGAACTTCAAGACCTCCATTTATTTGACCATGTTCAGTAGAAATGCGAATCGCCAAAGAGAAAAACAAGATTTCTGAAGAGGGTGCAGGGAAATCAACTTTTCGGAGCATTAATAATTGAGAAATTATGAGCGAGAATCACTTTCGAAATAAACTCAGCCTTCTAAGACCAGGGTATAACACAAAACGCAACAATGGCGAATTTTTGGTTGATGATGAAAAGCAATTAAGTCTTATCATACTTCACTTGGAGATTAAATGCGTACTAGGATAAATAATGGACTTAATTATCCTTAAAATTTGTATCATAAGTAAAATCTCTGACTTCATGGGTTTCAGAATTAGAAAACATAGCACACCTAGCCTTCACGCTCGAAAAATTCTTTTTTTTTAGTTAGAAGCCTGTCTCAAGGAATTGCTTTCGCAAGGTAATGAAACATAGTTTTAGAAGGTCAACTCCTGAGAAAGCTTAAATGGTAGCGATTTGAATGAAAAGTAAAGAAATTTAGCTAGCAATCATAAAATTTCAATATTTCAATTGCGTTGATGTCCTTATCATTAATAAAAGAGAGTGGATTTAACTTGTCAAGCACAGGAAGATCCGAATATCACCCTAACTAAAACCGCAATGATAATTATCCTTACTTCATAGCAACTATGTTTCTCAAGTTGCGGTCAAAGATATTTAATATTTCACGGCCAAAGTTTCACTGAATTTTTTCACATCTTCAGGGCTTTGAAATTAGAAACATGCAACCATTGAACTTGCATTGAACTGCAAAATGTCGCCTCTGTGAGCAGTAAAGAGCACTCGCAAATATATTTGACAAACGTTGGCACCGAAATATAAAATAATTTTGACCACAACTCGAGAAACTTTGCCGTAATATAAATAATTTACTGTAATAAATATGTCAAGAAAAGTCCATATATCATTCCTGTTAGGTTAGCACTAAACAAATGGATCGCTCGAGAAAAATATACTATAACGACGGTGTGACAAAAAGGACGAACATGATACGGACTAAGCAAACTAGAACCTTCCTTTTCATAATTCACCAAAAATAAATTCCTTACAGAAGGGAATCCTGAAATGTAAAAAACATATCTCCAAATCATTTGCCCAACTTTTTTTCAAAACAATTAGAACAAAAATCAAAAGCAATTAAAGGTTTCTCACTTCCTTTATTCACACAAGCGAGAGGAGCTGGTAAAAAATACATGTATCCATCACTTGGGACAGCGCTGAGGTTAATTTTATAAAACGTTTCCTCTGGATCGTTAAGAATACCCCCACAACTTAACCTCACCATGACACCATATCCTCACGGTAATCTAATGCATGATGTCATTCACACAAAAATATCTGATTGAGTGCTTATGACAAAAAATGACTCCCAAACAAGGGCTCCTCGAGGATGCAGGGAGTCCAAAAAAGGGCCGCGCGGCCGAAAAATACGCCTCCACAAATGACAAATCGCCGTTTAAAGCATGAAAACTGAAAGCGCCCTCTGAGAGGGCCGAAGCATCACTCAAAGCGGCGTGAAAAAGGAACTCCCGGGCGCGAAAATAACAAAAGAAAAACGAAAAGAGGGAATGGAGGGAGGGGGAAGCGGGGAAGACGAGGAGACGGGGAAGGAAGAGAGGAGGGGGTTAGGGAGAAAAAAATGAAACGCGGAGCAATCCATCCGTGACCATCCGGAGTCAGCGCCTAGCAACGGAACGAGAAGAAAGGAGGGATTAAAAAAAAAACGAAAAATAAAAACAAAGAAAAAAAGACCGGCGGAGAAGAACACACGCGGCGAAATTTCCCGCGGCGCACACGAGTCTTGCCCCTTGGAGGCGAGAGCGGGCTTCCCGCAACGCTCCAAAGTATTACGAGGGTGCAAGGTCATCAGGGGACACCGGACGGACAGTCACGGTGAGTCCCGAACGGATCGGTCGGGTGAATGAAACAAAAACGGTTGGCTCTCTCTCGGGGGCGCATCGCTAACCGGCAGTCCTTCGTCCGCACCAGAGTTCCTACAAAAGGAGACGGGACGAGGCTTCTCTAGTTGACCTCATCTCAACTACTCCGCAAATATCCCGGACCATCACAAAAAAGATATAGTTTGCGAGATTGACAAAATGCAGAGAAAAATGGTCTTTCTGGTCACATGTCCTTAGTTTGCTTGAAAGAAATACTGTTTCTTTACCAAAACCTAACCTGAACTTATTCTTACGATGTATTGTATATATGACGCGAAAAATATTTAATGTTTCCGACACTCATGAAGGAAGAAAAAAACACCAGAAAATAATAAATTATACAAAGTAATAAATAAAAATTGGTTGCTACATATAAAAAACAACGAGGTTTAGTTCTGTAATTTGTATGAGATATCTACTGAATTATATGTAACAAAATGAAGCGTTTTCGTAATACTATTGTTATAATAAGTAAATCTGACCATGTATTTTTGTGTCATAATAAATAAGAAAATAATAAATTATGCAAAGTAATAAATAAAAATTGGTTGCCACTTACAAAAGTCATCGAGGTTTAGTTCTGTAATTTGCATGAAATATCTACTGAATTATATGTAACAAAATGAAGCGTTTTCGTAATACAATTGTTATAATAAGTATATCTTACCATGTATTTTTGTGTCATAATAAATAAGAAAATAATAAATTATACAAAATAATAAATAAAAATTGGTTGCTACATATAAAAAACAACGAGGTTTAGTTCTGTAATTTGCATAAAATATCTACTGAATTATATGTAACAAAATGAAGCGTTTTCGTAATACATTTGTTATAATAAATATATCTGACCATGTATTTTTGTGTCACCTATTTCGTAAACACTGTTTATCACTCTGTATCTCCGAGTCATTTTTCGTATTAGTTTAAAATTCATCAATCTATTGTTAAACATTTCATTGCAAAATTTGAATCATGTTTTGTTTCTTGTTATTGCAAGGACAATCTGATAGTAGCCTCAATACAGGCTCACCCTCAGGGGTTACTTCGTACTACACTGTAACACCTGAAATGAATAACATTACTCTTATTATTTATTATTATTATTACCATAAATACACACAGATCGCGAGAGTTTCCTTTCAACATGTAGGATTTTATTTTACTCTCCAATGACCTTATTACGAATTAACATTGGACCAGTGTAAAAACCTCGGGTTACATAATTCATCATCAGGAAAGCCGAGGTTTAAACTCTCTTTCATTGATAGGTAACGCGTGCAATAATCGCCCCTTCGAAGAAAAATACAAAGCCCGTGCTCATGTTTATCATCAATTTAACGTAAAGGCTACGCCATTTCACAGTTTACGCTAAGCAGAAATTTAATACCCGAGCCTTCGTGACACTATGGGAGAGGTATCGTATTTTACGGACTATAAGACGCACCTAAAATTTAAGTAGGGGTTAAATAAATTACTTCTTAGGCTGAGCAACATTTTCTTTAGGTGTTATTGGTAAAAGATCGCTGAATGAGTTTCAGAACATAGGAATTAAATTACAATATGTAAGCACTGCTACTGCCAGTTGAATCCAATGTTGCGGCATCGAATACATGGCCATTTTTAAGACTGGCGGGAATTTTAAATCAAACACTGGACATTTTTAAATTAATTTCCAGTATAAGACGCACCTGGTTTTGGAGGCAATTTCTTTAAGAAAAGAGTGCGTTTTATAGTCCGTAAAATATGGTAAGTAATCGGAAGGATGAAAACAACCATCTCTTCTTTCCGCGTACCATTCATGACTTCAGAAAAATGACTCCCTAGGATCTAGCAGGACTCAACTCTTCTTCTCTTGTCTCTCCAAACGCCTCAATCCGAATCTTCTACTTCTTCATGGCAGGTTTCCCAACGCCCCCGCCGTAAGCTACCGCTGAAGCTACCATAGTAGGAAGATAGGCATTTAGGGAAGGGAGATGGGAAGTGGAAGGATTTCGCCGGGACAGAAATCGTGGAAATAACACAAGGACGCAAACGGAAGTCACGCAACGCATTATCCAGTCCGTGCTGCCTTAGCTCGATAATGTATCTCATCAAGCTACCAAGGGAGAGACATGAAAGAACCCATTGTTCGAAAACAGCTCTAAAAAAAGGGCGTAACGTGAACAAAAACAATCTCTTGGTATCATAGTAATAGTGTCCTCATAGTGATTCATAAAATGATTTTTAGGAAAAAAGGCCGCTGAAGGAGAGAATATAATACGAAAACAACAATGGAAATATTGCATTATTTACCAATGGTACACATATGCACATATGATACACATAGGTTGATAAATCTAGACACAGTTCCATCAATTAGCATCACCTCTCGTTTCTGGTTTAGCAATCTGGGTCAATTAATTAATTGTAATTTATTTATAAGGAAGAATAATTTGTTTAGGCATAGTTAATCAAATGTGGAGTAAATCAATTCAATTCTAATACAAACAATAACACTTTGAGAGAGCATAGGTTCTTTTCCTAATTTGTCAATTCTTTCATTTTGTGACAATCAGTCAGTTGAAAATGGTCATTAACATGATAGAAAAATTGGCAGAAAAAAATCATTTTTTTGTGGATGCAAAAGTAAAGTGGTAAAAGAAAAAAATATATACCAAAAAGGTGCAGAGTAGGCCAAAGTAGACCAAATACCAGCATTAGCAATAAAAACACGGTATAGAGTAGACCAAAAGAACTTGCTTGAGATACTTGTAACGAGATGATTGCGATGACTTTTTAGGGTCTATTTGTCTACTACGGACGAAGACCTCATAATAGCATGAACAACCAAGTCAATGCATTGATAAAAGATGACCATCCATTAGTTCCACGAATAAATAACATCGAGCCACAGTAAAATGTTAAATCAAGAAATAAAAATGAATTGTCGCAGTAGGAAAAGCCCAAATATAACAATAAAATTTTATTGCAGATCGTCACCGTAGCGTAGTAATAATAAATTTCCCGAATAGCAAAGAACAGCGGTGATTCAGTTCAGGTAACTCTCAGTTAAAGGGGCTTAACTAACAATATATGAGAAAACTAGGACGAGCCAACGTGCCTATTTCCTCAGTAAGGGAACAATAAAACCACTGTCTATTTTACATGTAGAATACAGAATCTCAGAACGATACCATGAGCGTATAACGCTACTAATACTCAACCTACCAGTATGCATATGAAATTTGGTACAAGATTCCACTTCTTACACAACGGAATCTCAAAATATAATTCTGTCGTTGCGTGTATATACCATTGGACATCAGTGAAAATGTATTAAGGACTCGCCAAACAACACTACATGACACTTCATAAAATCCCAGGCTCCTCCGGATCGACACAACACGTACAGTACCGCTTAGGATGCCATCCTTGAGTACAACACTTCAAATCCGAAAAACGCAATCGCGCAGCTGAATATTAAAAAAAAAACCAACGGCTGGATGCAAAATTAGGTATAAATTTCCACTTCTTACACAACGGAATCCCAAAATATATTTCCATCGTTGTATGTACTATTGGACATAAGTGAAAATGTATTAAGGAATCGCCAAACAACACCCCATAATACTTTATGAAATCCCGGGCCCCTCCAGACCGAAACAACACGTACAGTACCGCTTAGGGTGCCATCCTTGAGTACAACACTTCAAATCCGAAAAACGCAATCGCGCAGCTGAATATTAAAAAAAAAAAAGTCCACGGCTCGATGCACCCACCGTACTCCGTCTCATCGAAGGGTCGATGCTTCCGAGGAAGAGGAGAGAACGAGAGAGAGGGTCCCCTTGCGACAGCATCGACCTTATCGCCGCTTCATCGCGCCGCAGCCAGAACTCTACCTCCCCCTCACGCCCTCCCAGCCTCTCTCTGCCCACGCAATGCCACGAGGGAGAGGAGGCCGCGGACGGGGGAAGGAGGCCGAGGAGGTGACGGGTGGGGTGCAATGCGAGCGGTGCGTGCGTGTTGTGGATGGCCCCTGAGAGAGAGAGAGGGAAGAGCGGACCTTGGAGTGCAAGCACGCATGACGTAGCGCCGTAAGCGAGGCCGATCGAAGACGCCATAATGGCTCTCCGATTGACGCTAGATAGAGGAGTTTTCGGGGGAGATGAGAGGGAGGGGGAGAGAGTGGGGACGGCTGGGGGGAGATCCCCCGGCACTCTACCTCCCCCTGGATGATCTGGCAACAACGGGAGGGGAGGGCGGATAGCGAGGGGGCGGGGGGGGAGGGTGGCTTTGAATATTACGCGTGTACATCCCAGAGCCTCTTGAAGTTAAATGGAGTTCCACGAGGGGTACGCAACTTCAAAAACAAGTGTACACTGCATTTCCATTTTAGCCATTTCTATCCATTTCTAATCATTTCCATCCATTTCTGTCCATTTCCGACCATTTCTATCCATTTCCGTCCATTTCTGTACATTTATGTACATTTCTATCTATTTCTGTTCATTTCTATCCATTTCTGTCAATTTCTAACAATTTCTATCCATTTCGCGACCATTTCTCAGATTTGCATTCCTCTCGGAGTTCCATGTGTAATAACGAGCGGAAGGATCGTTTACTGAACTGTTCGTCCGCCTTGGACGTCTGCTTGTAAAGGACTATTTTATGCCTGTTCATGTATACCTCTACTTGCGATATCGCCAGAGCAGACGTTGGTCCACACTGACACGGGGAACGTGTGATCAGGCGCTTTCGCAATATTCGGTTAAATATACTAGTTTCCCGAAATGCGTGTATTCTATCTTCATTATACTCGCCGCTCCGAGAATTTACCCTGTCTTCCAACACACGCACGGGAAGAAATGGGGAAGATGAAGAATGGACGGGATTGATGGGAGAGAGAAACCGAAAGAAAAACATAAGAGAAATGCCGCGCGCACGTGGCCCACTAGGGGAACGAGTTAAAAGCATAGGAGAGTGAGATACAAGGGAGAAGATGAACACCCGCAGACGGAGTTATAAAAAGGCCAGGAGACAATGTCATTATAATACTTCCTCCTCGAGTGATTCACTCACTCCGCGGAGGAGGTCGCGGTAGAGCGTATGACGGGGCACAAATGACGCGAGCGATAAGAACGCGAAGAGCAGTCAAGGAAGACATTACATTACGTCCTTCGTCATGGAAGGGGAAATATAAAAAAGAAGGGGCGGTAGCACGTGATAAAGCTTTCGAATGTTCTCGAGGCACGCCAGCGAAGGATATGGATCAGTCACAAAATGAAGAGCCAAACGAAGGCGACCTCCTGCCGAAAGGAAAAAAGTCCCGAGAGCTGGCTGCCCGTCTTGATGCCTTCAAGCTCACTCAATGCAGCCAAGAGCAAAAATGGAATAGTTCCTTACGTGACTTCACTAATATGCTTCGAGACAGGAAATGGGTTATAGTGAAACACCAACCCGCTGAGATAATATCCAAGCTATCACCTGCCCCATAAGACGCAGAGGGACGATGGCAGGTAGGGCATTTATATATCCAGATCATGATTAAAGTATCCATTAAAAGCTACTGGTGGTCAAAATAGCGAATGATAGAGGAAATAACAACAAACCATTACAACTCGCGATCTCGAAGGATAGAATTACAAAAGATGTTCAAAGACTCTTAAAAAAATATTGATGAAGACAGCTTCGACATCAATGACTCAGTGTACTCTACAGTGGAAGAATTGTTCAGTCTTCATTCAACCCGGTCACGCGAAGCTTATTAGAACTGACTTATTATATGTATTCATGGTTAGAAGTAATAATTCCATTAGATTCAAACCGACACTCAGAACTTCTCACCAACATTCCCTCAAAACCAGAATAAAATATTATATCGTACCGCTACCGCATATGCATGATTGTTGACAGACAGCGGCAGTATGTTAGGGAGGCTCTGTTAATTCCTCTACAAACGTGTTTTCCGTTAAGTTTCGAAAAATATTTCACATTAAGAGACGATTAAATGACAGCATTTCCCTCAAAAAGACAAGGATACGATAACAATGAGTCGGGTCGTTTGTTGGTCACCATAGGAATGACAGAACACAGCATGACATAAATGACTTCTTATTTATGAGGTCAAAGGAGCTTTGGCTTCATCGCACTTCCTTTGATTCTCAACGTATGTACCCCCATTCAACGGCTGTAGAGTAAAGCGAGTAAATAAACACTATTATCGCAGCAGCTGTAGCAATGAGGCACACGGTCACGAATGAAAAGGATGGTGCGACCGCCTCTTACACATTACCGGTAGAAAACAAACTGATAAGGGAATAAAAGTGCCCTTTCGCCAAGGAGTGCGCATCGTTGGCACTACAGTGCGCTAGGGCGTTGCACTACCACACGCAATTGCAAATACTGGATAATAATAAGAAAATAATTCTTCACGACCGGAAAAACGGTGTCGAAAACTGAAGGAAAATTACAACATCCGCGGACCATGTATTGTACTGAATCAAACGAAAATCAAACAATGACGTTACTTATTGTTTAAAAATACTATACCATCCTTTAAAGAAACATAGGTTTATCCCAACATTTCGCTGAAAGGTATGCAAATCTAAAGCGTTAAGGCCACGGATGAATTCACTAATAGCCGGATGATACGCTCACACAAAATCGACAAACGGACGCAAAATTCACCTCTATAGAGTGTGGCAGACAAGACTGGAACCAAGGCAACAAAAACCATGAAAGGTGAATTGACCACCCTCAGATAAAATTTACATTTAATTTCATGAGACAGAGGAGAAAAAATTGGAAGCAAACAAAAATGAGGCGCGTAATAAAGGAGTTCCAACTTGAATCCTTTCGACGGAACCTCAAGCGAGGTTTAAGTTCAATCCTGCATGGCGACGGGATACAATCTCCAGGGGGTGGGGGTGCAAAATGCGAGATAAGGCCAGAAATTGACGCACGAGACCCGGAAATTAAAGAGAAGGGAGGAGGTGGGCAGGGAGAAGGGGCGAGAAGAGAAGGCAAGGGGAAAAGAGGAGAGATTCGTCGCGATCAAAGTCCGGCCGAATCAGGTGCGCGGACTTGAACATGTCCCTTGATTAACCGGGCTGAGAATAAAAAGGAAGCAATGGAACAGGTTTCCACGTTTTACCTCAATGCACATAGCTCCTCCCTCTTACCTCTCTTGCACATCACCCTTTCTCTTTCACCTGAGCTCTGATTTCCTACCGCCAACGGAAGGGCAAAGGCGGCTAGTGAATAAGAAAAAGACATCGGAAACGGTAGCGAAAGAAAAAAAAGACATTTGTAGGGGTGGAAATGCACACCAGAAGATCCATTTCTGAACTCCTCTTTGTCATCCCTCGAGAGGGGAGATGGGGGAAGAAATAAAAGGTAATGTAGAGGGAAACAACCAGAAAAAAAGAAAAAGGGAAAATATCAACGAATTTGGCTGAGAGCACGCGTTACGTAAAGAATATGAATTGTTTCCCCGAAGTGAAGAACGACGCGAGCAAGACCAAGATTTATTTAAGGGTTAAAAAAAATCAAACAGTTCCAATTGATTTTTTGGCCGTTCTTATGACAGAGCTTTACATTAATAATAGATACAGGAGGGACGCGAACGTATCTAAAACAAGAGAAACATTTTTGTATGAATACTACCACCGTCGATTTTTTAATACGGTAAATATTAAATAACATATTTCCTGTCAACCATAAGCTCTATTTTCCTCAAACTAAAATTAGGAAACAAAAATCCTACTCAGCTACCTAGGTAAACTACATCACGACTTTTTCCAAGTCAAGTGGTAACCTGAAAACCTCCAATAGTTAATTTTTTAGGAGAATAGTTCCGTTAACCAAGATATTCACAGACCCCATTCTAGAATATACGATTAGGAATAATTTCACAGTTAAATTTAAACTTCAACAACAAAACTAACTTGGAAAACGGGAAGAAATGCCATCAATCGAATAAAACCAATCACTACATCATTTCTTCAAAGCATCCAATAAAAAACACAGACGAAGTTTCGACGCCCACATTAAACTACGAAGTTGACTGCGGCGAGAGCAAAGAAAAACTTTCCAAATAAAACTTCCGCGAACAACATGGACGAAATAAGACGAGTTTCCAGCGAGGGAGAGAGAGAGAGAAAAAGAGGGCCGTAATGGGCACATCAACGAGCGATTCCGAAGCTCACGCTCCGATTTCGCCTCTATATCACGTACTCCCCTCGACGACCGGATGTTGTCGTGATCCGCAAGAGAGTGAGACCGTGACTACGAAAGCGGAATACGCGGCGTTGCCAAATGCAGGAACCGCAAAGGTCGCGAGCCCCTTTCACGGTTCCCGAAATGCCTCGATCGCGACAACACGGCTCCGTACGGCTAAAGCGATATCTGCGCTACGACCATGAAAATTAAATGCGATCGAAGGAGAGGAGGAAAAAAGGAGGAAGAGGCTATCAGCGAGAATCAGTCAGGTAATCAAGCAGCGCTCTGTGCAGTGGAATTGGACGAGAGTTGAGGGTCGAACGAGGCGGAATAGATCGCCGGCAACGAGTAGACAGAAGACTGGATTGAGGGAGAGGGGAAGAGATCAATGATCGGAGAATAATAAAAAATAGGACTCTCGGAGGCCGAGTGCCACTACCGTTTCGATTTGAATCCATGGCGGTGCTTGTTAAAGAAAAGCACGCGGCACTCAAATAAAACGATTGACGGGGGCAACGGATAAATCGAGTCCCGGGCTTCAAGGGGATATAACAAGAACGATCACCGTGCGTTTAAGAAAATATATACTCATTTGCTGCCGCTGAATAAAAAAGGTCAATATGGCATTTCGCACATAATTCGCCGACCTGGACACTACTCTAAGCATATAACTATTGTAAACATTCATCTAGAGTAATAGATTTCAATGTTTTTTTTGCCCGATTCCCACTTATCACCTAAGTTCAGAATATTATTCCCATTCCCCATTATAGTCTATCACAAAAGAGACACTTAAAATAATATTTAACTATTTAACAATATTTAGTTGCGCAATATAAAATACTAAAGGTTCATGTTTAAAATCAATTTTAATCAACTGCATCGAACGGCACTAAATAAATAAAACGAAACTAAAATTTTATAGATTTTACGTAAGCGACAGACAGAACATACTGTTGAATGAAGGTCCCAGTTCCCCCGTTAATCCTACGAAATTCCACCACTGGATGAGATCCCCAGATCATGAGGCAATCTAACGATTACATACAGATATAAATTCCTCTAATTTCTACCACAGCCTTGGCCAACTAGTCCACATACCATAAATACGTTTTCTTTAGATAGTTCCCAACGCGCTCTCAATCCAAGGGGAAGGTATAAAGGCTAGGCTCGGCATGGTAGCTAGAGTACCGGGCTTCCCATTCAGCATCGAATACCGGCACTGACGATTCTTCAGCGGTTTCTCGATTTAGGGTGCTTTGTGGAACACACTTCCAGCTCAATATTTTGCCCGTGGGATGTGGATTTAAGGTAATTTGAGCGAAATATCATTTCACCTAGAAATAAATGAATCCAATCTCATTTTAATGAAAAATATCTCACCCTTCCAAAGATACCAACATATCAGCCCCTTACCACACTACTTTTCTCGATATTTGCCAATATATTCCAGCCATTTTACATGGGAAATGGCAAGGGTATGCACTCCAGAGAGACATTATTTAAAAGTTTTGAGGGATTTCTAGCACCAGCATCTGGTCAAAAAAACTACCAGCGTGCAGTTAATACGTTTTATCAACCATTTTTGGAATTAAATTACATTGCCACCGCAGTATTTTTTACAGAATAACAAAAAACCTTCCATCGTGAAGGAGTTTTAAACGTACCGAATAATAGAATATTTATTTCATGCTACCTACAGCTGCTGAAATGAAAACATATAATTCGAATAAGGATTCCAATATGACCAGGAAACTATCTAGCTCAAACTACCTTAAACCGAGCACCATTCAGCAACTTATTTTAAGAGAAGGTAAAAGCCGACGCCAAGTTCCTCTAAAACCCTTCTTCCATTCACCTTAGAATTCTTCCCTCAATATTCTTCTCTCCAATCCTCGGAGGCGCAAATTACCTTCGTCGTCTCCTCAAACAACCAGCCACGCAACGGGGAGGTATAAAAGTAATCGAGAACATTGTCCTCGTCGACAATCCACTGACTACTCTCGCATGCATTTCTGTTCTTACATTTCTCCTCTCGAGCCATGCACGGACGCACCACTACGAAACGTTCAGCCAGAGATACGGGAAAAGCGACTGCGAAAGTGAAGTGCGGCGTGACTGCGAATCCACGACGAGCTGTGCTTTCGCTCTCATCTCGAAAGGGCGAATTTTCCCCAAGCCATTCCGCAAGACTAAAAATACTGACGCCACTATAATGCACCTAGATTCAAAACTCCTTTTGTAACGCAACATGATATTACCGTTGGTCACAAAACCATCACCACGAATGCATTGAGGCAAGTCGGGGAGAATGAATCGGTTGAAAAAAATATAGCAAAAAGTTGAGGCGGACGGGACGATTCATGGAAAAGAAACGTGAGCGTCTGCCTTGAAGTTCTTGCACGATTTGTTGGCTGTAAACATCCCTCGTGCCCCCGGGCCGTATTTCCACGGTCACATTTCTTCCAGCCCGCCGTCGCGTGTTCGTTCCTCGCCGACAACGCACCCTCTTCGCCCCTTCTCTCGTTTTGGAGAGTCTTATCCGGACAGGGCGAGGAGTAATGCTGCCTATCACGGAAAATCTGAATCAAGGACGTGAGTTAGAGGCGAGTTCCACGATTCGATTAGTATAAGTCGAGACGACAACGGGAAAGAGCGGGGGCGGAGACGAAGGAACGAGGATTAATAGCGAAAGCGATACCAAGACGGATTTATAATTTTTGGGGCTCTGATCGTGATCGACTCGAAACTCGATGGTTCTCCAAGAACTCGACGGCCTATCCCACATAAAGAAGATAGGATCTGAACTGCCACACGATAAATAGAAATGTTTCGGCCATTACGCTATGGTCATTCACAAGGCGAAAAAATCTGATCTGCCTCCAGAGAGTATTTACATTTTTTCTAAAGAACAACGCGCGTCGTGGCGGTTCGAAAAGCGTAAGAACCGGTATAATGAAGTGAATAGAAGTTCAAAAACTACAACTGCACTGTCATCAGATGATTGGTAAGATACAGCAACAAGTTAAGCACAAATCCAAAACGAAATGATACCATATTGCAGAGTTTAACAGGCAACCACAATTCTGTTGATGATTACTCGAGGCAAAAACTAATTAAAACAGTTTAAAAGCTGCGTCCGACAAAAAGGAATAAAATAAATTAAGTAATTTGGAAATAACTTTTTCTCCCCTCGACAATAATACCTGTGGACGAATTCGGCGTGCTTTGATAGACAGCGAGAACAAGAAGAACCTAATGGCATATTGTTTCGCGTGCTATGATCAGATTTCTCACTAGTATTAATGCCGTTCAAAGACACTGAAAAATCTTGTGGTCTCCTGAATACATTTGGCCGAAAACGATAGTAATCGATGTAAAAGATCCACACAAAAATAACGTCACAAAAATTCGCCGTGATAGGCACGTTTTTAATTTGCGAAAAGATAGGTAGCAATGAAACAATAACAAATAACCATTTCAATCAAGCGGGTGAGAACAAGGAAATTGACAAGGAATAGTCTGTTTCACAAAGTTTTCTCCACCAGAATAATCAATACACGGGTCTCAAGTTCACAATCAACGACAGCGACGAGATTTGTTTTGAAGTAAAAGCCGGGATGCATGCACTATCTCATTCGAGAGAGTACACATTAGAACGAAGACATCCGTATGCTTGCCTCAATAGACAAAAACTCGAGAGAGTCCCCAACTTTTGTCTTCCAGATAGCTACAACGAATTGGCTTAGCGTCGCGGATGTGGGGAGTTGAAAACGTCACCACGCACCGAGCGTTCCCGCACAGCTGGCGCGCCAATAGGTTGGGCTTCACTCCCGGCCGAGAGCAACCCGGCACTTCCACACTCGAAATCATCCAGGTCCACCGCGAACCCTTCCCGGGAGGTGATGGGGGGCGGAATAACGTTAAAGGGTGGGAGCTAAGGGCAAAAGGGACAGGGTGGGGCGAACAGAGCGGATTCCTTGCGTGCACAACCCTCGAGAATAGATATAACCCCCGCACACCCAATCGGGGGCCGTCGGCTCTCCCCCCGGCGAACGCCGACCCCTCCCGCTGGGGGCCTCGGAACCCTCCTCGCCCGACAATTTCGACCTCTCTCCGACCCGCCAGGGCATCCAAACCCTGCCCCAACTCCCCAAAACATCAGGTTAGCCTAACTCCGGGACTCTTTTTCTCTCGGCAATCGCTCGATACCTCACACACACACACGCGCGGGGCGAGGCAGGCAACGGAGGAATATACAAAGAGGGAGGGAGGGAGAGACATGGGGAAGCGTGAAGAGCTAAAGGGTAGACGAAGAGGGAAATTTCAAGGGCTGCGTTTCCTCACGAATCGCTCTGAAAGACGTGTCGATGTGATTTATTACGCCGCGCAGCTCCGGTTTAATTACTATTGGATGGCAGAGTAAATGGAGGGTGGACAATGGTGAAAGCGAATCGGGTGGAATGAGACATGAAAACAATTTCCCAAGCGACATGAAAACGATCCCGTGAAAGGCGCTCACTCCCATGTTATTTATAAACACGGCGCATGTTTGCATTTCATTTGGAAAGGTGAAACAAGCTAGAGACGCGGAGAGTTAACACGTTCAAAAGGTACGAGATTGACGTAGAATACCAAGGCGAGCGGCAACACTTATAAAACGGCTGTGTTTCAACACGGGTGAAAGTATTACGTGGAAAACATCAGTAGGGAGAATGAGAGAGAAACTGCTCCATAATGGATTCTTAAAAATGGCCAATAGACACTGAAAGGCAATAGGAAGCATTGCGAGCGTCAGAATACCCTCACGAACGCTCTCAAATGCGTAACTGGTGTACCTATTACGGAACGCCTCGACCGTTCGGTATTCTGTAATAGACAGACCCTTTGTTGCCAAATATAAAGACTCGCTAATCTCGGTTCGAGGTACTACTCGCTGATCACAGATCAAACTCGGCACAATCTAACGCAATATCATACGACTACTACTGTTCGCAGAGTTCCACAATCTGCACAGGCCCCGTGTTTTAGGACAGTACATCTCCAGGAAAAATTATCACAAATCTAAACTGTAGGATTTATAAGGCATTGGATTCCCAAAAATCCGTTACCTCGCACAAGAGAGCTTAAAATTGTAACTCAGAGAAATATCCGAGGTCGTACTCGAACCCACGACCTATGAACGGCCAAGCCGGCGCGTTGTAATCTTTATATCCTTAACATCGAGACAGGCTCTAAAAAGTGATGTTAAGACACTCCACCAATCCAAAAAGTACATTCTTTAAATGAAACAGAAACAACTGTAAAAGACGCTGAGAAAAAAATGTACAACTCAAAAACACAAAACAAGGAAGAATCCGACTAACTAGAGGAAAATAGTTGGATTAATTTAAGCTAGTAAATTTATCAGGGAATAATTTAAGTGCAGGATGTGCCTTCCTTCATGAAACCTGATTGATCGCAAGGGATAGCGGAAATCGCAAGGGATAAATACGAAGAGACGCGTGCAAAAAAAACTCGCGCAACGTTTCCAAGTGAACCCATACATAACGCCCCACGAGCCAGGCTGCTTTCCAACACCCCACCCTCCCCCATTCCCCTCTACACACTCCCTCCTCACGGGGAGAATACTCGTAAGCGAAGCTCAAACAAGAGGAGGCTCGGCGGAAAACGAGCTTACGTGCTCGACTGCGGAAACCCACGGGGTCAAACTTCTCCATTCGACCGATTCCAGCTGATAATTCCATTTCCTGAGATGTACGTCACGGCTGGGCGCCTCCCGAAAGGTTCGATGCCCTTCCACCATTTACAAAGAAGAAGAGCGAGGGAATTAAAAAGAGTGAAAAAATATAAAAGGATGAAGCGACGAATGAGAGTGCAAATTAAGAAGAAAATGCGCCAAGCAAGACTTGGACGCGAATATGTAAACAACGAGGAGCATGCGGCGTGACGATGCTACTTCCTAAGAGAGGAACTGGAAAGGACAGCCTTTGTTGCCGGTGCACTTTCACAGAGATGCCGACGCAACATAAAAAAAGCAAACAAATCACATCACTTAAGTAACTTGCAGGTCAATTTTACGAAAAATTAACGTTCTACCATCACACACTCTCTGGAAGTCGTTTATTATACTCAGCGTCAGACGAGCGTTAATTAGTATTAACTAAAAGCAAAAGAGCTAGTATATCACTATTTATACTAATTTCTAACTATCGTACCTCAAAACGTTGCGACATTTGCTCGCTTGAGAATATTTGTAATAAAAAGTGACATTCATATAAACGAAGTGTAAATAAGTTGAGAGTTTTTGGTAATACTTCGTAAAATGAAAGAGTTAAATAAATTCAAAAGGTACGAAAAACGTAAATAAAATAGTGTATAGGCGTGGGGCAACAAATTATTCGCCTTCAGATAAAACACAAATATTAGAACCACAAAACCCTAATTCATCACCAGTAATTCAAATCTAATTCCTACCCTCAGTTGTCACCCATTGTCACTCATACGTTTAATCCCATCACATATTCATTCCTTACACATTCCATACATATTCATTCATATCATTAATCCTAATACAAATTCTTTAAATATGTATTAACGGAGCCATATCTGTCCACAATTAACTGAAGCAATGCTGCGGTGATAAAAAGATCACACATGTTTACGTTGTCGAATTAAATAAGAGTAAAATTAGGAACACGTTATAATTCAAGGTATTGCGACGGAAGGTCAATGACTCCTCATGACGGCGCTACACACCTGCAGCGCATTGATAAACTGGATACCAACAAAAAGCTCAATTGCGATGGAGGCACGGGGATGAGAGATGCATTTCGGACCGATCCTCCACCGCAGCGCGCCAGGGAACAAACAACTGCATGCGCGTCGAAGGGAAAATGATTTACATTCGATCTTGGCCATACAGCAACAGAGTAAACTTTAAATATGTTTTCCATAAAAATTAAAACAAGATTTTAGAATCACTGAGATAAAAAATGAAATCCCCTTATTAACAAGCAAGCTTACAACACATTATAAAAGAAATATTTAGAGCCATCTTCAATGAAAATCTTCTTTTAAATCGTATCCTTCACCAATTTTCCGATTAGAATAAAAATTACCTCAGAATAAATGAATTATCAGGGGCGCAAGATTTTTTGTAAACAATTAGAAGAAAACATTTGCAATCATATTAATTTGCGAATGTTTTCGAAGACTTAATGCCGAGTCTCTACAGGACCCGAAAGAATCAATGACTTAAAAGAACGAGCATTTTCGAACAGCTTTCCAATTCAGGGTTTGACGGGCCTTTAGAGAAGCTTGAAGTTGGCCATACCTTTCTCACAATATTACGATGGAATAAAATTAACTCAAATGAGAGGATAGTCATCATTATGGGATAAGTTATCATTATAATTATATCATATTTATCATTTACGGCCAACTTATAACTCATCAGTTCAAAAAAGTCATGTACAAAACCAATATGTTTTGAGCCATAAGTTTAAATGAGCATCCACTCATAAAATCACTTACATTTTGAATGAAAGAATTAGAATTTATTGATCTAGGACAAAACTTCCTCTAAGATCAGGAAACAATTACATAACAAGTTAATCGTGAAAACAAAATTACACATACTTAACTGTTGTCAGGGATCACCGAATGAAAACAAAGGAGTAGAGTGCCTTCATAAGATATTATATGAATTTCGAGAACAACGTAGTTTGGAAATTACGTACAGGCATTACTGCTAACTTTTCCCAAAGGAACATATATGATGCAAATGCGTCACACGTCAACGTCGAACGACAATGTTCGATGCACTGTTTCCACATTCCTTCATTACGAAGAACATTACGGAATTATAAATCGACGTTCAACGAGTCCCTATGCGCTCCTGGGGTATCCACGAGGGACTCAATATCCACTAGGTTTCCATTACAATTTTCGAGGCAAAATAGAGCCACATGGCCTCCGCTTCGCTCAATGCTAAAAGAAATTTACGGATATACGTCCTGCACGACATTCCACTTGAGACTATTCACTCTACGAACAACTACCATGGAGTCAACTGCCCACTCCCAAGTTCTTATCACATTTTTCGAGGCAAAATTGCGCAGTGGGGAGGCTTACCCCATACAAATTTATTCACACACGTGGGGGGAGGGCGTACACTATCACCTCCTACGGGCAACCCTGGAGTGAAAGCGATGGGAAGAGGGGGGGGGGGTTGAGCGAAGTCCCCTCCCCCCCATTTCCGACGCAATCCACCTCCCCCGCTGCCCCGGACGCCGGCGGTGGAGGCCGCAGCCCTCTCCCAACCCCCAACAGTCTCTTCAAACCCAAGAACCAACCAACCCCCGTGCTTATCGATCCGGGGCCTCCGCTCCCCACATCCCTCGCCGACGCCTACCCCGGCGAGCACCGCCGCCGCCACTGCAGCCAACCGGCCGGCCAAACCAACCCTTCCTCCCGACCCCCCCCCCCTTCCCATGCGACGCCGCCAACGGCGACAAACAGGGTGCACACGCACGTATACACACACGACCTCACAAAACACGCGCGCCATCCAACCCCTTGTATCCAACCAACCCCCTCCGTCGAAATCATCGTCTCGTCGACTGGATGGGGTAGTTGAGTCCCCCACGTGGCGAGGCGGAGGAGGCGAGGGAGACGGCGAGCGGACTTCGCGGCGCCCACGGAGCGCCGCCAACGATGGGGCGAGGCAGGGAACAACCCTGGACCTGGACAAGGTTTCCCGACTAAATACCCGCAAAGAAGATTCTCGGGGTACCGCGAACGAGCCGCGGTGCATTCTGTACGGAGTCACCCGCAAGTGCACCGAAGTGCGACAATTCAAAGAGAAGCAATCTACCGCCTTGCCAATAAGAATCAAACCCGGGTCCTACGATGTCAATTGCTCGAAAAAAATGATATCAACGGCCCTGATGAAGATGGAAAAGTCTTTCATCGAAACGTCGGCAAAGAAGATGATGGGGCACTAACCCGGACGGAAACCCGAAAAGCATTAACTTCAATCGTTCGCCGGGAGAAAATGAAATCCTACCGGATCCATCGATATTGCTTTGGCCAAAGGGGAGGGCGCTAAGGTGGCGTAAGCACTCGGAGGAATAATTGCTCCTCTGTAATTTTAACACCCACGAGCAGGATTGCGAACGATTAATCCTTAAATAGCTTTGGCTTTCCAACACATTAGGAGACGCTTTCCAAGAGAGCATGTAAGTTTTTTCAAGGCTAACATTCCTGAAGTAAATAAAGACAAGAAATCATTTACACGCTATCAAAATGAGTAAACTGTGGTAGTGGCAGTATCACGTATATCATAGAAAATACGCTACCATTCATTAGTCACGAGATGCAAGAAATATTTATATCTCCGAGGATTTAAAAAAAAAACTAAATAGTTCACGTTGCAAGTTCGACTAATTCTTTTCGTTGTTTCAACTGCACGTAGAGCCCCTTAATCACAAGGGAATATAGATATTGAATTTAAGCATCATTCACTTAATAAAGGGAATTAGAAGGTATAATAAACTTAGGGAGTCGAGGATCAATAGCAGTAAAGGATACACAGATACGGTAAACTTGCCTTACTCAACACAATACAAATTAAATAAGAAAAAATCCCAATGTTAGTGCGAGATGTGGTGGCTTTTAGATTGTTTTCCAAATCTTACAGAAGAAATAGTTTGCCGGTTTTAGTCAACGACTTCTTTCTGATCAACACTCAAAAATAACTTCAGCTATTCAGAAAATGTGGCAAGGATATTTCCGTCACTACACATTAAACTAATAAGGGTTTAAAACATGATTCGATAGCATGTTAATTATTCTCTCTAACTTAAATACCGAGTAAAGCATTTCTCATTCAGTACTAAAAACATTACACACAGCAACAGGGATACAAAAAATTAAATTTTTATTTACTTAAGCGTTCGACATTTTAAAAAGTAGAATTCTCAATGGCAGATAAGATATTAGAACTTTTACCCAATTATGCATTTCACGTTGGGCATGGCTTAAGAAGACTTTAAAGTGAAAAGATAAGTAGGATACAAAGACAACCTAATTAAAATATTTAATAATAGATTCAGCGATTCTCAAAAAGGATTGAAGTATGAATATTAGTGGTAAAAAATAGTAGAGAGTTTATTACACATGGTAACGGATATATAAAACAGATTGGAAGAGTGGAAGAGGATTGCTGAGAAATAAATGATGGCGACTCGAGAGAGAAACAAAGGACAGGCAAAGTGCGTCAGGGAGTGGGAAAGGGCAAGTAATAATTCCCGCCGAGGATAATGGGAAAAATTCGAGGCCGGCCAAGTTCTTTCCACTTAAATCACTTAAGAAATAGAAGAGAAGCATGCGATCAAAGTAACTTTAGACAAGAAAGTCGTGCCTAACAGGGATCCAATCTACCACTCGGAACATAAATCCCTTTGCAGAGACTCTTAATATACGAACGGGATAAGGGGAACATTATCACACACCCCGAAAATATTTTACGAGTAATCCTGACCATCGAGTTGATTAACAGGGACAATCTGCACCCAGCTTTTTGAAATGGTGAAAGATATAAAACCTCATCATAACTTACTTTCCAACATACTAATTAATCCCACAATTCGCGGCAGAGCAATTCATTACGCGTCCCAGGCGATGAAAGCTCTATATAATAGACAATATTACCAAGAAAGGGCAAGTGCCTGTTAAATAAATATTACATTTTCACAGATTGCATCGCTGCAAGGCGAGATATAAATAAATGGCGAGAACACAGAGATACCAAAGAGCGGTCCAAGACTGTTAATGTACCTCACACAGTTACTGGTATTAATCTTTACCTGATCAGATATTTAATGACACACGTCCATCCTTTTCTGAATAGTTCCATCGTATTCCAACTAGGAGAAAGAGCGTTTGGGAAGTAGGACCAGCTTTCAAGACGGATAGAGCTATCGTAAATAACGCCACGATAACACCACTAATAGTATTGGATTTTTTAAATGGATCGAGAACATTGTTAAATCCTCCTTTCCGACCTACGACTACCCAGAAATTTATCATGTTCTTAAATTCTTAAGGACGCAACCAATAGCTCCAGCACAGTTACATACATATGAAATCACCACAATTCAGCAAGACTGGAGTATATCACAAACAACAGAAAGCTCATAATTTAATCAACATAATGAATTTCTTATTCACTGAAGGCTTAGCCTGTAAGGATCGGAATTTTTATAATAGCTTTAGGATATTTTAGCTATTTTTCTCCTTTACATGATAAAAGGGGGGGTCACAGTAAAAACATTCGTGAACGACTGTTTGATTAAAACAGACTTATGAGCAAAATCCGAAACACATGACATTAAATGGCAAACAGTCGAAAACTCTAGGAAAAAAATAACACAATAAATAGAAAATACGAAAAGATAAACGAAATAAAAAATTTTCAAGTAGAAATAGAAGAAAATACAAGTCAAAGTAAATCATCAACAAATAATACGCACGCAGGGATCGCAATTCGGAACCAGTTACATATTGTCCACTCCCCGCTGCAACTAACGGCCCCGCCTACCGGAATCACTTTCGTTTCGCTCACCCCCACGAAGAGCATTTTCTGCTTGCTAGAATTCGCATGAGCGCAATGTTCCAGTGTGCCATAAACATCGTCATTCGCTCGACGGACATAACCTCGGGTTGGTACGCAATCAAAACAAAAACAAGGTTATTAGCCGCTGTGTTGGTTGAATGTGAAACCTTTATTTTTTACTGAGACGAGGGAATAAAATTAATACTCCCGGGAGAGGATATGCAAGCATGGAAATGTGCTCGAGCGGATGGAGAACTTTTTCTCGCAGAAATTCCACGGAGCTGGCTGAACACAACAAAATCAGTCGGTGCAATTTTATTATTCAACCGCGAGGGAAGAGAGGGGTGCTCTCGGTGAGGAGGAGGAGAGGGTTGGGAGAAGAGGAAGGACCGAGAATTCGCTCTCCCCCCCAGGGTCCTAATTACCATCAACGAGGGAGTATCCGAGCGGGGAAAAAGGGTTTCTGGGAGGGTCGAAAGGGGCCGTTAAGAGGGGAAGAGATATGGAAGACGGGAAGCGCAGTGGAGGATTGGAAGGAAGGTGGGAGATGGGGAGAGACATGTGAAGGGATAGAACAAAGAGAGGGTGAAGGACTCATTGGGGTGGGGGGGTGGTTGAAAGGAATTCTAATCTAGGTTGTAACCACGTGCATCCGCCTCAAGGGGTGGCGGCACGAGACGATGGGACGCAAGCCATTATGTACCATGTGAATAAGAATAATAATTTAAATATGAATTTTTTTAAACAACCACGTTTTTAAAACGGACTAAGAAGTATAAAATAATTTCTCCTACACCATTCAGATTTATAACCCTATACGGATTGTCCTGAACATTTGTGATTGTGAATTTTAATAGCTATGAAAATACTTATACGATTTAAAACGAAAAACGTGAGGCGCATGAAATAGATAATCGATGCATGAATAGTTCACCTAAGTCACTAACAATTTTATTGTACTGCAAATGATATGAACTGTTGCGTGAGTTTTCTCTACGACATCTACTCCCTACACTTCTGACTATTACCTATTGCATACGCCCCTTGTTTTTCGTTTTAAATCTAACGTCTATTTTCATGCCTATTAAAATTCAGAATCACAAATTTTCAGGACAATCCGAATGGGGTTAGGAATCCGTATGGGGCTATATATCTGTATGGGGATAGGAGAAATAAAGTTATACTTCGTAGTCCGCTTTCAAAACGTGGTTGTTTAAAAAAAATATTTAAATAATGATTTTCTGCGTTTTAGTCTTGTGTGATCATATCCCGAATGGATAATTGTTATGCCTATCTACCAATAAAATTTTACAGTTCAGTGGACAATACGAATGAATTCGTCAATAGTATCGCATTCGATGACAGAGGATTTTCCATTTTGCGCTCCGCTGTTTCCCCTTTTATCATTATTTATTTTTATAATTCAGAATTAAATCATATAATATATGTATTATTATTGCATTGCGATCCAGTTCTGAGCCATGTTTAAAGTTTCAAGACTCTAGGTCAACGAGAGGTTTGCTTAAAATCCATTACAAAATTTGTACCGAACAGACAAACATACTCTCTAAAAGTATTCGAGTGAAGTATGACTCCAATAGAGTGAGGTTTTCCTCCAGCTTCGAGTGAAAACTGCACCCCTCGTATCGAGCGAAACGTCACTCCAGGTTTTGAGTGAAAGATTCACTCGAGGCTTCGAGTGATTGTTCTCTCGTTGTTAAAAGGGAAAGATTCACTCGAAGCGTCGAGTGATTGCTCTCTCGTTAAGAGTGAGATTTTATTTACTTATTTTCACTACCCCGAATACAGCACAATGGACCAATTTACGTCGGTTGAATAACAGTATCAACGGACGATACAGAAACACCCATGTCCTGGGCAGAAAATACTCCAAGCTATTTTCATACCTATTACAGCACAATGGGCCAATTAACGTCGCTTGAATAACAGTATCAACGGACGATACAGAAACACCCATGTCCTGGGCAGAAAATACCCAGGCGTGACTCGAACCCGCGACCCTCGGGTTAGCAGGCGAGGACTTTACCCCGACGCCACCGGGGCAGACCGATTTAGAGTGAGGTTTAGAGTGAATTTATTTGCAACACACAAATATAAAAATTACAGATTACAATGCAAATGCAGCGTCAAAATTGAACAACAAACGCGTAAAGTATAAATATCAAGATACATAATGGAACAATATATCTATTTATACATTTTCTGCATCTATTCTTAAAAGTAGGGAATGGAAATCATCCACACAATATAATGGTGTGGCCAGGGTTGAATACAACAGTGATTCCCGGCAAAAAATATATTGGGATGCAACAAAAAATTAATGAAAAATGAGTACGTACTTGAAGCTATTCGTCTAAGGGGTGGGTGGTCGCATCCATCAATGTAGAATCGATAAGTTTTAAAGCTAAGGTCATTTGGGCCATAGGGAAGAGGTAAGGGAGAAAGGGTGGATAGAAACCCGGCGTCGGTATTAGCCTGCTCTTAACGAAAGGCGCCACGGGGCTTAACGTCTCATACGACATACGGAGTATTGCACTTAAGCGCCTTCCACAAGACACTCAAGTAGTGATCGGGTTTCCTCTGAAAAATATCCTCCTCGGCAGGGATTTGAACCCCGGACGACCGTATGGTTAGGCAGAACTCTATCCACCACTCCAACCCGATCCCCTGGGAATAGAAAAACAACAAGAAATACTAAATGCTTATTCTAAACGCATACTTGAAAATTTAAATTAAAATCTCCATCTCATTTCTTTCATTACATTCAACCCCCATCCGTATAACGAATCCAAGTTATTTTTCTTCAATACCACGAGCGCCCCTGAGGAGATCTGAGACGAGGGTTGTTCCGGTGCGCGTATTTTACATCTTCTGACTTCCTTAACATAATGTCGCTCACTTTGTACACTGTCAGGACTTCCGTCGAGTTCACTCCAAAAGTTCGTGCCGAGGGGGTGTGGGGGATGGGGATGGACGAGGAGGACAGGGCGGGGTGGGAGGAAATAGCGCGGAGTGAACGCTTTGCCCGATGGGAGAAAGCCGGGAGTGGTTGGCGATGGGATACATTACGGGAGAGGCACACGAGGCATGTGAGAGGGAGAGGGCGGGTGGAGTGAGGGGGGGGGGGAGGCGTGGGAAAGTCAAGAGTGGGCGGGAGAGGGGAAGAGGGAGGCAGCAGGGGGTGGCCGAGACGCCAATGGGAGGGCGGGAAGGGAGGTCGGGCAAAGCGTGTAATCCGCTGGAAGTCAAACAAAGAAAGGAAAAGGGACGGGAGAACGGGGAGTGCAGGAACGGAGATATAAGGAAGGAGAGAGGGAGAGATAGATAAAGAAACTAAGACGGAGGAATGACTGCATTATCAAGGAGAAACTGAGACCTTCTGGTTCCACGTAGCGGGGACGTACGGGGACGCAGGGCGAGGGAGAAGTAAAACAAAGGAAGGCGAGGAGGAAGACAAAAGAGAGGAGCGGCAGATTAAATGAGAGTTTATTTGCGACTGAGACACTCTGCTCCCGGGGCACGATTACGGGCAGCTTTCTTTCATTAGGAAAACCCAACATGGAATAACGGGCGCTTGATGTCGGGAAGACTATTTTTTACAACTGTCATTTCGAAGCTTTATTCTGATGCAATCGAAACAAACACCACAAAATAACGATCAGTGGATCATAATGACTGAGCTAGATAAAGATGCTTCCGTCTGCAAGCTCTGCAATGCATGCTTGGGATGCAATCGAAACAAACACCACAAAATAACGATCAGTGGATCATAATGACTGAGCTAGATAAAGATGCTTCCATCTGCAAGCTCTGCAATGCATGCTTGGACGAGGGAGTCAAATTTGCAACGTTTCAAAATCATTAAAATGCATGCTTTCTGAGAGGCTTTTCCATTTAGTTGCTGCGACAGACAGAATTGTAACCCTTCGGATTAAGTGCATGAAAGGTTGCGTCTCTTTCAGCGGTTTGTCAAACAGTTTGAATAGATGAATGTGTGACGCTAGTCACTGACGATGTGGAGCTAAGAAATGATTAGTTTCAGCTGTCATACGAAGAAAAAATTTGGAAAAGTTAAAAAAGGTACGTTATGAAGGTATTGTTGAAGTATACCTTGTGTAAATATTATAATGTTAAGTATTATTTTAAATTCAATACATTCAATACAAACACGTCAAATTAAAAAAATGTTACAATCAAATAAATTGCAATTTTATTGAAAAATACGAAAAAAAGCACTTTTAAAAAAATAATAAAAATAGCAGTATTTTTTTATGGTGATGTATTATAATTCCGTCCATAGAGGGTAGATCGAATTTGAAAAAAAAAATTAATTCAGAAGAGATCTAATGGGGAAAAATAAACCCATTTAATCGCCATTGGAATGTAACGACCTAAAAAAAAGTCAAGGCATGAGGAAACTGCGAATAATGGTTTCTTAAAACTTGAAATAGACTGAAATCGTATCACTATCTACATCATTACTGAAAGTCGCGTAAGTGATACATATTCTAGAATAAGTTCCCCAAATCCTAAGCTAGAGACAAGCACTTGAAACGCGCAATACACGACGTGAGATTAGCATAAAATTATACTAACAATAATTTAAATTTACGGCCACGCTTTCCATTAAGCGGTAGGAGTTCAAATTAACGATATGATGGGGGAAAGAAATATGGAGAGAAAATTCTCATTTGGCGAGGGAGAGAGAATCTCCAACGCTGAAGGGACGAGGGTGAGCAAAAAATATCGTGAAATAAGAATGGGAGGGGGTGGGTGGGATAGAAACAAAAGACTGAGGGCGTGAAGAGGGAAAATTGCCGGGCGAGGGGGAATGGAGGAACGAGAAAAGGAAGATGAAGAAGGGATGACAGAGGGGGTTGGTGGATGTAGGACACGATGGGGAAAGACCGGACGAAGATGACGAAGAGAGGGGGTGGTTGAGGAGGCACGTGTCGGGAGGGGAGGGAGGGAAGCCAGAGTCGGGGATGGTGGCTGAATGGGGAATGGGCAAGAGGAGGGAATGGGGGAGACATTTGATAACAAGGGAGGAGGCGGTAGACGAGATTCCGTGAAGCCTGTATGAAACCATGCATGATCCTAAGCTAATGGTCTGTTGCACAAACGACACACATGTATTCAATAAAGGTATTGGGCTAATATGCCATTGCAACCAGTCAATAGGTGCTGTAGAAAAATTCGATTACATTATGGGTTTCATCAATGGCCTCATAAGTTATGGAATGGAGTAATGAGCTCCATAAGTGACTAAGATGGTGTACGCGCAATGTACTGCTTGCAGACTTAATTATTTTTTGATTAGCTTCACTAATTCAAGAGTAATGTCGTGTAAGTTCGTCTAAATGTGAGCATTTTTTAATTACAAGTACTTCGCGTTTCGACTCAAAATCTTCGTCTTATACCTGATGATGACCCTGAGAGTGGAAACGCGTTGTGCTGGTAATAAAAAACTGAGAAAAAGTGCGATTGTCGTTATCTTTACTTAATTATTTGATAAAAACAGTTAGTATGCGAGGTATGTCGAGTTTGTTTACTCTTGCTGACAAATTAATATGTGCATTAGTAAATATATGCATAGGATAAATCTTCATACATTTAGTCCCACGGTAGAGAAGCAAAATAAATAGTCGAAGTAATTAACTTTAGGTAAATAAAGTTATGAAATTAGAGGATGTGTTCCTGCGACCGGAATATTATTACGAGGTCCATGGATCACATTACTATTGACTCCACAACAAAATTTTCTTAAAACCAGCCATGCGTCGAGTAAACTAGCTGGCGTGATAGCGTGGAAATATCGAGCAATGCGGAATCAGCACTATGCATAATCGCCCGAATTCGAACTTAAATACTTGACCATGTAATTAGGACAACCCTAGTTCGGTAGTTGCCCCAAGCAGGAGCAGGTAGCTTTCCACTCATCACGATCATTCCTCAAACGCAACGAACTCCTCAACTAACATCGTTCATCTTCATGTGGCTTTGTACGGGCCGGAGACTTATGCCTTCTCGGAAAGAGGACGTGACCTGACTGGAAGTTGGTTGTGGAGATTCATAGAAGGCAGGAAAGATGGATTAAGGACGTATTGATTGGAGAGGGAATGGAGAAGAAGCTAAAAGACAATGCTGGTTTATATAAGAGCAGGTAAAGATAGGAAATTTTGCATACTAGAGAATGAAAAACTTACGACGAATTTGAGAGGAACTGGGCGACGGGCAAATGATTAACGCCGACTAATTAAATACTGTTCCAGCGGATTGGAAGAATGCTATAATCGATTCGTTGTAAAAAGGGAAGGGAGGAAAGACCGAATGTAATAATTAGCGGGCCATTAGTTTATTGAGCATCCCGGGAAAAGTGTTCAGTAAAATATTACTCGAAAGAGTGAGGAATATTACTTCCGACAGAATAGGGGGTGTGCAGTGTGGGTTTTTGCCTGGGAGAGGATGTTGTGACCAGCTTTTTGCACTTCAGCAAGTGATAGAAAAATGTATGAGTGTCCGAAAGATTGAAAGAAGTTGTGGAAGGTTTTGAGAGACTATGGAGTGAATGGGCAGTTATTGAATGTTATGATGGCAATGTATGACAATAGTAAGTCAAGTGTAAGAGTTAACGGAGTTCTGAGTGATTGGTTTGTAATAAATCGGGGTGTAAAGCAAGGATGCGTAATGTCTCCATGGCTGTTTTATGTATTTATGGATAAATGTGTTAGAGACGCATGCAGTGAAAACGACGGTGTTTTGATTGGGAATGTAAACGCACGAGTTCTGCTATATGCGGATGATGCTTCAGACAGTAAACAGGGATTACAGAAGCTCCTAGATAGGTTTTGTGAATCAACGGAGAAAATGGAATTAAAGGTAAATACGCGCAAGACTAAAGTAGTAGGTTATGATAAGGAGAAGGGGGAGAATAACTGTATGATGAGGGCGAATGGTGAATTAATTGAACAGGTGGATGATTTTGTGTACTTAGGTAAGATATATGCGAAAGATGGAAGAATAGATGAGGAGACAAAGAGACGTGCGAACGCTGGAAGGAAAGTGGTAGGTAGCATGTGGAGCATATCAAGGAGAATGTCTTCCCTGAGTGCTTGTCTAAGGAAGCGAAAATTGCGGTGTACAAAAGTGTACTTCTTCCCACTTTGCTATATGGTAGTGAAACATGGGTATGTCAGGATAGACATAAGAGTAGACTAAACGCCGTGGATATGAGTTATCTGATGAGTATTTGCGGCAAAAGTAGGATGGATAGGGTCAGAAATGAGTGGGTCATGACTGAATGTGGGTTAAATGCTCCAGTAATGGACGTGTATGAAAGGAGTGGGCTTCGTTGGTTTGGCCATGTTGAGAGAATGGATGAGAGTCGAATAACAGATATATGAGAGTAGAATGAATAGTGTGAGAGGTAGAGGTAGGCCGAGAAAGTTGTGGTTGAATGTGGTTGACGAAATTCTTAGGAGGAAGAATATGAGGAGTTTTAAAAACAGGAGGGCATGTATGAAACAGTGTATGGGGGTAAATGAGGCAAAAGAGATTTGCAAGGATAGGTCAGTATGGAGGAAATTATAGAAGCAGAGTTAGGTGCACAATTATGTATTAATGAGTGAAACATTTTCACTGAGCCTACCCCGGAAGGGAACGTGATGGGTATGTATGTATGTAATTAAATACTACTTCTAGGAAACTTTATTCATTACAAGTATTCCACCGGTAAAATGTAGGTGTTTTTGATCTGAGAAAATCCTCGCAGTTTTCTACACTTTCGCGGTTCTTTATCACTCCAGTACTTCTATTTTCGCCTCGGCATTCGTATCTGCGCTTCTTCATCCCATCAATAAAACCTATTCTCTTTCTTCTCTTTCCCCACTTCTCCTATATCCTTCCCTCTACCATAGTCATCCAAAGTTTCCAAACAACCACTAATTCAGCTGGTAAAAACTCAGTGATGAAGAAGTACCTATTCCATGTACGTCCTTTACAGGACATGCCACAGATACCTCCTTGAACACGTCCATCTATTGAGTGCTTATAGGACTATTTCAACATAGCTCAGATACATTCGCAGTAAGGTAAGGGTGCATAAAGGTAAGGGTGTTGGGGAGCCTGAAATATCGTGCGGTATTAGCTTTGAAGAAAGGCAAAGGGGAGGAGACCAGAGAGGGCTTAAACATGGAATGCGAAGAAGGGGAGATGAAGGAGGAGAGGAGGAAGAGAAGAAAAAAAAAGCTAATGAAAGATGCCACGGACGAGAATGGGAGGGAGGGGTGAAGAATTGGGCGACGTGAAGAGATATGGGCGAAGGGAAACGGAGAATGCCGTAAAAAACGTGCGAGATGAAAGGGGCCATATTTTAAGGACGGGACGGAAGAAAACGATCGTTTGATGGCCAGCTACAACTCCCATTCCTCCTTCCTCTCCTTCATATCTCCTCGTATCCTAGGAGACCTTCTAGAGTAATGCCATGGAATCGAGGAAAAGGAAAATGGAAAAACTTTTTTATTTACTTTTATTTGGACGCATATTAGGGAAGGAAGGACACTGAACCATGGCGTATTAAAGAAGGCAGAGAAGAACTCGAGAGGAAAGACGGTCGTAATTCAGTGAAACACGACGGATTCCGAGCGAAATTCACTTCTGGTTCCCTGTTGACCTTTTAAGGGTCGGCAATCCGAGAAGGAAAGATTGGTGAGCCCCTCGCAGATATTTACAAATTACTCGACGATTCTTACAAATCAAGATAAATTGGCAACATAAAACCAGGCCGAATCTCAGATTAGCAGCTCAATGCTATCTTCGGCGTACTTCAGAAATAGCTTTGATTAAATGATTTTAGCCACGGCAGTAACAC
The DNA here is from genome assembly GCA_963169105.1 of Ceriagrion tenellum. Classification (NCBI taxonomy): domain Eukaryota; kingdom Metazoa; phylum Arthropoda; class Insecta; order Odonata; family Coenagrionidae; genus Ceriagrion; species Ceriagrion tenellum. The sequence continues at coordinate 45,364,200 of OY720637.1, forward strand.
GGCTTCCAAAGGCCTTAATTCGAAATTTAAAATTACGCTTAAAAAAACAACAGACATTATGATTGACAACAGGCGTTTTTGCTAAAATCAAAATGATCCTCAACCGATCAATCGGAATTCATTCAATATTGATCAATCATCACTGATCGTTCAATCCAAAAGGCGCCCACACACGATCAGTTATGGATTAATGCCAGTCCAACTGTTCATTCCAGAACCTACCGTGAGTGCGGCACTCATTCCAAGCATGACTTCACATGACGCCAGGAGTGATGAATCCAACCGGTTGGAATTCCAAGAGAGACGACGCGCCAAAAGTGACCGTATAGGGATCGCGAAGTGCAGGTACTCGCACATTGTATCCTTTTCAGCCGGCTAGTTTGACAATTTGCAGTAGTTCTGACAATCTAGACATCTAGCTCTCTAAAAGCGTACATAATTCTTTACTTAACATATGAGAATGTCTTCCCTGAGCCTCCAGAAAGTAAACTCGTTTGAATTTTGATGGTTCGCGGCCCAATACTGAAGGCTTTGGCCTGGCATATAACTAGCAAATTCCTGGCGTGCCCGTAAAGACACGCCCGGTATCAATCCGTAACTGACAGTGTATGGACACCTTAAAAGTCAAGCCCTCCACCTTCCCCAATCTAATGCTAGTCTATATCTGTCCCCTCCTACAGATGTACCCCTTCCAGTGGTCCCCACCCGCAGATCCGATTGGGGGACTATTTTACCTCCGGAATATTCCACCAAGAAGAAAGCCATCATGCAGTTTCTAGAGTGCATGTGTGCATATTCTAGATGGTTTATGTGGCAGTTTCCTTGTTGCCTTCCACATCGCAATACCCCGGTCGGTATCGAGAACTTCACTCTCGCACGAAGCTGTGGCTGTTAAGTCCGGTCCGGTCTTCTTGACCTGTGCCATCAATGCCTTCTGCTGAGACAGCTGCCGCTCATTAGATGGGTCAGTTCTGGGAGCATGTAAGTGTCGAATTCCAGAATTTTTCTCGTCTCTTGGCCTCGAACCTTGGAACTGGAGTCGAACAAACTACCACCAGGTTGTCAATATTGAGGCCCATCCCGGCCTCGATATTGATAACCTACTCACAAACAAAACTAAAACTATTCATGAAGCGGGTAGAAAAAAAATCAAGAGTAAAAGAACTGTAATAGCTTATCAAAGGAAAAACGCAAACTACGGTCAACCAGAAAAATGAGCGACAATCAAGCGTTGATTACTGAGGACGAAACTGTGCCAAGGCCTTTCACGCAGAATAACGAGATAATGCTCTGCTCAAGGATTTTCACATCCACGCACGCTCATCGACCTAATCGCGAAACGAAGATTAATAATTATTCGTATGAATACGGGGAATAGGTGCGGGTGCTGGCGGGAGAAGCACCGCCGCGACGGCGAGCTACGGCAGAGCGAGGCACGAGGACGATTCTCACTCCCTGCGTCCCGGCGGAAGCTCCGACAAATTAATACAATGGTCACGCGCGTAATTGGAGAGGAAAAGGAAAACACAGGAGCGTGGGTAGGATGGATGAGGGAGATGGGGGAGAGACGCGGGGGTGACGCAGGGTGGAGCGATCGCCACGGGGACCCCCCGATCCCGTCCCCCTCCCCAGCGGAGGAGAGAGGGAGGGACAACTCCCTCCGGGAGACAACGGAGGGAGAGTGGCAGGGGGGAGCTGAAGGCGGGGGGGGGGGGTGCTGGCGGGTGCGGCGAGGTCCTCCTGAGGGATGGAGGAGCGCGGAGAGGAGCGGAGATAGGCGAGTCCAAATCGCTCGGATTGAAGGGAGAAGAGAGGGAGGTGGAGATTTGAATGGTCCTGGGAAGCGAGGCAGGGATATCAAATTATGGCAACAAAAAGGTCAGTGGCAACCTCCACCACTAGCAAAATAAAGGCATTGTTATTCTGGATGAAGAGTAACTGAAAACACCATCTCATACATGAAGATTCTACGGTATTAGAGGAGACATAGTTATATTACTTTCAATAAATAACAACTTTTAGGAATGATCTACCACTATAAATTCCATTCTCTCGTATTCGCCGACCATGGTTTCAACATGCATGATTCAACTATCAAGGCTGTAATTTAAAGTAATTACCAAGATAATTGCATCATTAATATCGAAACCATAGTAGGCTAAAGTATTCGAGTCTGGATTTTATTATGAGATAAATTTAGAAATCAAATCCCACGCAGTAAGTCTGTAACGTTATCCCCGAGTAATAATCTGGGGAACACAGATCCCTCATTATTCTTTTTACTACAATTAACAATTTCCTATCTCAACTATGTCTCCAGTGTTACAGCTGCATTTAGAGGCAAGAGATCATGCGTTTTATGAGTACATGATACACATGTGTTCCACACATGTTCACTTGCTTGTACATATTAGATGGGTCAAGATGCAGATCATTTGGTGCTTTCTCTCATATTACCCTGATCTCATCGGAGAATAACCAAGACTCGGAAAGCTGCAGGTTTAAAATAATTGACGCACGAACGGCGTACGATTGTTAGTTCACAAAACAAAGAATCAAATACAGAATCATATCCTTAATCATTCAGTTCTAATACAGAATCATATCCTTAATCATTCAGTTCTAATACAGAATCATATCCTTAATCATTCAGTTCTAAAAGACATCGTCATATAGTCATGACAGTGACGCATCATAATTCACCAATATTACGATATTTAACTAATTAGAAAGATATAATTTTTTTAAAATAATTTAAGGATTTGAATTTCGTCCTTCACTAACTTGTCAATGAATGGAAGCACCCGGACGGTGAGGGAGAGTTAGAATAAGCGGCAAAACCCAAAGACGGAGAGGGGGGAGGAAAGTCGGAAGAAGCGGGGCTAAAACAGGGGGTCCGCCCGGGGCGAATGATCGACCGAAGCCGGCCAGGAGGAGGTGGGGCAACGAATTACATAACCGCGATGTTATGGCGAACTCCCGAGAGAGGGAAATGAAAAGAAGGCGAAAGAGTGGAATGGGAGAGGGTTGATGGGAGGGACGGCGCGCGGCGGGGAACAAGAGCTCAGACAAGATGTCAGGCGGAGAAGATGTAAGAGAGGAAAATCGGGGGGGAGGGAATGGGGGGTGCGGAATGGTCGGGGAGTCACAAACATCAATGAGGCGAACCTAGCCAGACGCCAGGAGCTGGCACGGGTGGCGAAAACATGCCGCCAGCGAACACCTCTCGAACGCTAACGGATTAGGGACATCTACACGAGGACAGGCACAGATAGCCCTAAATCATGAGGATTTGAAGAACAACATGGAGTTGATCTCGTCTCCAAAGTCAACATACCGGAAAAAATATATCCTGGCGCACGTCAAAGCATGGCAACTCAATTTTCAGTCCTTCCAAAGGGTGATGTTAACTCAAATCGGCCAAGAATCTCGGAATACTCATTTTTTTGCCGGCATACACACACAAGTCGCAGTACACATTTATAGAGGGAGTATTGCGAAACGCCCACAGGCGATATCGTTTATTCCACAGGTGATATCGTTTTGAACTCATAAATTAATTTAAACAAAAATGAATCAAACGTCTCATCCTACAGACTGAGTACTGCACTTGAAGTGCCCTCCACAGGACACTTTAGTAAGGATCGGGTTTCCTCTGAAAAATATCCTCCAAATTCAAACTCTTAACTGGTTTAATTGGTGGCTTCAGGCGTAAATTTATGGAATTTGTTAACATGATGATGAAACGACCCGGGTTTCTGCGTTCAATGTTTACTTCAAGAGATGACGTTGAGCGTTTAAACCCGGATCGTTTCAAATAAAAACATGTGGAAAAACAAAGTTATAAGTTAACATCAAACTCTATCGAAAAATATGTAAAATTACTGCCAAAACTTTCACACACGCTCATCAGATATTATTCTTAGTGAGACTCGGACTTTCAACCCGATATACATACACAATTTATTCAAAAGCAATTGACATCAGCAATGTCTAAAAAATAAACAATTATAATCAAAACACATCAAAAGATTAGTTTCACACACACTAAATAGCAAATGTTTAGTCCCGTTGTCGAGTACTGACACTTTTTTAGAAACCAGATAAATACATGGTCTGTTGGTTGAGGGTTAATTCAGACAAAAAATGACAAATTAATTTAAAAAAGCAAAAACTTACGTTGAATACATTTCAAAATTACTTGGTACTTTTTCAGTGTTGCATAGGCGACATCATCAACAGGCCAGGATGATTATGCCGCCTAGGCAACGAAACTGGTCGATTAAGAATACAACACTGAGAAAAAGTACCAAGCACTTTTGAAATTTATTCACAATTGATTTTCATAAGGTAAAGCCTGTAACAAGCCAGAGATATACAACATACAGAGAAGACTGTATTTTATGTCAATATTAATGACTTCGAAGTCGGTAACCTTAATTATCACTCAGCAAAATGTTCCTAAAAACCCCAAACCGATTTCTCCTCCACAACACATTCCATTATACGTTCGAGTATCGCGACAATGAGACAAAATCCAGCATGTTACGTTAATAAAACACGTGAGAGCTCACGTGTGGATTCATCACGTTCTACGCGCTCACTCGTGGGAAATGAAAGCGCGGCCTTTCCGTCGCCGGCAGAACAAAACAAGCGAGGAACCGAAATGGAGAAAGGGATAAGACGTGGAAGGAGAGAGAGAGAGGGAGAGAGACACAAGGGAAGACAAAAAAGAAAGAGGGTGCCCGGAGAGGCGAGAGACGATTGGCGTGGGGCGGGGGGGGGGAAACATCCCACTCTGTTACGACACATCACGGACGAACACACGAGGAGACAAAAAGGCGGGAGGGGGCGGAAGAGGTCGCCGAGGAAATGGACGGACTGGGGATGAGTCGATGGAGAGACGGATTGGGGGGGAAGGGGGGGCGGACATGAGAGGGATGACGAAACAAGGGAGAAGAGAAGCCCGGTCTCGAGAGAAGAAAAAAGCAACACGAAACGCAAGTCGGGCGCAGGAAGGTGTGGAAGAAGAGGGGCTCCGCCGAAGGAAATGAACTCCATGGTAGAAGTCCTCGAACAACGGACAACCGCTCACCTCTCGAGCGAGTGTCGTAACCAGGGAGTGCCAACTTAACGTTATATTTCTTTGATTGGGGTGCTAACTGCTTACCACAATAATAGATGGCGTTACTTGTCACCGCGAAATTCAAATCCGGGAGGTTCACTACTGTATATTTTAAGTTTTATATTTTTTTGACCATTTTAAACGTCCCTGATTAATCTCCATGACATTGAATTATGGTATAGCAAAAAATATTCTGAAAATAGCTTTATATACTGCATATTTAAGATAAAAATCCTTTTATCATCAAGAATTGGAAGAAATACCTGGTAACTTGATCCCAAATGAATGCCTGAAACACCTACAAATCCTAAATTCTCATGATTTCAATGATGAAGAAACGTAGGGTAAAGAAATTTAATTACTGTTATTATAAAAAATAAAATTTATTGCATAAAAAGTAAATTAATAGATAAGTCAAATACACATAAATACATGAGGAAGTGATATAATGGCTGTAGCAATAAGCATTCAAAATTTTCCCCATCAATGGTACATCCTCGACTGCCTCTGAAAAAATATTTGCAGCATTAATTTAAGATATATGGCAAATTCAATCGAGAGGCATGAAATTAAATAGCCAAAATAGGTTTGCTCCTGGTACACAGACACCAGAGAAACTAGAAAGAATAGGTAGAATTTGAAATGAAAATTATTTTCTGCTGTAAAATTACCAACCACTGTTCCAAGGAGTGTGCTAAATTAAACTGTGGAAACCCAAATATATGGAAAATAATACAAAACATTGCAGTAATAGAGGAATCCCATTAAAAGTTAAATATGGAAATTGAAATACACACATGTACTACACCTTAAAACAATATTAATGCCACTGGAACAATATAATAATGGCATTAAGTACTTGAAGCATTTTTAATAAATTTTGACTCAGAAGACAGTTAATCTAAATGTCATTATGAAAGAATCACCATTGCCACAATTATATATTCCAATAGCTGAAGAAGATGAGGTTTTTTAATGTAAACAACCACCAAATTCTGACGGATTAATGAACTCCAATGAAAAATTTGTAACATTTCACCTAAAGCAACAATAGAAAAACATTACCACCACAAATTCATGCGTGAAGCAAAAACCAGTAATCAAATAAGTGAATAACTTAAATAGTCACGAATCTGGGAAACAAATTCTTAGGAGGAATATTAGGGGTCTCAGAAACAGGAGGGCATGTATGAAGCAGTGTATGGTGGTAAAAGAAGCAAAAGAGGTTTGCGAGGGTAGGTCAGTATGGAGGAAATTATTGAAGCAGAGTTAGGTGTACAAATATGTATTTATGAGTGAAACTTGTTGACTCTACCTACCCTGGAAAGGAACGGTGTGATTGGAATGAATGTACCATGTTAATTGTACATAATTATTGACAAATAAATATGACATACATCTACTCTGATGAGCAGAACAATTGATCAAAAGAAATAAGACATGCACAAATATACATGCACAATATGCATACACATGCAGATGGGTCATGCATAGGGGTCAAATTCCTGTTTGCAGCCAGCTCACTGAGGAGCAGACATTGTGGGCTACCTTTGGTCGGATTCATATCCTTAGAGATTCCTGGTTTTGCTGTTTACATAAGGAATTACTGTTAGCTCCAGCCAGTTCAGCTCATGAAGTCACAAGCCCTTGCACCACGTAAAGGTTAGAACCGGGAAGGGAAAATAGGGAAAAATGACTGTTACAGGAAGAGGAAGAGTATCATAGAGGACAGGAAGGTGGAAGATAAGAGAGAAGCCTGGCACTGGCATTAGCCTGCTCTTAACGAATAATGCCTAGGGGACCCACAGGTTTACGTCCCTACCGAAAGACGTGCTCTTATTATGAAGGATCAAAGCATTCTAGGATGTCTACATGAATTCCTCAATCTGTTAAACAAAATTGCTTAATTGCAAATTGTGCAATGGAGAAGGCAACTTTTTCTTTTACATCTCTCCCATGCTCAGCATAAGGTAGCAAGTCAAAATTAATCACTTAGCGGGCAATGGGTATGCATAAGGAGGACACCTGACACTGGTGAGCAACAGTCTTCAAATGTAATTTCACAGGTTGCTAGCACCTGGCAAAGAAGCCAGAATTTGAGAAGTGGAAGTAGAAGCATCTTCATTCATTAGGGTAGACACATTCACAGAATAGGCTAGCTGAGAAGCACCAGACTGTATTGGTTTGCCAAGAGGCAAGAAAAGGGTTGGCAGTATATTAATATTGAAGCGAGTCAAGGTGCTGTTAATGAATTGGCTCCATTCAGAATGCTTCTCACAAATGCAAAAATTATCAAATAGCTTTGCCACATCTCACTGATTCAATTTTGAATTGCCACAGAACTCTCACTATTTTTCAGCTCTGGTGTCATCCAACATATCATGCAATACAAGAATTAGTGCCATGAATCCCTGAAGTAGAGTCAATGCCACAGTGTATGTGCCAACACAACCATGGCAATAGCCAACATAAGCTGCTCAATTCACTACATACACAAGAGTTTATGCACACAGCCAGAGTAAAACCATCACTTGCTTGTGCATGCAACTTCATTTGGGCAACCATGCTAGCAAATATTGAAACTGAACAACACTCACAATATACCCTGGTGAAAATAAAATGTGAATGAAGCAACAAAAGTGTGCATGAAGAGTACTAAAAGCATGAAAACAGTGACAAAAGTGTGATTTGTAACACCTAAAGTGTGAAGTAAGTGTGATGAAAGTGGGCGAATGGAGTGCATGTAAATGAGTAAAAAGTGTGAATAGCATTCCTAAAGTGTGACTCAAGTATGCATGTGAGGTATGGAACATTTAATGAAATTAAAGAATACAAATAGGAAATAGAAAGGGTAACGAAGGTCTACAATTATGTACATAATTAATATTATTAAAACAAATGGTAAACTGTTTACCAAGAATTGTTGTCCCACTTAAAAATTTAAATAAGGGGTGGTTTATCAATAATCATCGTAGGTTATTTTGAGTTAAACATCATTATTCACAATCGTATACAGACATATTGTGGCAATGAATAAAAGAGTTATTATACATAAACAGTGAAAAAAGTGTGCCAGAGGTGTGCATGAAAAATGTGCAAGAAGTGTGTAAAGATTGTACATGGTAATATCACAGAGTACACAGAATATTTTATGGTAATATTCAGAAAAAGTGTGCAAAGACCAGCATGAACATTTTCTGCATATTTTTTCACATTTTATTTTCACCAGGGTATGACAATGAAAGGCCACATCTCCCCAACCATGAAAAGCACAAGCCACAGCCATTGGAAAATATACCACCCAACCAAAAACCTGGCATGCAATGAAAATAACTTCAGTCACCAAAACTTGAGAAAACTCATTTCTTACATTTCTAACAAAACATGCTTTGCACATAAAAATTACACTCATTAATATAAAGGTTCATTTAAAGTAAAAAGCGAATTATATGTATGGGTATGCAACTTATGTCATTGCTAAAGAAGCAAAGAAAAGATTAAATGAACAATGATCCGGACCACCAGAGCAAAATAATCTCCAGGAATATCAATATCGTAGCCAATAGGAAACTAAATCAAGACTCGACATCCAAAACCATCATACTATCAAAGCAAAACATAAGTCTCCCGTAGTTAACCTTAACATCCACCATGATGCGACATAGATGAAAATAATGTGATAAAAGATAGTAGAATATGTACATGTTGTTCTTGCACAACTTCCGTACGCCCTTTTCACGAATTTCCTCTCTTCCTGCTCCCATCATTTCCACTGTCACCGCTGAGTCTTTTCTTATTCCTCTAACACAAGGCACACTACCTGCAAAATTTCCGGCAAGTAATGAAATGTAAACAAATCAAAACCTCAATTCTCTATGGAAGGTTTTTGCTAAGGAAAACTATTTTTTTAAATCACGTTCTGCAATCATTCGAAGATGACAACAAGACAAAAGTTTATCATACCACTGAGTTTGTATTTTCGAATCCTAATCGTTTCGAATCCTAAGGAATCCTAAGATGAACACAAGGTTATTATTTAAACTTAAATCTGTGTTATATACTGCCACTGTAGTGTATCAATTTCGTAAGAGATTTACTATGTGGGGTAGAAAACTTGACAACACAAAATTATAGGATAATTTATAACAAACAAAATTTAACCACAAGCCACACCATACCTGGCGAATGTTCGCGGAAATCGGAAAAACCTACACCCTTTGGACTGACATCCAATAACGGCACAAGAATTGCGCATTTAGAAGGATTTCATTTCATCTCCTGTGAAGTTCGACTCCTTCTCACCATTCCAAGAATTTCTATCACGTTAAATAAAACTTAGAAATTCGTTGTTTCAAACTAGTGCAAGTACAACGTCTGCTGCGTCTGACGTAGTCAACTGTTTATCGTTATAATTGTAGTTAACTAATAGTTTTAGCAACAAAAGCACTCCTGAAAACGCAGAACCCTGAAATTAAAAAATTAAGACGGCTTTTTTCAAAAATATTTATTAAAATATGTACATAGCGCCATAGTCAGATTTACCACATTTATAGGTGGAGTTACTGGCGCTCGGAGAGGGTTCTGCTATACCAGTCGGACAGTGCTGGTCGTAACCCTCGCCGAAGGGATAGGGGAAGGGAGGATAGCAGAACTTTGGATTGGATATTGAACACTAGAAGGACCGGAGCTTGATAGCTACCTACTACGAAGGACCTACACAGGTCAATTTTCCGGGTATTATTTCATTTAAACATTTCCTTATTTTTTTGCATTTTCATAATCTAATTCGTACAATTTCGTTATCAGCTTTATTTGAAAACATTGAATATAGCAAGTCCTCGGTATTCGTCTCGTCATTTCGACTTACGTCTGATTCGATGTTACGTCCATGCTGACAAAGGTCGTCGGAAATTTTTTCCCTGTTTAATGCTGATAAAATAGACCGTATGAGCATATGCTTGCGTTTTTTTATAACTAAGACAATCACTCTATCTGAAATAGTTATTATTTCCGGGATAGGGGCAATAAACGAATTTGGAAATTAACGCCTTGATTTATCGCGGGATATAAGTGGTCACGAATATCTGGATCCGTTTTACGTTGTTTCGACTTACGTCGCTCTCCTTCCACAAGCATCTCCGACGTAAATCGAGGACTTACAATAGTAGTTTCACAGTGATTTGAGGCACTCTGTATCAGGTTCTTAAATTTTACTACCCACAACCATAATGGTATTTCCGACGCCGATGGTACTGCTAAAAATTATCAATTTAGTACGAGAATCATAAAACAAAACATTCTAGCAAACCCACACGGACTTCTCAACTATTTGGTGGCAGATAATCAAGTTCGTGTGTGTTGTTCCAATTTGCCACACATTTGTGCACTTATACGCACCTTTAAAGACGATGCAGTCGACGCAGAAAAAGATATTTTTCTCTAAGCAAGAGGCACGAAAGCGTAATCGTTCCAATGAAAAGAATATTTTGCAGAAATCCATTGTCAATACTAACAATAACAAGTAGGCCTCAATTAATAGTAGGTACTTTTCTTATAAGCACTCGACATTGGAGAGGGATTCGAACTATAAACAAAATACTAATCAGAGAAAACTTCTCAGATTCCGAGCACGACAACAACAAAACACGTGAATTCCCGCGCTATCCAAAGGAGAAAACAAGTTACACATTCCCGTTCATCTTGTTTAGGCTATTTAGGAACTGAATTTCCAATGGAGATAAATAAAATTTTTGTCTACAGTCCACTTGCAATTAGTCTCAAACAAACCAAACTAAACGCCACACCCCAATATTTGTTGTTGCTCTGAACGAATGCGTCTTGACCTGAACTTTTATTACTCCGTCTTCTTTCGTTATCTTTATCGATTAAGAAATTCTAGGTCAATGGAGGAACCACTGCTTAAACTCTCTCGGTCCCCTGCGAAAGAATCTTGAGTTTTTAACATCTGAGAGTAAGTATTCTCTAAAAACACTAACAGTAGCTGGCGAGTTTTGCTCTCAAGGTGACATGCAACCCAGATTTTGTCGTTTCAAATAATTTGGTATGGTGATTGATGGGTGTTTGGAGAATTCTTTGGAACAAAGGAGGGCTATACAATCCCTCCCCTTCCTGGCCACTAGATGCAAAACAGGAGGCGTCGACCGTTTCAAGTGGGAGAGAGGGGGAGAAGGGAGTGCTTTAGAATTCCCCGGATCGTTTCGAGGACTGTTCGGAAGAGACGAAAAAAGACGCGGCTGGACAACTAAGCGGCGACAAAGGACATAAAGTGAAGGGAAAGGCGAGGAAGAAATCCTGCACACTCGGGAGGAAGCGAAAAAAGGGAAAGGCGGAAACAGAGAAAACAAAAAAGGCTTTTTGAAAAGAATAAAACGAAGAAGAAACTCGGGGAGGAAGTTTAACGAGTTGAGCCGTCAGGCGGGTGGTCTCCTTGTGAAAATACTTCGTTGGGACGTACATCCAAGAGGAGACGTTTTACTTTCCAACCCGTCCCCATATCTCTCCCGCAACAACGGAAGCAAAAAAGAAAACTTACCTGGCACGGGAGAGTTCAAACCAACTGAAAGAGTCACCGACATGGTGAGTTCTAACGATAAAAATAACACCCTCAACTCGCAGGATAATACGCTACACAGACCGAACCGCAAAAATTACAGGTAAAAGTTTCAAAGAAGTAAATAAAAACCACTTCCTATAAAGTGAGCAAAGTAAAAAACTAAATAAGAAAAAAAGAACAGATAAAAATAGAAATTCACCCGTTCGAAAGATAACTCACGACATGTAATTCATAAGTCAATAATTAACGTTGCGTCACCAGTTATGCCACTGCTTCCTAAGGGATAAATAAAAGACGAAAATAAGAACAAAAACTGCTCCGAGTTAAGAGCCACTTCATTTCCATTGCGTCGCTTTGAGTAGAATAACAACAAACAACTTAATTCAAGTTTGAATAAAATTGATTTGAAAGGATAATTACCGTGATGACGTCACAAAATAAGAATTTTACGAATAGATGTCGAACAAAAGTTATGTTCTTCCAGCAACGTTCCATTAGTTTCTCACCCAATAAATTCTATGACAATAACTTTATTCTGAAGGACAAAAGGTAATTTCACCTGCCAATCGTCATCGACTCATTGATGAGTATGGACATATTGGTTGATGTATGACTAACCTCCATTAAAAAAAACATGTTTGCTACTAGACTAATTTACGAACATAGATGAATTATGCAGATCTCACTGGATTGGAGCGTTCAGCATATCCTATTGGCTTTCGCGGGAATCATTCGAAAGACTTGGTACTTCCCCATCACTAACTCCCACAGCCTACAAAACCTAGGCCTGCGTTCCTCAGCGAAAGAACAATGGTCGGCGACCCCGATAAGTAGTCGCATCAACAGGGAGACATAACTCCTTAATTACACTCTGGCCACTGGAGAGAGGACCTTCGGATGAGAGGTTACTTCGACCTTTTCGTCCATTGTCACCTGAGGCACGACACTCGAGTCAAAGGGAGAAGCAAGTTCGTTTGCATGCCGTTTCCTCAAGATTCACCTGAATGGCCAAAGCGGGGGGTTAACTGGCGTGTTTGTGTTCTACCGCGTCTCCTCGTGTCATCCCTTCCAAAAAGCGATCAGTTGAAAGGAAGCCAAATGATAAAAAGTTTCCGGGAGAAAGGGGGGTTAATTGAATGTCTTTCTCGGCTGCCCTGCACGAGTTTGAGTGAGTGATTCCAGGAAATTAATGAGCGGGGAGGTTTCGGATGGGAGGTGTTTCCCAGGTCGGTCGCGGCCATTGGGAGCCCGGCCAAATGACGATTGTCGCCGTCCGACATGAGCCCCCACCGGGAAATCACCACACCTCCAAGGCGGGGCCTGCCTTCGACGTCCTCTCGACAGGGGCCGCCACGTCGATCCAAGAGTAGGGCTGGGCGCTTTTTCATATATTGGTTCCAATGTCAATATTTTTCAATATCGGGATCCTAAAATTACAATTTCGGAATGATCAATACCGATATCCTGTATTGGATATTGGTGGTTGGAAAAGCCCATTTTGAAATTAGAATATTGTTCATTGAAGAATCAATATTTGCAATTGGAATATTGAATATTGGATTACTAATGTTAAAAATTAAAGTATTAAAAATTGGAACCCCTCAAGGGGGATGGTCGTAGAGCGCCCTTATCAGACGGCACGCGTGGGACTAAGTGCAGCACTTTTGAACTGAAAAACCAAGTTTGAAACTAGAATATTGCATATTGAAGAACCAATATTTGCAATTGGAATATTGAATATTGGATTACTAATGTTAAAAATTAAAGTATTAAAAATTGGAACCCCTCAAGGGGGATGGTCGTAGAGCGCCCTTATCAGACGGCACGCGTGGGACTAAGTGCAGCACTTTTGAACTGAAAAACCAAGTTTGAAACTAGAATGTTTTATATTAAAGGACCAATATTTGCAATTGGAATATTGAATATTGGATTACTAATGTTAAAAATTACAGTATTAAAAATTGGAACCCCTCAAGGAGGGTGGTCGTAGAGCGCCCTTATCAGGCACGCGTGGGACTAAGTGCAGTACTTCCTTTCCCACCATTATTCATAAAAATAACCGGGTAAAATTAGTTCATAAAAATAACTGGGTAAAGTAATTGCATTGCTTTTCCGATATTTGCCCATTGTTTGCAAAATTTGCCCATTGGTTGCAAAAAAACAAAAAAAAACAAAAAAAATTTGAGTTAATAAAGTCCCTTTTTCGAAGTAACTCTCCTCGGTTCCAACACTTCTGCCACCGATTTTCGTTTTTTACCTGTTCATATTGCTTTGTTCAATATTTTCCAATATACCAATATTTCATTTTTTCTTGATTTCTAATATTACAATATCTCCACTAGTCTAATATTTTCCAATATACAATAGTCTAACACAGGTATTGATATTGGTCAATTTTCAATATTTTAAGATTTTGGACATTGATATTGGGATTTAAATACCGCCCACCCCAATCCAAGGGCCTCGCCAAGCATTCTTTCGATCCAACCATTGAGGTATAAGGAGAGGGCGCTTGCTCTTGTGGGCGATGCTAGAAACTGTTAAGTGGGCGTGGCCTGTCCGCCATACTTGTTAACCCCGATATTCCTTTAGAGCTTACGGGATGACGCACTAAATTAGCAATTTTACTAAGATTACCATTGATTTTCAACTAAATATAAGAAAGCACTTAATTATGTAATATTTGTTCTCATAACGTATATTTTAATATTTATTAAGTTAACAATGCGCATTACTGTTGTAAACTACGGTAACATCGAGTAGAATAAAATGCACTAAGGAGCCAATCAATGCCTCAAGAGCTACTTGCCTTAAATTTCAAACAGATGGTGGATGTTCTTCCTTTGCATCCGCTAATTCGTCCATTCCGTCGTGCTATCCAAATGGCAGTAAGAAAGGAGCGGGGGTAACTAATATGGTTATTTCGTTTTTCACGCCACAATTTGACGACGCAATTCCCTCTCCATCTTCCTCAATGGTTACAACATTACGCAGTCAGCGGGCAACGCTACCTTCCCCTCAGATTTAAATTAAATTGAAGATAAATTTAGGGAAAAAAATATTTAAGATAAATTTAGGGAAGCCGGTTTCTTTATCCCGCCGCCACCAGGGCCGGCGTAAAGTAAAGCGACCGGCCGGCGTAGGTTCAGTCCTCGCTAGCTAAACTGAGGGTCGCGGGTTCGAGTCCCGCCTGGGTGAGTTTTTCACCACCCAGGGCATGGATGTATGTTAATTCTGTTGGTTCGGTCCCTAAAAAACCTGATGACAGGCTTAGCAGCCTATCGGGATTCCAGGGACATACGGGCCAACAGAATCATCCGGCAAAGATAAACAAAAAAAAGATATCGTGATCTGAATTGGAAATCAACGTCAAGAGTCCAAGGATTCCGAAACCGCAGACGTAGCTTATGGTGGTTCATCTTAAAGAAAACACTCGAGTGTCAAGCAATTTACAATCTAACCAAGGAATAAAATTCACAATAAAAAAATCATTTGACTTGACCGGGATTCGAACATGGATCTCCCAATTGTCGATCAGGTGTGTTAGCCAGATACACCACAATTCCATGGTGCAAAAACCCCCAAAAAATAGGTAACACCCTTGAACTGCCAAGTCGTGCCAGCACATCTGACCGGCAATTGGGAGATCCGGGTTCGAATTCCGGTCCAGTCAAATGACTTTTTATTGCGAATTTCACCCATTGGCGTATATGCGCCCGTGCGAGAGATATAGTACCATATCATGTGTGCGTGTAATGATTGGGACGAAAAATAATTTCCACTCTGGCTACTAATAGAAAAACATGCCCTCAATCTGATCTATACGACATAATGTTTGAAAAAATCCTAAGATTGCTGCGATATTAAGTGGAATTTATGCATGATGCCGAAAGAAAAAACTAATTCCTCTTTTCGAGACAGTACTACGAGACGTGAATAAACTTTTGAGAGAAGAATCTCAACAGAAATTGCAGGGGAGGTTTTTGCTGAATGAGAGAGCACATGCACTAAGACATGTCATGGAATGGATAGCAAACAAAAGCATTGCTTAAATACTTTAGGGAATACAAAAAGATCAATCATAGACTAAAAGTAAACATTGTTAAAGTTAACTTTTCTAAACTTTTAATGGCTTATATTAGTTTTCCGAAGATAGAGAACCTTAAGGAGAAGAGAAACCCAACGCTTGCACTCACGAAAAAAATGGCAGGTTAGGTGAATCATAGATGGAAAAGTCAATCGGCCACTGGCGACAACTTACCTGAAAAGAAAGAGAGCATGCATAAGTAAACAATCCTGTCCTTTATGCACAACATATAAGTATGCATGCATTAATCATTGGAAAAGTTGAACAGATACTTTTTTCAATAAATACTGATAAAAGTAAAAGGGCATACAAAAAAATTTCATGTCTTGTGTAAGCTTACTTATGAAACCAAAGATATATTTTTTCGTTTTAAAAATCGATACAATGAATCAAAGACGAGCAGAAATAGGTAAAGTGAACTGAAGCGAAAAAGCAACAAACTGAGTAAATTTTAAAAACTTTTTCCGATCATACTTATGAGAATGATTGGCAATATGAACTAGAATTACATTCACGTGACTTAAAATGTGGGTCTGGAGAGGGGAGACAACTGTGCGATGGAGACACTACGACAGAGTACTTAAAATGACACAGAGAAGAAGTAATAGTCGTGCCAAGCTAAAGGTAAAACAGGAAATAAGGCAAGAAAGAAAATGCTTTCGTTAACTTATTAATTGCAATGCAAAAAATCTGTATGCTAAAAAAGCAAAAGACTGGTCAAAGTCCCCCACGACCCTCGCGCTCAGTGTAGAAGACAGCGGCCGTCAGCAGCCAGCAGGCTGGGGCAGGCCCTCCTGGGGAAGTCCCACCCGTGCCCGCCAGCCGCCGACCGCCACCGTTATCACCACTATCGCGAGCGAAGGAACTGAGGCATCGGACCAGCCAAGAAACAACAAGCTCATGATCGGCTTTATATACTTCAAACTGGGAGAGAGAATGTGCCTCCGAGCACTAAATTTTGACTTCGTTTTACGTCTCATGGGCTAAATTGCAGCGTCACGTATTCCTATTTTTCATTATTAACCTATTAAAGACGGTAAACAGTCACGGCCATTTTACAAAATCTCCTTCAAGGACGAACAGAAAGATATATATATGGCAATAAAGGGAAAAATGTTATCTAAATGTATTGGAAAGAAAGACGGGCATAGACATTAACGAAAAGTACTTATCACAAACTAATACAGAGATGATTCACTTATTTCCAATCGGTCGCACACATTTTCGTTTAACTTCTATAACATGCTGTCCGAATGTGTAAGAAGATTCCTCAAACATTAAATAGCATAACAAAAATAATTTACACAACAGAGGATTACTCTGCATTTAGACCATCTCAGAACACAGCTGGCAGGCACCTGTGTGTGTGGGAAACATTCAGTAGCAGGCGCCAGTCTCCTGTGGCAGAAACACTGAATATTGTTATGTAAGATACTGAAACCTAACTCAGCACTCGGCGAAAGCCAAACCAACCTTTTAATCCCTTTGTGATATCACACGACCGTGAAACTAATAGACAAAATCGACAAAATTTAGGCCGTTTTCGAACTTGGAACCCAGAGTTCATTGGGCGGGTGCGACGTCAAATTCTCCTGACCGCAGACGCCACATGGTCGAGATACATAGTAAAGAAACCGAGTAAATGAAAAAGCAGTCTTGTTATACTTATGTATTAAGTTAGAATTCGGGGTGTGATAACATTGGCAAGTACGGAAAATGTAAGCGAAGAAACTTTCAAATGGGTACTAGTATATCATTACCACGTATATTTGTGTGATATTTATTATTTTTATGCGGAAAAATTGATGAATTCGCAATATTTAAAGGCTTTTCAAATGTGAATATACTGATAAAAGATTTGATAGGTAATGTTTCTGTGAATAATTCCATACTTTGTAGATTTACTGTCATTACATTACATTCTGTCCTTTTTTACTTCACTGAGCATACAAATTCTGTTTTCCTTGCTCTGGAAGGAAAAACTGCCCTAGCTGAAAGAACTATGGTCCGATGGAAAGTACTCTCAGGTAGCCATAATTTCATCGGCAGTATTAGTTTCAGCTAACCAGCATCATAATTGCTAATAACGTTGAGCATTGGAGAGGTTTTATTGCATTCATCAACGAAGGGGAACAATAAACCATTAGTGAATATAATGTATTCAACTTAATATTGTTAGTTATAACGCAGATATTTATCAGTCAACAGTTGAAGATCATAGGTAGTTTGTTCAGAGTGTAATATATTATATATTGCAACGTGTTTTCATAAAGGCAAAAAACATTATAATGTCTTTTTGTGCATTGAGACGTTGACTGTGGTGAAATATCGTGGGCGATATGTCGTTCACCTTAGCAGTCCCTAGCAATCGAAGCGTAATCATTATTCGCCATGTTATTATATATATGAATTATATTATTCATAATAAATAAGATTTTAAAAATAATATTGGCTTCTAAATTGCGGCATAAGAATGGGGAGCATTTTCAAAAAGTAATCGACTTCAATCACCCACCAAATATATGAACACGGATGGCACTTTTCGTATGTTTTACGAGATGATGGCTGCATGATATCTCTTCCATCGTAGAACGGCTATGAAAGTGTCCAATATTTCACTCCGTCTGCCCAGGGATCAAGATAACTTGATTGGAAGTTACCTATGCGTTTGCTAAGTTCGAAAACGGCCTTAGACTTCGAGATACCGCAGCGGACACTGACGGTGGCGACACAATAAAACGAAATAATCCCTGATGAAGCTGAGACACACTACAAGCAGCACTAATTTTAGCATAATTTTTCAAAATAAAAAAACGACCTCAAAATTCATGCCCACCGCCTTTAAAAGTTATTCCTCCCTCATCCCGAAGAAAATAGTAAAAATCGAAGAAAGAAGTGCCGAGCAAGATGCCAGTCTATGGGTGATGAAGCTCAAGACCTGAAGCCAATGGGTGATGCGGCTAATGATTGCGCGGGAAATAATTTACGCTACGCTTAATTAATCCTAAAAGAAAACACTGACATTGCTCCAGTTTACCCAGGCTATCGTTTTCCGCACAGCAATTTTCAAATGTGGACGCCGTCCACAAGGAATCCTGGGGTTTTCGGAATCGGATTAATAAATGAAGACAGCGGCTCCCAACAAGTACCGAATTAGTTAATTCTTAGCCCTCAAAACAAAATTAATTTAAAAATATACGCTTAGGACTCTGGTACTTAAACAGTGTTATTCAGGAGAATGGACAGGGATAGCTAGGCGACGAGGAAAACGAAGGAGAAGGTATTGGATATGATGGGAGAGGATAGGAAGCCGGTGACGGAGGTTTGGAGAGGGGAGAATAGGTGGGTGGATGACGTTCTGAGTGACGAGGGCATGTTGATACGGGTGACAAGAAGGGGAAAAGTCCAAGGAAGTGTGGGTGAGGAAGGAAGAGGATAGGAATTCTCTAAAACTCAAGGATAGGCTGGGGGTAAGACCAGATAATGAGCCATTTTTTTGAGAGAAAGAGAGAAAATGTCCCAAAAATTAGGATTATAGGATATGGGCAGTTCAACAGCCACCTAATCAGCTGATAGAATGCCCAATTGAATGAGTACACCCATTTTATGAATATATATAGCCAACAGCGGGCTGAGAATTGATTTTGAAAAGCTCCGGAAAATTGTATGCTACACCACGATACAAATAGAAAAATGGAAAACAAACTGATGACACACGAAAAAATACGAACATACATTGTGAACTGGGAGAAGCTGTGAAGTGGGAAGTCTTGTGAGAAAAATGTATTCTTGCGCACTATCTCCCAAATCTCCGAGAACATCAGATCCAGTGCTAGGCGACCAAAACCCTTGCCCATCCTCCGGCCGACCGAAGTTCCAATCCTACTCAATCCCGAGAAGCGTGATCCCCCAGTTGGATTCCTGAAACCTCTTGCAAGAGGCATGAGAGAAGAAGGGCGCGCTGCAGCGATCGGGTGAAGGAGCTAGGAATGAGTGGGCGCCATTAGAGACCAAAAATAAATGCTCTATACATTAAACTCGGAAAACTCAACCAAAAATAAATCAAATTGGAAACACATTGGTGCCTAAAATTTTCTTTCACTTCACTAATATCGCTGGTCAATGTACACGAAACGTTGACTTATTGTCATTGTAACTATTCGTCAAAGCTTCTTCGAACTTTCTCAAGAAAATGTCGAGACCTCTGAGCTCCCTAGAAGAAATTGTTCAGCACAAGTATAAAATATTAGTTGGATGATCAGTGAAGAGGATTATCTTGTATAGTTTACGACACAAAGGATGTAAATACATCGAACAGACGACAATTTTGTTTCCACATTCAGAAAATGCAGCAAGTTTTCAAGGATTCGTTAAAAAAAGACATTAAAGTCATAAGGGAGCACCTAACGTCCTAACGAAAAACGTTCTTGAGCCCCACGTTTTTCACCTACACATGCATTTAATGCTCTGGGATTTTCCCTCAATATTTACATACCCTCTTCCACCGAGAACTTTCCCCGTCCTATTTCACGTATTATTTTCATCTTTTACTTCATCCGACGGTAAACATGTAGTGTAGGTGACATATCCAATCTTATAGTTCACACTTTTCCCCATGCACGGAAACGTAACGGAATAGAAGGCACAAACCGAGTCACTTATTCTCCGAAACGCGATCCATTTCGACGACAGGATTCGTTCACTCTGGCCGATGAGAGACACGAGAGCCTTTCACCACATCCTCACGCATATGAACAGGAAAATAAAAGTAAGGTAAAGCAACGCGGATGGACAGCGTAGGGGTAGAGCTCTTGAGCTAGGCAAGCGGAAAATCCTTCGGTTGCACATAAAAGAGTATATGGGGAGGTCGAGGAAGGAGGAGGAGAGTGAGAGAAAATTTTGTCACAGGATGAAGAAGAGAGAGGTGCAGAGTAAATCCCATCCCTCACCAGGAGAGGAAAGAAAGAGAGCTGGAAGGAAATGCAGAGAAGTAGGAGCTGCCGACCGGAGCAAACCTCCAAGAGATTATCCCGCAGGGGCTGAGTGAGGACAGGAGGAAGGAGGACGAGCGAGAGGAGGGCTCGGGTACACAAGAGGGGGAGTTCCAAGTCGTCCAGGAGGCGGGCGAACGCCGGAGAAGAGCGAGGAAAGGAACGGTGGGATTTAATGAAAAGAGAAATGGAGAGAGATTCGGGTTGAGGGGGGAGAACCTGCGCGGCTACGAAAGTGAGGGGAGATTGAAATGCGGAGCAAGGAATACTGTCGAAACGAGAGAGGGAGGAGTGATATGAAGAGGCTGTTTGGGCGGGGAACCTGGAGAAAGGGGAGTTTGAGACGGTTTGAAGGAGTGCCCCTTCCTGAGGTGGTGAAAGCCGTGCAAATAACAATATCAGGATCTCCGCCCTCCACTGGGAATTCTAAGACGCAGAGCGAGCGACAAAGGATTACTCCGGTAACCGACCCCTCCATCCATTACGAAACTTTCAACCGGGGACACCAGGACATTCACACTGTAACCGGGAGATTATAGAAAGGTTCGCTCATGAAGGGCTCAACATACTTTTATTACTTAACGGAAAAAAACGAAAATACACTTTGTATAGGTTCACTAGATGGGTTTATTGGGAACGACCATGGTTTCGTCACAAAATGACATCTTCAACCATGGTCGTTCCCAATAAACCCATCTAGTGAACCTATACAAAGTGCATGTTAATTTCCGTTAAGTATGTACAGGTTTCACAAAGTTAAGCCTGAAGTTATTAGTTATACTTCGATTAAACAACCTCTCTCCTCGCTTTCCCCAACGTGGGAATAAGTACTACACCGCACAGTACCCAGAAAGCCGCCCTAGAATCGTGCGGCAAGGGGTGCTGGGAAACCACCCATGAAGATGGGAAGGGATAGGTAAGAAGATATCGGGAGAGGGAAAGGGCGAGACTAAATGCGGGAAAATAGGTGTACGGACCACGAACTCAAACAGTTAAACAAATGTGCAAAAGAATGATACAAACTAACATCTGTACTGCGAGGAGTAAAAAGGTCAATATATAGAAACAGTTACGTTTCCAAATAAAAACATTAATTTCGGTCAACAGCACAAGATATAACAGAAAAATCCAAGGAAGTAGCAGGAACTGGAAACTTTCACTAGAAGCAGAGGATAGACGTTGCATCCGCGGGAATTGAAGTTCTTCGGGTCGATTATATTTTCGCGTTCACCCGAGCATAGGTGTAGTCGGCGAGTAAGAAAGGCTGAATCACAGAGAGATCCAGTTCTGATATTAATTCTCAGGTTTAAGCAACCATCATGAAGAAGTAGACGCAAGAAAAATTCCCCCAGAGATAATTCAACTGTGCTCAAATGAACGCCTGTCCTTCGGAAATATTTTATTCATACACCAGCTCACGGCTTTCCAAGTGACAATGGTTTCACTGAATGTAATACGACAACTTTAGTAACAAAATATACCAAGAGAATTAGTCAAACAAAACGAATTATCATTTCGGAAAACTTGGCAATCGAAACTTCCAACTAATAAAATGCCTTGATGATGACATAACAACTTTAACATACATTAAGTTATGAAAATATACATATATAAAAAAAATACGGTAGATTATTTCATCAATTTCCCAGGCAAATATTTTGGATTCAAGATTAGGATGAGCCCCACAAGTAGAATACCCAAAATTAATACTTTGTAAGCAATACTCTAAAAAGAGAAAGCCCGACAAATGGAAATATTTTCCAAACGAGATAAAAACAAAACGGAAAATCCCCGCGTTTTGTTCAAAACTGCTTTGATGGAAAAGAGAGTAACACATCTGACGGAAGGACAATGTAGGGAGACGCTAAATACGCAGTAGGAGGCAACACGGTGGGCTAAATATACTTGAAAAACAAATGAAATAATAAGTGAGTTTGAGGGTGAAACGGGGAAAATTACTTTGCACCCTATCCCAAGAGTTGATAGAACGACAAAATGGGCAACGATAACCCTGCAGGTCGCACAAATTGCTTTTCCTTACGCACTATTAGTTTACTTACGTCGTTTCCATCTCCCCATTTTTTAAAACTCCATTCCATTCCATCTTCATGGTTGGTGCCCAAACATCCCGTCCCCTATCCTCCCGGAGACCTATTGCCTCTCACGCGCGAAGATCGAGGTAGATTTCCACAGGCGGGAAAAATACGATTCAGCCCCAAAAGCTAGAGACGCTTTTGTACCCATGCTTCACAGAATACTCCTAGTTCCATATATAGAAGGAAGAAGAGGCGGAAGAACATGGGTGAAATGCCTGGGCAAGCAATGCACAAACAGCAAGAACGATATTTTGGGCGTTTCATGAAAGTACGTCCTCGTACATACATTCCGTATGGCACAAACGTGCGCAAGTCGCGTGGAATTCACCATGAAAAAAATTCGAGAGACGTCGGAAGGAACTTTGTCAACGACAGCTGCAGGGACTAGAGTGATAGGAAGAAAATAAAAACAGGTAAACAAAACAATCGGCTGTCGAGAGCGCATTGTTTGCATTTGTAGATAAAGCTTTTCCCGGGGAATGATTCCTTTACTTTTTCAGACAAACATTCGCTCTTCTTCCGTCACCAACATGAGAAAACGGATTTTGATCGTCTCACGCGTTTGTCGTGCAGAATATTCGCTTGTTCCTACCGTGAGTAGGCATTCATCAATGAAAAAATGTTCTTACTACCGATTACCAGTCCACTGGATTCGACAGAGACCACACGAACAGTATGCGAGCACAAAAAAACGAACATATTCACTATCATATACGATATCACGACACTGAATTATTGTATTATGTCAAGGTTGACGACCGAAAGCACATGGTTGTATGGTAAAACCCATTTACACGTTTTCTTTGGGCCGCAAACATTGTGGACGGTTCATTATAGCGAAACTTTCAGCTCACTCAGCGGTTTCTATAAACAAGAAAGGGGCATACCATTGAGGTATATGGAGAAGGCACTTGCTATGCAGGCCAATGCTAGAAGCCAGTCCGCCATCTTCATTGACCCTCATTTTCCTATAGCGCTTGCGGGCTAACCCATTAATTTTGCAATATTTCTATGTTTTCCAACGCTAACTTCCCAAAAATCAGCATGCACTTTTTAAAGCATTACTTCTTTAACGTGCATTCTCCTTGCCTTTATTGTATACTAATTTAAATTAAATATAATTCGCATTCCCGCTGAAAACTAGGGTTTAATCGAGTAGAGACCACAGCAATAAGTAACCAATAGATGTTTCAAGATTTACTTGCCTTAAATTTGAAACAGATGGTTGATAATTTTGCTTTACATCCGCTAATTCGTCCACTCTGTCGTTCTATCCATAAGAGAGTAAGGAAAGAGCAGGGTTAAACTATATGGTTGTTATTTCGGTTGCCAGGCTGCAATTTGATGACGTACCTCATACATCTCTCCACATACCTCAACACACATTATCTCCACATACACATGATCTCCACATACCTCAATGTGACATACCCATAGAACTTGAATAGGAGCATGACGTCATGAGCATAACAAAGATTTCGCCACGGCTTGGTCTCGTGCTTTTCGGCAGACTTCAACTACCGTCGCTGTAAAAATTATGTAAACTGGAGTTTAGCGATAGCAATTACAAATGAACCAAAGTACCTACATGAATTTCGGTTACATCACACTTTAGTTTTTTTAATTTTGATTTCACCAAAGGTTTTCATCATATTTTAATTCACCTTCGATTTTTTATCGCGATGAATACGAGAAAGTTCCGCTTTTTTGTAATTTTCTGACGGAGCGCTCTCTCCGACATTACATAATGAAGACACTTTAAGGAGTTTAATCGAGAAAAAAACCCACACTGAGTAGAAATAACATATTCAAATGTAACTTAAAAATGGGAGTTCTTCCCGATGTGCTATAAAATGTTGCTAACAATTTTATGAAATAAACTTTTCTTGGTAGAAAATAGTAATCGAAGAGAGTTCCTGGTCTTGTTTTAAAACTATTACGAGCGGTGATTCAAAAAAATTACAATCGTTAATCCACAACATGATACTAATTTTACTATTAAAGGTTTATGGAGATACCTGAACAAAGGAAGGACGATGTCCGGGTAGAATGACATCAATGCCAAGCGACCAAATAGGTCGCGGGAGACAATGGGTGGGATTTGAAGGAAACAAATGCGTTTGTCAATGCATGGAAACGAAGATTTAGTATTAACTGTTGTTTAGAATTTCATCGCAAAACACTACACGGTAAACCTATCCTATGCCGAGGTACACCCACAATACCTCACTCATTACAAAGCCCAATGTACAATGTTATGCTCCTGAATTGCGAGGCGGTGTGTCATATCGACGACATGAGAAAAAACAGATACTCCCGACATAAAATGATTAGCACGAGAAACTATACAAATCTCGTCATTTCCCTCTTGGAAACTCTATAAACTCGGACACGTACCCTGGCATGAACGCAGGAAAGGACGCGAAAGGATGAAGGCTCAATGGCGCGCGCGCGCTAAATGCAAGTAGTAGAAAGGTTAGGCGCGTATCGACAGCGGCATGACGGGGTCGATTGGAGCGCCACTCTCGCGGGCGAGGAAGGGAATGAAAATATAATGCGCGCACAGCAGGCACGCGCGCACAGCATGCATATGCAAGGGCCGCGTCGTCGTCGTCGTCGGCGCCGATGCCCGTCAAAGGACAGCAAAGAGGGGAAAAGAGCGGGATAGTTTAAGAGTGCTGCCCAGATGGGCTTCCGGGGAAAGAAAGAAAGACAAAAGGCCGGGGGTGGATATGCATTGAGGGGGAGGGGTTCGCGCGCGGGGATGAAAGGACAGCCTCCCACACACAAACACGTATCCAACCCTTTCAAACCGAGGGAGGGAATTTCCAACCCCGTTCCCTCCCGTGACGGAGCCAAGGAGAACGATGAGGGGGTGTAGAGAACCTAACGAAGGGGAAACAAACAAGCAAAACCCTCTCGCCCCCACAAATCACACACATGCGATGTATTAGGGGTTAGATGGGAGCGCTCCGCGGTGCACCGCACAGGGGAAGGCAAGGATAAGGATTTTTCAACCGTATTCCAACTCCTGTTGCCATGCCACAGGAAACATGTCGGGTGTGACCAAAACTACGCTGGGAAAAACTCCTCACCACAATATATCCTGGCATTTAATTATGATAAATACGGCACCGAACACGACTTAAATCCTCCGCTTTTAATGTCCTAATGGGGACAAAACATTGGACTCAATGCAAATTACTGAAAATCACCATGTTCCTCCATTTTCATTTCAGAATTATACCAGCCGCATGGTAGGTTTTTGGACAGTACTAATTCTAACGTCCTAATCACTAACGTATCTTTCTGCTTTATCTCCTCAATATGATCTGCCATTAGACCACTCTGAAAATCCTCATATCGTCTTCCTCTTCTTATTTCGTCCACAATTCCCATCCCCTTCCACCCTTCCCCAGTGCTCTCCCCACTATTACCCTCTTCTTCATTCTCTATCTTTTCAAAAACGTCATCCGACCATCTCTTCTGCCTCCTCGTGGACATGGATGGAGAGGAAGACTGACGAGAAAGTGCTTGAGATAGTGGGCGAGAAAAGGAAATTTCTTAAAGAAATTCGAGATCGGCAGAGTAGGTGGCTGGAGGATGTAATAAGCGGGGATGGGTTGCTCAAGAGTGTGATAGAGGGAAGGATGTTGGGCAAGCGGGGTAGGGGAAGAAAGAGAATAGGTTTCATGGACAGGATGAGGAAGGGTAGATCGTATACTGAGGCGAAAAAGGATATTCTAGAGGGAGATAGGCACCTGAAAGTGTAGAAAACCGGGAGGAGATTCTCTGACATTCAACAAAACCTACCTTTACCGGTAGAATACTGAATATATAAATAACAAAATCGTGGTCGGAGAGACGTGGATTGGCACTATGAAAACATCTGAAGGTGGCACCAAAGCTTCACACACAACCCGGCGAGCAAACTTATCGCCTCCGCGGAGCCAATTCCACTTCTCCTCAATGTCATCAGCATTTGCCTGCATCGCGCGGGATATGCAAGGCGCGCGGCACACGAAATCGACGCGATCGAACGTCTTCCCCTCAAAAGGATTTACACAAGAGACATTTTCTCGGGAGGCATGCAGAGGAGAGGTGAGAAGGGTGAATGAGAAATCTTCAGGGCGGCTGTAAAAGATAATGAGGAAAGGAGCAAACACACTCGAAAATAAAATATTGACTCAAAACCCTTCCTCTTAAAAGCGCAGCATGGATCCGAACAAAGAAAACCTCGATCTCATTAATTATTCACATATTGCCAATGAGCCAGACGTCTCCAAAACGTTTTAGCTCATAAATGTTTCATTTTCTGCGGCGTAATGGATACGACAATCGTTACCACACAAAGCTCCGCTTTTCAGACAAGAACGCTCTCGAAGATTACCTCACAAATTTGAAGCAAAGGGGTTAAACAAGAAAAACCTGACTGTTATTCTTATACGCTTGCGCCCTCTTATTTTCCCTCAATTTTCCCTTTAGAACGCTTTCAAGGTTTCAAGGGTGATAACCGATATCACGCAAAGTATACGAAATTCCATTTGGTGTCTAATGCGTCGGTCTGGAAAGATAAAATTAAAAATATGGAGAATAAAACTCACGCGTAACATCCAGCTCCTTAAACGACGACGGGCTGTGAAAATAGGTCACTCACCTGGGACTCATTCCTTGAAACATAGGGGAGTCTAAAATCAACACGGTTTTAAACTATCGCAAAGTGGGGATGGATCACGAATCACGGCAAGTGGCCTGCCAATTACTGATTCTAATCTTACGCTCTTCCTTTGGGCGCTTCAAATTGCACCGGAGACGCGAGGTGCGAACGAAACGCAATCCTTCCCGCGAAAACGTCTTTAGCGGCGAGGGACCTTTACCGAGTTATGCACTCGAGGGGGGGATGATGAGGCGTTGGAGGGAGGGGGGGGGTCCTAATTTAAATTTCCTTCCATGCCGCGATGCGGGGATTATCTCGCTAATGGTCCCCGGGGACTGGGCGGCGGAATAATTATGCCCTTCCTTTTGCGACGACGGCGCGTCGGCCATGGAGGGAGAACAAACGAACAGAGGAGGTGCCAAATGGTGGACGCGCGGAGAGGAAGGATGAGACGAAGATCCCCCCGAATGAGCAATCTGGGCGACCCGGGGGACGAAGGAGGAGAAGCGGCAAGGTGAGAGTGGAGGGGTCCCCGGCGAAGGGATGAAAAAAAATAATAAGAAGACGGAAAGAGCTCCTTGGCGCTCTGATATCAAGAGAGACAAATGAAGGCCGGATAGTGGACGGGGAGAAAAAAATGAGGACGTGCTCCGGATGGAAGATGAGGTTTGGAAAGAAAATGGAAAAACTACATACCCGCCACCTAGTACTAAATGGAATAAACTCAAGAATTACAGCACATTCTATGAGAGACGCTAAACGAGATTTTGAGACATTTTCAAATGTTTGCAATGATAGCGATACGTGAATTCTGCACTGAAAATACGTGATATAGGATTTTAAGCGACTGAGTTCACTGAGGAAGGGAGAGGAGAATTTTTTTCCCACACGACAGAGTCAGTCCAGAAATATTCCTGCTAAGCTATTTCATATAGCTAGTCAGTAGGTTCCTATTTGAACATTAACATCCATGCCCTGGGTGGTGATAATTTCCTCCAGGTGAGACTCGAACCCGTGACCCTCAGTTTAGCAGGCGAGGACGTTACCCCGTCGCCACCGGGACCGGCTTAACACTGTAATTCCACATGGTATTGGATTCATTGACACGACCGGTTTCGCCGCAGAGCAGCATCATAAGACCTGACATGTAATTGCAATATGACCAGATGCTGCTGCTGTGCGGCGAAACAGATCATGCCAATAAATCTAATACCATGGGGATTGCAGTGTTAATTCTTCTATCCCTGGTATCAAGGAATTCCACCAAGTAAGGTCCGAAACTATCATCTTCACCGAGGAAGAAAAACTCCGCGGATAGCTATGAAGTACACTCAATGGACCCCGAAGGTTGTCACTGATTACTATTTATTGCTTTAATAGTTGCCCAAGATCCAGAAAATTTTGGAAAGAAACACGAGCTAAAGTCTGGGCGACTAAGAAAACTATAGGACCATAAATGGTAGGAAAATGTCTCGGCGTACACCAGTTGCCTTCAGGGATGGAAAGAGCAAAAAAAAAGCTTCATCTTAGATCTAATACGTCATTTGGATAGGAAAATATTTAAGTATTTTAGGTATTCCATTAGCGCTGAAAATGTAAAAAAGTACTGTATTTGAGGGCCACTTAGAAGACACGTACGAATCTACAAAATATTGAATGTGTTTTCACGCTTCTCCTCTTCGAATTGGAGAGCATTCTCTCGCAACTTGGGATGTGACAGCGACGCTACTTCCTCACGGTATTTCCCTTGGGACATTAAACAAGGGAGACGAAAGCGAGCTGTATCATCAACTTCCTGCAAAGGAAAAAGCGAGAGTAGACTCAGGTCTACATCCTCCGGAAAAGCAATGGCACGAGGAAAAACTTGGCCGGAGTAAAGAGCATTCAATCACCACTGTAACAGGACTCCCAACTTCTTTGGAAGGAGAGAGATAAAAGGACGTTTCCTCTTTATATCAGTTCTTACCTTTAATGCAAAGAAAAATAAAAAAAGAGGCTGCTACCGCGGTGCTTCAGGAACACCTGGCACTGCAAATAATGGCCTCGCCTTAAAGGAGGAAAGCAGTGCTGAAGGGACGCGGGGGGGTGGGGGAGCGGAGAGGGGAAGGATGAGAGGGAACAAGCCATACAAGCATGGAGAAGAAAAAGATTCGAACTTCCTCCGAAATGACATCAGAGAAGAAATCAAGAAACCACCGTTTACCTGGGAAGGATAAGTAGGGATTATAATAAAATAATAGGAGCCACTGCCAATTACTAATTGCGAGAGATTAAGGGTGATCTACCAGTAAAGATACGTTTCGATGACAGAAGGAATACTTATACAAATCTTTTACAGCTCTGGGTACATGTCTTTTAACATGATTTCATTTTTCAGTTCAGCAAACATTTTAGCCCTTTTCACCCCATCCGTTAAGATCATTATCTTCATAATGAAAAATTTAACTAAGTCTGATTCTACACTTTATTTTCTCTAACCGACCCAAGTTTCGGCGTATTATGCCATTTTCAAGGTACTTCAAACAGAGTTACATTGAAAATGGCATAATATGATGAAACCTGGGTCGGTTATCGATAAAAAAGTGTGGAATCAGGCGAAGTAACCCTTTTCATTAGGAAGAACACTTGAGCCAAAATTTTCTCATATTTCCATTACAAATTAATAAGAGTTAACAAGCAGATTAGGTTTAGTCAAAACATAATAGAAACAGAAATATAGCTGATTGGAACCCTATGCGTCACTCAATAAACGAAAAGTGGAGGCACGCCAAACGAAAACGTTTCACGCGATATAATAATGGAATACGATTCATAAAGTACTCTACTAGAATCAACAAATAAAGACGCCAGAGAGAACTGAAGAGAAGCCAGGACGAAGACTTGAAGGAGGGTATTGCAAATTTATTGATTCCTTTCTATTAATCACTTAGGACTGATAGGTAATTCAGATAAATTCTTTGAGTCAAATGGTACAAAGGAATGAAAAAAAGCGGCTGTGGGAGGTATTGATTATTAAAAAATCAATACGCCATAAAATGAAAATATAATGAAAGAAAATTATCAACACACGTGTTGCAGAATGATGTGGGAAATCATTTAATAATGGCGGGCTATTCACGGGATAATCGCACTTAGGTTGACACAATGTCA
The DNA here is from genome assembly GCA_963169105.1 of Ceriagrion tenellum. Taxonomy (NCBI): domain Eukaryota; kingdom Metazoa; phylum Arthropoda; class Insecta; order Odonata; family Coenagrionidae; genus Ceriagrion; species Ceriagrion tenellum. Next base: position 45,394,880 of record OY720637.1, read on the forward strand.
CCAGAAAATAACGTAAAATGAACTCCGCAAGACGCAAAATGAAAGTTAATTAGGACCTAAGGATGGATAAGAATACGTCACCTATCAAGCCACTAGTATAAGAATGAACCAACTCATACGAATAATAAATGGCTCAAAAGAAAATAAATGACTTCCCTAATTCACCAAAAGATTGCTGGAATAATATTTGGAATACAGAATTTTCCATTTTGTTATTCCATTTAGAAAATTTTAACAAAAAAACTATACGAGACATAACAGGGATAGTAAACATAAACTAATTCAAAAACCGCGACATGAATCATATTCGCTTTATGACCAGAACAACATCAAAATCTGGATAATTAAGATGGGAACCTAAATGTCTGGCAACTCTGAGATTCTTAGAAAGACGATAATCCGTAAAAATTCTATTATTCATTCACGGAGATTTAGTTCGAACGCTTGAAAAAAAGCTCATTTTTTCCATGGAATAGAGATTTGTTCAGACGAACGAAATAATATAGAAGACTAAACCGAACGTCCCAAGGACAACACATATTTCGAAATTTTATTGAAGAATATATTAGGGCACAGAAGATGGCAGATGACAAATAGCCGGATAACGATGGACTCCATCTCAATAGACTCAACTCCTCATGCGACCAAATAAGCGAGGGAAAAATTGCTATCCGTCTGACTTCATCCCATGAGCGTCCGCGCCATCAATAAGCGACAAGGTTTATGACGTGAGGAGCGATTCTCGAAGCGAATTTCCTCCTTCCGAAAGATGAATCAGGCGAAGGAGGGAGCGAAGGACGGAAGAAATGGGAAAAGGATGACGATGCGGGGGATGTAAGAGGACACGAAGACGAAGAAGGGTGGACGAGATACGAGCACACACACACACGTATGCATAAAAAGCCAAGAGCAAAGTATTGCGAGCAAGGCAAGTATATGGGGAGAGGTTTGGTGAAGTCGGGAGGAAATGGGGGCGGAAGGAACCCCGAGAGAGAAAAGGTCAAGACGGACAAAGGCGGAAGGGCTCACGTTCGCTCCCAAGAGAGAAGAGGAAGGCCCTCCTCCAAGTGAAGAGAGTAAATGATGCCACATAAGGATTGCGGATCCTCTGAGAACTCCTACTTTTGGAAAGAAATATGGTGAAGGGAAAGTGAACAGCAAAAAAATATGTAAGCATGTTCGTTTATCGAGCGAGAGAATGACTTTCGGTGTAAATTCCCACAAAAAATCTTTAAGACCAATAGCCTGAGACGACAGAAAACTGCGTAAGCTACCGCACTGGGCATTTTTGGACACAGATTGACCCACATCCATAAAATCAACAAATAAGGAAAATTATCAAGTTATTGTAGTTATGAAATACAGCAGCGATATCAATTGATATACAAATCTTGGGGAAGATTATTTTCACGAATTTTCACTGGTCAATACCACTCTTATAAGTACCACAAAATTGATAGAAAATGGATTTTGGCGAGATTTTTTTCACCGCTGAACAAAAATTTTAGCTTTCGATTGTTAAATAGGAAAGACTCGAAATATTCGCTATCGACTATCGCTGAGCCAACAGAGTAAATAAGAGTGGCTGATGAGATCACTTTCCTAATAACTGAAGGGCACTTTAAAGAAAGTAGCGATGATTAAATATGCTCACGAAAAACCGATGGAACACAGAAGAAATATTCAAGAATTTATGATATTAAAATATCCACACACTTAAGAAAAGATGGTACAAAGATCCTAATATTAAATGCCACATTGTTACCCAGCAGGGGTCTCATTGAGAAATATTCAACTAGTCAATAAGCTCAAACAACAATAATTTCCTATTACTGAGCCAAATTGGCGAGTTTATGGACATGAATGAATTTAACTGCATTAAAGGTGCTACCTCACAACACTCGCCGACCACGCTTTGAGGTCATTCGTCGGAACTCCTTTTATTTTGCCGCCATTGAAATCGCTGAACATTGGCTACAGCCTAGGGGCCGAGCCAGAGGATGACTTTCAGTCAGCTACCAACAACTGAGATAAGTGAAATTCCACCCATCTAAGATAAAATTACGAGCAAAACATCTTCATTAGGCATTATACCAGATGATTGGTAAGTTTTAGGACAGTCCTAACCCTAACTTTCTCATTTCATTTTCATCGTTTCAGTTGATTGCACGAACGTATTACAAGACGGCGAAAGCAACTTCAAAATGCGAAAATACTAGTTCCGTGACAGCCAAGAGATGGCATTCAACTACAATCACGCAATAATCTCCATCGTCCTAACATGTATCAAGTAGGAAGGCAGGTAGAGGTCTACCTTGCCTCCTCCTGGGAGGCCTACTGAAGAATACAAATTTGTGCCCATTTTACAGTTTTCAAGTAATCTAATTGAGTACGACACGGCACGTGTTATACATAAAAGAGTCAGTGAGTTTTCGAATCGTAAAAGATGTAGATATATCTATTAAAAAATCCAAAATCAAAAGGTATGACGCAGTTAAGGTAGTCCCAGCGAGATAGTTCCCTAGTCAAAATAGATACCATATTCGAATTATACATTTTAATTTCACTACCTGTAGGACACATCAATTTAATATTGCATTATTAATGGCGCAATTATATAGTTTTTTGTCAGAAATTGTAAGAAATTAAATGAAAATATCTAAATAAGTTTTTAACTTGACTCCTTTTTTTCGCGCGGTACGTTTGAAACTCCTTCAAAGCGGAGGTTTTTTGTGATTCCCAAGAACTTACTGCGGTGGCAATATGATTAATTTTCAAATATTGTTGAGAAAACATACAAACTACACACTGTTAGTTTTTTGACGACATTTAAGTGTTAGAAATACCTCAGTTTGTAAAAAATGTCTCTGGAGTGCATACACGCACCATTTCCCATGTAAAGGGGCTGGTATTTTTTGGCAAATATCTCGGCAAGTAATGAGGTAAGGGGTAGAATTTTTGCTGTCATTGGATAGGTGAGATGTTTTTCTTTAAAACGAGACCAAAGTCATTGATTTCTAAGAACAGTAGACCCTCGCTTTACGATTTAATCCGTTCCGGAAGACCGATCGTAAAGCGAATTCCATCGTATGTTGAATCGGCATATTTTCCGGACGAGGAATCGGTTTTAAAGAGCATCAGCGCCAATCCATTCAGTGTACGCGTTAGAGCCAATGCATACGAAATATCCTGGATTAAAATTATTTAAAATATTAAAACAATATTTAAAAAACTATCGATATTTAAAACAAAATCGGAGAAATTTGAATTTTTAAAAAGCGCGCGCAAAATCAGCTCAGATCGTAAGTGGGCCGGGCCTCCTAGGGGAGATGGGGTGGAGCAGAGAGCGTCATGACGGACGCCCCGGAATCGAATCGATCATTTGTTACCGAGGAGTCATGCTCACATGCGAAAGGGTCGCCGCCAACTGCGTGCGAAGGCATCAACATCCCCCGTCAACACGGATCACCGGTCGGCGAGAACTCCCCGACGATGATGAGTTCGCACGAGGGCCACGCGCGGGACTTTCCCGACGCCCTCACGCACACCTGACATCGCCTCGTCCTCTTGCCCACCCTCCTTATCCCCTTCAGCCTCAACCCACCCCCGCCCTCGGCAGAAAAACCGGCGACGCAATTGGAATTCGGGAGGGAGAACGTTGGGGAAAACTGCGCAGGGACCCGATTATCGCCGACGGAAGGCGAGAAAATCGTCAGAACAAGAAATCCCTGCGGGAGGGCCAGTCTCCACGAGCAAATTTAGGCGATCGAATACATTCAAGCGGACGGAATGCCTCAATATTGGTAACAATAAAATAACTCAGCAGTAATTTACACGCTGCTTTAATGAGTGCCGACCATGGTTTATACACTTTATGCCATTTCCGAGGTAAAGTCCGTATATATTATTTCTCAAAGGTGTTTTTTGTCGCAACGCCATAACCCCCATAATTATTCATCAAAATTAATGATTCAAACATAGTTTTAAAGCTTATGTTCCCCGATATTGATGAAAAATAGACAAATTGTTTAAAATTAAAGTTTTTGTTAAAAAAAATGATACAACGCCATCTACTAACAATATAATCAACTAATATGTTGGCTATGGTTACGTGCTTAAAAGACTGTAGGAGGCGCCATCTATTAACACATCGTTTAGTTAGTTTGTTTACATTCTGCATGCAATCTGTGTGACTATTTACTGTTTACGCTTGCGTTATGTATCTCTAACACAAACATAAATAGCATATAATTGTCCATGGGAAGAAACAGGTAAAAGAACAGGAAGAAAGAAGGAAGAAACAGGAAGAAGCTGCATACTGTGCGAAATATTCGACAGGTAGAAGAACAGGAAGAAAGAAAGAAGAAACAGGAAGAAGCTGCCTACTGTGCGAAATATTCGCTCGGGTCATCTAGTTGTTAATATTCTGATTCTATACGAGTTTTAAACTTCTGAAAGAAATTCGAGGTCGGCCGAGTAGGTGGGTGGAGGATGAAATAAGGGGGGAGGGATTGTTCAAGAATGTGATAGAGGGAAGGGTGTTGAGTAAGCGGGGAAGAGGAAGAAAGAGAATAGGTTTCATGGACGGGATTAAGAAGGGTAGATCGTATGTTGAGGCGAAAGAGGATATACTAGGGCGAGATAGGCCCCTGAAAGTGTCGAGAGCCGAGAGGAGATTCTCTGACATTCAACAAAACCTACCTTAACCGGTAAAATACTTTAATAATAATACAACGAGTTTAATTACTACTAAGTTATTTTTTAGTTACCAATATGGATATACAATATTTCCACAAAGTTACGCCTGAAACTCTTTCATACGGAATGTCTCAAATAGGAGAATTTCGATGCATTCTAAACGGAGACGTCAGTGCGAATGAAGCGGCCCCCAATGTCATCATACCTCAAAATATCATCGCGATACGCAATACAATGGTAAAAAAAAAATCCAGGCACAACTCTGGACACCGCATCGTCAGGCGATTTCCTGACTACCGGAACTTAGCGGGAAACCACAAGGACCACTGGGAAAGAAACTGGACCTCCTAACCTGAATGCGAAAATTTCACGTTCAGAAGATTAGTAGCGGGAGGGAAATACCCTCACGCGTAGCGATACACATCATTTTGCGATTGGAAACGAGTTCTAACATTGGGTTCGAGAACAACAAAGAACAGTCACAAAATAACTAAATCAAGGGTAAATCCAATTCACCAAGCTTGGCCGGATCTCGAAGTGCGAGAACTCGCACAGACGCACCGCGGAATGGCAGGACATTAAAAGTACAACGAAAGTATGCCACGGAATCCGCGCAGAGAAATAAGTTTAACAAAACATCCGTCACTTGATGGATCTGCGAAAACCATATCGGACAATGGCAGCAAACAGTAAAAAGGAAGGGTCAGAGGGACAAAGATGACGTAGAAACAAAGAGATTCCACAGGAAGGGATTGTACCAATATGATGGATGGACACAGCACGGGGCCATCACGCGCCGGATCGGGGCCAAAAGAGATGATGACAGATAGGACGGGCAGGGCCGGGGGATGAGGCGGAGAGGGAAGAAGAGAGAAGAGGACGTGGGGCATCGCGAATGGGGATAAGGGACATGATGAGATGGGAGAAATCACATCAACACGAGAAGGGTTAACGCGTAACGAAAAGGCCCAAGGGAAGGAGAGGCTCATCGTCAATGTTATAACAGCTGATTGGAAGGTTTTAGGAGAGCATTCATCCTTACTTTCCCATTTATGGACAACCTTCGAAAAGATTTTGCGAGATGATACCATCGAGGGCTATGATCTTACCTCCGCCGGGCAAGATAGCCGTCCTATGCGGCTGAGCTGAGCACCGTATTAGCCAGGATTAAGTTCAAATGAGAACTGCCCATTAATTCAAGCTTTAGTAGTTGCAGTACTCCCTGGACTCCATAAATTGATTTCATACATGACACGAACAGTTGAAAGACCATGGAGCCAGCCACCTTACTGAAGTACAGACACCTCTCCTAACCTTCAACCTATCTCGCATGGGTGTCCCGACCCAGGAGCAATTAACTGCTCTCACAAGTTCACCTCGGGGGGTCATCAGAGAGCGCAATCCCTTCACCAACAAGGTTGTAGAGCGGGGAAGAGGTGAGGGGGAGTGAGAGAGCGAAATTCATTTCACGGACAGAGTCCACGGGGCAAATAACGAAAGGGAACGGAGATGGGAAATAATATAATAACAAGAGCGACGGAGGGAGAGGAGGCGCGGGGGAGGAAGAGCAGGCAAGATGGGAGGAGGAACGGGAGGGGAGGGCGGTGAGGCGGCGGAAGCGGATACTTCGGTTACCATAGAGACGAGGTCCCAGGCATCTAACGAGACGGGGGGCGGACCGCCCACGGGGGTGGGGGAAGGGAGAGAGAAAGGGAGGGAGGGGCGGAGGTGGGGTTTGGGGGTTGATACCACAGGAGGGGAGGGGTTGGGTAGAAAGGTGAGAGAGGGTGGGGAGGAGATAAAATGGGGGTGAATGGGGGAGGGGCCAAGGAACGGATCCTTGAAGCTATGGGAATGAAGGGCAGGGGTGCGGCGGGGGGGGGGGGGGGCGGAGGGTGAGTTAGTGGGGAGAGAGGACGGAGGGTGGGGAGGTAAGGAGGAAGAAGAAGCCATAGAGGGGTTCGAAACGGTGAAAAGGGAGAGGTTTTGGGATTGATTGAAAATGAGGCGGTGGGGTTCCCTGGGGGGGGAAGGGGGGTTGGGAGGCGATGGCGGGTGGGAGGGTGATGGGCGGGGTGCAAAGAAGAGGAGCGGCATCCGTAGGAACGGCATTTATCGACGGGATTGAGCGAAACGCATCCGAAAAAAGAGAATACAGGGGGCGAATGAGGAACCGAGGGGCAAGAAGTTGTACAAACATCATTTTCACCGCTTCTTAACATGCAGAATCTTCCCGATATTAGCGATGGAAAAAAATGAAGATTTTTTTCTTCAAAAGGCGAGAACACACCAGCATAGACACAGGTTCTTCCCACCGACCAAGTGCTTCACGGTATAGAACCGCAGGGGGAGGGTTCTTGTTTAAAATTGTGTACCTACTGCTACATGATTCCCGAAATACAGACAATTCCAGATAGGTATTCGAAATAATTAAATCATAGGTCAATCCCACTGGCACAGACGAGAATGCAGGATGAGCCTACCGGGCGATAGTTATCTCTTTCCGTACGCTATGTGATAGTCAAAGTAAAAGTTGAAGTAAGATACAGACTTTGGATAAAGAATACATATTTGAGTATATTCCACACTCGTGGACCCAGATTAACTAAATGTTTTCTCAAAAGTACTCAAACATTACACTAAAATACAATCTCACCATTAAAACACTCCAATTTTTAATCACGTTTACCCCAAACCAAACCCAGCGACTAAAAAGGACAGAAAAGATGTTGAACGCAAAATGATGGATCAAAGGAAATATAACCTCGCAATACGTCTGCAGAAGGTTCACTAGGTAAATCTACTTTCAAAGAAGCTCGCTCGCTTTCCAAGAAAAAGGAAGACAGCGGTAGATATTTGATAATGTAAACGGAGAGAGGAGCAGTCGCATGGTATCCCCCCTGGGGAAAAGGATGAGTCTAGCTCAGAAGATGAGCTGGGAAAGCTCAGATTTATAGAGCCGAGTATATTTCTCGCGTAATTCCCGTGGCCGACGAGGAGAACGCCCTAAAACAGTTGACCCGAAACGACTGAGAATCCAGACGCGCCTTGGAAAAATTTCCCGTCATTCGCAGCAGTTTCCGGGAAACACCTACTCGTTCTTACCGACGCAATTAGCAGGTGAAAAAGATAAGATTCCTACAGAATCGAGAGGGAGGAAAATATGTACCGAAAACAAACTCACCTGTCAGCTCAACTACAGGCTATCACGGGAAGACGGAAGGGCATTATTCAGCACCCACTTTATATATTACTAGTAATTAATTAAAAAAATAGCAAGCTCCGTCTTTTTGCCGATGATGCAGTAGTGTATAAGGAAATTAGAAATGAAGAGGACAGACAGTGTTTAGCTAAGGATTTAGATGCGATTGATGATTGGTGTGATAGATGGCAGCTAGAATTAAATTTGAAGAAATGCGCGATTATTAATTTTTGGAAAAAGAATGGCCTTCCCCGGAATAATTATAGCATCAAAGAAAACAAAATATGTAACGTAGAATCAATTAAATACTTAGGCGTCACCATCAGTGAAGACATGTCATGGGGGAAACACATCAGGGAAATAACTAGTGTAGCAAACCGTAGATTAGGATTCGTAAAAAGGGTTCTAGGCAAATGCGATGAGAGAGTCCGAGAAAGAAGCTATTTTACACTTGTCAGGCCTCATTTAGAATATGCCGCTAGTATATGGGATCCGTACGAGGAAGGTATGATAAAAGAATTAGAGCGCGTGCAAAGGAGATCTGCTAGGTTTGTTAAATGTCGTTATGATAATTGTATTAGTGTTACGAGTTTAATAGAAGAACTAGGATGGGAATTACTATCACAACGCAGGATAAAATTTTGGTTAAACCTTTTAAGTAATTTCGAAACCGATTTGTTCACAGATGACGTTAGATATATATTGAGAACCCCTGCGTATTATGCTAGGCTTGATCAGATTAACAAGATTAGAGAGATTGATTGTCGTACCGATTGATTTAAAATGTCATTTTTCCCGCGTACCATAAGAGAGAACAATAGGCAGCGTAGCAAAGGGATAGGTAGGTGAAATATGGTTAGAGTAGTCTGTAGTGCATGGTGCATGTAATAACAACCAATAATCCCTTTCTTATAATGCAGATACTAACTATCTAGCTGCATGTGAACCTGTTCTCTAGCATGTCTCCCTTAAATATCCTGATGCATGTAATAACTACCAATAATCCCTTCCTTATTATGTAGATTTTAACCTGTACTATACCGTAGTAACTAATATTCTATTGTAATAACTACTGCAATTACTTGCAATAACTAATAATCTACTGTAGTAACTAATAAACTAGGACCCTATTTTCTAGCATGTCTACCTTATATATCCTACTTGCATGGCAATAGTGCATGTTTGGTGATTTTCACCCCCTGCCACACACCCTCGTGGTGGCTCGCAGGGTATTACGTAGATGTAGATGTAATTATTCGTAGTCAATGGTAGGAAAAGTAAAACAAATTTTCTCTCGACCACCTAACCATTTAGATCGAAAATTAATATCACCTTCAAAAATGAATGAAGAACAGGAGAGAGAAGCCCAAGAGGGGTTTTAAACATGAATAGACGATACAACAGGATAATGTGAAAAATGTGGTTAATCTCTCGCGTAATTATCTAGCTTTGACATGCTGTCCAAACACATTTAATAAGCCGATGAAATATTTGCCATACAAACAAAGACCATGGAAATTGTTTTTGTGGGCAGCTACGTAAGCATACTCGCGCGCGGATTTCACGGAATGCCCAAGTATCTCCGAGATGCTTTGAGCGACGGTTTAGTGGCATGTAACAACCCTCACCCTAGTCATGATGAATCCCATCGTTGTGGTGAGGGCTAGTTCTCCCAACAACTCGCGCTAGACGGCCAAGAGTGAAGAGGATTACAAGTCTCCCTGCAATGCCAGTGCGTCGGAAAATGGCGGAGATGATAAGTTAACTCCACTCGCAAATAGAAGAGCTCGATGATGGCATGCGAGCAAAAGATACCAACAAGGAAAATGGCAGTGCTTTGATGTTCGACGCGTTTCATTTTCATATTGACCAGCCATCCAATGCAAGAGCAACTTTGCAGATTGAATTATTAGTTAAAAGGGACGATACAAAAATTGCCATTAGCGTTATAAGGTTCGACACTAACCATTCTGCCGTCACATAGCTCACCAATTATGGATATAGACTGAATAGAGGATTATTTCAACCACTTGAGGGATGTATCCGAAGAGTCTAAGGAAATACCAAGCATTTTCTTAACAATGCAGATAAATTGAGTGAGGTAAACTCTATACGATTCTCCCCGATATTAGAACAAGAAAAGTATCAATTGGTGACTAAATCAATATTCATTAACGCAGCCAAGAGAGAAATAAAAATAAATACACTCTTAAGAGACAAGTCCCCGCATTTCGCAGATTGATGTCGAGGATTCGTGGAAATCACTCAAAGAATGGCAACCAACAATATCATCAATGTAATGCACGCATGGAGAATGAAATGCAGGCTGCCGAAATATAACAATGTGAAACTCAACGTTACAAGCCAATCACAGACGGCAAACATCCCACGGCCACGAATTCACGTTAGTAGAAGGTTATCGACCCCAGCACAACCGCAATGCATCCCCGTGAATCCAACACAAGGAGGAATTCAAAGTCTCTGAGAACGCTACCGACACATACTGAATACGATTGCCCTAGTTACACGTTACGCTACACATTAAGACATTAATCACCGGGGATTGTCTACTCAAGGCACCCAAGCACGTGTGAAGTCCTTTGTGAGATATACGCTCTCTAAGAGGGAAAAAAATGCAACGAACTGCACCCTTCCCGCAGCCAAAATTGTAATGATTACCATGGTGAGCAGTGGATTAATAAAATCCTCCAATAGCATTGAAAAATACAGCCGTGGTTCTGCCACAAAAATATATTGAAGACCATTTATAATATTAATGCAATGCAAGAGTCTTGATACGCTGCTTATAGAATACATTTAAGTTTTGACACCAGACCCTTTTGAAAGATATGATGACCCCTATCTACTTGCACATAACGAGTCAATAAACTCAATTACCACAACTCAACTCGACTGGATCAATATTATCAAAATAAGCATTACGCCTAGCCATTGGCTAAGCGCGAAATCTTGGGTAGGCGTTAGGGTAAGCGTAAAATGAGACCTATTCTAAGATAGCGAATAGTGACTATTATTGCATGACAAAAGTTATAATACATAAATATTATTCAATTAACAACAAAAAATTCATTTTCCTGGCTCAGGTGCGAACAATCCTTCATCGAACACTCATATTCCATTAAAAAAAACTATATTTTGATAACTACCAAATTGTCGCAGTAAAAATATTTCAACCAACGATTTTCCTCAAAAAACCTCCTCACCTTACCTTCTGACCGCTAAAATCACAAACATTCTCAAACCTATTCTTCAAAGGTCCAAGCGACCTCATATTGTTACATGATAAATATATTTTATATATTTAATGAGATATTAAATCTGCTACGCTTTCCATTTCGTAAACTCTCCCCCATCACCGATTCCCTTCCGATCACTTCAAAACAACATTATTATTCTTCGATCGTAGCGACCCGCACCAATTGTTGATTCGTGACCATCGAACGGAAGCATTCGGGCTGTTGGTGTATTTAACTCGAATAAATAAACACAAACCATCGGCCTTAAATGGGGATGTGACTGAAACGGAACCCTACGAAGCACGAAAAAAGACAAATAACATTCCGGGCACGCGCGGAGCATCATTGCACGGACGGGAAAGAGTCCCTGCGGATGCCCAATGCATTTCCTGCAGCGAAGCAACCCGTTTAAAAAAAATGCACACGTGGAGCCTAAAATACGGACATCGCCATCAATTTCATCATTTTGTCGTGCAGAGTTTCCCACCGAATTAAGTCAAAAGCAGAGCATCCATCGCAAAAAGTGGCGTCACTACGACACTGTGGAGAGGACGGAAGGGAGGGGGGGGGACGATTTCTAATAGAGCTTTGCGACAAGGGCAAGTGATGGGACCAAATATCTAAAAAAAAAAAAAAATACGGTGATGCCACTCATGGACAGCTCGTACGGAATGGCCGTGTCGCGGTGAAACGGGACGGGAGAAGAAACGTTGCGTAGGAAGACGATGGAATGGAGAGGAGTTTAAGCGAGAGCTAATGGACCGGAGGCTGGGGAGGGGGAGGGAGGGTTTGCGTCGGAGGGCTCCCCCGTTCGTAGTAGCGACGACATGAGCTTTTGGGGCACGTAGCTAGGAAGAGTACTGAAGAGGGGCGGAGCGAACGGCAGCTGCGAGCAATCGATGCCTCAATGCCAGAGGACAGACGGGTAGCAGAGGGGGAGGAAAAAATAGACGTACACGATGGAAGAGGGGTGTTTCACAAGGCGCCCATTCTGCCGTCTGCAGCCAGCCAGCAAAAGCGGAAAACGTGCGCGGGATGGGGGGGGGATGGAGATTGATGATGGAGAATCACTCTCCCTCTCTTCTTTCCCTCTTTCTGGGGTATAACACTCGAGGGGGGCAATTCGCACGGGAGTGTGATAAGGCGATGTATATAGTTACGTATATATGTAAGGAAAAAACTTCCTTTCCCGCCCACACGTACTTCCCACGCGAAACAGATCGCTCGAAACATCCACTTAATGGCTCAATCCGACGAAAAGGTCGCGCACACGATGCGACCGACTTGAAACAACCTCTTCACGCCATTTTTTCCCTCTTCCGAAGACATGGGAGGAAACAGGCCTTCCTTCGCTTTCGGGCGGGAGAGGCGATGAAAACACACCCGAGGCGGTCAGCAAACAGCAAGGGATACGAAAGGAAGTCAACACCGAGAAATTGATCCCGGCCAAACTTCTCGGAGATAAGCGAAACGCGGAGATAGCAGTCATTGGCAGAACACGCCAATGAGCGGGGATCGAATCTTATCGGCGTTAGAGATTTTTTGCCAGACACCGATGCCTTAGTCAGTGCTCCAGGAAGGACTCCACGATATCTACCCGTCGCGCAGTGGTTCCAATCGCTAATCTAGCGGGACGAAAGTCATTTTTGTAACTTTCGGGAAAATAGTCACTCCAAATGTAGTTATATCGTCAACTAATAGCTTTATCATAATGTATGTCTTTGACAAGGATTCATTAAGTTATAACAATGTTGCATTGTCCTTAAGTTATGAGTCGAGATTGCCGACCCTCCACCCAGATCCAGACGGTGTCTGATCCGATAGTGTTTACAAGACCCTGCAAAAAAGTATAAATGAAAGGAACTATAAATCCTAACAGGATATTTTAACAGGTATGTGGTATTGCTTAGCGTGGCATTTGTTAAAATACGAGCACTACCGAGTCCCAGGTTTATAATATTATTCCCTCTGTCTCAGAGCCTCCTCTTTTCTCCCCCTTCAAATATTTAAATTGACTTTTAAAAAATATATACTGATATAAAGTTACAAAACCTCCAGTATTATGTAGGGGAGTCTCTATCGTTTGTTTCATTAAGTTTGTCAACTAGCGCCATTTTCGGGGCATTATGGAGCGAGAAAGGGAATTACAAACCAGGAGGAATCCAGACATATCGGGAGAAAAACATGGTGGTACATTCTCTTTCTTCTTCGGCGAATTTTGCTAAGGTATACAATAATAATTTATCAAATGACCAAAGATTTCCACCAATGTAATATGATTAAATGGACCTAAAGCCGAGTTGAGTGGTGATACGTGATCCGCCATAAATATCTCTTAAACTCCTCAGATAGTCTTCCTATTCTTATTTCGTCCTGAATTCTTATCCTCTACCTTTCTCTTCCACGCTTCCCCAGCATTCTTCCCTCTGTTACTCTCTTCAGCATTATGGTAAAAAAAACGACAAAGTCGAAATTTGACTCGCGACCTCGAGTTTGGAGGCGAGGGCTATACCCGACCGCCACAGAAGGTGGAAGAGGTAGTATGGAGTAAAATGAGATAGCCCATTGAAAAAAATTAATACTTTTGAGTCCCGCGAAATACATTGGTGTTGACACCCTCATTAACCTCTAGTTGACTTCATAAAAGAATTCATGTAGTCCTAATTTCGCCACGGAAATAAAGATAACATTCTTTGATACCGATAGGCAATAGGTTTCACTTTGGTGTCTCAACCCAAATTACCCTAAAATTCCGCCAATAGCATGCACATTACTATTCACATGGTGCATATGATGTCAGTCGCCTCTAAAAATAACAATTTAGTCTCATTAATATGATAGAAAAAGCAAAAATGTCTACAAAGGCGTGCGATTTCATCATAATGACATTTTATTTAAATGCTTGGTGGGATATCCAAAATCGGAACCCACGGAACAGAAAACACGGACGATTTATTACAAAGGGAGATAAGGAAACTGGAGCAGAATTGTCTCAAGTTTAGGAGAGTGAGCCGGAGTCTTTTGAAGCTTATCTTCTTTCGACCCCCACTTCGTTTCGGGTGGCCACCTAGCCACCTAGCATGCATGTGTTCAGGATGTTCCATGCGCGAGTCGAGCATATGGCTCCATTGGAAGTGCCATCGGCGCAGGATTATTGGCGTGGCTACGGCATATACCGCCTCCTACCTCTGGTTATCATCAATCAAAGGCCGCCTCTGTGACGTCAATAATCACTACCGAAGCCGTAAAACAACTGGCTCGCAGACTGGCAGAGAAACGGCGACGAACATAAAAAAATTAGGATAATTCAGCACTAAAATTAATCCTCTTTCACTTCTACTAAGAGTGCAGCCGTAACCGGAGGAGTGGTGACGTAATATCAATTTTTCTCCCCTACTTCACACGAAATGTCAATCTGTTGAAAGGTGAATTGGGGTATTACACATTGTATTTCCTTTCACTCCAGAAGAACAGAGGGTAAAAAAAGAGATGAATACGACATTCGGATGGACTAAGGGGTGATGCTGCTTCTAAAGGTCGCTTTACACGTTACATTTTATTGTACAAACGAATGTATCATAAAATGTATATATACAGGAAACTTAACGGAAATAGAGTAGGTTCTATTTCCCGTTAATTCATTCAGACAATCATACACTTTGCCGCTTTACACGGTTCAATTTTCCTCAAGCAAGAGTTCAAACATTCGTCTGTACAATAAAATGTACCGTGTAAAGTGGCCTTAACGGGTAGACCATCGGAGAAATGTAATCGCTGTGGCTTATACGTGCCTCAACGATTATTATTGTAAACATGTTTAAATCCCCATGATATTTAAGCGTAAAAAAACATAAGTAAAACCTATAAAATATACGCACATTATAAAAAATGAGAAAAGCACTTTATTGTCATTATTATTACTATATTCACTTAGCGCTTTCTGAAACTGGTGGAACAGAAAAATTTCGATTAAAATCTCAATCGTGGGTCTTATATTTAGATTTCTAACGGTAAAGGAAGGTTTTAATGAGAGTCAGTGAATTTCCTTCCGGTTTTCTACACTTTCAGGGTTCAACTACCTCTACTGAGATCTACCCTTCTTCATCCCGTCCATGAAATCTATTCTGAATCTTCACCATTGAAAAATTCGCGCACATTAATTTAACGCCTAATTGTTGTCCGCACCAAACTTAAACGGAAAATGGGCGTGCGAGCACTTCAAATCACTTCATTTCCTTATAAGACCATAACAGCGAAATATGCAGGAAAACGCTCAACACCAGAGGTACTAAGCTTAATAGCACACACCGTTCTAAATATCAGTTATTTGATTATCATAGTAATTTACGAGAGGGTTCGTGTTCTCTTATTACTACTTCAGATATAAAAGCGGTTTACAACAGGAAAACGACAGCAGAAAATTAAGGTACGATAGCCGCGACACGCACGCAAAATTTTCCGCACTAGTCACCAGGAAGAAAAAATATTGTTGAGGGACCCAATTCGTGTCCACACTACCCGAATCAATGAAAGCAAGTCGGATAGGAAGTCATACCGGTCTTTAGTGAGAGTGACGAGTCGCGGGAGTGTTGACAAACCGTGTCACAGCCGCCGTAAGACCCTGAAAAGTGGCACGCCGGCACGCGCAACCGGAACACACGAGCCAGCTACCACAACTTTCGATTCATCCAGTCCACTTGCTCCCCGCGAGAAAGCGAAAGCCAGCGCTCAGAGAGAGACGCACGTTTCGACGACGAAGACGGGTCGAGAGACGGGGCCAAGCGAATGCGGCACGCGAGAGCCGCGGCATAGCACACCGAAATGGATAAATGGGGGAGAACAGTAAACCTACATTGATAGTCAAGGAGAGGAGTTAAGTTCAGGTAGTTCGAGCCGTATATCACAACACGCGACAGCGGTGGATTTCGATTCAAAATAGAGACATCAATGCTTATCTTTCGAACATTATCGATTAGCCACTAATCCAACCACTTTTCGAGACATAAGCCAACAACTATAAGACGTTTTCCATAGAATTTGGTACAGATACCGGCTCCAGAGGAATGCTGAAAGTAAGCTGGACAGAAAGGAAAACGAATAAAGAAATCTTTGGAAAAGCTCAAGAAGAAAGAAACAAAGTAAGAATCATTAAAGAAAGAAGAGCTAAACATATTGGACATCTACTATGGCACGATTATCAATTGAAAAGGATAATTGAAGGAAAAATTGAGGGAAAAAACTGCAGAGGAAGGCCCCGATTACACTTCATGAGCCAAATTATGAAGGATATGAATTGCAGAACGTACTTTGAACTTGAACGAAAAGCTGAGAAGAGAGATGAATAGAGGTCTGCTGCCAACAAACTCAAGGGTTGAAACGGAAGAAGAGACCGGCTCCAGAGAGGCATAAAAAAATGAGGTTCTGGCGCACAAATTACGTCGTTAACATGAAGGAATATTTTCTCAATTATTAAAAATATAAAAATTTATAACTACTAGTAACACTTTTCCAATAATGTTAAAAAAACATCGATCAAGGTGTCGTGAAACAAATCATTGAAAATAAAGATTCCAAAATGTACACTCAGTTCATCAATTATAAATTTAACGTAAAGTTTTCGCGTGACATATTTCACTATAACAACCCCATGCTTCTTATAAATGTTTGAATTTTTAAATGCAATTATAATACAGTCTCCGTTATGAAAAGAGAAAAAACTCGCACAAATTTGCTTTTATTTAGTTACATACTGATGTTTACACTCCCAGTCACCTCCGAAGTGAAGTGATCAATAACGACTCAAAATGGATATTTTCACATTTGCAACATTCACCACACAGAGAGACAGGCGTTTAGCCAAATCTAACTAAAGGAGCCATACCTAGAGGAATGGAATTCCGCATCAATGAATGCCTATCATTTAACACCACACCAAGTTAACCCAGAGAAGCATGTAATGATATGGCCCCACTTTTAAAGATGTCGCACACACGGACATTAAAAAAATGAGTAATAGACAAATACGCTTTAAAATAAATTTAATAAATCAAACGGCCGTAGGCTGAGAGATTAATTTAGACGAAAACTAACACAATCATCGGGTACACCGCTCACTTTCACTAATGAGCCATTAAATTCGATGACCCATAAAATCAACACGACCTCCCTTCCCATTCATAAATGCAACTGAATTCGTTCAACTGCCGTAAAGATGCAAAAACGAACATTCGGACGAAATAAACATGAAAACAAGCACGAAATTGCGAAAAAACACTCAGTTTTCA
This sequence comes from Ceriagrion tenellum, assembly GCA_963169105.1. Classification (NCBI taxonomy): domain Eukaryota; kingdom Metazoa; phylum Arthropoda; class Insecta; order Odonata; family Coenagrionidae; genus Ceriagrion; species Ceriagrion tenellum. Next base: position 45,412,321 of record OY720637.1, read on the forward strand.
TATTAATCACTCAAACTATTTAAAATTCCATTTAGGCAAGGAAGAAACTTATTGAAAAAGCATTTTATCTTCCAATGGAAATGTTGGAAAAAATAATACGTTATTTTGGGAAGATTTTAAATCCAACCACTAGGCACGATATCACGGACTTCGACCGCTGAAATAAATGCAAGTACTATTGAAACATATTTACAATAATCACAATTCAGTTAGTATTTCACGAATTTTAACGGCGATAAAGAGAATACAGGATTGTAAGAAAAGAATAATTCATATATACACGTATACATCAACTCAAACGAAGTTAAACGAATTGAGCGATATCTCATGGAAATCGGTCACAGATATCATTTTCTCATAAAAATAGAACGTAGTTATACAACCACACAACAATTCTAACACATCGACCTAGGATTCGATAATATGTACCTCATTTTCAACACTATGTCATAGGTTACATTGAAAATGACATAGAAGTCGAAACCTAGGTCGGTGTATGAGAATAAATTTTGTGGAAATGCAACAAAGTTCTATTTTTTTGAGATCACGATATCTAACAACCCAAATGGTTAGTATGTATTGCGGTGCTTATATTTTACTCAATCCCAGGAAACTTTTCAGTCGACTGAATCCAAAAGTACACGATATCACATTTCAACCAAAGGTATCCAAGCTCACGACCTTTCAACAAGTCAGAGAGCAGGGCCGTAAACCCGAATAAATCAGGAAAGAGAGCCGAATCATTTTTCGAAACAAAAATTATATATACGGCTACCGAAGGTCGTATTTTTTCCGCCCCTTGACCGCAAGACACTTTCATACGTTCCCATTACTCGCTTTCCCTTTTATCACCGACGAAGCTCAGCGCCGACCTAATCCGTCCCGCGGGCCATTAAGGAGAGAGCGAGATATGAAGAAAAATGGTGGAGGGGATGAAAAATTGAAAAACGCCACCCTCGACTGACTCAGTATACGGCATACTCAAGTAGCAGCGATTTATCTTCCACTGTCGTCGGATCCGAACGCCGCCGACTCCCACGCGAATGAGATTATCCGCGGATAAGACCGCAAAAAAAATGTAAGCACCGCAAATGATCATTAGATTTGTGCGTAGAAAGGGAACAATCACGCGGGAGGATCTTTAAAATGCTTGTCCATGAAAAGTTGACGTAAACGCTTACACTGAATTCCGAAAACTAGGGAGTTACCCGGAAAAATCCAAATAAGATGAAGCATAACCATCTCTACTTTTCCAAACTAATCACATAAAACATTGAATAATACAAGCCTTTAATTTCTCTTCGTAATATTTAAGCTAACTAACGACATGGTAGACTTTGATTCACTACCGTCTCAAAAAAACGACAAAACAATCCGAGTATTCTACGATTGCTACTCGGTTGAGTCTGTAACCACCATCATCTTCAGATTCTAAGGCGGCAAGACCTCTTTCGTTCCGCTGCAACGATTCCCATTCTTTCCCCCCTTTCTCAACTATCTTATATTACACCAACAGTGATAGCTTCTTACATTAATCGATGGCAAACCTTCACGCATTGAGAGCGCCTCGTGAATCACATAATCTAAATTAGGAACAGAGCCATCGAAGAAAAAACTTTCTCTACCACTGACCGCCTTTCTATTTGATTCAGTAGAAGTTGCTGCATTACAGATGCCGATCATAGAAGGATTTAGAAACAAATACTGACATCACACATTAAGAAAGACAGCATCTATAGATTTTAGACGGACTTCATTCATAGAAATATATAAAAAGGGTTGGACAGTTTTCTTTAAAAAGTCTATACAATATCTCTTTCAAATAAAAGGCTCTTATTACGAAAGGGCTTACAGCAAATACTGAACTCCTGTATCGGCGAGCCTCTCCCTCAGAGCAGTCTTCGCCAAACGAGGTTAACAACCTGCGATGACGCACCCATGAGATAATTAGCACCCACCCCAAACATCACCGCGCGAAAAATGCGATCAGCTGGTACTCCTCCGGAGAGATAACTAGCTAACATAACAATCCAATCGTAAACATAAACATATCGCGTCAATTTCACACGCCGATATCTCAGAATTCCACCAGTGTTTTCTCTCTATTCGCACTCATTAATAGGTATACTAAGAATATGATTAACACACGGACTCTAACATGATTTTAATTTGAAACATCTATGGAGAACCAACGTGAGCGTTAAAACAAGATATAAATAACCTACAACAGGGGAATAAAGCACCTTGTATTTAGTTTCGTTAGCGAACTTACAGAATAAAATTTACAAGGTAACGCTCAACCTCACGGATACCATCGATACGTACTAGAGAGAGCCACACCAACTGAAACGGCCAATAAAACTTTCCCGCATCTAGCTAGTTTTGTAGTTACTTCAGCAAGCATTCCAGTATACACGGTTATTCAGGCTCAATATCAGGACGAAGTGGTTCTTAAAGTCTTGCTATTGAGCCACAGAGATGAAAATGGAGGGAATATATAACGTTTTCTGAAACATAAGTCGATAAATCCTTCCTTGTATTCTCTATTTCAGGGTCATCTTAAACTTCAAGGATAACTCAGCCAATTCCGGCATTATGTCTCCTCAGTTCACCACATCTGATATCGTCCGAAAGTCTTCTCCCTATCCCTTCACTTGCGTATCGCAGTCGACCTACTGAGTGGATCATTATATTTCAGTCTCAATTAACCCCATGTCTCCCAGTCCTTCGTGAAAACCATTAAAATAAAATACAAGTTAAGCTCGCACACTAAAAAATAGCTGCTAGGTAATCGACAAACTTATAAGAGTGATGTAAAGAAACTTTGCATTTTTCCATAATTTCCACAATTTGCTCTTTACATCATAATAATTTCCACGATGTCACGCCTAAATTCACGGAGTTAATGAAAACAATATAAGAATACGTTTTTCTACTAAGGAACCTGTTTCCGCTCGAGAAATGGAATTCCACTTCTTACTAATATTATATATATCACGCAAGTCAGAAGCAAAATGTAAGTGGTAGAAGCAGCTTGTAAAAAAATAAAACAATAATGCAGAATTGGTGGTTTCACGCGTAACTTTATGGAATTTGTAAACATAATGATGATGACTTATAACTTTATTTTTCCACACGTTTTTATTTAGAACGATCCGGGTTCCGACGTTCAACGTACCTGAAGATGACATTTAACTTCGAAACCCGGGTCGTTCCAAATAAAAACGTGCGGAAAAACAAAGTTATAGGTTACCATCATTATGAAGAAGTAAATTCCTTACGAGAAAAATAATCACTAGGTTAATAGGGCTGTAAAGATTCAATGAGGTGCATAACAACACTCAGCACTCAGAGAAAAGCGACCGAGGAAATTAAACGCTGTTTTTCCGTTTTATTTTGCTGCACACTAGTCAGGAAACAAGGGACCACTCAACACAACCACCTGATGCACTACAGATTCTATATGGTGATTTAGAAAGAAGAGATGTGACTCTAAAGTGCACCCGAGCGTATGCGAGTAATTAAAGCCACAGAAGGAATACATAAACACTAAGCAAAATGTTTCACGCCTGAATGGTTGACAAAATATGCTGATTAGAAAACTTTACAGATACATACTCTCCGATGACCTCAACGGCCTTGAAATATGCTGTCATTAGAATATGAATACAAAATACCTTTAGTAAAAGAAATAAGCTTAAATACTACAGCACCTACAGTAAACGATGCTTAAAGCAGCCACCGCCCACAAGATTCAATTCAACATTTCTAAATAAATCTTAAAGTAACCACATTACTCGACACCTTCGATTTGCAGCTCATAAACGTTACGAGAAATAAGTGTACACCGCAAACAGCCACGATCAAGGGCTTATAGGCTTATTTTCTTTACACTCATATACATTCGTAACTTCAGTAACTAATATGCACGGTGAAACATTTTATGAAGTGAAAAGAAGGATAATAAATGGCCAGGCGCTAGGGAACCGTCATTTATACTTTTATAAACAGAGGACGCCTGACAGATGAAAAATTTACCGTGGCGGTACCGCCAAGCCGGGGGAAAATTGATTTACCACAACCACAACTTTCCAAAGCTGCAAATGGTTCAAGGTTTGGTGGTGGAAAAGGCATACCATAAATATACAGACTAGGGAGATCGAGAGACTAGGGCAAACAAAAAGTTTGGTTTAACAAAGATAAATTCTACGGAGATACTTTACAAGCGTGAGAGAAAAAATTCAGGATGAAACATTCTAAAAAGAAAAAAATTATTAACTGAATAATGAAAATGATAGAAGGTAAGGATGCTTTAAATGCCATAAAAATTAAGATACTTCTGATGTAAATATTTAACTTTACTGCTTTACAACAACATCGGTTCCAAAAAATGACATTATTAATGGAGATAATAAAGGAAATTAAAAAAAAACGGAATTAAGTAGCATCCCAGATTCAACACAATACTTCAGCAGATCGGCATTATTATCACGAATGTTTTATTGACAAATTACCCGCAATGATAGACGTATAAGAACCCTTCAGTGAAGCACACGCGAAGTTAAATGTATTGCCATCAATAATATGTCATAAAAATTTTACTGTAGCACACAGGCATCATATTTAGTTGATTTTGCATTTAAATGATAATTATGTTTCCGCTTACGCAGACGAGGGTTTTTTTTAAATCGAGGATGGAGATACAGTTACCTTAAGTTATTTTTCAGCAGTTAATGTAATGCGCATGGATTTTAAGAGTAAATTCCTACCTTTCCATCTTCCCTTTCCCGACTGGAACATTCGTTAATTTTTCTCTGTAGCCAAGGTATTATTTCATGGTTGTGAGCAATTCTCAGATACTTAGAATATGCTGGCTAAGAACAAAATAAGCAAAGACATTAGACGCCAGTTTTCAGCTCCCGATATTTCATTATAAAATCAGACGTCATACAGTAAGAAATACAACAAATGCCAAATCGCAGAGGGGGAGAAACGTTGAAGCATTATACATTTGATCGTAACGAAGAAATTCAACAAATTTAAGCTTGATGTATAGGAAGAGTTTCATATTAAATCAAAAACAGGTCCCACTTTGCTACAAGAATTTTTGACAAACTCATTTGAAGGTGATTCTGTTAGTTGAAGCGAATGGTGTTATTCTAAGTCTAGTAGAGAGGAGCGAATTATGTGTGATTTAATATTTTGAAGAAAACCGAATGGCAATAACACCAAGGGTTGACATTCGCATTGAAAAAATCATTTTCCTTGACCGAGATTCGAACCCGAATCTCCCAATTGCCGGTCAGGTGTGTTATCCAGTTACAGCACAAAACGACAACGATGGATTCATCCATCGCGACAGTGGCTTTGTAAGCACGACTATTGTCTCGTGTGCCACAATGTAGACTTGAGGCGTGAACCTCTAGTTCTCATAAGCCCCCCTCGAAATTCACGTGGAAGGAAGACGGCATCGTCGTGTCACTGGATAACTAGCCTGACTGGCAATTGAGAGATCCGGGTTCGAATCCCAGTCTAAACAAATGATTTTTTCATGGTGAATTATAACCCTCGGTGTTATTGCACCCTTGTGAGTGACTTCGTACCCTATTATTTGTAAATGCAGTGACAGGAAATCCGAATGTCAAGTTAACTAAAGGAATTGAATAAAATACATGAATGTGGGTGGCTCAGTAAATGACAATGGCGCACTAGATAGTATCGGACTGAAAAGGTCAGAGGAAAAGCAAAAGGGTGAAGTGCCGAAAGACGGCCGATCACCTGTCACCCAAGGGCCGGCCCTGGACCGCAGAGCGATCCCTCAAATAAAGGACGGGCGACAGTTCCGTAGGGGGAATTCGAGAAAATAGAAGGACAGGGATACGTACAAAACCTCAAGCCTTCAAACTGGACTCCCGTCTGCAAGAAGAAAATTGGCCCCGGGTGGAGAGCGGGCATCTGCGGAGCACTTAGCAGTTTCACCGCAACTGTGGCCTTGAAACTGCGTTTCTAGAAGATAAGGAGAGATAGCCCCACGAACTGAGAGCCCGTGACCCCAACAACAAGCGGTCTACGTGGAATATGGGAATGGATACTTCGTAAATTGCCACCATTTTGTGCGACCCGCTTGACCTTCAACGAAACTATTATCACGAAATTCTCCACGGCGACAGGCTCCGAAATTTCCGGCTACAAATTGGTTTTGACGCACAAAGCGTCAACCAAGACTCTTCCTTGAACCGACATCGAAGCAAGTTAATCTGAAGGAGAGAGAGAGTTGGAGGCCACATGAGCCGAAGAGCAAACAAAAAGCACTCGGAGGGATAAATTTCTGAAATCATATTCTTTCAAATGAATAATCCATGAATCTTCAATTGAACAGAACTTAGTATGCATGGGTGGAGAGGAAGTTTAGAACGATACACACATTTCAGAGGGAAAGAAGTGATAAGAGAGGCAAAGGCAACAATGAGATTAAAAAGTAAAAAAAAACTTTCTGGAAAGAGATGCTGTTCCACCCAGGCTGCGCCTTTCAACATCCAAAAACTTTGGACGGCTTACCGAAGTTGCCGCGAGACGATTTTATGAATCTGAAGAATACATGACTCCGGGTTCCGAGCTCGACAATACATTTGAATATTTTATGTGTTCCACTTCTTCCACAGTTCCATTTCTCAAAACTTTAGCCCATGCTTTATGAGGATCATTCAGAATTGTGAAAACACAGCTGAAATTGAAATGAAACGCCATCTGCATTCCAAATTAACCGTCTAACATTTTAAAAAGTCGATTTTTCGTCACGCACACCTAAATATTTCGAATAATATTTATATCGAAATAAAGATGACAAATATTAAACCGTAGTATTTAAGTATAAACGGGATCGAACACTTTTCCGCTACTTTCTATCATCTTTAATCTTCTCTTAAATAGCCTGCCCTCGCTCTGAGAAGAATTATCGCAAAGCTTCCCCGAACTTTTCATAATGATTAGTGCTTAACTCTTTTTCAATTCATTCCTTGGCGGCGAAAGGCCAGCGGCGGAATTTCCTTTAGAATTTCCTCTAAGCAAATTCAATACGGCGGTGTCTATCGATATAGTCCTAGTATGTTTGCCATTCAAATGGAGAAACGCTAAAAAAATATTCAGTTGAAGAAAGAGATGAGTGGAATACCGTCAAATTAAAACGGTTATCTCCAAACTTGTCATAATGATTAGTGTTAATCTCTTTTTCAATTCATTCCTAGGCGGTGAAAGGCCAGCGGCGGAATTTCCAATAGAATTTTCACTTCGCAAATTTCAACAAGCCAGTTCTATCGATATATTCCAAATATCTATTTCCCATTCAAATGGACTTAAGCCTAAAAGCAAATATTCAGTTGAAGATAGAGATGATAGAAATACTGTCAAATTCGAAAAGTGCTGTCTAATACTTAAGCATTAGTTAAACTAACGAATGATGTCTCGTGGGGCAAACATATTAGGGAAATAACTAGTCAGGATAATCGTAAATTGGGATTTTTTAAAATAGTATTTGGAAACTGCGACGATGAAGTTAGAGAAATCAGCTACTTCTCCCTTGTTTAGACCCCACTTGGAATACACTGCCAGTGTTTGGGATCCATATCGTATAGGCTTAAAGAAAAGTTAGAACGCGTGCGGAGAAGACCAGCAAGATACGAGAAAGGTCGTTATGATAGTCTCGTTAGTGTTACCGACCTCTAGCTACAACTTGGATGGGAATCGCTTTCAGACCGTCGATTGAAAATTAACTTTATCTTTTATGAAAATTTAAAACCGACTAATTTTCAGACGAAGTTTTCAATATCTTACGAACTCCAACATACTACGGTAGATCAGATCATAAGAATAAAATAAGGAAATTTACCAACATGAACTACAGTAAATTTATTTACTGTAGTTCATGTTGGTGATAAGTCACCCCCTGCTAGACTCCCTCGTGGTGGCAGGGTATGTCAGGCAAGGCAAGGCAGTAGATGTAAAAGATAAGATAATTTAAGTACGGAGAAGTAGAAGACGGAAAATATCCAAAGTAGAGAAGAGCCACAGAACGGAGCGGAGAGAGGGCTGATTGAATAACTTGGAGAGACAAAAGGAGAGGATGGATGGGGCCGAGCTCGGAATAAACAAGGTTAAGGACCGCTGCCCCGGAGGAAGGACGGGGACATTCAGGCAGGAAGACGCTATTATGCAAGCGAACAAGTGTCGGGCGAGGAAATCCAACAGGGAAGCAGATCAGGTTATTTGTGAAACCTGCCCCCGGAATGAGATTGGCTGAACAGCGTGAGAAGGGAAATCAGGAGACCAAGGACCGCTTATGAGGACTGTCACTGCCGGGTGATCCAGCGCGATATATCATGAACCCGGTTTGGGCAATTACCTCTCTATAAGACTCTCCAAGAGCCGTAGTGAATTGCGAAAATAAAGTGGTTTCACACACGTTAAGCTTGACATATACAGAGAAACCAAGGCATTCTCAAGAGCGAGCTCCTTTGCCTTGCACACCCACATCTTGAGAAACTTATCACGTATATATATCCGTCATAATGAGTCATCCAAAAATACTGAATCTTACGACAAAACGTCTCCCTTGCATTCGAAGAGCACTATTAACTAAAGGGCAGGTACGACATTGCAATGCAGATTCGTCAGTTTGCGATATTGGACTATTGAATTACCTCTATTTCAACACCTCAACATTGTGACTGAGCCAGAAACTCCAAGAGGAAAACGTTATCACTGCATTCATGATGGTAAGAATAAAATAGCTTAGTAGTAATCTCTACAATCTTTTTAATGTAAACCGCCCATGGATTGTTAAAATTTCGTCGACTGGTTTCAATTGGGATAACGAACTTCTCTCCGATTCGGCCCACGTGCTTTGCTCACAAGTAAAGTAAATAGACTTTCGTTTTCGCGAAAGCGATTGCCTACTGACATCGCAGTAATACCACCGATCACGGGTAAGAGCAGACTAACTGGCCTTCCCCGCGCGTTCTCGCTCGAAACAATGCTTTCATTTCCAACTTTCACTCGCGACCTTTTCTGGGTGGAATTGGCATCGAACACGCAACGAGCCGCTCCCGAACCCCATTGGCGGGCAGAACGAGAGCGATGCGATCCCGGGAATTGGCGCTCTTCGGGGCACTTCGCTTCGCGAACAATAAGCCTATCGGGCCGTGTCCAAGATATGGCCAAATGAGAACAATATAGCGCACGCCAAAAAATGAGAATGATAAGGCCGACGAGCGGTCGAAACTCCACGGGAAAATCACTTCCACTCCTTGTTTTTTTTAAACTTTCATTGAAGTCCACGACTATCGCCGATATTTTTGAAGGGCTTATAAAACGAATCGTGCTGTTTCGGGCCCGAGTTCAATCGAAAGTGAGATCACACACTTCAATGAAAGAAACTCGAGCAATTAAAGGAGAGACAAAACAACCACCTCGACCATATCATAAATTCCAAAACGCACGCAATATAAAGCTTTGCCTTAAAACTTCATGGATATTAAATTTTTAGAGCGAGCAATTACTTTGAGCAAAAAAGTACCCATGCAAAACTATAATGAACGAAATAACAATATTGACTTTTCCGAAGGTCAGCAGAGAAAAACGCAGCACTGGCATCGAAACCTATGCTACTATCATCCTACAGCAACCTTTCAAGCACTAAAACTGAGATATTACTGAAACACATCGGCATAAAAAGAAAACATACAGGTTACGAGGACATTTCCCTTATCCATATCCCTAGAAAGAAACGATAACTACATATTCCTCGTAACTGAAATATTCACAGGAACTCACAACATCAATAACACAAATAAGAGGATATGAACTTCGTCCTAATAATGCAATACTAGTTTCACATTTGGAGATCCATATCCGAAAAAACTGACGATGACATTTCACTGAGCCGTCAATTACCTTTGGAAACTGTGAGTACAACGGAATTAGAAACAAAGCTAGGAATAAAAGCTATTCTAATAGATATAAAGCAAGAAATAATAGACAAGCGTAGCAATGAATCTATTCCGACCGAAAAACGGAATGATAGAAAATGAGACTAAGTTAATTAAATACAACAAAATTTTAGTCTAGTGGGGATGGATTGAGGGCAAATTCCAACATAGCAATCATCCAATGGGAGATAATTTTCCACGGATATCACGGATTAGGGGATTATTGGTTTCCTGATTGAGGGTCAATTAATATTTCATTAGCATGCATAATTAACGCATCAATAAAGAACGAACATAAAATATCAAATAATGTAGTCCCGGAATGATGATGACGAGCAGGAAAACTCTAGCCATCCGCGGACAGGGATATGGAATAAAATCTAACCGCTACTTAAATTTACTGGTAATTATTTCCAGCATTAATTGCACGATTAAAAGTTTATTACTCAATATTTAAATGAGCCGATACATATGTCCGACAAAAACAAAACACAATTTTACCTGATCCGGACAACCACAACTTTTTGCCGAAAGGAAATATTTTCAGCCTATATTTTTCAGCTTAATATTTCGTATTTATTTTTCCTCATATGGGCAGATGGGCATTTAGCCAATTTAATGACACCCACACTCAGAGAAGGGAGCTGAAAGACCTAGGACATGAAGGATATCAATGTGATGCGTCGGAGATAAAAAAAAATGTTACAGAGGTTACATCCCTGTGATTTATTGTAAAATGAAAATGGCACAGCATAAGAAAAAACGAGAACGGTGAAATGCTTAAACCCCAAGAAGTCGGAGATTTTCTCATTGAAATACACAGCAGACGACGCAGGAACGACACGCGATCGCTCGAGAAGCTTCCCATCACCGTGTGAAAGCCAACAACCAGGGAGAAGCTACCGGAGACCATTAATGCATCCACTCTAATGTATTTCCATGGTTGCACCAAACATCCAAATGCCATGAGGGCTTTCCGGGGTGTTTCAGAAAATAACAAGAAGAAGAAAAACAACGGTAACTCGAGATTCATTCTTCCCACCGTATTAATTTACATGCTAGAAGAATAACGAGGTGCAGTACGTAACTTAACATACAGTATCTGTATGTAACTTCTCCCCCAATCAACTGGGGATAGAAAATAATACCGTGAATATTAAAATTCGTCTCAGAATCTAAACCACTACGGTGGGAAACATACATCAATTATGACTTGCTATGAGTAAATGGGCTGACATTCAGGGTGTTCGGATATTCTAAAAATATTACGAAGATCATACAATCTCTTGAAGTGAGAGGTGAATAAAATTCACATAAAATTGATACAATCCGATGATCCGATTCTCTAATAAATTCCTCCATGAGAAGAAAATTTACTCGGGCGCATTTCCTATTAATAATCCTCGGATTTAACGCAATGTAATCTTTAAAAAAAGGTTCAGCAGCTTGCAAAAAAACAGCATATCCGATCAGATCACGACGGAGGGAGAAAAGGCCAGTCCCGAAATGTAATTGGAAAGAAAACCGTAGATATCGTTCACGCTGGTCGTCAAAATTCGACTCGGTAATCGACCTCATTTGAGCAATATGCGACCCCGTGCCTTTTCCCATTTTCAATTGAGAATTTCCTTGGCTAAGGAGGGCTTACGAAACGTTATCGAAGTGGACCTTATTTTTCCACCCTAAACACAGTCCCGATATTCCACTGCAAAATTATGAAGACTGAAGCGCTGATTTTGGAATGGACTAAGAATAAATGGTCATTTCAATAAAAATAGAGCAAAATTAAGCCATTAGAATCTATTGAGGAGGTTAGATTGAAAGGATACAAAGGAGTCATAAGATAATGGGGAGAGATAGTCGTTCAAAAGGAAAAGGACAGATGCTTCGATGATAGGACGACCAAGATTTTTGTCATGCTATTGCTAAATGGAGAATAAGATTTGGCCAGTCCACATAATTAACACCATAAATGATGTAAAGGTGACAAGGAGACAGGCTTATCACTCAGGATAAGTTAACCGAAATCAGCTACCAGCACAAATTAATAGTGGACCCAGCAGAGAGGAATTCACTAGGAATATATCCACCCATCTGAGTATGAAGTGGGGCAGAAAAATGTCCATTTAATAACGTAATAGCCTAAGAGGCCTCCTTTAGACAACATCGAGATATGGTACACACGAGCAGCAAGCCCACTCATATATTCGGGAATAACGCGAAACGGTATTTTTTAAATTTTCACCGAACAACTCCCAAGAAATAAATATTCCTTCCAGCTAACTCTCTAGCGACTAAATTTTTGTTATGTAAAGGACAGAAATCCACAAATAACTTCTTTGTTATCATCTTCACCGATGGGAGATTTAACCTAGTAAGCAAAGGTCAAACTGTGAATCGAATATATTTAGCAATCCATTTCAAAGAACGTGATAGGCCCACTTGCACTAAATAATAAATGCGATGAGGATAATCAGAAATCGCAACTCCACAGATCAAACACATCCCAGACGGACCTGAAAACCAACTCGTCAAAAAGCACCAATGTCCGTCGACCCATAGAATGTTTGAATACAGAACTCAAAACAAAGAGATTGTAATTTACCGTCCCTTGAATCCACGAGGAGATAAATTCAATGGGTTATCCAGGGGAATCGCATAAATGCATTGAAATTGGAGGAAAAGTTAGGCAGAGAGGCATTCGCACGCTAATTCCATATCTCAGCACGAACAGCAATTTCTTTTCCACTCCCGGAGCACCCGCCTCGTTTCCCGTCCCCGTGACCCTTATGCCTCTCGGATGGAGGACTGACTGCCTCCACGGGGAGCAGGAAATTGAGAGAGGTGAGAGGGAGGCTCGGGAGGCGTGAGTCGGGTTCAAGGGGGATGGCCGGGGGCGGGAGTGGGAGAGACATGAGTGGATATGAAGTTACGACCAGTGGAGATTGCGGGAGACTAGAAATTGCGACGCTTCACTCTTGACCACTACGGTGTCATGCGAGGCACATACATCAATCAAATGAATTCCTAAACCCGCGCAAAGCTCGTTCTAATAACATAGAGATAGATACCATCAAAATTCAATTTGGACGATGGGATTTTTGGAAGTCGTCTTCGTAAATGCAAAAAAATACAAAAAAATCAAGCACGATACATAATATTTATAAATCAATTAAAATTCTTGTGTTATTGTTTTATTAAGTCTCAATATTTAATATTTATGTATAATACCAACCAATGTAAAAGGCCATGGTGCCGTTTTTGAGGTAATAATAAATAAATAAATATATAAATAAAATTCACTAAATTAATTCTCTTTCCTACAGCCATTCCCAATTTACAAATACCACGGATGTCAGAGTCGAAAAGCTCACCTGGAGAACACGTGTCTCATTACGTGAAAGTCAGTTGCAATACTGCATATGAAAACAAATGCAAAAACCAGCAACTTCAAGCAGACAATAAAATGCATGCTCTTCAGAGAAATATTACATGATCAAGGGTAGAAACATCATCATAAACGCAAAAATGGACCGTTTAAGTATTACGTAAGACGTTTATGCCATTTTTGACCCACCCTCCTCCCCCTACGTAAGACAATGTAAGATTTTCTCAACCCCCCCCCTTACATCTCAGTCTTACTTAAGACGTTGGATATTTGTATCGACAGAATAGGAGTATTGGTGTAGCGGTGGGATAACGGAAAATACGCCATTAACGAGCGGATGCTCAATGTGGCTTCTAAATTTCATTCGGAAACGATAAAATGTTTCAGGACGGGCAAAAATCTTACGTAAATTTGTTCCAGATCCCTGCCCCCCTTCAAAAGACAATGTAAGATGATTCCAACCTCCCCCACCCCCAAAAATGTCTTACGTAACACTTGAATAAGGAAACGTTCCTAATGGTATTATTTCATCTATGTATTGCAAAGTTACTCTCTCAGGACAACGGATCAGTCATTCTCGACCAGACGCCAACGAAAATTTACACAATTTATTCACGAAACAGACTGTTCGAAAATATAGCGAATTTTATTTTACCCACAAAAACAGAAATAGAAAAATTACACACATGGATTTTCTGAAGCGCAGATCGCTCATTCACGGCACAACATTTCTCAGAAAAGGATTGGCGACCATTTAACGCTCCCTACGTGACTTAAGACTGCACTGTTCACCTTCCAACTCAAAAAAGAGAACTCCGTCAAAGCACACTTCCACGAAAACTGAAAGGAATGCGAGACTGTGCGATAAAATAAAAACGAGTACACACAACGCACCTCGAGGCGGATGGCGACGCCGCATTAATTACGGGCACGTGACGATCCCAGACACGTCGCGAGAAAACATGCGCGAGAGGCAAAAGAGAAGAAGAGCGGATTTCGTTTCGCTTCCGGCGGATGTCGGCAGGGGGCGCGGATTTCAGCGTGCGAAGAAGGCGCGCAACTACATACGCAGCAGCCAGACGAGAGTCTGCTCAGATTGGAGCGAGAGAGAGGGAGAGAAGAACACAAAACGCACACACATGTAGCAACACACGGAGAGGGAAACCTCTACTAGGAGGCTAACGAGGCGGGGATAAAGCAATTACCACTCCAGCGCGGTCCTAATTACAAAGACATCGACCCGATCCGCACCGCCGCCAAAGCCACCCACGCCTCGTGTCTCTCTCGGTCCACAAAACTGAAAATTCCGGCGGCTGTCGCGAATTATGTCAGTAGGGGGTCTAGCCCCGTCGAATCATCGCGCATTTTAAGGCATCGGGGTTGTCAAAGGTTGCCAGATTAAAGCCGAAATCTCCCTAGCCACTGCCTGCTCAAGCGCGGCGGCGAATCACCCGCGCTAAATAGTTTGCTTTGCGCTTTAGAAGAGGATTACAGGGAACGAATTCAAGTGAGCTGATTTCAGGACCATCAGTATTCACTCAAATTCCTTCCAGCCGCTATGCTTACCTGTGATTCTAGCGAACGATTTCGCTTCAATTCTACAATCAAGGTAATTTAGATGGGAGAATCCGAAAGCGGAGTGGACCAAGCGGAGAATGGCCCACGCTAAGAAGGCGTTCATGACAACTGCTGTGTTCAAAGAAGATAGGACTACCAACCAGGAAACCGTAAATGAAAACATTCGTGTGGAGTGTAGCACTCTATGGATCGGAAGCATGGACCATTGGAAAAGCTGACCAGAAATGAATAGAAGCAGTCGAAACCTGGTGCTGGAGGATGATGCTGAGGATAAAGTGGACGGACAAAATAAGAAATGATAAAGTGTACAGACGAGTTGAAGAGTAAAGGACCACATGGAACACCATGAAGAAAAGAAGAACCGGATGGATTGGACACACCCTAAGACACAATGGATTTGTGAAGAACGTAATTGAAGGTAAAAACAGAGGGAAAAGTCCCCAGAGGAGGAACCAGGAATTAGTTCATGGACCATATAAAGTGGATAGTACATAGGACGAGATACCGGGAGGTAAGGGAACTAGCATTAGATAGGAAAGAGTGAAGGGCTGCAGTCAACCAATCTTAGGATTGAAAGACCAATGATAATGATGAATCGGAAATACGGAGTTCTTACAATAAAAAATGGCGGATATTATGTGCCATTATTATTATGATCTCGAGAATTCGGTTTGGGCGATAACAGACTACCCCGAACTTATAATTGTCACATATACAAGCCCTTAACAGAGAAACTGGAGTAAAACGAGAATACAGTATTGAGGATATGAGATGGAAATGGGAAATGTTCAACGCTCACACAGCCGTTCCAACATGACCTAATGGGACCAGATTACAACAGGCAAACAGCATTGCACACATTTCGCAAGAGGGCAAAACTCAATTCAAATCCAAAAAAAAGGGGAGAGTCGAAATCAAATAAAACGCGCACAAATAAAACAGGAAGGCTGTCCCACAGAAGCCCTTAAACTCCACCGTCCCATTGGGAGTTTGTCCTCCATAATATCCTCCACTCCGAGACGTTCCCGAGGAATAGGATCAACAAAAGACGATCTCTCCCGGGTGTCGAGAGGTCAGCGACCCGTTAGTAATGCATCCGCCTCATCACCATCAACGCCATTGTTGGAGGCCCTTTCTTTTTCATTTACGGCCGTTATAATTACTGCCAGCGAACGAGGCTCCAAGGAGGAGCTGCCTGCCGTACTCCCTTGCGTCGAGCACTCCTTCTCCCGGTACCTCCCGCTCCTTTCCCTCATATTCAAACGGAGGTGCTCTCCACGCCCCTTCAAGTGATATTGGACGCGTGAAATCCGGGAGACGACAACATGCCCGGCATCCCATTTAGAATAGAGCTGCGACTCATCCTCTGGCACATTCGCGTCACACTCACCCAGAGAACGGAGAGAAAAAGAACAAGGGCAGGTCTTTTATCACTCTAGGCTCGCAGTTCATAAGGACATGTGAGAGAAGGCAGAGATTCCGGGACAAAGAGGAGACTAAGCGAAAAAATCACCAACTGAGGACAGCACATCGTTTCCTCGCGGAAGAGAGGACGACTTCGAAGAAAAGATACAACGGAGACATTACAGCCGAGATACGAGAAGGGCGAATAAGGAACGCAATTTAATAAACGTGTTTATCCATCAATCAGAGTAGACTGTAATGGACCAATTATGTCCTCCACTCCCGAATATCCATTTGCTCACTGCATTATTTCCTGGAGAGAAAGAAGAACTACGGATAAAAATAACAGATACGAGAGGGAAAGGTCCAAATGTCACACCCAAACCAGAAAAAAACTACCTATTATTAGGTAGTCAACCAAATGATGATTACTGTCTTCAGGTCAGAATACTGCCATCCCTGATCAAGCCACTGGTATGTCGCCCACTTCCCGCCCATCGTCTTACATCATTAGCTCCGTAAAACTTTTCGGCCTCCCTTAATCTCCTCCATATAGCTTTCCCTACCCCCCATTCCCTTCCTCCATAGACCTCTTGTCAGATATAGCGCCAAATACTTCTCCGGATCCCTTCAGATGCATTCTATCTGTCCTTTCTCAGATTCGCGACGGCGAAAGGTATGATAAAAATCATACTTGTTTTGATTTTTTGTTGGTGATGGCATAATTTACATTAAAATTATAAACTTTAATAATATTAAAGTCCATAAACTTGAATTAACATTAAATGAATACATTTGGCATAATTTGTACTCCAACTCAAACACCTAGTGAAATACAAGCGCGCAAAAAGGAACCTCTATGGATGTTTGCCGGATATTCCTCCGGTTAAGAAGGTCGGTGTCTCCCGACGTTACGGAGAACGACTTGCTCTCCATCTTCAGGGATTCTGAATCCTGAAGATGAGGTTCCTTCCACCTTCAGATTCAGAACCCCGGAAGATGGAGAGCAAGTCGTTCTCCGAAACGTCCAGCAGATACGCTGGGAAAACCGAAGATCTTTCAGGAACCTAAATTGTTAATCTCTCTTCACCTCCACCTCCGCTAACCGTAGCTCACCCGGACACACGCATCTCTCAAAAGCTTTTTCCTTCACATTACCTAAGGTTTTCAACCCTTCCTGATACTCGAGTCGTTTCGTATGCATTTAATCCGTGGCCACATCTTCCCTTGCAATTGTGCTAAGAAAACAGGCTTTGAAACAACGGATACTAGTGGTCAAATATTTCCTCCAATGCTTTTCCAAAGCAATGAAAATTCATTGAACGGAATCAAACCAACTCATGCAAGTATATTCTTCTATTACCTTCACCACCTCAGGAGATTTAAATTTAACAGAGATGAGCATAAATGGAAACTGACATTATATTCATCACGATATCTTATATTATCCAAAATTCACATTTTGAGCTAATTTTAGCGAAAATACAGGCACAAGAAAGTAATAAACTGCAGTGCTAATGCTTTATTAAATGGTTCACAAAATATTATAATGTCCCTAGGGAAGCTGTTTTTAATAAGAATTTTCCAAACTGACTTCTGCTAGAATAATAATGAATTCGTGTTGATATAGATGAAGGTAAATGAATCAATAACACTTCATGAAATGATGAAAGAAGATATACCAAAAGGAATAAACTGCAATGTGGTTATCAGATTTTACTGGACTTGTACAATATATAACATCGCGTTCGAGAGAAAATGCGTTTCATCGCTTAGATTAAATATTCTGAATCGCGAAGAAGAATATCGCGCTTGAGCGTGACCAGATCTTGCTAATTACTTTCGCGTTTAGCGACTGAAAACCTTTGCTGTATTATTCCATTATAAAGGGTGGGAAAGCGATTAAACAATCAGTGTCGGAGAAACATTAAAGAATCAAAGGATTAAATATCAAAGGCAAACGAAAAAGTGAATCCATTAACAGGGCCGTGATAATCAGCGAAGAATAGGAAAAGAAGGTACGTTAAAATATCTCAATGGTGTGGGGCGTCAACTCTGTGGTATCCTCTAATAGGAAAGGAGTAACTATGTTCTCCACATCTTCACACAAAGGAGTAACTGTGTTCTCCACATGTTCACACAAAGGAGTAACTATGTACTCGAGTAGCATCGCGTCGCGAAATCTTCAGATGCAAAATACACAATTTAAAGGGCGAAACCCGGTCAGTAGCAAATAAAATTACCGTGGAAAACATGGTTACTAAAAGAAGCGCAAGGAACTAGAAAAACAAAGGGCTAACAAGACGTGTGCTTTATGGCCATGCTTCGAATCACAAAAGTGTAAGATATAACAAAAAACAGAGGGAATGAATTAACCAAATCATATTTCACACGGAGTATCAAACGGAGTTAACGGTGGAAACTGTCCATGCACAAGAAAAAACTCGGTCACGGTGTCCAGGTTCCCTAAAAAGCAGGGGTAAGTATTATTACTAAATCGATAAAAGGGATAAAATTCATAAACAAGGACTTCAGTCGACTTGACAACTAAATTGAATCAAATATTTGACGAGAAAAGTAACCAAAATGAATTGCATTTTGTATGGAATTTCCAACCATATAATTGAATTTTCATGATTCTGTCTCTTGAAATATCGATTATACGAAGTACTTTGCAGTTCCGGGCACTCTCGGCTAAGTCAAATTTCAACGATAAATGATAAAACAGAAAGAATCTGCGCACGACAACGAACAAAGAGACGACTCGCGCTTTTACAACACGGCAACGAGAAGTCCTCAGCCAAAGAGTAATGCAACGGACTTCATGACGCACAGAGTCCGACTGAAAGAAAGAGAAATCTGCACTCTGAGAAGGATGGAGAGGAGTCGGAAGAACGCGCCGAGGGGGGTTCGGAAAAGAGTAAAGAAAGACAAGGCAAACAAAGAGAGCGAAATAGAGAAAAAAATAAGAGAGACGTTTAGGACACCCAAGACGAGCAAATCACCGGTAAAGCTGCTTTCTCTCCGCCTCGCGAACATTCACACCCACACAAAAAAGCGGAAGCGAGGGTTGGGAGAAGGGAAGAGGTTAAAGGAGAAGGAAAAGAAAAAGCCGCGGGGTGCAGCGCGGAAGTTCTTGACGCGACGGGCACTCAACGAATGCGAAATAAAACCATTATCACGGTCGGAGAAATGACGGCCGTTAACGCGGATGGGTTCCTCGGCTGGCATAAAGGCGTGAAGCGACAAAGAGTGAAGGAACGACAGAAAAGTAGCGAAAACAAGGTCTTGGAAGCGGAGGATAAGAAGATAACGTTAACAGGAGAAGAGAAAGGATACATGACATCGTGAGCAAACGGACAAAGGAGAGGCGAAGGGGAAAGGGGGAATGGAATTTGAAGAGGGTTGCAGAAGGGATGGGATGAAGGGAAGAAGGGGAAATGGTGTGACGAGGAAGGCACGGGAATTTTTTATATTTACATAGTACCTACAGTATCCTGAAAACTACCAAACTGTTGAGAATGTAAGTGTGAATTTGTTTACCAAATCATACGCTACGCCACATACACGGTGCTACGAAAAGCTAAAGCAATTAGAAAATAGTTCACGCATTTGCAAAATTGTATGCTTATTCTTTCATGAGAAGTTTTTTTTAAGGGTGTTGATATTAAAAACCAAATATTTAAAAAAATTTCAACAACTATCATTTTTCAAGTTGCTAAGCACTAGACGGCATCTTGTGTAGACAATCGCGCAGGAATGAAAACATGAGCGAGGGCAGAGGCACTCCATAGTCCAAGAGCGAGAACCGAATGAAAGGCGGGCCAGAAAAGAATACAAGCTTTTGAAAACTGGTGCTGAAGAATTATCCCATAGTTCAAATGGTCGGCCAAATTGAGAGGGCACGCAAAATAGCCGAAGAGGAAAAAACTCTCATGAGAAACGTACGCAAAAGAAGAGCAGGCTGAACTGGGTACATTCGTAAGCAGTACACGATATTTACAAACGCAATAAAGTAGTAAATCGCACGGAAAAGTCCCGAGAAGTAAACCAAGGGGCAATCTACCTGGAAAAAAACCACTTCAGGGACACAAACACCAAGCAACGGTGTTCGCAAGGCATGCGGGGCGGGAGTTATACATAATCAGGATAACGAAGACAGTGGCACGAGAAAAAATTCCACCAGGACGGAGAATCATATCGCGGACTTCAGCCACGCCGAGTAAATGCTAATCAGTAAATGATTTTGAACTTTCCCGGAGAATATTATGTGTGAAATTCTCTCGGGATGACGATGGAAGTGTTATCCATCGAAACGTTGACAGCAGTGGATGGAAGTGTTATCCATCGAAACGTTGACAGCAGCTAAAAATTTAACCGGGTGGGAATCCCGAGAGAATTTCACACACAATGCTAATCAGATTTCCCAAACCTCCAGACTGCTTCCGTACAGTTCTACCAATATTGCCGAGGAATATTCACTACCTTTACTAATCGATCTCAGACCGATTTGAGCTCAGACCAATCTGAAAATTCCAAGCGAGCCGACTCAGATCACCTGGTTTACCAATATGGACTGAAAATATTGATATTGAACAATCGAAAATATCAGTGGAAGCACGATTGTCCCGGTGTATAAACAAGAGCAGAGTAGGAAATTTTAGTCGCAATCCGAGAGAACGAAATTGCCCCAATTAGCGGTGCTGTTGCGATGTGCAACGATATCATCAATGTCACGTCATAATGACGATTATATTTTGTTTCCCAAACACCACCAAAAGAATAACGAGAAGCGCCACACACCATCTGGTTCAGATCCATCAGAAATCTCAGACTAGCTGAGCAAGGGGCCGAGTCTGCTGTGTAGGTAGCAATAAGTAAGGTTTTCTGGTTCTTCACAAAGAAAAAACCTTCCTCCCCCGTTTCGTAGGACTTCAGAAGTTCAGTAGCTCATGCCCCAAAGATGTTCCATTGCGTCAGTAACTTTGGCGAGCGCTATACCCACCACACCAGGGACAACGACCGGATGACAAACTAGGATCTCCGATAAGGGAGCGGGAGTGGTGAACTGAAGAGGAAGGGGTGCATGGGAATAGCGTGTGGAGATAAATGGGACGGGGGTGTGGGCAGATGATTCTAAGTAGGTGGTGGGAGAGACTTCCCCGTGTGGCGGCTGGTGGGTGGAAGAAATCAGGGCCGCTCGCGTGCAGTTGGTCTTCTCCCTCCGAGGAGGAAGATTAAGATCGTTTCCAGCCCCTTTCCCGAGCAAACTCCCAGAAGAAACACTGCGAGGCACCTCATCGGCGAAAATGGGCCTTTTCATCATAAAACCTGCTGCTTCTCCTGCCGCGGCCTCGGATCGGAAACTTACGAAAATAAAAACTCCGGCAGAGGTTTGACTATTTTTAGGCTTCCACACCTCTCCCGAAAAAGGGAGAAATTCTCGACGGACGAGACGCTTCGAGCAGGCTTTGCAGTTCAGCAGAGCGCTTATGCACGTTCTCTGAAACCTGAAGACGCAACGTAATTATTTAACCTGATAAACAGGGCTGTGGTGAGGAAGAAAACGTCGGGATATTGGCACCACATGCAAGATATCCTTGATTCTGATTAATAATTCTCTTTTGCCATCTCACGTAAGCATTACGAAATCATATCACCAAGGATTACAAAGTAAAATTGCCACGGTAAGCGAATACTTAAGACTAAAACGTGCCTCGGGACAAAATAAGGGAATTAAACTAGCCTTCAGGGAATCATACTAACGAGAAATGACATATACCTGGACGTCTACGCGGAAATTTTTCTCGAGTTGAGATATCTGTAGCTTGGGAACAAAGGCGTAAAAGGTACACCTAATTGTAATTTCTCATTTTGTAGTTATGTCAAGAGCAGTTCGATGGGACTAGTTTATCACATGAGAAAAATTCTAACAGAATCTCAATGCTACAACATGTGAAGTTCGCGGAACCCGAGAGTGTAAAACAGTAGATAGAAGAGGATGATTCAATACATATAACAATGTGTGACATAAAAATCCCCGGAGTGAGGTCACGCCTAACTTAAGGCTGTGAGCAATAAACAGAAAAATATGATGTAAGCACAAGAATGAAGGAGAGAAACGCAATGGTTCTCCATTAGAGAGGCAAGAATGATAACGTAACACAGCACAGTCACACCCCGTTGACGGTACGCTTTGTTTTACTTCAATTCATTCCCAATCTCATTTGTGATTACAAAACAATACTCATACTAGGGATAAATATCAATCAATAGTGACTTGTTCGGAAAGCCATACGGAAGTTTCCGCTAGAGAATAAGTTGTTCAATTCGGAATATAGGATCAAATCTTGGAGATGGCTCCAGCAAACTAAGAAATTAACAGATACTAGATGAATTAGAGAAAATGTAAACAAACAAAATACATCAACTTAGCCAATTACACGAGCTTCGAGTTTTTACGCATGGCAGAACAATTCCAAAGGTTTCAGTCCTAAACACGTACCAGGAAAGATGATCGCATTCCATTTTGGTTGATTATTAACAATCAACTGCATATTGCAACATGTAAAAGAAAAAAGTTAGAGAATTGACAAAATACCTGTTTCTTAACCCTTCGTTTCTCACATAGTTATTAAAGCATACAGCATTGGAAGCTGGGGCCATTCGCATAACGATACAGAACGAAGTGAAACCATTTTTTCAACAATGAGGCTAAAATTATACAGCCAAGACCAAAGAGGGAAAATACCCTTAAGATGGCTGTATTCTTCGGCCGAAAATGCTCTTTTAGTTCTGGATTCTGCCGCCGGCTAGGAGCGATCTTTAATTTCCTCTTCATTACCCACTCCGGACAACAGCGCCACCGACGGTACAGAAGAATATGCGTTGCAAGGGTTAAAAAGAATGTTCACAGTGATGAAATAATTAAAATTTTCAATGTTTTGATAACTCTTCCCAGAGATTAAGGATTCTCATTTACAGTAAGTGCAAAGATTTTAAGAAATATACGTCGTACGCATCATGGCGATGAGCTGATTTACGACGAATTCATGTTTCTTCCGTTGCCAAAATAGTCAGGTAGAAAGCTAAAAAAAGTTACAACACTATTTTTAAGTATTAATCCTTACTCTAGACCTGGGAAAATATGTATACTGAAGGTAGCAAGGCAGAGTCGTACTATAAAATCCCGTGGACGTCGGCGAAAGCTTTTTCGGCCGTGGTATACAGCCCCATTGAGAAATGCTGTTATCAAACGGTCGATTTGGGATCGATGGTGAAATAAATCGTTGAAAACAGATATAGGAGAAAATGGGCTTGCACTATAAAATGTATGATTGTATACGCGTCCCTTCTTCCGTTTAAAAACCTACCTCAACCGTTAGATCGCCTCTAGTTGATATTCCTAACAAAATGCTCAGTATGAAAGACTTTCAGGCGTAACTTTGTGGAAATGTTGTACATCCATATTGGTAAAAATAAAATAACTCAGTTGTCATTTCCACACTTTCTGCTTATTTAAAAAACAAAAAAAAAATACAAATTAAAAAACAAATTTTCTTGTTTACAAAAAAAATTATTGCAAAATAGTGTGGAAATCACTACGGAGTCATTTTTTTTACCCAAATCACTCAGAACCGATTTTAGAGCGCAAACGCTAAACAAATAGGCTTGGATGTGAATACACTTCGGATGACGCAGGTGTCCTTCGAAAGACGACGACCTGGAAGGGAGGACGCCGAGAGACGGCGAGTGGGCGGAGGATGGGAGGAGGGGAGGGAAGGGGGGGACTGAGTAGGGGGAGGCGAAAGGGAGGAGGAGGAGAAGGGCAGGAGGAAGTGGATGCAAAACACGATGCGGCCGACTGCCCACCCCACCCTCGATAGTTCACGTGCCTCTGAAGAGAATGAAAAAAAGAAGAGGAAAAATAACACAAGCACACGCCCAGATGACTAAAAAGGTTAATGGGTATTGACACAGCCGCAGATTAAGAACTCAAGGGGGAAGGGCGGGAAAGAGGAAGATGTCGCACTTTGCAAGTGCCCCGCCGAGATAAGCGTAACTGCGAGAGGAACAGCCGCGTAATAACCGCGTAGTCGTCGTAATTATTCCCGCACGCCTTGTCGCGTCATTGCTCATTGTTGCCGCGAGGTTGAAAGCCGGAAGAGTGGGGTGAATCAACGCAGAGGACGGAAGAGATCGAAGATAAGAGCTAAAGGAGAACGGCCGCTAGGAAATAAAGGCAGTAGACAGGACACAGAAAAATAACATACAAGGTTTTGATAAAAGAAACAATTGCGTGACGAAGTGTCCGTTCCCCTTAGATATTTCATAGTGGGCGTAGAATTTCAACTAAATCCCATTATAAACTTCGGTTTAAGGTAGTTTATACGAAAAATCATTTCACCTAGAAATCAATGAATTTGGTCTCTTTTTCAAAGAACCACGGAGCTAGCCGCGCAGGAACTTCAACGGAGTCACTCGCTAGTGAGCACACAGTTGCGAGAAATTCAGTGGAAAAATCATTCAACTGGACTGGGAATCGAATCCAGATCCCCTGATTTCGCGCCGACAGCTCTAACCATTTAAGCAACCCAGGCATCCTCTTCAACTGTGGATCTCATGGGAGCATTAAGGAGCACGTTGTCCACACAATCCTGAAATCTAGGGATCTGGGTTCCATTCCCAGTCCAGGCAAATGATTTTTCCAGGGTGAATTTCACACAATATGGAATTTGGTCTCATTTTAATGAAAAATATCTCACCCTTTCAAGGAAACCAAAATATCAGCCCCTTAACGAACTACTTTCCGAGATTTTTGACGTATAATACTTGCACTTTTACATGGGAGTTGGTACGTGTTGGCACTCCAGAGGGTTTAATTTAAAAAATTAAGACTTGCTAGTACCTCGATCTCGTGAAAAAATTAACAGTGCACAGTTGGTATACATTTGATTGTTTATACACGTTTTCTCAACTATTTTAGAAAACAAATCGTATTTTCACCAGGGTTATTTTTTTTATTATTGCAAAAAACCTTTCGCTATAAAGGAGTTTTAGACACAACGCGTAAAAAATGAGTCAAGAATAAATTCAAGTCAAGGACCATTCCCGTCCCCCTCACCCCTACCATCCTCCCCCCCGCCCTCTTACCACTGGCTGATAGTATAGAAGGGATTGCTGTACATTATTGTATCACCTGATGATGACGCTCAGCCGTCGAAACCCGGGTCGTGGTGGTGTGTGTTATTCTGTGGTTTGCAAAAGTTTTCCTCGCTTTAATAAAAAATGAGTCAAGTTAAAGGCTTAACCTATTTTATTATTATTAAGAACTTATTTTATTAAATTATTTATAATTCGTAAAATTATTTCATCGCACCATTAATAATGGAATATTGGACTCATGCTTCCATCTGCTACTGGAATTAAAACGTGTGATTCAAATATAGTCTCCATTATGACTAGGGAATTGTCACGCCAAAATACCTTAAAGGCGTGTTTGCATGATGCATGTACCCGCGAAAGTGAGCGGCAGGACAGATGCACGGGATAATGCTTCAAATTAGAAATGGGATACTTTACGGGCACAAGTGCATGCGTTTGCGCAATTTTGGGTGTTTACACGGCGCAATTTTAACGGTGAATGTGTTCGTGCATCTCCCCGCGCGGGTAACTCCACCGTGTAAACACGGCTTAAAAGTTACAAATGTGATATTTTATGCGAATCTGGAGCGGCTTGCATCGACCAATTGTAACAACTGGCGCTCACCATATTCATCTGAAAACTTACACCATGAGAAAGAGAAATTTCCTACATTTAACGGCCTCGCATGATAGATTACAGTTTACTGATGGGACCACTCAATACATACATTTACCATGACCGAAAACAAGCCTAAAATCAGTAAAATATTGCCATATTTTACGACGTTTATGAAATATTAACGTTTATCCATGTCGAAATATAGTATTAAATTATTTTCTCGGCTAAGGCTTTATTTATGAAATGAGATTCCAATAGTGCGCAACCTAAACGATAACGTTTTCGTAAAGGTTTGATAAGAGTGGGATAAAACGACCTAAAAACAGTTATTTTTAAACATTTTATTGTATACATAAGATGGAAAATGGCATAGGCACGTATCAGATTTTGCACGGAACCGCGACCGACAAATATTAGGAACACTAAAAGCATGATTACGTGGCTAAAACTACCCATGCTACAGCCAATTCGGCATGCATTATGAGATAAGAATCGCATCAGATTCCCGGTCGGTCTCATTACTTCAGTATCAGAAGCGCCAAGAAAGGGAGAATAAACTGGACACACCCTTCGAAGCAACCTGAATTCGAACCCATTCCATCCAAACTCTGCACTCAGTGAGCACGCAGCTCCACCCCGCAACCTCTCGCAGCCAGGGCAACGAGGAAGTGAAGAAGGATAACCCAGTACGAAGCATCTCCCGGCGAGATCAGGGTCGGCACAGCACGACATTTCGTACCAATGCTTTCGCACGGCATCTCTCCTCTATCCAGAGAGAATGACTAAGAGCACGCTTTCGCATTACGGTACTCCAATGGAAAGACCAAGAGACGAGAAGAGACATGTGGCCAAGATCGTCGCACCCTTACGAACGATACGGAAAATACGAAAAGCAGCGCACCACTTTGACGGTATTATGCATATCACTCGAATATTAATCATTCCATTCCCCGAGGCGGACACAATTTCTGAGCGCATAAAATTTTCAACAATCCATCTTGGCCGCCTTAATATTTAGCAAGCATACGGTCATTAATTATTTAGGAGTCCGGTAGCATGTTATGAATACTATTCCAATTTCGTGCTTTTACACATGCATGAGGACGTCAGGTAGGCGTCACAAATATCCGGTGTTTCGGACGGATAATGGGCTATAAAGCACATGTATTACCCCAAAATGTGAGGCTAAGGCGGATGGTAAATAACAGAAAATCTGAGTCGGGCTGTTTACTCAACATCAAACTCCTTTTCCATGAAAGGTGTCGGAATGTATACGTCGGCAGACTATACTGAGGCAAAAATCCTCTAACGGTATCAATTACCAAGAAACGAATGTACTAAGTAGCTTCCGAAAAGCTAAGTCGCAAAAGGATACTTGGCACTTTGAGAATATTTATTTTAAAATCGTAATATTCATAAGGCAAGGAGCGATGATTTCACACACAGACTATCGGATGTGTTCACACAGGAAAAAAATACAAGTGTTTTTAACTCAAGGTCATAAAAAAAAACAATTTTATCCAATCCAAGTACAACAACCATAGTTAGATCAAATATCTGCGGCCACGTTCCCAATCCGGAAAAATGAAGACCGCAAAACACGTCGTTGAGCGCCACCCAACCCGTGACCTCAGAGAGTACTAAGCCCAACAGATTGCCCAGATCGGGAGAAGTTTATCTGAGAAATTCGGGACCTTTTGACACGAGAATCAATAAAACACGACCAAAAAAACGCCCTGACAACGCTAAGCTGAGAGTGAAGGATATTCCCACCACTTCATCAAAGGTATGCGACAGGGAAAATCGCCTCGGACGGGCTCGAGAGAGAGAGAGAGAGAAATGTGAGAGCTGTGGCTCTTACATGACCGCTTTAAAGTCCCGGGCGAAAAGAGCAACGTTATCTCAGGGGGGAGGGGGGGGGGAAGGAAAGGGTTCCTTCGGACGATATCGGGGACAGACGGTAGAGTGGGATAAGAAAGAATGAGAGCGGAGTGGGAAGAAAATTGTGTGTTTAAGGAGAGAGGGAAGCAGACGGAGGGAGTGAGTCGGAGGAGTGGGAGAGGGCGTAATATCAGTCTCACTTATCACCTCCCAGGGAACTCTTATCTGCACTGGAGGAAATAAAACACGCTCGACAGCGCTGCCGAGGGAACCACCGGTGGGGTAGCCAGCGCACTCAACACTCGGCCCTTCCTTTCTCCAGACTCTCACATGACCTTACAGGAACTGTGGAGGCCTACAGAGAGCTACAGGGGCCATTATTACCCCCGCAAGGAGTGGAGAGGGAGAGAGATTCATGGAGTCCAACGAAGGGACTGGAGAACTGAAATAAACACTGGGACCAAGAGAAAAATGGGGGGGTCACACCAAGGGTACGGGACCACTAGCAACACCTCAGCACACTGTAGTCATATATATCGTTAATATACTTCCGCACTACAGTCCTACTTCTCATCCATTGTTCTTCCGATTCTCACTGATTGCTCCCCAAAAAGGTCTATGTCAGCAGACATAACGGATGGGTACTCTCGTGGGCAAAGTACTCCGAGAGGTGGAACTCAACGACGTGTTCTGTGGTCTTAATTCTTCTGGAATGGGAATATTGCCGCAGGTATTTGACCAAACTATGCAAATTGTACATGGATTGGATAAAACATAGTTTTTTTTGTGAATTTGAGTTTAAAACACTTGTATTTTTCCTGTGTGAACACATTCGTTAGTCTGTGTATGAAATCGTTACTCCGTGCCTTATGAATAGTACGATTTTTAAATGTACTCAGTGTCAAGTATTCTTCAGCGACTTAGCTTTTCGCAGGCTACTTACTGGATTCTTCTCCTGGTCATTGAGACCATTGGAGGATTCTTGCATCGCTACATTCTGCCGACGTACATACTGACACCTTTCATGGAAAAGCAGTTTGAACAAAAAGAAGTGAACAGCCCGACTCAGATTTTCTGTTATGTACCGTCCACCTTAGCATCACACCAGCTTTTACAACCTTTCGCGCACAATTTGTTGTGATTTTTCTTCTGTAATCTCGTAACAGTTTCACCCGTAACAGTGTCACAACTTTCTTCGCTAAAATAGTGAAATACAGAATTCCAAATTTCCGAAATGCATCCGCAGAAGAGATACTATCTTCCCTCTTCGTTTGTAATCTCTCCCATCACAGACTGAAAGCCGACTTAAAACTCATTTACAATACCCTTAATTCTTCCATTGAAAGTCCCGCACTTACCTCATTCATCAATATCAGAGTGCCTTCGCGTCCTACCAGAGCTAACTAATTACTTAACATCACAACTCCAAGGTTATCACTAATTAAATGCTCGCTCTTCTTCCGTCTCTCCACCCTAATAAATTCACTACCCATTGATATCGATCCCTTTTCTCTAACGCCCAAAAACTTCACCAACTTGGCCTCAAAGCATCTTTTCTTAAATAAACAGCGAAACTAGACAGTAACAGACGCCAATCCTAGATTGTCTAAGTTTTTTGTTGTTATTTTTGTTAATTTTTTATTGTTATTTACGTGTGCCGTTTTGTGTTTATTACAAGTGCACTTTAAATTGACAATTTTGCTGTATGAGGACTGTTTTTCTTATAATAAATAAATAAAAATAAACGTTTCTCCATCAACGAAGTAGTAGTATATATAATCTAGTGAGAGCTAAAAATTTTCTAGAGCAAAGATAATAGCAGCGAGAAAGAAGACCTACATTTCATCTTGTTCATCCTTAAGCTTTTCAGCCACATTAAACAGGAAAAATAGAGAAGACAGGGAAACCAGACCATTCAAAGCAATCTTTTAGCTTCCTTTTAGTGAAATACCCAATGTGTCTGGCGAAGCACTCATTTTCTACGCCTCGTGACCCTAGATGTGGGCACATATCCTTTTTGTAGTGAAACGGAAAATATCTTACTCTAAAGAAAGCAATGAAGTACACCAGCCCTTAATTTAAAATTGCTCCTCTAAAAGCTTATAGATTACATGCATATTAAACACCAAAGAATTTATCCTCCTCTGATGTTCATAAAACCCATAATGATATAATTAATCGGTCATGAATAAAATCGTTAATATTTATTTATAAAACTCTTAATATAATCAGCGAATCCAAACGCCTTAAGCGGCCGGGAGGCGGAGGAAGCCGAACCTTCCTTACATCTACGTCGGAAATGGAAAAATCCCTGGAGAAAGAGCAAACGTTCGTAACCTATGTTCCCACCAGCATATATAGCTTTTAATTAATGAGTATCACATGAATCACTCTCATTTGGAGATATTGTAGTAGTCACTAGTATAGTCATGAGATATCACCCAATATTCTAGGCTAATAATTTAGAAAAATAACGATTTAAAAACTTGAGATTAAGCACCTTACATTTCATGCGATCTGCGGAGAACTAATAATTATAGCAAAACTGCAATAAGAGATACTTAAGAGCTCACAAAGAAACAATTTAAAGTACCTACATTTGTAATTTTAACGGACGACCAAGGTGGAAAATTATAAGAGTGGTCACCAGTAAATTCGTGAGCTTTCACCCAATATTCCCGGCTAATAATTTTGAAAAATAATGATTCAAAATCTTGAAATTAGGCACCTGACATTAGATTCTTAGTACTTTTCTATCTAGGTGCTGGAACGGTGACAAAATCATTCATTTGTTGCAATCAGCGGAGAAGACAGTAAAAAGTAATAACTAGAGCAAAACTGCAATATATATATCTAAAATCTGACAAGAAACAATAAGAAGTACCTACATTTGTAATTTTAAAGGACAAACAACATGGAAAATAATAAGAGTGGTCACTAGTAAATTCGTGAGCTTTCACCCAATATTCTAAGCTAATTAAGAAAATAATTAAGAAATAATAATTAAGAAAAATAACGCTCCAAAAGCTTGATATTATGCACCTTACATTTGATGCTTAATACTTGTCCATTAGGGTACTGGCACGGTGACGGAATCATTAATTTGTTGCAATCTGCGGAGAGGACTGTAAAAACTAATAACTACTGCAAAACTGCAATAAGAGATATCTAAAAGCTGGCAAAAACAATTAGAAGAACCTACATTTGTAATTTTAACGAACCTCCAAGGTAGAAAAATAACCAACTACATCTGTTCCCGACGACACGAAAAGCTCCCTCAAGAATATCCATATTCCTGGGCGCACTGATCTACCGTTAAGCTGCACTTCTGGGAAATGACTGACACCGTCACAACAGAAGAAAAATCGCAACAAAGAGTGCGCAAAAGGTTATAAAAGTTTCTCTGCACAATCAAGCTACGAAAGTGAAGAGCGTCATCTACCCGAGTGTCGTCTCGTCAGACAACGGGATGAAGAGAAAGACACACGGGACCGAAGGACGGAAAGAGAGGACAAAGAATGAGGGGAGATGGGTACAGAAAGAGGGGAGTACGGTAGGAGAACGCAAGGGAAAAGGACGAGAGGGGACAGGAAGGTGGGAGGATGAGGAGACGTGACCTCGGGAGAGGTCCGAAGAGAACTTTTTTGAACTCATTTTTTTCCGCATCGATAAGCGCACCAGGTGCGCGGCGTGGGGTTCGAAGCCGGTTCTCGGCACTCTGCCAAAGGGATCGCCTTAAAGGAAAGAGTGGGGAGAGTGAGATTGGGGGAGGGGGAGGCGAAGAGAGACATGCCGGGAG
This sequence comes from Ceriagrion tenellum, assembly GCA_963169105.1. Taxonomy (NCBI): domain Eukaryota; kingdom Metazoa; phylum Arthropoda; class Insecta; order Odonata; family Coenagrionidae; genus Ceriagrion; species Ceriagrion tenellum. Next base: position 45,444,117 of record OY720637.1, read on the forward strand.
AGCAGGACGGCGGGGAAAAAACTAGGAGTGGTGGGGGAGGGGAGGAAGAGAAGCAGCGTGATGCAGGTTAGCTCAAGGGCACGCACACACGGCCGACAGGATGGAGTGGAGTTTATATGCGCTCTCCCAAGATGGTCTCGAGATGAGAAGAAAGGTGAAGCGACTCGCGAGGCCAGGGAAGGAAGAAAAGAGACGTGAGCTTGCGCGCTCGCTCTAATACATATATAGGAGGGGACGACTGTCTTCTCTCCAGCATAACGTCGCCCTTGGAAGGCACACGCACAAAGAATGGACCGGCGGCCGGCGAGCGAGACCTCCACCTATCACAACCGCGGCTCCCTGAAGTACATAATTCGAAGTTAGGCGGGCAAGGATGTTCACCGACAATTAAGAAGTAACACAACGCCGTCCTCTAGCTTAACAAAGTTTCCTCCTTATCCCATAGAGGTCCTGCATAAACTATGTTACTAACTTAGGGGGAAGGGGTTCGCTTAAAAACCTACAGCGGGTAACGAGGGGGAGGGAGGGGTGAGGAGGGAGGTAACGAGGGGGAGGAAGGGAGTTCACTCAAAGTAACCTAGCTCTTACAATGCACCTGCTTAGACAACACTACAAAGTTTAACATAAAGAGGGGCGCGCGGGGTATCTTACACCCCAAGCTTTTACTTTAACTCAAGGTAACTATAAACTATTGTCTCCACGATGTTGCAAGTCTTCATACCATCATATTGCATACATTTTAACCTTCTCGCGGGTTAAATAGCGACCTCGTAACAAGTTCTAGTTTTTTCTAAACTTCATGTGATTCATGGTTGATTGGTAGAATTGAAAAATTAATATAACTCGTTCCAACTGAGATTAGATAGCTCTATTATATCTAGTTCGGATACTATATTTTTCTCAATTCAACCTATCCCAAAAAAGAAGCACACTCAATAATTGAGAAAATATTTTTCAATTGCAAGTTACATTTGAAGAGACAACGATACATGTCGTCAAGGGGAGGGGTTGGGAAAAATACTATATTTTTCAACGAAGGGGAGAAGAGGTAAAAAAATCACGAAAACGGTAACGTAGTTTATGCTCGACGTCATAACCGGAATAAGCGAACGACTGTTCACCTTAATAAAGTAGATTCAAACTAGCTCGACAAAGAGGGAACGACACTCGCCCAGAGTTTGAAAAGAAATACCGATTTTGCAGTCTAAATTAGTAAAGCGCTCGTTTCACCATGCTGTGACAAAATCTTGCCAACATTACGATCACTTGATATCTAATTTTCCAAAGTTGGGCAAGGATGTCCACCGAAAATTAACGCGTAACGCAACACCGTCCTCTAGCATAATAAAGATTCCTCCTTATCCCCTACCCGGAATAAGCGAACTACTGTTCACCTTATGTGATTAGTCGATTCGATTAATAAAGTTGATTCAAACAACCCTGACAAAGACGGAACTATGCTCGACCAGAGTTATAAAATAAATATCGTTTATGTAGTTAACATTAGCAAAAGTAGCGATTGAGGCTTCCGCGGGGCTTGAATGGAGGTGGCGTGGTTATCCGGGGTTTCCGCCACGTTGTTCCACCTTGAGGACGATATTTCACCAGCTATCCTCCAGGCTTCCTCAGGTCCAAGTGACCAATTAACATCTCCTCGACAACGGGAAGGCAGAAACATGGGCCTTCAGAAAGGAGGATGAGAATAGGCTGCCGACATTCGAGATGTGGGTGTGGAGAAGGATGGAAAAGGTGAGGTGGACGGAAAAGACGGAAAAGAAGAATAACGAGGAAGTGCCTGAGATCGTGGGCGAAGATAGGAAACATCTGAATGAAATCCGGGATAGGCATGGGAGATGGCTGAAGGATGTAATAAGAGCGTGATAGAGGGAAGGATGTTGGGCAAGCGAGGAAGATGAAGAAAGAGAATAGGTTTCATGGACAGGATGATGAAGGGTAGATCGTTTGATGAGGCGAAAAAGGATATACTAGAGGGATATTGGCCTCTGAATGTGTAGAGAACCGGAATTATGTCCTCTGAAATTCATCAAACCTACATATACCGATAGAACACTAAATAAATACCTAATCCTTCCTCATACTGTCCATAAAACCTATCCTCTTTCTTACCCTCTCCACTTGCCCAACATCCTTCTCTCTATCTCGGACTAGGGCAACCCTTCGCCCGCCATTACTAAAAAGGATATACTACTAGTAGTAGAGGGAGATAGACCCCTGAATGCGTAAAAAACCAGGAGGAGATTCTCTGACATTCAACAAAACCTAACTTTACCGGTAGAACACTTAAAAAAACGGGAGATATCGTCCCAAAGATGAAACAACGCGGCGGAAACCCCGGAACACCGAAGGTTCAACATTAGTAAAACTCTCGTTTCATCATGCTGTGTCAAAATATTTTCCAAATTACTGTCAGTTGACTCCTAATTTTTCACACATATTTTCATTCACGTATAGCGCAAGATTTTTTATCTTAGTCCCATCACCTTCCTTCTCTCCCAAAAATTCAACTTATTGATTCCATCCCTTGAGGTTTAAAAATGTCATGCGTCAAAAAAGTACTATCGCTAAGCATCATAAGCGACAATTGTACAGGAAAGTAGAGCTTGAGCTCCGAGAACTTGATAAACCGGGTGAAACGATACGCGGAAACGCAGACATATTGGATTGATGAGGACCGTTATAGAAGGGGATGTGCCACGAAAGAGATTAAGTGATGTAAGCATGGAATAAACGACGATTCAGGACAGAAAAACCGTCAGGATAAAAGAAAGACGAGAGTACTGGGAAAATTGAGGGCATCAGTTAACGAATTTTAGGACTGGAAAATAGATGATGATACGATAAGTTAGATGTTACTACTATATTGTATGTTGCTGCAATAGAAAAAAATACACCAAACGCTGAACTTAAATTGCACATCACGAGCAGCCGAAGACATTCCTCTCTGGCAAGAATTCAAATAAAATAACCATTCCTGTACAATACTTCAGAACTTACATTATAATACGCGTATGCCCAGAGGTCAACTTCCGAGAAAATTGAGAAAGAAAACTATAAAAGAAAATAAATAATGAGCGCTAGTGTATTTGGTCTTCTAGTTGCAAAACGATATTTTTTCAGAGGCGCAGCAGGAATTTAAGCGACGCCAACTAATGAACGGCACACCTGCTAACATACGCGAGACGTAAACAAAGAATAACGGCGAAATATAGAACAAACAAAGCCAGAGACGAGCTAGATAAACTGGCAGGCATAATGTGGCCCGTGAATGCACAAACAACCACCGGCGCGCGCAGGTGGAGGGGAAATATTAGTCGTTAACACCACCTATGCTTTAAAGTTGAAGGGAGTAGCTCTTTTACGATCCCTCCTGCACGCAACAGGTATGAGGAATCTACGTATAAATTTTCCGGAGCGCCAGGCGTAATTTGAATACCATTAAATCATTTATAGACAACTTACAGCAAAAAAAGCGGATGTGAATCCTCTTAGGCACTTAAAATTCCTCTCGACATGGAGAGAAAGACGGCAAACTTCTAGAGATTAAGCCTGTAACGCAGGACTAAATGCTATTCTACGAGCCGCTCGTGTGTCTCACCAGTTATTACCAGAAAAAAATTACAATGAGTCGAGAGTAATTGCCACGATCTATTTCCTCAACTAATAATAGCGTAGTGGCAGCAGTTGCCATTCTAAGTCCATTCGTTCATTTTTACCAGAAATTTTCAATTGTTTGTCAAATCATCCTACAATGATAGGAAAGCGAGAGGTGCTAAGAATTGAGAACGCCTTAAGATTCGAATATGCAGGGATATTTTGAATTAAAGTAAGATACCAAAAGCTAAACGAGGAAGGGAGGAATTTTATCTAAATCGACTAGTTCACCTCCCGTAACACAGAACCAAGATAGTAAACCACGGTCTTGGTGAAAACAGACCATTATAATGATAAACGTCGCGTAAGTATAAATATACATATTATAGAACACACAATTCGCCGGTCAAATCGTCATTATACCGCCAGATTTCTTGATAGTTTGATTTTACAGCGGTTAGGGAAAAGAATTAAATTCAAGAATGACATTCATTTAATATAATAGAATTATAAGTATTTAAAAGTTGCACTGACCACAAAATTCCTTCAATGGATCATGAATGTAAAAAAAGTCACACTCGCGAGGAGGAAGAGCAAGCGTTTCAACGACGAAGAATGAGAAAGCGATCACATTCCGCGAGGAAGGCGAGTTCACAAGTAAAAGGCAGAACTACAGGAAAGGAATCGAGGGACAACCCGGCAGCTTGTCTGACGCCCGGGCGTGGGAAATTCCGCGACCGAGCAGACGGGAGTGGGGATGCCGAGATGGAAAGACATCGGGAGTGGGCAGACAGGAGAGGAGGAGCGCCGGGAATGTCGGATCGGAACGGACCGAGGAGCAAGAGTATGGGCAAGAAGGTTAGATTTTTCTTTCTTTTCTCAAGATCTCCACGGTGAAGGTGTCCTCCCAGAAACCGACAAATTATGATACAGCCGACGTACATTTTCATTTTGCCGGCGTCCAAGTTGGCGAGCGACTCTCAGGGGCAGGTGAAAAAAAAGAGGTTCCCCGTCGGACGGGAGGTGATCTCTGGAAGAGGGGAAGGGACACGTACGTGTAAACTTGTGCGATGAGTCGATTCATCGAAATCATCGACGATGATTTTAGTCATCGCGTTGCGATGAGCCGCGTCGATGACAATGAATGTCATCGATCATCGACGTCGACGAATTCACCGACGTTGATGAGTTGATAAATAAAATGACGTCAATGAGTCGATGGATTCACCGATGTAGATGAGTCAATGAATCCATCCCCATTAGATGATAATTATTTGGGTTGCGTCGTCTGCCCGTGCCTATCCCTACCTTTCCGTCGGCGATGAATGAATTCATCGACTTATCGAGGTCGGTGAGTTCATCGACGGCGATGAATTCCTCGACTCATCGTCATCGATGACAATCATCGAAACCGCATCATCTCGATGATTTTTTTTCATCGACCCTCGATGGGCAAATTCGTTCATCGCACAAGCCTACGTACGTGTGTCCCGAGAGGAATGTCACGAAAGAAGGGGTGTGGGCCCTTTCTTTCGTCCCGAGGGGTGAAGCACGAGCAGAGAAACAGAGAAGCACCCATCCAGGCGGTGCGCTGCCAAAACACATTCTAGTGAACTCATCCACCCATGAGACATTCCAAACTGCCGGAGTGCTCGAGGTTGGTAACACACTATTACTCCTCCGCGAGCATCTCTTCCAATTGAATAAGGAAACCGCGGAGATGTAAAACTCCAAAATGAAAGCTCTCAACCGGCTAGTTGAGACTCAAATACATAGGTCGACGAACTGACTCCGAATAACCTCACGGAGACCATGTAGGAGAGCGCAGGAAATGAAATTCGTGCCAAATCCATCCTCATCCACACACGACTTGGTTAAGGGTAATGTCCGCAAAAAAAGAGACTAGAAATCCTAAATAACTTAAAAATTGAAACTTAATCATTTTTTGATAAAATTTAAGGATTATTACGAAGGGCTATCGAAAATATTTGCTTTTCTCATAGAAGTTCAGTTAAAACATGTTACGTATTTTTTTTTAGAATTCATTGGATGTAATCGTTCTGAAGAGTTTCAAACACTTTTTGGAAAACTTTAGTTCCACTAATCTCGACTTGCTTTCAACTGTTGATGATGTAAGTTCATTGAAACTTAAAGGAGTTAAATTCACTCTACGCAGAAGACTAAACCATGCCTCACATCAATGACCCCAGTCTTACGATACCCACTGATTAGAAAGTACCAATGCATTAGAAAGATTAAAGAACAATGACTTAATGATAATATTTCGTACGAATCTGCGGTTATCAGGGTACCAAATTTAAACGAACTTTGAAATAGGCCTACAAGGAAAACTTCTATAAATAGACTTATAGGATATCTATTTTCGTAATCTCTGAAAGAGCACGAACTGAGAGGGGTTTACGTCAAAGTGTTATTGATTCCTTGAAAAAAGATGAAGGTCGGACCGTAATTTCGGTTAAAATATAAGACCAAAATAGACGGTAGCTTGGAGCTCGAAGTGATTTCGGGTAGGTATACTCACGGCACCACGGAGGGGGAGCAAAATCTACTCAAAACACTATACATTTCACATTATGTACTCACGGAATCCTGAGCATGATAACCCACGAGGCCAAGAAGATGGAGTACTTACCTAAAAAGAGAGAAAAATTTCGGTTAGTTCCCAGTGAATGAAAAATAACATTTAATTAAACTATTACATGAGATAATTACACATAGAAACGCGAACGAACGCATATTTTAGATGGACTCTACCAGATAAAAAAATAAGCGACGCTTGTAGCCATATCTAATTGTATTACAAATACACTGTTACCTCTATACAAGAAAGGTTATACAAATATACTGTTACCTCTCTTACCTCTCAAATATTTTGCATCCACTTACTAGTATTGGCAACAGAATAATAACAAAATACCGAACGTAATAAAATGCTTAGCAAAGAGACAATATTGTAACCATACCTTAGCTCTTCTAATAGAAGTACAATTAAAAACGGGTTACGAATTATTGATTTAGAATCAATTATATATAATTAAAAATTTTAAATAAACCACTGGGCTTCGACAGCGGGAATCATTCGCCATATGCCATTTATAGGAATATAAGATATTACCCAGCGCTCCAGTCTCGGTTAACCAGAAATTACCTACCACATGACACACTAAGTATAATAAGACCTTACTATACCATCCCTTTGCAAAACACCAGCAAGTATTTCTACCGAACTAATCCGCCTGGAAAAAGGATGCCCGAATGAGTCAATACGGTTAAGATATGACGTACGCAGACCACATCCTCCGCTTAACTTCCCCTCTGAAGAATAATTTAATTCAAACTTACGCGCCAAAACCAAAAGGAGAACGAGTTGGTATTCCTCTTTTTAATAACTCTAAAATAATGAAACAAAAGGATAATCATCTTAACATACAATGTCTCTAGAAGAGGCGACTCTCCCACAAACAACTAATTACAGCACCCACAACGGATTTGCATAGACGAACCGGAAAATATTCTCTTGGCGACATATGAATCGGGGATTCGAATAAAATGAAAGGTTGCACGGCGCGCCTCATGAACAAACTACATAACGGTACCACGGTGAATGGCGGGAACAAGCCGTGAGTACGCTCACCAAACTCAAAAAGTCAAACTCCCTCGACGAGATCAACCGCGTGAAATGGAAACCACGACATAACTCAAAAGCAGCTAAGCTCCAACCGGGTAATTCCAATTTAGAATGTTTCTCGGGGTTTCAGAAATACGTCGAGACCGCCAGTGAACACAGTAGTGTCACATTGCACCGAATCCGACACCCACGTTCCTTCTAACTTCCCGACGTGCCGGATGCAGTTTGCTGGTTCAATTCAAGGAATTCAAGGCGAGCATTAAAGGACGTCACAGGCGAGATATCGTTCTCTCATTACCACTTGAGACTATTCCATCTTCCTTTCTTTGGTGAGATGATGCTACTTCAAAGCAGAGCTAAAATATACAATAAATCAACTAATAGGTAAGCATCAGAAGTATGTAGATTATAATAATCAAGTACACCAAAAGAATAATTGAATTTCCATTTCCAAACCGCAAAGCTATTTCTTGTGCGGCATCGCATGTCGACAAGCCACACTTGACACTGACTAATGACAACCCTTCCAGGGTTTTCGCTGGATTGGCCCAAAGTTGAAAGCCGTGTGAGTCCACGAAAAAAACAACGGGGTATTTACACGAGTGAATCTCGAGACAAATCGTGTCTCAAACGATGCTCAAAGCCCGTGAAATCGCTCTTAATCAATGGAACGGATCTAAAACAAGCGCTTCCATTAACAATGACTCCTTTTTTACGCTTTCGCAACACGGCCGGAAGGAAGTATACTGCTCCATTTAAGCGCCGACGCTCCGCTCAACCCAAACATGCACGCGAGGAATGGTTCTTTGTCGAGGAAAACCAAGAATCGCAACCGTTTCAGCGTTACTCGCTAAAGTCGGAAAAATCCCACCAATTACGAACATACGATCAAGCTTGGAGTTTATTAATGATGAAAAAGAAAAATTTGTTGGATTCAATAAATTAATTTTTAAGGTACGACTAGTTTAGACGCAACGGCGTCAAGGTTCTGGAGTCCATTAATAACCGCACTTCCTAAGTCACTAATGTATCACTAAAACACATCATGAAAGGCATTAGGTTTTGCTGAATGTCAGAGAATATCCTCCCGGTTTTCTACACTTTCTACACTACACCTGGGCCTATCTACCTCTAGTATGTCATAACAGCCATGAAAAGTTGTTCCCTGTAACACAAAAGACTGATTCTTGGGCCAACTAAATTTGACGCCGTCTCTTTCTGACATCTTCATCTCCGTTTTTAAGATGAATCCGCCCCTACAGATATGAAGTATTATAAAAGGAAAGTGTCGAAGGATGTTGACCTTACTTCGCAATTATATAAGGCTCCATTAATAAGAATTGTAGAATCAAAATATTTTCGTCTGAGAGCGAAAGGAAAGAAAAACTAACAAAAACATGAATATACTATGTCTAATGGTTATTGCAGAACCGCATACCAGACTCCTCTAGGGAGAGAAAAATGACAACAAATTGACATGTATATAAAAAATCGATATGAACACACAATTCATTTTGGAAAATAAACGTCACAAAAACGGGATGCGATTCACTCATCGATGCATGAAATGGCCACTTACCCTAAGTACGATGAAAGTTAGGAGGAAAAAAAAACTGGGGGAAAATAAATTGAGACGATGAATGCGTACAGAAATCCAATAATCCATCGATGAGGAGCTACGAACGAAGAAGATGACGTTCTCCACGAGCGCATCTCGAAAGAAAAGCATGGGATACGGGATATAAGCGACCGTAATCAATCAATCTATGCATTAGAGGAAGGATTCCCTCTCGCCTCACAGCCGTATCGCTCCCCCTTCGCGCGGAGACAAAATACGAACGTACACGGAGAAGGATAAGGGGGGTGGAGCTCCTATTTTATTCTCGAAACCCGGCATATAAATCGTTCCGACCCCCTCCACCCTTCCCTCCACTTCGCTCCGTCCCCATATCATTCCCCGTCTCCACTCTTCTTCCTTCGTGCGAGAGGTGAGAATTTCAATTCATTTCCGAGATACGGTTTGCGATTTAGATCCGTTCGCCGGAGCCCTTTCGAAACGAGGCGCGTCTGCGGGAACACTGTGGATCCTCTGCTACCCGTAGAATTCTTTCATTTTAAGGAGCGCGGAAGGTGAAAAAGAGAAAAAACAAGATTTTTTCGTAACGATTTTTCGGTCAATAAAGTTTTCATTCGAGTCGTGACATTTGTTTCAGAAGGAATAGGACTGGACCAACGTAGACCACATTATTACACTCTCCTTCCGATTCCTGTTCATCTTGACGGAAGATTTTATTGCTCTACCATCATTCTTCAGCTTCGACTTAGTTGCTTCGATCTCGCGAGAAAGAAATAAGCGAACGAAATTGGCGCAAGAATCAATCCAAACGTTCTGAGGTAGTTTAACAAACTATAACCACTCCTAATTTAGGAGTTCTTTTTACGTAAAACTGAAAATGAATGGTTTAACAGGAAATTTTTCTCACGATCCAAGAACTGTTTCAAATGTTACCACAGATGAGATGAAAGAACTTCTTCATGCTTACCGCGAAAGCATTTCAAATTGGCATCTATGTTGATCAACATCGCATTCTGCCAGCCTATAAGACTTTCGGATGAGCCCTAACATTATAATACATACAGCAATAACATAATAGCGCAAACAGCAACAGATTGAGGTTTGCACCTGAGGAGGGTAACCACTTGAGCGCCACGCAGGTCGGACCTCTCGATAATACACTAAGCGTTTGATAATATTGTCGTTCTAAATAGGGAGCGCTAAATACTTCTACTCATTTTTTCTCTATTTTTTTTAAGTATTCTACCGGTTAAGGTAGATTTTACTGAATGTCTATGAATCTCCTCCCGGATTTGTACACTTTCAGGAGCCCCAGAGAGAAATCTTTTTCTACGGAACTCATCAAAAACTGTTCTCAGCATAAGACTCGTTCCGATTAATTAATAGTCCTTACACAACACGTATTACTTTCGAAACGAAGGATAGATGCAACACATCTCACGCCCGAGCACTAATTCGTTCTTGCTCATGGAGCAGCCACTCGCAATGAACGATTCAGTCGTCAACATTGTGGCTCAAGACCTTGGTCCGCAGCCGGGCGATCCGCGGGTCTGAGGGGATGGCGTTGAGGAGGGTTCGCCCGATTTGACTTTCAAATGATCCTCGCATTTACTTTTACCCCCCTGTCATACAGCAGGGGGGGGTAGGAGTGAGGGGGGAATGCAACGAATGAGAAAGAGTAGAAGGAAGAGGAGGGGTCGTGACGATAAGCAGTAAGAGGAGAAGGGTTTAGGGGGGCACGAATGGAGGGGGAAGAAGAGATAGAAATATGAGAAGAGGGGAATTCTGAGATTTTTGCGTCCACCGGGGGATGCCATCCCCCCTGCAGTTATTTCCAGATGCCGGAGCCGCTTCCTCTCGGGTTTCCAGGAAAGCCAACGAGAAACGGAGAGTCGGGGGAACAGCAAAAAAAAAGCCACAATGAGGCGTATATAGGCGTCATCCACACTTAAAGATTTCTCGCAATAGAAAAAAAGACGTAATTTTTTTTCTCCCCATTTAAACCCAAATGAAATCTGAGGGAATGAGGGAAGCGATTAAGAATATACAGAAAAAAAGCTTCGAAACGTCTCTGGAAATGAAGACTACTACCCAAGAATATAAAAGAAGAAAGGCGAGAGGCGCCGTCGAAGGGGGTAACGAGGTGTTAAGAATGGACGGACGGCGCTCGCATCCCTGAGTGATGACGCTGGCTTGTAAATGATAGGATCCAAAGTAAAAAATGGAATCAATTAGTTAAACTGTAATCTTGCGACAAAGAAGACGCCAAAAAGAACAATCTAACAAGACAAAGTATAACTATTCCGATTCTTTTCTAGCTTCTTACACCTCTTCAGGTAAATTTGAGCGAAATAGTTCCCTAGTCATAATAGAAATCATATTCGATTTATACGTTTTAATTTCACCAGCTGTGGGGCACATAATTTAAATATGCCTTATTAATGGTGCAATAATATATTTTTCTACGACAGAAATTGTAAGTAATTAAATGTAAATATCTAAATAAGTCTTTGATTTGACCTATTTATTCCCGAGGTACTCTTGAAACTTCTTCAAAACGGAAGGTTTTTTGTGATCCCGAAGAATTTAATGCGGTGACAGTAAGATTTAATTTTCAAAAATAGTTGAGATAACGTACATTCTACACACTGTTAATTTTTTAAAAGAGATAGGTGTTGTGTGAAATTCTCTCGGGATTCACACCTGGTAAATATTTTTGGCTACTGCCAACGTTTCGATGGATAACACTTCCGGCGTCATCAGGGTAATCAGGGATCATTACCCTGATGACAATGGAAGTGTTATCCATCGAAAAGTTGTCAGCAGCCAAAAATTTAACCCGGTGTGAATCCCGAGAGAATTTCACACATAATATTAGCCGGTAAAGTACTATATAATTTATTGAGATAGGTGTTATAAATTCCTGATTTTGTAAATAAGATCTCTCTGGAGGGCATATACGTACCATTTCCCATTAAAAGGCCCGGCATTTTTTGGCAAACATCTCGGAAAGTAATATGGTAAGGTGCTGAATCTTTGGTGTCGATGGAAGGGTGAGATATTTTTCTTAAAAATGAGACCAAATTCATTGATTTCTAGGTGAAATCATATTTCGCTCGAACTATCTTCCATGAAATCCCCACAGATTTAAAAAAATAAACAAATCCTCACAGCTACCTTCTCTTCACGTGTTTTGACGTATAATTCCCGATTAATTAGCTGTCCTACTCTAATGTAAGGCCATTTCAAAACAACTCCAACCGCCAGAGGTCTGGTTCATCTCAAGGAAACCAAATGAAAACATCAAAAGTTTCCGATATTCTAAAATAAAAGCAAAAAGGCAGGCATTTCTTCGGTGATTTGAAAATACCGGAGAGACCTACGGATTTGTGGATAACGTTCATAAAAAACTAGTTTTCGAATCCACTTATCCCTTTCACTAATAGTAGAGTTTAGACACCAAATGATAAAAATCATTCACGGAAAGTTATAGGTGAGGAGGTTCCCAAATGGACACTAGAAACAATAACCACGGTAACACCGTACTAAGATAATTGAAAACTGTGAAAGCACATCGCTAGATTCTGCTTGATCGAGCTGTAGAATTAATATGCGAAGTTAAATTTATCTCTATATCTCTATCACTTTTTATAAAAAAAGAACACAACAGACGATACGAAGCCTTCAGACATTTACTAATGCGAAAAAAGTGAAGATTTTTCTACAAAATGTAGCATGTATGCGAATTACTGAATTTAATGTTATAGTTAACACACAACTTCACAGAAGAATGAAATTTTTCCTAACAGTAAAGATGCTCATGTGACTACGGTATAGCTCCGACCCACAGAGGACACTATAAACAATAACCACGGTCACACCGCAATAAGATTATGTCAAACTTATTAGATAATATCGAATCCTGAGTTAAAAAGACGGGTCTGGACGGTAAACAGAGAGGGATATGAGATGAAACACGAACGAGGCTCTTCATAAATCAACACACTCCCTGACGCTTGGCACTTTCCACGCTCCATACTCCAACCAAAACTGCTAACCAATCGCCCGGTCTAACGTATGATTTGAACCGAACCACGAAGCGAGGGCTACTTAGCCGAGAGGAAGCAATTGCCTTCCGCCACATTAATAATCGGCACATATCGAGGACTGCCTCCACGAGAGGCATTGGCCGCACCTCATCCCGCCAGCTCGAGAGGGCGCCGGAAGTCGGGGAGCACGATTCCTCAGATCGAGTGATGGGAGAGATTGAGAGAGGCTGCCACTCCAGACCGATTGGCCGCATATATTTAATTTAAATCCCATGGACAGAGGCAAGTATTCATCGTCGATAGCGACCTTGCAAGTTATTACATAACCTAGCACAAGCACGCTCCCTATTTTCATGAACACCCCGGATTGATTCAAACGAAATAACTTACAAATTTATAACGTTGCAAGAAAAAAATGAGAGCAAATGAGAGAAAAAATGGGAGAGAGAACATGATTGCCAAAATTATTTGTTGTCGAGGTACAATATCAGCCAATCATGAAAAACGATGTTATAACGAAAATTATACATATATCTCACTCAAATCACACGGCAGAGCCGATAAAATGATGCTAATAATTGTCAGAACGCATTTAGAAACGATGGTATGAACACTTACGTATCAGAATGAAAAAAATCTTTCTATTGCATCCAAATAAATAACGTAGCTGCTACCTAACCTTCAAGCATAAGTAGTCAAGTGATCCGACAAGAAATTTCGGCATAAAAAAGTATTAGTAAATAATCGCGGAAATGTACGGGGTGGTGTAACAGAGAGCAAAAACTGAACTGTAATTATAATACACCACACCCAAAGACGGCTATGAAAATACAAGCACCGAAAGAAACTTACCTATGTAATCAAGAAATTGAACTGATTCAAATTCAGCTAATAACCTAACGAATTAGGGCATTTTAACTGTTACTTGCGTATCACACTCGCGAAAGGGGGCTTCCACAAGAAGAAACACTGGTAGATGTATACATTATACCTTCCTCAAACCGAGTGAATCATTCACGCATTCCGGGCAGCGACTTTCGGTCTTCACCCGTAGCCCACTCATGATTGATGCAGACAACGCGCGCCTCGCGCAAATAACCTTCCCGAGAGACGACAAACGGAGGGAGACAAGAGGAAAGGAGAGAAGACAATATTCTTCTCCTATTTCTCCCCGAGCATATTCCTCCGGATATCAAACGCTCATCTCCCGACCGTCGCCGCCAAGCCGGCAGCGGGAGAAGACGCTACAATTGCCAAGGACGTCATTAATGGGGTTCCCCGCCGCCGCAGCACGAACCGGGGGCCAATCACAAAAGGGAGTGGTTAAGCACGTGCGTGTTCACTCGCCCCTTCGCGATACTCACAGGCCTTGATTGACGATGACGATGGATCCACATCACACACACGCAAGAAAGGAAAGATGAAGACTGTCGACAGTGGAATATGCGGCCAGATTCATCTTCCACCGTACACATCTCTTGAAAGATGTACTTGATGGGGAAGGATACTTGATTAAGGCATTAAACGACGAGTACACGAGAAACTTAACCTTCAACTATACAGAATGTATACAGCCTAACGGAAATCAGAAATGTAAGACTCATTGAAAATCTACAAGAGATGGCTTTGGTATTGCGCGAGGTCAGATATTCACAAAATCAATGCACACTATGGTTGTTTAAATTCAAGAAAATCTTAAAATTTTCACCATGAAAGGGCAAAGAAACGCCTTTCTCCAGCGTGATTACACTTTCAAATAAGGATAATACTTCGATTATAAAATCACATATTCTACATCGACGAATATTTTCTTTGTCATTCTCAATGGCAAATAATTAAAGCTGGTTTCACCCCTTGCTGTACTCTCTTAAATACCCAACTTAACTTCTTCGTCCATAATTGATTTAAAAAACGGCTGCATTACATATATTCAGTCCCAAACCTTACAGGGAAGGTAGTGGATAACAGATGAATCACGGGTGTTTACATTTAGATATTTTAAAGCCCACATCGAGGAAAGAACATTTAGAGTTCTTCGAAACTGAGAGCCCTGAGTAAAAATGGAACACACACCCGGGCAGCTTTGGCACCTCTCTTCAATCGGAAGCAAGAGCAGACACATGGAATGAACCTCTCAGATTAAGTCCATTGACCGATCACCCATAGTTAAGAGCTCAACAAGCGGTTTCCCTAATTTAACTCATTAATGCACCGGACGTGACCACTTAGGGATGTAAATCCAATCAAGCGCATAGATATAACCAACCACCACCAGATTTGTCCAACTGGTCACCAAAAACACAAGCATTGCACGTGGCAAACGTTGGCTAAAGTTGAGGCGGATCCTCCGGGAATAAAAATTGTCTCAACACTGAAAAAACAGCAAACAAATTCGCTAATGGCCGGTTGCAAGAACATTTGGTCATGAAATCAATAGTTATGAGATTCATAAAGTTATAGATCTCATAAAAATATTCGGGTTGCAGGAACTCTTCTACTAGTTACATAACTTATTTAACAATAGTTAATGGTTGCGAATATTCAGTCTAATCTTCTACTGCCGGATAAATATGAAAATTTAGCCTAAGAATAATTGCTGATTCATATATAAATTAGTCAGTAAGAGTAAATTAACTGGTCATTTGTCTGAAAACAACTCTTTTATCTAGTAATTAAGTCTCCAAGCGGTTAATTACGCATCCGCCATCTTGGCTACTTATGGAACTCATAACTCCATGCCATTAGTTGTGAAATCAATAAATTTATCGAATGTTTCTACAACACGTATTGAACGATTTTCATTGATTCTGGGTCCCATAACTTTAAAGAATACATATGTGTCGTTCCAGTAACTGGCAAAACTTGTAAAAAAAAGTAGCAACGCGAAATGCAACGCAATGAGTATAGATGAAACAGTCCACCGACACAACTCAACCAAACTTCGTCCCGGAATGACCGTCCGATGACCCTCGACTTGTTAACAAAAGGAGCAAAAACCAATATATATATATATATCCAATCACTTTCCAAGTCATAATAACGATTCTCAATCATCACTCATTGCTATCTCAATCTTTCGGAGCGATTAAGAGGTGAGATGAACAGAGGGCTTCGTTTTTTTTATTCCTTTCGCCTCCTATTCGGAGAAACTGGAGAGTTTCCACGGGGAGAATTCCGAGAAATAATTTGGGCAGGGTGAGAATGGGATTTTGCGGAAACGATTGGACCCTGGGGACGGGTGGGGGGGGGGGAGCGGTAGGAGTTGGGCGTTGAAATTGGGAGGGAATTGTGGGGGGAAGGATTGAGGAGTCGTCTAGGAGTGTTATAACGGGCGGTCGGACTAATCTGCGGGTAGGACCGCCTCGGGACCCAGTAGCGCAATCCCACGGAGGACAGCAGCAGAGGAACCATCATACGACGACGATAGGGAAAGTAGAACGGAAGGAATCGCTACGAATATAACAGCTGGGCGACGCTTGAACTTCGAAATCCCTTTGCGACTAAATCTTGAATCGCAAACAGCATCATTCTCCGCATAAAATAAACCCCATCGGTCCCATCAGATACAATACCTACACTTGTCTAATATGTATAACTGAATGTTCGTCTTCCATGCGTTCCAATATCATTCATCAGATTACGATGAAACTTTGGCGAGTAGTTGCGCGCGCGCCCGCGAAGGTGTCTGAATTATTACATCCATTGGACAATAAGTGAAGCGGGAGTCGTTTCAACAAATGAGTGTTGGCACGCGAGCTTCTCAAACAAGCGAGGAAGCGAATATTTGGTGCAGTGGTCACTTTGCTTGCTTAATAAAAAGAAAAACTACACAGGGAAAAAATTACACTCGGTATTACTCGCCAGTTTTATTTAACCGCAAATATTTATATTCGAATCACATTTGCGATACAATGCCTCAACATTTAATCTAATTCATACGCTCTGACCATTTATTCTTTATACTGTAACGTAAAAGGTTTGTTAATAAGATATTTACAAATTGTATCGAGTTATCTCATCCATTGCATTGTATAGCATATCGCTTTCAATACATCACAATATCGCACTTTCTCCGATCGCATGAATAAGCACGGATTGTAAGAGAGGGGCATGTCTATACGAGAGAGGAATGGAGAGAGAAAAACTCGATAATCCCCACTACGCTGGCCGTAACGCTTCAGACGACCAATTTTTCAGCGCCTAAACCTCGTCAAAGAAATGACAAATAAAAGTAGGAAAAAAATGGAGATATCCCTTTCCACATGAGAAAACGATAGAGGGATGGCTTTTAATAAAGTCATTAGGAGCGTTCCGCCTTTTAATAGATTATCGACTTAGGGAGTCGAATCGATCGAGGCATCGGATTAAGCGGTTGACAGGTAATAAGGGATCGGTAACGCGGTGAATCGGAGAGAAGCCCTCTCGGGAGGGACCCCAATCGACGGGAGGCATCAAAATCAATTTCAGCTTAATACGTAATTCGTAACAGTAATATCAAGCTATTAACCCCTACAGGACCAAGCAACAGCTGTCTCGACACAAAGGAACAAAAGTCCCAGTTTTTAACTCATCAGCCAGCCAAGCTATGGCAGCCATTGTGATACACTTGTGATTTTATCAATAAAAGTAGTTTTTAAAAAAGGAATAAAAGATTCTTTAGACACAAAAGAATGTTTAAAATACCAGGTAGGAGCGTGCAGACTGGAATCAGGTGGAAGAGTTCACATTTCCCAGAAATACAATGGAGTAAATGGGGAAGGCAAGCAAGACATTGAGAGAATAATTGATTAACTAAAAGATCTCATCAAAGAGTGGAAATACACTACGTCAAGAGCACCTTTTAACAATACCAGACATACAACAACGAAGACCTTGATATGGAAAATGGAGATGGATTGTTGGGAGACCTGTGACTGGATCACGTTCTTATATACTCGATGTCGTTACCGTTATCCAAAACGAAAACCGCTCTAAAGGGACACTCCTCACAGTTACTGTCGCTAGAACGCACTCCATTGATTAAAAATGGTTTTATAAGTGAGATTTAAAGGTACCTGACAACATCTGAAGAATGACGATTATGATTTCGCTCTCATAAACGTGAATAAAAAAACAACTATAACACGGGAGCACTTGTTACAGAGAACCATGATCGCACCCTTGGACTACAGACTTCTAAGGCTAGGGGGTGAAGGAGAGTAGATTGAATGAGGCGACTAATAAAGAAACAATGACGTTGGGGGTGAAAGGGAAGTACTCAGCGGATAAAATAAAATATAATAAAAATGTAATAAGGGGCACCGTAGGGTTGGAATGAAACTGGATGTTCAGACCAAAGTAATTACAGCGGAAGGTGAATGTTGTGACCAAGTATATCTAACGCAGGGTGAATATAGAAGTCTGTGCTTAAGATGCCCACAGCTATGTCCAATTATTAGTAGGAATTTTCCAAAACCTAGCTTCTACTTACAAAAAATGACGCCAAGCTCTTTGACTGTAAACATACATTGAAACTAACCTTGAAATAAATACTTACATATATTTGAAAAAGATAAAACGAACAAACACTACCGAGCAAGAAATTTACGACAACTTGATACGACGTAAATAATTTGTTTGTGGGAGTGAGATAATGATAGATCTGTGGGGGATGTGTTATAAATCACCCGGAAATATTACGAGTGGTTAACTAACGAGTCACGTGGTACTATCACGAAGGATCCGGAATTTTGGTGTCTTTAAACTCTTAACTCTCGTACTCGTAAAGACCTTACGCAGTCTTCCCGATCGAGGTTTACTCGCGGAAATATTATTTAGGGAGTTGATTATGGCGATTAAAGGCGCAATAAACAAATTATCGGCCGCATAAGTTATTCGTCCGTGTGGGTGAACTCACCAAAACCTCGAGACGTGCGTCGTTTCCGTTTTCCGACGAAGTTATCGATATTTTACGTACTCCAACATACTACGGTAGATGAGATAATGAGAATAAAATAAGGGAAAAAGAGAGTTGAACAGAAAGGTTTAAAATGTTGTTATTCTCACGATAGATACGACCCCATTATGACTGCCTTAAGACTTTGAGGTTAGTGGTGTACACTTTGAAGTAGTGTAGAAGAGGTTATTTGACAGGTGGTGTAGCTGATTGATTCAGATGCCCCCTAATGCATGTTTCTAAATCCGCCGAGTAATGTTAACACCATGTTTTGCATGTTCCCTGCAATGCTCTTGTGTCACGTTTATATAGCTACATCGTAGATTATTAAAGTTGTTTCTGTAGCATACGTAGCATACCCATTATGTGGTGCATGTTGGTGAAGGTTGATTTCTTCACTTAAGTTCATGTTAGTGATCAGTCACTCCCTGCCAAACACCCTTGTGGTGGCTTGCTAGGGTAAGAAGTGGATGTAGATGTCGTTGTACCGCGTGACTCTTTAGTTACGTGTCCTAGATAATCTCGAGCGCTTCGCACATAACTCCCCTAGGGAAGGTTAGAGACCCGATGAAAAAAACGTGTTAAACTAAGACAACGGTCATTGAAATCTAACATATCTCAGTAAAACACCCACAAAACTACAATACACAGCAAAAACTTTCAATATTTCAATATTATTTCATGAATTATGCAATAGCTAACCGGAGCTTTTAACCAACTTTAAACTACATATACATATTAACTTTTAGTCAATTACTTGAAATGCTAAACCAATACACAGAGACAATTTACAAAAGCAGAGCGATGCTTAAGTAAAAAGCTCTCGAGAAACAGTTTCCAAAACTTTTCGAATTTCTCGAGAAAAACTTTTTACTCAATCCGCTCCGCATCTACATATTTTACTTTCCGGGCATAACTGAACAGACGCTCGGTTCGTCCGCGGCCACACTTTTTTTTATAAGACACGAGCTTAAAGTGACCCAAATCCTAATCTGAACTTCGAAAGCAACGAGTAACTTCCTCCAACCTCACTTCGATGGGCGGCTCAAAAAAGGGTTAAGGAAATTTGTTTGCGTGCTTAAGGCAGCCGAGTGGGAGGGCAGCTCAAAGACGAGGAAATAGAGAAAATAACCGCGAGCGACTCAAGGCCCCTCTAGGAAACAAAGCGAGTAATAAACTCAAGAAAAACACAAGCGCGACGGTGGCGAGTCTACGAAAAGGCGAGACATTTTGATCGTCAAAATATATTTATCATTTTTTTCGACACCCCGATGGAATTTTCATTGCGCGGTTAATCCTGCTCCATAAACTCCTCGAGTCAAGTTCATTTTTATTTTATCGTACGTTGACCCGAAAATTATGTGTCACAACCTTTTGGAACGAATGCTGCGTGTATAATTCATGAGACGGAGTGGGTAAAAGGGAGAGTTGAGGCGACGAAGAGGAGGAGGGAAGGGCATGGCGGATGGGAAAAGACTATCTTTCTGCATACGTAATGCACGTTGATGGCAACGGCCGGAGAAGGGTTGATACAGAAAATATATCCGTTAAGTCCATCTCCCGCGGCACAAGTTTCCCTCAGTTTTCCTCAAGAAACAGCGTATTGGAATAAATTTATCGAACAATATTCTTAACGTTAAGGAATTGGGAAAATAGGCATAGGAAAAACTTGAGGTTGGAATCTAAGTAGATATCTGATAAAGTCTGTCAGATTCGCGGACGATCAGGCGTTGGCTAGTGGATCTTCGAAGGGACTGCAAGCTTTGGTTGATGTTTTAGTGATGAAGTGCGTGATATTCAGAACGAAGATAAACCATAAGAAAACAAAAATAATGAGATTCTGTAGGATAAAAAAAGTGAGGCAGGTGATTTAAGTTGGAGGACACAAACTCGAGCAAGTAGATCATTTTAATTACTTTGGTAGTACGCTAGGAGAAAACGGACATAAATGCAAAGACATACGGAAGAGAATAGCGCTAGCTAAGGAGACATTTAGTAATTGAAGGGAATTGAAGTAACTGTGCTGCATGGCCCCATAGTATATACTTTAATAAACCCAGGATAAATACACATATAAAGATGGGGCATCGATCTTTTGACAGGGAGCCAACCCACACTTAATACGCGGAATTTTATGCCTGATCAAAGTTATTATACGACTTTAAAAGGCTATTGAGGAGGTAATAGTGATATTGGTACAGGAAAGGATATTAGCGGCGGTAATAAGCGGAAGAGGAAGGAATAAAAGGAATTTCGAAGAAAATATGGGAGAGACTGCGGCAAATTTGCCGAGACGTGGATGCATGTTCAGAGATAATTTCCAAAATCAAAAGCTGATGTAGGGGTTGAAAAAACCGACCCATCAGAAGAAAGAATACTAAGCGAGAGAAATCTAAGGAGTACATCTGGTACATCAAACACCTCCATGAAATTAACAGTCCAAGTTTTTCGTTAACAGCACGCGAGGCGCGGGGTTCTCCGCGTTCGCTGTCCGCGTAGACGTATACTTTCTTCAAGGCGGCTTTCTCTGAAAATTCGTGTATCCCATTTCCTTTAAAAATTAATACAAAAAAACGAAGAGGCACGTCTATACACGCGGCCGAGCTATTGCGATGGACGGAGAATGAAAAGGGAAGAATGGCGCAATGAGGATGCGGACGAAATGAGGTCGGGATGGAGATTAAGAGCGCGGGAAAGGGGCTGTCCTTTCTGAAAGAAGGAAACATCTCGCTCGAGCGCCCTCTTCATATCATGCGAATCAACACTCAAGCGCCTCCCCATCCCCCGTTCAACCGCACAGCCATACATACCCCTCCCAAAGAATCCACAGCACGCGTGAGCTCGTCCGTCATTCATTCGCGCACGCCCCCTCTGGTCCGACTCAACTCCGACAACCTCCATTGTTCAAACCCTACACCCTACAACGCGTACACCCCACGGAACCACACCAATAATCACCATTGGTAATCCATCAAAAGAACGAGAGTTTGCGCCAAAAATCTCCGAGAGCGTAGAGTATCTTCTTGAACGTTTCCTTTACCAAACATATTTTTCAAATACAATCGTCCAATTCAAATTGAAGAAGTTTGAACGGCACTTCTCAGTTATAGTAGATACCATATTCGGGTTTAATCTGAAATTTTACAATTATCGAGATAATGACATTTGTAAAACACAAGCAGCTTTCCACTAATAGACATTAACTTATGGAACATTGTGACTGTTATGCCTCTACTATCATGAACCTGTTCCACTAAATCATACTTAAATCTGCATTTTAAAATAAATATATGCAAGAAAAAATAAAATATTAACGACGCAAAAGTTGTCGTCAGCACTAATTATCAGAAATTTACTAAATACACACAACTGACGCTACACATCGTCATTTCACGCCGCAACCTGAAAATGCCTTCAGAGCCGTACTATTTTTGCAGTATTATAAAAATTATCACGGTGAAAAAATATTTCTGTTGCTGAGAAAGCATTCGAACTTCACATCATTATACTTCTTCCTTTGTTTTACGAATCACTGAGCTCCCTTTCCTTTCTTCTTCACACATAAACATATTGAGGTATTAAAATCCCGGGAAGGGGAGCACTGGTTTCCCATGCGGAGGGCCTGGGTTCCACTACCACGGCAGTAGCGTTAATTTTTCGCAGTCAACCCACATATCCAAATCCAAACCTACTCGGTTGAACTGAGAAAAGCATTTTGATAGCACATTACTCTATTCGTTGAATGGAACGTTAAATCATGGCTCCCTTGCCATATTTAGCTAACAAGGGAGTGTCAGGTAGCCGGGTCTCAGATTCTATTCAAACTTAGTAGTTATACAGACCGCCGTATGTGGTTCATGAATCACCCCACATATATGGTTATATGACCAATAGTTTAAACAAAAAAGGCCTTTAAACATTCCCTAATCCTAATACTTTACCTTTCAGTCTGAAACACCGATTCGAGCGGAGTACTTGAACTACTAGATGAATCGTCAGTATCAGTGGGACCGACAGAGTCCCACAATAGCTCTCTGAGACGCAATCATTAATACAGTAGACCCCCGCTTTACGATGGGTTCGACTTACGATCTGAGCTGATTTTGCGCGCGCTTTTTAAAATTTCAAATTTCTCCGATTTTGTTTTAAATATCGATAGTGTTTTAAATATTGTTCTAATAATATTTTAAATAATTTTAATCCAGGATATTTCGTATGCATTGGCTCTGACGCGTACACTGCAGGAATTGGCACTGATGCTCTTTAAAACCGATTCCTCGTCCGGAAATTATGCCGATTCAACATACAAAGGAATTCGCTTTACGATCGGTCCTCCGGAATGGATTAATATCGCAAAGCGAGGGTCTACTGTATTCAGAAGAATAACAGTGAGCGCCCACGCCACGGCACAAATAACACGAGGAAGTTGTATTTCCTTTTCCACCCGCAGTTCACCTCCGCCACCCACGCACACCTACAGCTTAGAAAGGCACGTCCAGTAACGGTAATAAGGCGAGGGGTGGAGGGAGTGGGCGACAGACACGGGAGGGGCAGAGAAATATGTATGGCGGCGGCTGATACTTACTGCACCAGCATCCACATGACGGGCCAACCGAGTAGCAGCTGAACGCCTTGCCACAAACCGAGACCGGCACCGCAAATTCACTCGCTACGGTTAACCCATCCGATTTAATGAATTCCAGGAGTTGGGAGAGATTAATTATGCTCGCGGTACTTCGAAAATGGGGAATGTCAGTAAAACGTAGAGGAAATTTTAAAGCAAAAACTAGTAAGAGGGAAGAAAACCTTTCCTTCAACCACAATCCCAAAAAGAAACTTCACACTAGCATACGCTTGAGATTACCCAAGGATCTAACCCAAGTAATCTGGGTCAAAAGTTGAAATGATTCAAGATTATTAGGGCGACAACATTTAGGTATGTAACTTCCACAGTTAGGACATAAAGAGAAGATAAGTGAGCACTTCTGAGAGTTCAAAGAACGTCAGAATGCATACACCAACAGTACCAATTAATAAGTAAACTAAGTGCGATAAAAGAGTTTAAAATGGATGCAACGAGGTGACATGGTCATCCTCAGGAAATCGGTTTCAACGGAAGAACAAGTTCTTTATGCAGAAATGAACTCGATGACTACGAGTGAATATTATACAAATTAATGAGCCTTCATTACAGGACACGAATCACCTGCTTGGTCATGGTGCGTTATTAGTATTTTTAACGTACAGAGCTTTATTCCATCGATAATATTTCCCGCAGAATGAGAATAATAGGAAAATTTTAAGTACATTTGTTTAAATTTAAGAGACTACAGGTTAGCTCACAGTACACAAACAGATATTCTGATACCATCATGATAGAGTATCCACCTGTAGATACTATCACTTATGTGCCAGGCGGAAACATGAGAGAAAATCAGGTGAAAAACACACCAACAAACAGCAGGATTGATAGAACTTTGCAGTACTTGCAACGAGCTAGAGGTACGAAGGATGGAAAATGATCTCCTTGGTCGAAGGAGGGAGACGGTCTCCAGCACACTAATCCGGGAACATAATCCCGAGTTTCAAGAGCGATGCAAGCACTCCCTCCGCAAATAGCGTGACTAAGTCACAGGCATTCAAAGGTTAAATAGCATAAAGAATAGCTTAAAAAAAAAGAATGTATACATTTTCAATAAATCATGAAACTATGTAGAGCAACGCAAAAACAAAAATGCAATTACATGTTCCTAAGGTCCAATTAGTCATGCCATCTTTCCCGTTCACGAAACGGAATCTTCAGAAGTTTCCGATGATGATACTCCTTTCACAACGACCTCACTCGGAAATTCCTGTCCGAACACAGAATGTCAACGGGTTATTAACATCCTTGACCAAGAAAAAATAAAATTGCGGCATAGCATTTTGAAAGGCACGTCACTCTTTACTTGTGTAATACGATTTCAGAACACTTCAGCTTTCATAAAAAGTGACGCTGTTCACCCCCGCGTGACTTCACAAATGGTCAGCTTCCATAAGAGTTATCGGAGCACGCAACCGTAGATATTGAAATTTAAGAGCATTGAAAGAAAATTAAGTATATTTTCGATATCATCAGGAAGAGCTAATCGCTAATTACAAGGGTATTTTACCTGCAAAATACACAATAGAGACCAATAGTGTAATTTATCGAACACATTAGCAGTGATGAGAGCTCAACTTCTGATTACTCAAGACTAAAATATCATGAGAGAAGAAGCATCAGTAAATTTGACTGTAATAGCATTTTTTTAGATATGTCGATAATTACGGCGGATCTGGTCTCAGGGTCAGTTATTCCAGATTTTCTGAAAACCTGAATAGAGCATATTTGAAGTACGTTTAATAAACTAAGATGAAAATAAAATAGGGTATCCTGACCAGTTGTACTGTAATTCAGTCTTGAAAGTGGAGATTTTAAAATGGCACTGCTGGAGTTTATTCAGACCACAAAAAATTCAATGTGAATAAGAAAACATGTTCAAAATTTTAACTGAAATGTTTGTGAGAAGCAATAAGTTCTGAGAAATAGATTGAAAATAAAATAGAGGAATATGATCACCTATTTCTTAAAAGCTATCAGCCAATTACTGCCGTAATTGAAATCATAATGGGGTGGTTCGACGAGAATGACACTGCAATCGGCTCCTAAAGTTGGGAAATTATGGTATTTAAAATTAATACAGGAATAATCTTCAAACTTTGTACCCTTATTTTGGTTTTCTAAAGGTAACCCATTACATAAGCTTAATCAGATTTAAACTTTACACCCTCAGGCGACACTTCGTTGTAGTATTTTATACTTGAATCCATAATAAAATAATCCTTGTACTTTTCCACCAATATTTATTAATTGACAACGCGTTTCACAGCTTGCTGCATCCTCAGGTACAATTTTTTACATGTTATTAATTGATAATTACGATAGTTATTGATAGTAACGAAGCAGTAAGCTTCGAAACGTGTAGTACATTCATAAATATTGGTGGAAAAGTACAAGGATTATTTTATAATGGATTCAAGTTAATCAGGATTTTTTTAAACTGTGTAAATAAAAATGTGTACTTTAGTATTTGTCTTGACTCAAACCTCAGCCGTCTTAAAAACTTGAAGTGAAAACGAGAGTCAAGAAACCTAAGGTAAGGTAAACAACAACTTGCCATTCCATGGACCATCTTCTTCGCAAAACATCCCGACGCTTGGAAGGCGATTCAATCACAAAAGAGTGCGAGGGCATTTTTCCGCCGCAGTTTAAGGAGACTATCGCACCACCGACAAGAAGCAGGGGAAACAAAAAAATATCGATCTCGAAACTTCCACCCAGACCCGGTGCGGTGCCCTTCCCCTTGAGACGAGATCCCTTCCCCATCCTCTCGTCCTTCGCGCGCGGGGGCCAAAAGATAACACGTCTCCCCTCGCCTCGCTACGTGGACCGCTTACTCGGTGAGAAGAAAAATCAAACCCTTACCCAAGCTAGGATTCCTTCCGCCCACACTCTCTTGAGAAAACCCTCGGGGGTCTGAGCGAAAAAAAATCAAACAAATGCGTCAGCCGGAATTTTATATCTTTCGTAAACAATCATTTTTAAAAGCATTCAATTTGTACGATTTATCCTTGTTTTTTTTTCAATTTTACATTATCTAAGGGGTCATGCCTCAAAACAATGATAAGGTTCACTACAACAATCAGAATATGAAAATTAGTTCAGAAACTAATGACTTCAATCCGCAATGAACAAAGAGTGGTTATCAGAGGAGCAACATAAATGGATGAAGAGCAACATCAACAATATTTTTTTAACATAGCCTGCAATTGCAAGAATTAAGTGCTTCTAAGCGATAGGAGGAACATGATTTCCAGCGACACACCTACTAAAGTAAGCTCTTACACCGTAGCGGCACCCCAGGACATTTCGTGGGAATATTATTTACACAATGACCACGTGTTCGAAATGAATGTTGTTCCCAATAACTTACCCAACGTTCACTCATTGCTTGGGAAAACAACTAAGATGCCTCTTTGGCACCTGATTTCACAAAAAATTTGGCACTTTTTCACAAAAATCATTTTCTTCGTCACATTTCTTTGACAAAATCTGCATCTACATACGACCCGGAGAGCCTCCACGTGACCGTTTGGCAGGGGGTGTTAGGGCACCAGCCGCGTAAAGGATATATTTCTACTACAATACTCTCCTGATACTCATAAGTCCGTAGAAAGGTTCTTATCGCACGAGATTCTGCCGAGGGCACATGATTTCCTCCACAATGCACACACATAATCCATGTCTAACTATTTTTATATATTAAACCCAGAATATGAAAAGACAATGCCATTCTCAAGGTAAAACGAGGCAAAAAGTTTTAGATATTAATGAAGAGTGATGCATATGGGCATAACAAGAGACAAAATGCGTCGCTTAAACCTTTCACTGGCACTTATGCCCTCCAAGATTTTTGGATCATCTTTCGAAACAAAGGAAAAATCACAAACAAATCAAAAGCTTTGCACATTTTTATCCTCTCAAGATTCCCATTACTTAGCGCGACAACTTCCCATCAACGCGTAACAACTCCTATCCCAATGCCAGGCGGAAACCATGGCAACGAGGATATTGGGGAAGGGGGAGAATGAAGGGAGAGGGGTAAGGGGGAGAAGGACGAAGGTAGAGACGCGTGCGTGAGTTGGCCACGAGCGAGTTGCCGACACACTCGATGCTGCGTTACCAAGGGAACGACGCTGCGGATACGCAAGCACTGCTTCCCGTCCTCCCCCCATCCACCCACGCCGCTCGCAGCAAACGCGCCGGCGCCTGGCCGGAGTGAGGAGGGGCAAACAGGAGGAGGACGGCGGGTGGAGACGGAGTCGGTAGGGGAGGGGAGCAATTTGGAGAAAGAGGGGTGGAAAAAAAAACAGGAGGGGGAACTTGGCATAAAGACACCCCCTTCCATACCCCCATTACCGGCAACGATGCACGAGGATAGGAATGGGGAGCGTAAAAAGGGAACGACGGAGAAGAGACTACGCACGCCCGTGTTCTCCGTCGTGGATTTCCTCCACACAAGCATGCGAACGATGAGGCCATGAAAGTGAAGTATTTGCAAAAAGTGATATTGGAGCGTGATGTTGAATGATAAGGAAACTTGCGGGAAAAGGGTGCATGTAGACTTGAAGATTTAAAGAAGTGGATCTGGCGAAGACTCGAAAGGGTGGGTTGGATAACAAGGGAGGCGAACTGGATAAAATGAATGAGTACTTTCTTAGGGTGGATATCGAAGGAGGGAAAATAGGATTATGGACGACTCACGGGGACGCCAGGTTTCCATCCGGCCCCGCTCTGTTCCCCACGTAATCCTTCTCAAACATAACCACCTAACCACGGAAATGTTGCAGGCTTTACTTTGCGTATGTTATCAATTATAGACCAAATAAAAATGAATTTGTTAACTCCACAATAGGTTTATTAGCACGACCCGGGTTTCGACACTTGGTGTCATCTTCAGGTCAGGTACCTGAAGATGACACCAAGAATCGAAACCCGGGAGGTGCTAATAAGCCTCTAGTGGAGTTAACCAAGTCATTTTTATTTGGCCTGTAACCGCCAAACCTCGACGGAAGGGAATCGAGAGGGCGAATTGGATAACATGTACGGCGAACTGGATAAAAGGAATGAATACTTTCTTACCGTGTACATCGAAGGAAGGAAAATAGGATTTTTGGACGACACAGGGAGACGCCAGGTTTCCATCCGGTCCGACTCCGTTCCCCAAGTAATCCTCCTCTAACATAGCCTCCTAACCTCGACGGCAAAAATAACCCTAATTGTCGATCTTAACCACAAATAACAAAAAGTACGCGCAAACGCTCTCCGTGAACACACGTTAGATTTACCTTCATCCTTGAATTGTCATTTATCACCGCTTTGAGTTAAGAGAGTTCGTTAAAAACTACTACGAGCGAACATATAGTGCTTCACAGCTTTTAGAGGGATTAAGGTGAGAGCCCATAAAGACTCGGAGGCTACACGCTACGCTTAGCTTGCTTGAGATATTCAGAGGAATGTTTCAGAGTGACACAGAGAATATTATCATGACGCTTCAACTACATCTCTAAGTCTGACAGAAGTGATATAATATGATAGATACATTTCCGAATAGATATGTACAAAAACTAGTTTTTTCCGCGCACAATAAGCGACCTCAGTAAAAACTGAGCTCCACTAAATACACTTCAAAAACACCCGTCACCATTTCACTTCCCAAAACCTTACCCCTTACATCTTTACACGGCTGGTGTCCTAACGTCCCTGCCACACGCTCATACAGCGGATCTGAGGGTAGTATATAGATATAGATGTGGAGGCACGGGAGTTTCCGTGAGTTTCAGGTTGCATTAATCGCTAATAGGTGGTAAAGGATATGGAGAATGGTCCAGCGACTTGTGATATTATCCAATCTGGGATGGGAATGGAAAATCTCAACATGGGTTACGTCAGCATTATAAGTAGCAAGAAGCATGGAAAATCCTAATCTAATTCCCGATTTGAAGTCACCAGAATATTTTGCACATTTGTTTCGAGCGGATCATTAATTTTTTTCGCGACAACTACATAAAGGAAAAAGTCCATAAACCGAATTATTATGTATCATATATTAGGAGCCGGAACGGGCTGCACTTCGCGTTAACCGATATTCCGTGCTCTCCGATTGCGAGTGAACTGGTTTCCACTGTATTTCCACGCTCGCGAGCCATCTTTCACTCTGACGAAGAGCCCGTTCCCGCGGTTAGCCGGATGACTGAGCATCTCCCATCGACGTGAGATCATTAATAACAACACCCGCCCTCGCGAGGCCTGACTAAGCCACCCATCATTTCGGAAAGAGCCGAGGAGCGGAAAAGCGAGCGACTTATCCAGAGCATAACAAGTACGTGCCAATTAACGGCAACAGTTAGCAACGGTGAATGGATCCCCACATACGCATTCGGTTCGCCGTAATCATCTGAGTTTATGGCTGGAAAAATCCTTCTGACGGAGAAGACAAACCACGATTACGTAAGTGGGAAAGGCTGGATTTCCTTTTTTATTTCGAATGCGTTGTTTATATCAAGGCTATCCCAACACCTTGGAAATCTAATACGCATTAAAGCAGAATAATATGAAACTAGCGCAGCATAAATAAAACGTCACGAGCAAAAAACCAACTCTCAAGAGCAAAACTTCGTTACAGTCTTTCACTTGGAGTATAACCAGAATCAATAATATTATCAATACTATGACATCGAAACGATGATGATAATTACACCCCAAACACACTTCAAATAAGAATTTTAATTTAATGTCGCTTCTAACAACGCTCGAGGGCACATGACGTACAAGAGAAGAAAAACTAATGATCATGTAAGCCATAATTTGAGGACTTAATCACTCGCAGGAATCACGAAATATCGCAACAAAAATATGACGACGGTTATAAAAACGAAAATATTAGAAAATTTCGCCAAATCGATTCCTACTCAAATCCACTAACAGCAACTAACAGTAAGAATCGGTAATTAAGCAGCATGAAGAATAGTCATTCCTCCGGGCTAGCAGGAGAAGGATAAGTGCTTGGAAATTAAAAGAGCGCGGAATGATAGTCATTGCGCAGCTATCTCGAAGAATTAAAGCCCTTCCCCATACAAATGAAGAGTAAAAATAATCCACAAGTTTCCAAAAGTGATCTGAATGAATTTAATGCACAATCATAACAATAACTTCGGCAACATTAACAACGTATGATTCAGCTGTAGACAAAGCGTAAATGAAATGCAGCTCGATTGTTTAGATAACTTTTCCATTGCAATTGCTTTATTAAATTGAATGCGGTTAGATTTTATCATGTAAGAATTGATAGAATGGGTTACTCCACCTTAAAACTGAAAAAAAAACAGAGAGAACACTTGGACATAAAGGGGGTCTATTCTGTTTCAACACACGCTACTACAATGCGAGGACATAATGGCCTTGTCTAGCGCTAGCTACACATGGGACGCTCTTGGCGACTTGTAGTTGTTCTAAGAAGAACCGGCATTACATAGAAGTGAGCAAGAGCAAAACAGCACCGCTTTCAGCCGTTGAAATATTTCGTGGAAACCGTTTCCCATCGCCACCCCTATCAGAGGAGGCGTCCGGGGACTCATTTTCCTCCGCCCCGGCCCGGGGCGAGGAAGAGGTGAGCGGCCCGAGCAGAGAGGGCTCGCATCGACTGGATGAAGGGTGCGGTGAGGTGCGGGGCTGGGTGCAGAAGAGGGAAATCTCCCTTCCGCCGCCGCTCCCCGCACCTAAGCCACACACGCTCCCCGAAACGACAAAAAACCGCAGCGCTACACACCCACACACGTCCACACCGTATCCCGCCGCAAATGCCGCACCCTCCCCGTCATGTCATCCCAGTAAGACCCCACACGGCATCCCGCAGCCTCCGGAGCAATTGGAAAACGACTTACACTCCATCCTCTCCCAACCTCTCTCCCTCAAGCCGCAGGAAGCATTACCGTCACTGCTCCTCCTTGCGGAGTGGAGGGGTCGTAAAGAAACGGGCAAGGGACAACACGAGATCCGCATTCGGTATTCCACTAATGTGAATCATAAGTTTTCCAACAATCCCAGCTTTTTTTAATGTTCTACCGGTTAAGGTAGGTTTTATTTAATGTCAGAGAATCTCCTCCCGATTTTCTACACATTCAGGGGGCCTATTTCCTCTATTATATCTTTCTTCGCCTCTGCATACGATCTGCCCTTCCTCATCCTGTCTGTGAAACCTATTCTCTTTCTTTCTCTTCCCCGCTTGCCCAATATCCCTCCCTATGTCACATTCTTGAGCAATCCCTTGCCCCTCATTATTTTCTCCAGCCACCTACTCCGCCGATCTCGAATTTCATTCAGAAGTTACCTTTCCTCGCCCACCATTCACTCAAGAACTCAAGAACCACTCAAGAACTTCTTCGTTAGTCTTCCTTTCCGTCCACCTCATCTTTTCCATCCTTCTCCACACCCACGTATTCTCGTCCTCCTATCTGGAGTCCCCGTTTATGGATACCTCTCATCATTGGTCGTTCAATCCTAAGATTGGTTGTCTGCAGCCCTCCAACCTTCCCCATTTAATGCTAGTTCCTTTACCTCCTGGTATTCATTCCCATCCACTTTCCTCTTTATTTGGTCCATGAACTTATTCCTGGGCCTTCCTCTGGGGACTTTTCCATCTATATCTGGATACCCCAATCCCCAACTTATCCCTATAGGGATAATCCCTACCTTAGATACCCCAATTTCTGGTCCAGGCTTTCCAACAAAAAATACCTTTTATCCCGTTTTTGTACCTCAAAATATCTAACCCCGCCTCCATTAACGTGGCCCAGCAATTCTACTTATGCCCTAGCCCTCTTATCATACAACCTCCCTTCACTCTCACTCAGAAAGTAACCCTAACACATTTAGGTTCAACACATACCTCACTAGCTTCTCCTTTGAGGGCCGAAAACTGGACCTTTTTTTTCAAATAAAAGATCATAAAAGTGCAAATAATGATAGGAAAAATATCTTAATATAACAATGAACATATGAATATTCATTCTAATTAATGAATTTCGTTTCGTTAAAATCGGTTGACCCTAGTTCAAGATATTAAACTCATCGGACTCGACTTTTTTAATGGACAGGACACGCCATTCTCCTCTAAAATGCTCACAACGTATTACCTGCGCTACTGGCACGATTTTATACCATCCACCCTTAAAATGGGGCCCGCATTCATTCTTTTGATTTTATTTTCTTCCTCTTCGCACGATGGATGTTCACTGAGGATAGGAGAGGGGGCGGGGAGGCATAAGAGAAAGATATAAAATGAATTGAGTGTCGGCCGCCACGGGAGAGGCAAGAGAGAGAGGAATAAGGTGGGAGAGTTTTAGGGGAAAGAATTGATTGATACAAGGGACGGGTGAACGGAAGAGGGGTTTCCCAAACGCTTCTTACGTTGGCGTCGGAGAAGAAGTCTCCATCATCGGAAAAGAGATTCCCACACCATTCTCGCCTCGGGTTTCCTCATCCTTGAAGGGCAAAAAAATTCCCGATTTACAAATTACAGTCGCTTCCTCACGGACATCTCGGAGCGAATATTCTGTTTCCTCTTCTAAACCTTCACCTGACAGCTACGATCACGGTAAGGATCATTGCTCCGCCACTGTTCACTGATAAAAATCAAAACAAGCAACAAGTCCTCGATGCAAAAAATTAGTGATCATTAAAATAACACTACTTTATCTTTATATACTTAATTTCGCGGCTAGTTCCGTGTATCTTTGAAAATGTCCAAAGTAAACACCTTTGTGTTTAGAGTAGGGTTTTACCCCGAGGACTGTAGCGCTTAGCGCTCGCATACGGTTACCTCTGATATTACATGCACGGGACCTGTGAGGACAACTTGCTCCTTGAAGTCCCCATGAGATTCGCAGTGGAAAAGGACGACTGGGAAGCTAAATTGGATAGACCACTCGGCGCGAAATCGAGGGATCTGGGTTCGATTCCCAGTCCGGAATAATTTTTCCACTGTGGATTTCACACAATTACTACTTTATGGACTAACTTCCAACTGCATGTCCTGTGAATAAAATCTCCACGTACTGACGGGAACCCTTCATAATGAAACCAACCACACAGAAAATTTTCCCGTTCCCGGCAAATCGATAAAATGATAATGATGATCACTTGTTTATAATCATACTACTTCAGGCGGTTACATGACTTTTGCCTCGCTACCAGCGTTAGGCAGATGCTATAACGGTTATAGCCAGCGAGGTAAAAGCGGTTGCCTTAAGGAAGCAACCGAAGAATAAGAGGCCATCCGTTTTGTTTGGTTCGGTGGGTAACTAGGACATAAGCGAAATAAGGGGGAGAGTGAGGGCTGGTCGGAAAAGCTGAGCCACTACACGCGAGAGAATCAGCCAGTTCGGCAAACTGTGGGAAAAACTGGACATCGGCCACATTCAAGAAATACGCAAACATGCGCATTTGTAATACGTCGCAAAAGAGAAAAAACATGAACTGAGAGAAAAACCAAATATATGAAAAGAAGATTCTTGAATTGTGGTCACTAATATATTTTTCAGAGCATACGTTTCACCATATTAACTGGCATCATCAGGGGCTTTGCCAATGAGAAAAAGGGGATTTACAACCAGGCATTTGCAGAGATATCAACACAAAAGTCGTGGCATTTACCTACCATTGAGATTAGTAACACTGAAACGTGAACAAAGTAAATGACAACTCTCAGCAGTAAAGAAATATGTAAAAAGTTTCGGTTGACAATTAAATCAACATAAATAAACCATTTAAAAATGTTGTAAAAATATATCTAGTAATGAAGATAAGAAATCACAATTCTACATGCACAAAAAAATATAAAAACCAAGCTAAGATTAGTACTGATTACATCCGCTTTCTTTAAAAAACATAGAATTCCATTAGGTTTCATCTTATTAAACCTAAATAATATTCAAGAAACTTCTTATTATATATTTTATAAATGATTGAGAAAGTTATAACTGATTAAAAATCTAAACTTCGTTTCGGTGAGCAAAAGAGAATCAAACGAGGAATCTAAGGGCAAATCTTATGTAAGGAGCAGACAAATCAATTCAAACCCTGCTGTACAAAGCCAAACAGTTTATTTAAGGAGTATATCGTGAGAATATGTTTAATTTCAATGGGAAATTTTCAAGGTAATGGCGGGGAAAATAAGGTAAGAAAATGACTTTTAAAAGATGGGTATAAAGGGCTATACGCCGAGACTTTTAATTGAAATGAATTTTCAGCTACTGAGAGTGAAGACAACATATCTTCACCTCAATCCGCGGATCCCGAAAGAAAAAATATAAAATAAGCATCCATAACTCTAGGCATAAAAGAGACTCGAGTTTTGTAGACTAGAAGTTCTCAACAGCTAAAGAAGCTCATCTAGCTCACACTGTTGAGGAAATGAAGCATGTTCACGAAGGCAACACGCTTCATATACACTCTTCACTGTAGCAGTCATTACACGAAAGTGCTCCTTGAATTCGTCGCAATAACGGTCGATCGATACTGCTAAGATACATAATTTTTTCAGGAGCTTCGGTGACGGCGCATGACAACGAAAATGATGATAGCGCTGAGGAATGTTTATAAATCGGGTGAACCACGGAGTTTGACTTTTGAGTTCCTGGGGAGTGATCACGAACGTGTCGACGCTGAATGTCAGCTAATATTTCAGGGACTGTCTATATTATAGAATTTTGCCCTGTATCTTTTTATTTCTTCCATTCCTTATATAATGATGCCAGTATCTGGTCTTTTATATTTATCTCTATCTTTTCCTTTCTTTACGATAGATCTGTCGATTCTTTAACATTACTTCCCTTTATTTTGTAGAAGTATTACTACATCATTGAGCTTAAGACCTCCGTTATTGTTTCAATACCTGCCGTTGTATGTTATGCCTGTTTCCCTGTCT
Source organism: Ceriagrion tenellum (assembly GCA_963169105.1). Taxonomy (NCBI): domain Eukaryota; kingdom Metazoa; phylum Arthropoda; class Insecta; order Odonata; family Coenagrionidae; genus Ceriagrion; species Ceriagrion tenellum. The sequence continues at coordinate 45,479,506 of OY720637.1, forward strand.
TCTATTTAAGATTGATCGGGTAACTTTTCTTACGTTGACTTCCATTCATGTAATCGACCTTTCCCTAGAAAGTTTCTTCACGCCAGTACGGCGCAAAGGACTATGGGGAAGGGACCTCTAGCACACTCAAGCACCAAAAACCGGTCAAAACCAACTCGGCCCCAACGTGATAAGCGGACAACATTTAAAAACTCGGAAAGGCGGGTGGATGAGATAGGAAAATTATGTTCATTGGAGGATCGGACGGTCTAAACATTACATCGCACTGAAGACCTTCATGGGCGAAATTTATACGAACGGAAGGAGACACAATCTCGAAACTCCTCCCGAAATTGCGCCTTCTTCGTCACCATTTCGGGTGAGAGCACATGCCCGTTAATAACAGTAACCAGGTTGAGCGGAGGTATAAAACGTGGGAAAGCTACCCAGGCGAGGGAGGAGTTAACGCAGCAAGATTAAATCCATCAAAACATCCCTATTTCACGCAGAAAATTTTACCACACACTAAGCTTGCGATTTACCTTAACTAACCAACGGGAGCGAAGCCAAACAAAAGCTTTACGTAGGTTAACGGAAAATCTAATCACGATCCCGGTGGACAAGGTGAGGCAACCCTGTAATTTAGCAGAGAAGACGAGCTCGTATAAGAATTTGCAAATGACTCATCTAGAGGCTGTCCAAGAAATACAATCCGGAGCCGGATTGGGGGAATGGAAGTACGAGGAGAGTAATTTAATAAAGCCCACGCGGGTAAACCTTTAAAATGGACAGGGATGAAGGATAGGCGGAGGCCGTCTTTCTGCGCACGCGCCGTTCCTACGCGTGGATTAACCTGCAACCATCCACCCGTTGTTGCAATTGTTCGTGCGCCAGGTCAGTAACATTCCGAAGCAGGCGCTGGAAGAAATATGATCGTACCAACACACGGTCGCGTCCCCTTGGAGGAAAACGCAATAGATTACGGCCGTCCAGGGAGGAATGAACCTTATCCAGAGGATTCCGCAGCTTCCTCAAGTCAGAGCGAATTTCCGCAGAGAACGCGGTTGAAACAAAAAAAATACTCCATCCACTCGAGGGAATCCTGGCTCTGGGAAGACTGGCCATATTTTTGAGGGTACAAATAGAGAAACAACACCATTCTTCGAACAAGACACATTATCAAAACAGCAATATTACAGTCATGTGATTATATAAAAAAACACAAAGAGTACTACATAGGCATATTTCGGCACACTTTCAGGCATCTTTCATCGCCATGCCGGTAAAAAAAGCTATGAAAGCCACACTTATTTTAAGGAGCAGCCGCGCAAAATATAACAGAATTTGAAAGGATATTCTCGCGTGCCCCAAAGAAATTATCAGCAAAGCAAGGAATAGCCAATGGTAAACTAATATGCCCAAAACAAATAAAACTTATACGAAGATCTTACTAATATTTAAATCACCAACAGGGTTTTGGCATCAACCTCTGCGCGTAAGAATACGAATGGTGTCCAGAGGGAGTCAACGATCACGTCTGGTTAAGGAGCTGAATATATTTTCCATAAAGAAACCCGAAGACAACACTCCACGCTGTCACTGTTCTATCGCAAATAAACCGTTAGAGGTAAACCGAGGAGAGGAAAATTTCTGAAACCATTGCACACTGCCTTCACTTGATGCTCCAGTAAATTAATCAACAATTACCCCCGTAATTAAATCTAGGATAAACCCAAGGTGATAAGTGAACGCAATGTTGCGCGTGTTGATAATGAGATTTCCGCTGAACTACAAAGATAATTCACCAGCCTTCATTTTACGTCAAACACCTACATAATGTAAGCATTATTCCACAGGCCATAAATCGAGGAGGAAATATCCACGGAAAGTCATCCCTCAAGCTGCGGCAGCCAAGTAAGTATTTCTTCTCATTTTGCGGGACAGGAAATACGCCGGAGGATTTGGGGAGATAAGCCGCAGCGATTCCTTCACGCGTCAAGAATCTTTCCGCCGAAGAACGATGAAAGAGCACGCGTCAAGATTAAAAACAAAAACTTTCTCCATCAAGGGAAGCTTCCCGTGATTCAATTTACATGACCCACGAAATAAATCTGTCGGATTAAATTAAAACTAATGGAAAAAGTCGTATTCGTTCGAGATCCCGTTCCGAAGACGAAGCACCAAACACTCTGTACTCTCATAAGCACTTACACGCTGAGAAGGCTGGCGAAAAACGCAACGTAAAAAATATTACATCAATCAGGAGTTAGCTCTGTAACGCTGGAGTTAATAAAATTACAGCACAAGTTTATTCCGGAGCAAACAATATTCAATGATAGTGGATAAGTAATGGAAAACTAATCCATATGCGAAATGTGCCTCTCCCTTCCTCTTTTAACTCTTGACTTTGTTGGTTTTACATTTCCCGTGCCCCCGCTTTGTTAACCCCCGCCTCTCAACTAACTAATATCCTCCCCCCCCCCTTCCCAACCTCCTCCTTACTTCCTTCCCCGTGTGGTACCTTGTTGATATATATATCAAGCCACCACCTCTGTTCGCTGTATTTTGCCTCTGATGATGATGTGTATGCATTAAAACCGGTAAGGCTTGTTTACCAGTAATAAAACAGTGTGGAATATTACAAAGTTATTATTTTTATATCATGTCAAAATGCCACCAAGTCAACTCTTCAACTATGCAGTATATCCATATGCGAACGTAAGAATACTATGGCGAACCAATATTATATGCCCGATATCCTAAGTCAATATACTAAAGAAATGCTTGTTAATTACCACAATAAAAACTGGCGTGACTGCCATTAACAAAGATATAAAACTGAATCTTACAATATCGACCAATTAAAACTTATATAAACTAAAACCAGTATTTCAAAAAGCAATCGAACCATTTTCGGTAATGGTGCAAGCCAAACACGTCACCTAAAATATGCAAAAGTGCATGTGAGGACTTAACAACCACCGCCAAATAAACGGAAAGCATCGGACATACCTCCCCACCACAAAATCGTCCTGGGTCTTAGCAACATCTCAGCCTCAATTTGAGAATTTCCATGGGTCAGAATTCAGTGACGAATGAATTGCCAGTAAATCCTTACATCATGAACAACTCAATTCTGAAGTAAAACTATATTCTATCATTTTTCATAAATAATAATAGCCATTGAAGCCGCACTTTTTTCGCATCGATAACCAGCAAGACAAAATGCGCGCTGATTGGCTATCGGATTCTGACGTCATCTCCCTAACTCGCCCGGCTCGTGTTCACGGTTTTGCCGTAATGCGAGTGACGACCAGACATTATCTCACAGAAACCGAAGGGAATTGTTTCGTCTCCGGAACGATTTTCGTCAAAATGGAGGTGGTATACTCCAAGGCGTCATTCCACAAGCTGCCCGCGGTGGATGCGTTGATGGTGGGAGATTTTGTGAAGCGGCACCCACTCTACGTGAGCTACGAGCAGTGAGGAGTGAAAATGGCTCGGTAAAAATGTCTCATCAACAACTACTCATATTTATTTTAAGCATAAAATGCAAATTTAAAAAAAAATCTCGCTAAATTGTATCATTTTAGTTTTTTCAATTAAATTACAGAAGGATCATCAAATATATGTAAATATCCTTTCTTACATTGTTCTTTTCTCATTTCTACGATCTTCAAGAGAGAATTACGGCGACTCTGCCGTAGGGTACGCTATTGCATATAGTTAGTTACAGTTCATACAATGCAAAACCTAGAAATTTTCAGTTCACGCTAAACTTCCTGAAATTCAGAAAAATGCCTGAATTGAGGTTAGTCTTAGACATCAGCAAACATATACATTATTTGTCTTTAAAAATCTGGATGAAATGATATTATTATACCCTTCCACTACGTCTCGCTGGATACAGTTACCTTAATGTGATAACCATTTTTGTCAGTGTATTCACTTCTCCATATTTAAAAATTATGTCTGGGTAAATGTGAACTTGCTCATTGTTCTTTACACCTCTCTTAAACCTAAGGACAAGAGATTTTTTTTCTCTTGATATGTAATTAATTCATCCCTTGCAATCACTCTTTTACATTTGTTTTAAAAGTTATAATTAAAGCTGATGGCATATATTTTTAACATTTCAAAATATATTGTAGCCTTATTATTAGAAGAAGAGTGAACAATGAAGCTCAAATGATATCGTACTGTCTATTAAATTTATTTCAAACTCTTACTACACGTGTTTCAACTGTCTAGCAGTCATCATCAGGCAAGACTAATAAATTTGGTAGACTGTACGATATCATTTGAGCTTCATTGTTCAACATGCTGTTCTATAACATCTCGCCGGAGAAAGTGGAGTTTATTATTGTGAGCAAAACCCAATCCCAAATTTAAGTTAATAATTTTCAGTCAATATTTTCAATCTTTAAATATTCAGAAAAATTTTCTGAATTTCGGCAGGTTTTCCTTGCTTAAATTTTTAAGCTTTCCAGATATGACCGTATTCTCTTTGGGCTTTTGCCGCGTCGATCCATTTTTTGGGGGACAACAGTTTTGCCTGCCTTTCAGCTGGCTTCGTCAGGTCCTAAATGAAATGCAGATCATTTTCTTAACGGTGTTAGTCAGGTGCGCGCTCATTGGCCGGATGGGAATTCGAAAACGATTGTTGGAAGAGCCGTTTAAACGTTGAAGCTAGCGGATAGCCGTCTTCTCTATAAAAGTTCTCTGAGTTATTCGCTATTTCGATAGCTTCCCTTATTAGCCGAGGAAAATACTTATTTTCTCTGGCGATGATCAACACCCGTTAAAATTAATTACATGGCCAGGTTCCGAAAATGCGTGCTCTGCGACTGCGGAAAGGCGAAAATTTTTCTTTTCGGTTGCTCTTAGATGTTCCTCCAACCTGCATTTCAGGGATCTAGATGTTTGCCCGATGTACGATTTTCCACAGCTGCATGTTATTTCGTACACTCCTTCGTAAATATCCGATGGAAGACGATCTTTTTCATTTCGAAGGAGGTCAGAGGTCTTCTTGTCGCTTCGGAATCTGGTCAAGACGTCGTGCTTGGCGAGAACTCTTGCTATTTTTTGCGAATTCCCGGCTACGTAAGGTAAAATAGCGTAGGCCTTAGCCTTCTGCCTCATCTAAGATCAACCGAAAAGAAAAATTTTCGCCTTTCCGCAGAAGAAAATGATCTGCCTTTCATTTAGGACCTGACGAAGCCAGCTGGAAGGCAGGCGAAACTGTTGTCCCCCAAAAAATGGATCGACGCGGCAAAAGCCCGAAGAGAATACGGTCATTAAATAACCGCGAAAGCCTCCGTACCAACTTTCCAGATATGCTTTAAAGTTGGTACTACTTCGGTTGAGGAAACCTTGCTGAATTTCAGCAAATTTGAGGAAAATTATTTTACCGCGTAGTCTCACTTGAATGCTTAATTTGATCAGAACTGAAAACTCCTAAACTGCGGTTTAACTTGACATTCATGAACGCAGCCACCGGAATTCTCCTCTCCTTAACTCTCTCGACCCACCCCGCACCGGGATAATGCGCGAACTATGGCATGGCGGTGTCTCATCACTCGTGGCTCTCGGCAGAGGAGGGCCATGGCGATGAATAACAGCGGCCAAGATTAGCTCCGCCGATGGAGGAGAATTTGCGATGTCGAGATGGGGAGTAAAAGAAGAAGCGAAGGGCGGTTTGGGGCTGAAACGGGATCGGTGGTTCAGCGCCGGGGGAAGGGGGAGGGGGATTTTGCACCTGTGGAAAGGGTTGCCAACCCTCCCAGATTTTTGGTAGAATCCGGGAACAGGTCAACAAGTCCACGCTTCCGGCATGGTCATTTTCCTTCCGCTTCAAATGCAAAGTTCAAATAATAATTAGCCCTATTTCTGACATGATTTTATTTTCAATTGGGCAGATTTCTTCTTTGCTTTCAACCAACAGTATGTTAGACATGGAAAAAACAAAACATGAAGTTAGAAAAAAAAAACGTTTAATCCTACGCTAAATAATAATCAACCCTCTTCTGACATGAATTTTTTTCCGGTAAGCAGGATTCTTTTTGCTTTCAACCAATAGTATTTTAGACATGACAAAAACAAAACATAAACTTGGAAAAATATTTAATCCTACACTAGAACGTTAGAAGATAATTATAATTACCAATCACGCAACAAGGACTATGGCACCAAATGACTTCAAATGATAACATTTGGAATCGCCCGATCAGAAAGGGTTAGTACTGAATTTTCCGTAAGTTTCGTTCAATCAGACTTAAGGGTTCCATATATTGCGGTAATTGATACAAATTCGCCACGATTCTACTAAATCTTAGTGGACCTAGCTCAATTGTGATCCGAGTGTTGAATCATACTTCCTACTAGATCTCCAGGAGCCTCTTATTCCTGGAATTCACTTCTCTTTTAGAATCGATTCTTCAGGAGTTGGCAATCCTCCCCAGGGGGGGAGGGGCGAAGGGACCATAGAGCCACGCATGCAAAGGAAGAGGGGACACTCGCCGGCCGGATGCGTCACCCACGATGACTCGCCAAACACGGCCAAGGTTGCAGCACACGGCGCTGTTCGCAATCACCGCGTCGATCGATCGCCTTCGTGATAGGTGGATAGGTGATTCGTCGGTTGGCACCTTCGGGTCGCGAACACACCACACCACGGCCGAGGGAGCGTATAGGACGTGGGTGAACACGCTTTTAACAGATACAGACTAGCCAGTGACTAACTATTGACCAGAATCTACTTCTTCCGGGTTCAAACCTGCGTGAAATACAATTTTTCCGCCATCAAGTGTTGAAGGCCTTCGTTTTAACGTAAAGACAAGACACTTCACGGTTCCATGTGCTTGATCGAGGCGGACTTCCAATAGAGAAACTGCATGAAGCATTAAATAGAATCGTACTCCAATGTAAAGCAACTGCATTGAACCTTTACAAATATATGCGTAGGCAATTCATTCGAATGGAAATCGTTTTACAATCTACATATTTGATGGTGAAGAAATTTAAGATTAAACTCGGAATAGATGCATGCTCCACAGCGACAGCATGTTCTGATAAAACTTTTCAGCTACCTCATTCTTCCATTTTACCAGTAGGGATTTGTCTCAAAAATAAAAAAATACGATCACAACCACGCGTAAAAGGGAGTTAAATTAAGAATAAAAAATGACAGACGGGAATTATAAACGGCAGTAGTCGAAAACTCATCGACACTCAGCCCCCTAAATTAATTTTTCTCTTTAAGAAGCCCATTCCTTCCATAATGCAAAAGATATACTCTACCTACAGCTAAATTTTCAATATTTTCCTAGCACGCTAATGCACAAAAGCAAAAAATGACGCCATTGATGGTATTAACGAGCCCAGTAGAAAGGAAATAAGGAAAAGACACTCCATTGAAATGCGTGAAAGTACACGCATATTAGCAATTAAAAACGTATATACACGGCAGGACATGAGCCCCGCATGTTTGGCACACACTAAACTGTCCTACGACGAAACACTATAACAATACAGTGGTCTTTATTGTATCTCAGACATTTAAACATCGCGTCAAAAAGCAGGAGGTCATATACACTTCGGTGAAAATACCTTCGTAAAATTAAAAGAATGACAACATTCATTCCCGCAGTTAGAACAAAGGTGGGACGCTGACGATTCTTTCGCCGTGAATCTCTTTCGTTGGAGCAGCCAGCCAGCCGGGCGGTTGCTGAGCTGCGGGCGTCGGGCTGTAATTCATCCTGCGGCGTAAACAACTCGCGGTGTAGCGGTTTGGCGACGCTCTCCGCGGGTATATCTCTGCTACTTTCATCCCCGCCTTCATCCCTCCACAGCCCCGCGACGAGACGAGCACCTCTTTAAACTGCGATATGCAACACTGTGAATAGTGGTGTTTTAAAGAGGCAGTCACCTGCGCGTAGGCGGCCATTAGCCGCGGCGTCACGTCTCGTAATCGGGTCGTTAACGACATGAAATGCTTTAAAGCTCAACCAGACGTCATATTTCCTCGAGGAGCGAACCGGCCAAAAGTCGTGAAAAGACTCCGGAAGAAGTCGCTGCAAAGGCAAGGGAAATAGTCTGATTATTTTCTAAATGCCATTCGTCTGGTTCCCAAAGGTGTTCCAAATTTACAACCCAGTGCCTGGTAGCTGGCCCTCGTTAAAAGGCTAAACTGCCCTTATCTCAACCACACTACATCTAAATACTAGCCTGCGAGCCGCCGCATGGGCGTGTGGCAGGGGGTGGTGGGTCACCAGCCGTGTAAATATGTAAGTTTCTGGGAAGTGAACTGGTGACATGTACTGTGGGAGTGTACTTAGAGGAGCTCAGTTTTCACTGTGGTCGATTATTGTGCGCGAAAAGAACGAGTTTTTGTACCAATCTGTTCGGCAGTGTATCTCATTCTAACCGTGCTTCAAATAAAAAATGGCGGCGAGCATAAGGGAGCGACGAATACATGCGATGAGACATGTCATAATGGATGGTGGGTAGTGAGCGAGCCACAAGACTAGGGCTGGGCGGTTTTCCAATATATTGGTTCCAATTACAATATTTTTTAATATTGGGATACCAAAATCACAATTTTGGAATGACCAATGCCAGTATCCTGGAATGGATAATGGTGGTCGGAAAAACCAATATTTGTAATTGGAATATTGTATATTGAAGGACCAATATTTGCAATTGGAATATTGAATATTGCATTACCAACGTTAAAAATTCAAGTATTGAATATTGGAACCCGGCGAGGAGGGTGGTCGGAGAGGGCCCTAATCTTTGAAAACAGACGGACTCAGCGCAGCACTTCCTTTTCCACCATTATTCATAGCAGTAACTGGGGAAAAGAAGCTGACATTGGTATTCTTGTTTTATTAACACACTTTTATATAGTTAATGAAGTCCCTTTTTCGAAGTAATCCCCCTCGGTTCTAATACACCTCTGCCACCGCATATTTCTGTTTTATACCTGTTAATTTCACCTGTAAATATTTTTATGTCCAATAATATCCAATTTACCAATATTTCATGTTTTCATTATTTCCAATATTCAAAAGCCCAATACAGGTTATTGATATTGGCCCATTTTCAATATTTTAAGACATTGGATATTGATATTCAAATACCGCACAGCCCTACACAAGACGCCCGAGAGGAAGATCACGAAGAGAGGAAGATCACGAAGAGAGGATCATCCGTGAGGTCCAGCCAGCGAGAATAATGACACAGAGGAGAAACGGAGAGAAAGAGAGACATTCATGGAAGAGGAAGACGGCGCCAAAGAAACACACACAGAAAGAGCGAGTCGAGGGAAGAGTGAGAGAGAGAGGACAAGTGGGTCGGAAGGGTATATATGCAGGGCTGCGGAAGAGCTCAACTCTAATCAAAGGGAGAGATGGGAGGAGGAAGGAAGTCGGAGGAGGAGGAGAACATGTGCGCTCTCTTTCATCACTGCCTCCGAAAGGATGAGAGAAATTAGGATTTGGTTCAAGGGTCGACCCTGGCCATCCTGCTCAAGCACTCCCTTTCAGCGGGGACGCTGAGCCGAGGAGAGGATTTTTTTTGGTCTCGGAAGGGAAGTAAAATAGTCTATCTAACATTCGCTTCCAGCGCTATTCAAGTCATTTTTGATTGTAGCGGCTGCCAGCGTGTAAAATTAACACAGTAGAGGCAATCTTATTGGATAGATCAACTTCACAGTTGTACAGGTGCAGAGGTTGTTAAACTTGAACGCGCCACATGAAATCTCAAAAAAGGCAACGAATGCGCATCGGATTTACTTACGGCTCACGCTCGATGCGACGAATTTTCCCATCATTTTATACATCAATTCTAGTAACTGATTGGAAATAAATAGAAATAAGCGGGGTTGATCAAGGCAGAGCACAAAATTATGAATCAAACGTTTAGAATTGAGTATGTATACAAATGATACAGCCTGCGAGTGCGCATCTTCTTCACCCCAGATTCCATATATTTTTAACATGCTAAACATTATGCATTTAAATTGATTTTACGTATGTATGAATGGAATTTGTAATTGAAAGAACTGAAAAATTGATACAAGCCCAATTATAGGCAGAACAGGGCGACTTTCTACATTTTTCGTAGGTTCAATAAATTAATTCAAGCCAAGCTACGAAGGATGAAATTTATCAGCCTACAATGTCACTAGTTCCGCGATATCGGCAAGGAATTGGAATCTCCGTTGACGTAGGTCCAAAGCAATACGTCTTAGCTCACGAAAATGAGGATGATTTTGTCTCAGAAGCATTGTTCCTCATCTTTTAGTACCTCTTATTGATACGCTACGAGTTCAATACGTATAACTAATGCACTAAGTAGGAACCACATGAATGAATGAAACCTACCTCGAAATTCGATGCGTGCCACTAGAAGATGAGATCCTAAGGCAAACAGACATACTCTGTACTCCAACAAGACAGGAAAGCAATTTAGACACAAACGCTTGCATTATATTCACCCACATCAAGTCCGATTTTACCGACGAAAGCCTCCAAAAAATAACAAAACCGCAATGAAAAATCTTGATAACAAATGATTTGTATCGGCATATGGTCGCATTGAAGAGAATGCGGCAATTCCTCACCTTCCTCCCCTTCTAAGTTAGTGGGAAGAGTTGGCGATGTTTTCATTGCATCAATGGTAGTTTTTTACCTTTTTAACAACTTGGTGTATAGCTACAATTGATTTGTTTTATTGATTTTAAACAACAGAGTTAGAATTACATCTATCGAGTCCAGACGGTATACTGTTTTTTTAGATTAAAATTACTGTGCTTCGGGTACATATTTTATGCTCTAACCCAGACAATAACTATTATAGTCCAAATGCAATTGCATAATTAGAGATTTTATTAAACATCATAAAACAATTTAGTTTCGGTTTACTTTTTCCCCATAGAAGCTTTTTTCTCATTTTGCGTAACTTGGACTGAAACTCGGTAATGGTCAACTTAAGTCGGCTTTGTGTTCCGACCTGTCGACATTCTAAGTCGTCCAAAGCTGAAGTCGAAGTAGACTTTTTTTGGAACGATTCCAATCGCTAGGCGGTATCAGTGGATTTGGGTTGAGGTGTTTCATGTGCAATCTTTGTGGTGTTAACGTGGCCTTGACTATTTTTGTCCAATTGCAATCGCATCATCGTAAAGTTTTATCAAATGCCATAAAAGTTTGTTTCCTTTTCCTCTATGGAAAGGTGTAAACTCATTTTTTGTAATCTGGACTGAAGTCGACTTTGTGTGTCGACAAGTCGACGTACAAAGTCGTCCAAAGCTGAAGTCGAGGTCGTCTTTTTTGGATTTCAATCGCTAGGCGATGGCAGTGGATATGGGTAAATTGTTCCATGGGTTGATGTGTTTCATGTGCAATCTTTGAGCTGATAACCTGGCCTTAAATATTTTTGACCAATTGCAATCGAATTATCACAAAACCTTATCAAATGGTATACAACAATGTAGTATCGGTTTACTTTTCCTCTTTGGAAACGTTTAAACTCGTTTTACGTAATTTGGACTGAGGTAGACTTAGTGTGTCGACGAGAAAGAACGTGGTGTGTCGACTAGTCGACGCTTAAAGTCGCCCAAAGCTGAAGTTGAAGTCGACTTTTTTGGAACGATTCCAATCGCTAGGCGGGTGCAGTGGATACGGGTTGCTAAGGTGGCGAGAGGACGGAAGAGGAGAGGCGAGGTGAGGAGGAGCCGGAGGAGGAGGACGAGTTTACCGAGAGCGCAGAGTGTGGGTGCGAGAGAAAAGAAAGAGCCTTAAGTGGCTTCTCGGGAAACAAAGGAGGGAGAGCTGGAAGGGGGGATTGGAGAGGGGGGGGGCGTCAGATCGATCGAGCCACCGAGGGAGTGCCACGCGGAGCCACTCACTCAACGCGAGAGCAGTTTTTGAAACGAGCGACTCTCTCGGAGGGAGGCAACGACCTTCGGATGGAATTGAAGGAGATTAACCAAGACCCGACTAATTATTACGGATGCAGCGGGCTAACTTGACACGAGTTGAAATAATAGAAACGGCTCCGCGGTTAGAATGCGAGATGCAGGAGTGAAATGAGAGCGACTGTGTTAATCCGTCAACCTGGACCGACTAAAAATCTTTTGAGCGTGTCTGCTATACAATCTTGAAATTCAAAAAGACTTCGGGACTTCTTTTTTGAAACAAGCTCGAAAACTTCACGTAAAAGGGCACCATTACCTTTGACGTTGGAACAGAGTGTCCGTTCATGACAGCAATTATACCAGCGGAGGATCAGTAACTCTATAACGTACACAATCACGTAAAATCATAAAAGAGGCAGGGAAAATGGAACCCACGACTTATTACGATATCCATCAACTGATACTTAACACAATGGAAAGCACTAAGCACAAATACTTTTTTTTACTTTTTTATGCAGCGGGCTAACCCGACACGAGTTGAAATAATAGAATTGGCTCCGCGGTTAGAATGCGAGATGCAGGAGTGAAATGAGAGCGACTGTGTTAATCCATCAACCTAGGCCGACCGAGTTAATCCATCAACCTTTCTTTCTTTTTTAACAATTTTTTCATTGTATCAACTCCAAAAGTTTACTTTTGCTGTACATACACAAAAACTATATCCTAGTGAAGGTATGACCCAGGAAAGATAGTTATGAAGCCCATACGTTGAATAAGGAGGATGCGAATTTTAACAAAATCGACACTACAGGAAAGTATACTTTCAAACTAGAGAGCATTTGTCAGAAACAATCGAGAAAATCAAATGAAGGACTCAAGTATTTCCTGAAATTTTCATCCTTGAGTGCCCTCATTAAGATTTGCTTTACGGCAAAGCCAAAGCCGAAAAGGATTCCCAGGCAACAGCCATCCTATTACCCTTTTCTTCACCAGAAAGTGCTTAAGTAGCGCAGAAAACAACACATTCTTTGCTTCAATTTAATCCCAGGAATATTAAAACTTAAGATAAATACCCAAAGGCAACCGATGTCGAAAGATGAGTGATAATTAAAACGCTCTTAAGTCCGTAAGTATACAAAACATCCCAATGCATGGAGAAGCCCTTTTTGCTAGGACGGTTACAATAGAGGAAGCGGACTGAGAGAGGCGAAGACGGGGGCAGGAGGGGTAAAGGGAGGAAAGGGAAGGAAGTGAAACAGGGAGGGGTGGGTGGGTGGATTTGGGGGGGGAGCTGGAGGCGGAGAGTGATTGGAGTAGCTGGAGTAGGATGGGGAAGGGGTGGGAGGGAAGATGTACAAGAAGCGCCACGGGGATTCGGGCGCCTGGGCGAGAGGGAAGACCGATTGAGTCGCTAGGGAAAAAAGGGAAGACTCGCACGAAACTATTGGAAAGAGTGGAATAGAAGCGGCTTCCCGCGCTGAAATAAGTGAGCAAGTTCTTCTCCACCGCTGGGACCAAAGTGAAAGGAGACTTTTCATTTTAAAAGTAATAACCTAATAAAAAGACTGACTCGGAAGGCTAGGTTCCATGGACTACGCCCATCTGGACGGCAACAACGCACTATTAGACACCAGAAAATGCATCAAAATATCAATTGAATGTTAATTCTTCACCGGAAGTCTGAGTAAGAGTGGCATAGCCATGCGAGTAAGGTGATGTGCAACCAAACGGAATTTCCAAACCAACAAACTTTTAAATCGATATTCGAAAATGAACACTTTTCCATACTTTTATTTTCGTCACCGACCATGGTTTTAACATATTTTGCCATCATCAGGGTACATTACTCCATATCACAACCACTTATGCATTTAAAAGTGGGGTGGGGAAGAAAAGGGAAAGGAGGGAGGGATTTTTAAACGAGGACGTAATAGCAAGTGACGGTTGGAACAGAAAAGAGAGGGATGAAGGAGAAAAGGTTGAAAATTGGTGAGGGGGGGAGTGTAGCCCGGAGAGTGCTGGGTATTGGGTGAGGGGTAGGTACAGTCCTTACGTCACATGCTGGGAAGTTTGAGATTTAGGAGTGGTGTATGGGTAAATACAATATAATTACATAGTTGAGATCCACTGTTATAAATTCTTTAAAAAAACCTTGGAAAACCTACAAGTTACAGATCAAGCCTTTGTCAAACTTTGCCAAACATGTTTTTCCCCAGACAACGACAAGAAGTCAATGGTCCACTTCTTAATGAAATAGCTTCAAATTCCTAAACATCTCCAATAAAGTAACGCAACTGAATACACTACTTTCCCTCATTTCGGTGCTTCATAAGCTCGTCTTTAGTTTACGACAGTAAACGTCCTTGGAGCACAATTTCAACGAAAAATTGCATGTATGTTAAAAAAAAAGGTACTCAAATCAGTACCTAAATTTGATTTTACTATCTTAGGGGGGAAAAGCTGAACTTAAAGCAGAATGAATTCAAAGAAAAATATTCAACTTAACGAATCTTCAATCACTATGACTCTATTACGCACGGATGTAAAATATGCTAGAAATTACCGCAAAATTGAGCAAAATAAAGAAGCAAAATAGACACTTAAAACTTTTCTAACGCAGATAATACCGCATTACGTATCATTTCCCTTTGGTCACTCATGCATTACTGAGACAGGCATGTCGACTAATATAACACAAAAGAGCTTACGGCTGGAGCAAAGGATCACACGTGCATTGACGGATGACAAAACGTCCAAAGCCCCACGAGTAACCTGTGAATGGACCACGAATACTGAGGGGAGATTTTTTTGAACATAAAAAAACCATTAAAATAAAAGTTCCGGCAGCCAGAGGGTGGGATGAAAGAGAAATTATAAGAGAATAAAATGAAAGACACGTCGGAGCGTCTGAATCGCAGGTATTATCGATTGAGGTGGGTGGAGGAGGAGTCCTTTGAAGCCTTAACCGAAGAGGATTAGCGACGAGGCGAGGGATGGAGGGAATTATGAGATGGGATGACAAAAAGTAGCGGGGGGAAGAAAAAATATTTGTTAGGGGAGGAGAGGTGGAGAGTGGAAGAGCACGAGGAATAAAAAAAGATCACGCTGGCAAAAAAAAATGAAGGCGACAGGGGAACGGGAGGGAGAAGGAAGGGGAGGAAGCTTAGAGAAGGGGGAGGGAGACGCAGCAAAAAGTGCACAGAGGACGGGAGGAGGGTGGCGAGAGAGAAATGACGGCGGCGGAGGACCTTCCGAAGAAGGTGAGTGAGACGAATGAGAAGAACAAAATTTCAAATGCGGAGGGATGAAACGAGTGAGGAAGGACGTAAGAGAGAATGGCGAATAGGGAAGGAAGAGAGGACAGAAGGCCGAATACCCTAAAGAGGCGGAAGGAAATAAAGGGACGGGACATGAACGGACGGGAGTGGAAGCGAGGATAAAGCCGAGAAGGGGATGAATAATGTAGGGAAAGAGAGGAAACCAGAGAGAGAGAGAGATGCGGACAGAATGTTGTTTCGCTCCTACCACTGACAACAGCGTTCCGACGAATACCTGCAGATAAAAACATAGACGCGTCTGGCCATCGACTGATCAAACAATACGGCGATGGTGACGATGCAAATCTACTTCTCGAAATATGGAGGCAGGTGCTCAATAAAACACCTTAACGACGAAGAAGATGAGCAGCTGCTAAGACGAGACACCTGAAGTGAACAAGGTGGCACGAGACAGGCGACTGATGAGCAGCATTTTGAACTACCAATTTTTTTTACAAAGATACAAGGGAACGACATCAGTCATCTGAGAAGAATAAAACGGATTCCGTACCGTCCAGTGAGTTTATCATTATTCTAATGAAAAATTTAGATGCATACATCATTATCATCATCTTCCGTCTCTCCTCCCTTATAAATTCACTCACCACTGATATCGATCCCTTTTCCCTGTCGTCAAAAAACTTCAACTCGGCCTCCACATATCCTTTCTTAGATAAACAGCGAAACTACTATAACAGACTTGGACGCCAACTCCAGATCGTCTAAGTTAAGTCTTTTGTCGTTATTATGTGTCATTATTGTTTACATGTGACTAGTTTGCTTGCTACAAGTACACTTTAACTTGGCAATTTTTATGTATGTGGAATATTTTTCTTTAAAATAAAATTTATAAATATAAGTAAAATAAAGGCTACAGAATAGCCAATGATGACGCCGTAAGCGTTTAATAAGTATAATAAACTAAACAGACAGAAAGAAATCCATTTCATTTATTCTTCCTTGTGATAAAGAACACGTTCCCAAACTTAACCTCAACAAGATGATCCAAACTTCTACCATCCCCAACATCTCTTCGTCTGAAAAGAAAAACAGCAGACACGCTCAATGAGAATCGGCGGAGCCAAAGTACTCGAGCGATATGGAAAAAAAATGATTGAAAATAAATTGAGGGTGGATACGGAGGGAGAGAATCTCACGAGGAATAACTTGGCGGTGGAAAGTCGAATGAACTGGAAGTGGCGAGGAGCACAGAGAGAGCCCCGCAGACATGGAACGGGGCGATGTGCGCTGGATCGAGGGAGATGCTCTTTTGAGATGAGATGGGAGAGTGAGGCAGGGAGGGAGAGGAAAATACAGAGAGAGAGCAAGAGCATGGAGGAGAAATAAACGCCCGCGGGCGGGCAAGAGGCCGAGGAGAGAATGGAGAAGGATAAAAAAAAGAACCACCAAGCCGGGTGTCGCTGGCGCGTGGTTATGTCGCAGGTGCCCGAGGAGGCGAGACGAGGGAAAAAGAATTAGTAAAAAAATATATAAAAAGAAATGGAGAGGAGAACGAATAACGCCTCGTGAACACAGGATCGAAGGGAATGGAAACGACGGCCCCAGGGACCAGAAGATCCGGGGGCCACCGCAAGAATAGACGTCAATAGATATCCTCGCGGTGAGAAAATGCACATTGTGACGTAGCGGAAAAGCGCGTGTACTGCGGAATATCTGCCTAAAGTCAGTTTCAAAACCCTTTAGGAAACCCGAGTGACGGCCTAAAACTCTTTTCTACGCCTTTTACTCTTCATTCCACCCCAGTTGCTCTCTTTAAGACGGAAAAGGTGAGGTTATTTTCTCTTTCTTGACTGTTTTATGGCTTCTTTCGAAACATTTGTTTAATTATTATAAGCAGTTTTCTCTTATTTCCGATAACCACGAGCGTAAACGACTAAATGTCCTGCTACTGCAGGAATTATTCCACGGTTTTACACCGGGTTACAATTACAATAATTGCTGACGTTTCGACGTCCGACTTGGTCGTCGAAATGTCGAAAATAATGGAAAATGTAAAACAGGAGAGAAACCGGATAAGACCTCCATACAGTACGCCGGGAATGGACCAAATCTCACATTTCCCGCTAAAGCCACGAGCGAATATTTACAGGCGTCCCTCCATATTATGTATAAATTACCCTTTTATTATTATACTTTCATGGGTATTTCATGCATTGTTTCTTGTAGGTGTTATATTGGCTTAATCTGTCAGTAGGTTTTCGCAGGTTTTGCACTCTCCCCTTCATGTGTTGATGTTTTCCTGCAGTAAGTTTTTTCGTCAAGGATATTACCTCTTTGTTTCCTCATTCTTTTCCCACAAATGTATACATCTTTCTTCACACTTATTTAACGTATTTTTACGACGAGGGGTTAGACAAAAGAAGGGAAGTCTCAATCTCGCCCCGATGAAGACGCATTATTATTATTATCCCCACTACGAGAATGATGAGACAGCTTAAAAGAATTTTTTTAAATATCTTCATCAATATCAACAACGGAAAAGCAATCAAAACGAGAATCATAGGATAATTCTACGTTACCAGAAACCGAATCGACTACAGCACTTATAAAATACTGCACTGGAGACAGTGACAAAAATGCGAAAAATAAGCGACGGATTGAAAGTAAGGGCAGTGCAGAGCCTGCGTTTGATGCATTACGAACGGTAACGAAAATGAAGTCGACGCACTGCATACGTTAATTCAAAAGTACCTCCGTAAACGATTAACTCCCAATTCATTCCATGCAATTAACGCAGAGTCGTTAATCTATCAAACGTCTGCTTGGAAGGCCGACGAAACCGCAATACGCCGCACACCCGCGGAAGTGCTTCCAGAGGGAGAGAGTAAAAAAAAACAAGGCTCGGACCGCAGTGCAATTATCGCCGACAAACCTGACGAAATGAAAGTCCCTCGGTTACCCCCAACCGGGGGAAGAGAGAGAAAATAAAACGATATAAATTCGGTACGTACGTAAGAGGAGAGAAAATGAAGCGAGAGAGCACTCGCGAAACGAGAGAGCGGGTCGTCGGAACGGACGAGATATCTCGGGGTTCGAAACGGCCGGAGGAGGCAGAGGGAGGCAAAGGACTGGGACGACCCGTCCGGAAATTCGCCCAGGTTTATCCTCCACGAGTGGGTGTCCGCTCGAAGTGGGACGAAGTGTTCGTGGAGGAGGAGGGGGATGGGCTGGCGGGTGGCGGGAAATCATGGAGAGGAGGAGGGTGGAAGTGGCAGAGATAAAGAGAACGCTTCGCCCACGACACCGCCACAAGGAACATAAGAGGGATGAGAAAGACCTTTCTCTTTCCTCCGCGAAAGAAGCTGGAGACCAAGCTCTGCAAAAGCGAATGCACGATCACAGTATCCAGGGCTATGCGAGATTCCCATTAAAATGTTGCTTTCAAAAACTGAATCGCCCAAAATGCATAGCATCGATAATCAATAATAACGATAGTGCGTGTAGTGCGGCTTGCATCACGTTGGCTGTTGCTAAGTTATTTTGGGAGGCTGACCTCGACAACTGATGTCAACTGCACCACTTCGGTGGGTAGATTGGTAGGGGAAGAAGGGTGGGTCGAGAGAAACCCGGCGTCGGTATTAGCCTACCGTTTAACGAAAGGTGCCAGGGGTTTACGGCTTTACTTCCCGTCTGACTGACGCTTAGAAATTCTCCCCTCGTAGCACCCATGAAGGCACCAGGATTCCAATAAAAATCCTCTCCCACAACCGTGATTAGAAGCCGGACCATCATGATAGGAAGCTAATTTTTAACTCTATACCGCGATCAGACTGCACTGCACGCTGCATTGTATTGAATTTCGTCGTTGAGTTCATACCACGCCGCAAAGCTGTAATAGAAACCTCATGTCTTGATACTTAACAAATAATTGGTTTGCAAAGTAATGTCTACGGAAAATTGGCTTGTATTGAAGAATTCAACAACGGATAAAGAGAGGAAAAACACCTGAGACTTCGTGACGAAGATTCTTCGAAAACTCGGAACTTTAGCATGACCGTGTCATCCCATCTCTGTGGATTTCACGGCGCCATGAACCGTGACCGAGGGCTGCCAAGCCTTCCTGAGAAGCAAGTACGACTAATTTATGTCTCACAGTAGTTTTAGTAAACAGACTCCAAAATGCGAGAAGGTAAATGATGGCCAGGGGAAAAAAATATTCCCTGCAGGCAATGACCCTCGCTACGCCCAAAACGAAAGGTCCGCAGCACTCATAACAAAACGTTTCCGGGTATGGGAGGGCGAAAAAATAACAGGCAATCACTAACTTTGCTCGATAAAGTTACCATTTTCGCACGAGGGAAATTTCACTTACAAATACTCGACTTGAATCACAGTGCGTAAAAGCAGATTGGCGGCGAGGAAAATTAAGAGCTCAAAATTTCATCGAGATAACTCCAGACACGGCGAATACGCATCAGGTTTAAGACAGGAGGAAAAGAGTTAAGTGAAAAATGGGTGCACTATATCCTACGATCGAACAATTCTGACAGAAGGTCTTCATCAAACAACATCCGATAGTTTGCGATCAAATCAAAAGCCGCAAAACTAAATGACGGAGCCTTCGTACAATCACGAACAGAAAACAAGAGACGGGGAGGGGAAGGTTGGGAAAAAGAACAAGACCTAAACAATGGGCAGGAAATGAGGAAGGGAATGGCATCAGCTTACTGGGTATATACATATATATATATGTATATGTGGAAGAGAAGAACGGCAGCAGACGATTGAAAGTGGGGGTAGAAACAGTATATTTACAAGGAGAAGAAACGGGAGCGATCGAGGGCGAACGGAGTGTGGTGGGGGCTGGCCCGCTTTGGCGGAAACAAACTCGAGATGGCTCCATGGTGGGAGTGAGCGGGGGAACCGGAGGGGGTTGAGTTGACTGGGATACGGAGATGGAGGGGTGGGGGTGTGGGTCAGAGCGGGCCGTTGCCACCGCGAGGTCACCTGAGGTCGTGCGAGAGAACGAGAGCATTCGCCGAAGCGTTCACCCACCCCACCCGCAGCAGCCCCACCCACCACCGCCCCCTCCCCTTTGAGTCGTGTGCGAGCCTCCCCCTCCCCCGCCCACTCCCCTTCCTTCCACACCTCTCGCCTCTCTTCTACTTCACTCAACTTCCTCACTCCTTGCGACCCCACATAACCCTACCAACACGTGAAAAAATACACCCGTTCTCCTTTTTCCCTCCCCCACCCCGACACTCGACTCGACCTCAACACACTCATCGGCGAGCCGTACTGGCGCATGCAGAGAAACGGCGCACCATCCATCCCGCCCGCGTGCTAAAGATAATAAATTGAGTCCGCCCGATACGCATCCGCCGATGCGATGCTAGGGGAAACATCGCGAGGGACCAGGCTAATGAGATACTCCGAAAGTAGGAAGGCTAAGCATCCTCCTCTATCATTCAATTTCATCAAATTCATTTATCAAGATGATCGAAGGCAGCCCTCTTATTCTACCCTGTACCCAGCTGGCTACTTTATGCTCTTTTAACACTACTGTTTCACAGCCCATTTTTGGGGTTGTTCATAAACTACGATACCAACGTAGGGAGAGGGGTCGCCTAAAAACCTACGGCGGGTAACGATGGGGAAGAGGAGGGGTTCACTCAAAGTAATGTAGCTGTTACAATGCGCATTTTTACGTTTCTCACTCGTCAACATCGCGTCGACAATACTGCATAGTTTAACATGAGGAAGGGCGCGCGGGGTGTTTCTATTATATGAGGACCCCAGAAGTCAAGGGGTCTAAGTAACAAAATCGTTGTTTTGAGAAAACTTAAGTCAAAGTTGAAAAGATTTGGTACAACCCACTAAATAGTTAAGAGGCATTACCCTAGATAGCATCACCTGTCAAGAAAATCACTTGGATTCCTTTGCCACCTTAAAGATTTATATTTTCACGCCCCAGTCCTGTACATAACTTGTTTTTTTTTTAATATCACTTAGACCCCTTGACTTCTGGGGTCCACATATCTAGTTTGGCTACTTTGTTTGACTTATTTCAACCTATCCCAAAAAAGAAAACTCGCTCAATAATTGAGAAAATATTTTTGAACTTAAGGTTTCATTTGTAGAGACAATGTTACATGTCGGGGCGAGGGAAGGGTTGGGAAAAATACAACGGTTGTCAACGAAGGAGGGGGTAAAATAATCACGGAAAACGATAACGCAGCTTATGCCCGACCCCTTATCTGGCGTAAGAATTCTTCAACTATGTTCCTTAATAATTAGAATAGGTGAGCAGGAAGATAAGAAATTATGAAGCGTACAGAAGAGTAGAAGAGGAAAGGTCCATATGGGACACCATACAGAAAAGATGAACCAGATGGATTGGACACACCCTGAGACACAATGGGTTTGTGAAGAACATAATTGAAGGTAAAATAGAGGGAAAAGTCTCCAGAGGAAGACCTAGGAGTAAGTTCATGGACCAAATAAAGGAGGAAGTACATATGAAGAGATACCAGGAGGTAAGGGCTCTAGCATTAGGGAAGGATGAAGGACAGCAGTCAACCAATCTAAGGTTTGAACGACCAATGATAATGAAGCAGGAACAAGGGAAAAAATTATAAGATGGGAGGGCCGAGCTAGAGCAGGTGGAATAGATACTACGTAACTGGGACGTAGGTAATCTGGATGAGAATTAATTCACTGGAGAGAACAAGAGAAGAGGCTTTGTATCAGAAAAGGAAGCAAAAACGGATGGAGGCTTTTTTGAATCGACACATTAAGAAACGCTGAAATCCATATATAGGGCTTTGCTTATAAGCTCCGAAACTGCCACAGCAAAAGGAAGAACTGATTTATGAAATTTTGTTGCGTGGGTGAGAAGGACGGACGGAAAGAAGTACCAGGGAGGAGAGGAAAGCAAATGAGAAGTGTAAAAGAAGTTATGGAGGAAAAGGAATATGTGGAGAAATATGTGGAGAAATACTAAGAGACATGTGAGTACAAGGTTGACGTACTGAGCGGTAACGACATTCCGAAGAGCGTTTATCGCCTCGAGAGAGGGAGGAGAAAAATAGAAATTTGTGGCAGTATGAAATGAGGCACATGGCGGAGCAGAGATTTTTGGGCGCATCACATTTGAAACTCGATGAAGTTACATGAAGGACACGCTGGAGACGACTCACCGCGTCCGTGTAAATTATCATCAGGGAAGTCCACGGAACTTTCCGAAGAAAAATAACCCCTGACGATGATGATAAGTGGATACAAACCCACAATTCGTGTTTTAATTTGAAAGCGATGATTTTTCTGATTTCACTACCTCTACATTGACCACAAGAGTATACAGACTTCTGTATTCTTAAAGCAATTTCTGGACGCTATATAAGAAGTCACATCACGGTCCATTATGGATCATCTCGCAAGGGAGGGTCGTTCGTTTCTTTAATATTTCCCTCAAGCACTTCATCTCACTAGTAGCCTTCATAGTGCTCCCGAATGTATAGCGAGTAAAGCAAAATTAAAATAGGAATCTTTTTAGCACGGAATGCTTGAAATATGAAGCCGTTAATGAGTAATACACTGAAAATATTGATGAAATACACTATAGGAGAAACTAAACCTCGGGGAAAAATAATGACTATGTTTAAGTCTTTACTTTATTGTTAGAGCTATGTCAGCACGCCATCAGCGTGCCTCGCTGTATCAGAATATCAGCAAGAAAAACAACACCACTGGGTTGTATCGGAAACGCCGTCATCGGGCAAACCCCGACAATAAATAAACGAGAGAGTAAAACAAACACAGGAAGTGGATGGGATGGTACGAGGACGGTCTCTCATTCCCCCGAACCCGCTGGCGCTGCAGGTCGTGTCACTTCTGCGTTTTACATACATGATCCACATAATGGCCAGGTAGGAGAACAAAGGAAGGGAATTAATTATAGATGTCGCAGGTGAAAATGTGAGACATGCAACTTCGCGATCCCTGCTCACATTAATCGAATCCATGCAAAGCAAGGAAGCAATAGCATGCCAGCCTGCAACTAGTTTGAAACTGAGGCCTATTAACCCAATGGGATTAACCCACTTGTTTCCACGAAGAGACTTGCTCATATAGGACTACGCCATTAACGATTATTACGAAGCACGAAAAAAAAATATTGAAAGAAGTTCCAACGGTAGTGATACTTGAACAGGCCACGGAAACAACTGCCTATCGCCTACATCAATACAGAAAAAGAGGTAGACGTCAACCTATGTCCATGTAGTAAAAAAAGAAGGTGACAATTACTTTTAGGCACTTATAGTGGACATGTGTACAATTGAAACAAGTTCCTCACGAGACCTTGACACACAAATTCCCTAATAACAGAAATGGTCCCGCTCAGGATGGAGTGAAAACTGAACATGCAAAGAGCCAACGTCCTTCAATGGATTCGAATCAATTTCCAGCGCCTAAAAATGAAGTGCGATCACACTCATAAGGCAACACATTATCACATTAGAGAGAACAAATAAGAAGACTTTCACGCACTGCATGCTCAAGCATTGTGAAAATTCACGGACACATTGCAAAATCACATTCACAGTAACTTTTTATTATGAAGATGCGATCAATGAGCATAAGGAGAGTAATACGTAGGTAGAGTAAATGAATGTTTCGAATAGAAAATGGGTGGCATGCGGCAAAATAAGAGAGACGCACATATCTTTTAAAGGCCCATATTAATCAGAAGTCGGCCCCGGTGGCGGCGGGGTAAAGTCCTCGCCTGCTAACCCAAGGGTCGCGGGTTCGAGTCCCGCCTGCGTAGAATCTTATCTGCCCAGGACATGGGTGTCTGTCTCGTCCGTTGTTACTGTTGTTCACCCGACGTAAAATGGCCTAATGTGCTGTATTCGGGGCAGTGAAAATAAATAAAATAAATAAAAATAAATAAAGTACAAAAACACTCTTTGATCATTTGGCAAACAAAGCGCATCGATAGTTGCGAGCCGCGATATTTCAACAAGCTCAGAGGGAAGAGTCGTTAAGAGCACAAACTACATGTGTCGGCTTCAGATGACAATGCCATGAATAACCCGCGAATGGACCATTAAACTTTCAAAATATCAACTGTAGGATTAAAAGAGTATTCTTTTTATATTTTTAAAGAGTAAATGCCCTTCCAACAGCCAACACTTCTAGCCTGCATTGCGCCCGTAACATCAACTACTAATGTGCTTTAAGTCTCTCTCTTAGTTCCGGCGATAACATTCCCTCACCACGAAAAGCGGCCAACCGTTTATTCAGCGAAGGCCTATTCAGGTCATCACAGCACAAACCCTTCCATCCATCTTCTTCCCTTCGACCCCTTTGACGGCTAATCCTCACTTGACGTCGGCCATGATTGTCCACACCACTGACGGCGCCGCTGGCCGACGATACGAATGGAAGCTGGAAAAGCACGCGTGTGGAGTGCAGATGTCACGCGAAAGGGCCGAGGTGTCACGGACTACACGGCCGGCCGCGAGAGGAATTCGCCATCGACCCTCTGATGAAGCGCAGAAGCCATCGGTGGCATCCATCAGAAACATATCTGGGTCACGGAGATGTATTGCACACGATCGAACGCGACAATCCGCCGCAACAAACGACCATTTCAAGAAGACGATTCTGGCGGGCTCAAATCGCCCACCGTAAGCACATGGCCATCATCATCACCGTCACCACAGGGTCGCCACAGGGTCACCTACCAAATATGAATAAGTTTTATGGACGTACCGAAAAAAGCCTTTACGTGTCCCGGAAGATTCAACGACCTATCCGCCCACATCATACACCGCACGCCCACCGTTATTCCCCTTAAATGTCCTTAGGAATGGTGGTGTGGTGGCTGTCAAAATACATACCAATCAGTTGGTAAAATACCCAATGATGACGATTAATATCCTCAAGCTTTGCCACACTAGTTGATGCCAAACCTTTTACTCTTTAACATCGGCCACAACTTTTTTTATGTCGCGCGAGCACGTTATATCTTCCCCTTCCACTTTTCTTGTCATCACTGAGAGTTTTCCGGCTACTACCGGCTAAGTTTCTTGAACAACATTAACTGCTTGGGAATCGACTTCACGGAGTACTGACAACCTAATGACGTCACTTAAGAGATATCAATTTCCATTTCAATGACGCAAAGACATCGTCGAAGTTTTAAAAACATAAGTATACATAAATTACAATTTTGGCTCATTCCGAGTTTACCCCCGCCATTTTTCTTTCTTTTTCTGTTGTATCAAAACATAATACTCATCAGGAGACAAAAAAACATACAAAAAATACATACATACGGAACAAAACATACAACAAGAGTTTTACCACAAAAACATCTCTTCGGCCTAGCATCCAAAAGTATGTCAAAGCACATTAGAAAACATTAAGGGTTCTCCTCTATTTAAACTAAAAAAATATCACTGATCAGCTAATGTATATGACGAGTAAATTAGGCTTTGGTTTAACATCGATGGATAATTCTCTTCGGTACGCAAAAACCCTTCTCAAAGTTACCCTTGGCTTCAAGCTGTCATCGTTACCATTAGCGTTCAGTTATGAAATAACCCTTTCAGAGCAACACGCCGATGTACGGAAGAGAGCCCAGCTTGCGCGCCAATGCGACAAAACACGGAGAATCATTCATTACTTACTAAACAAGACAGGGATTCCGCAGAGGCACCATATAGAATTAAAAGGAGATGGGAATGGAGTGAATACCAGGACGGGGGGGGGGGTCACTCTGGAAGATAGAAAAAAGAAACATGGTGGTGGAGAAAAACACTTCCTCATTCTATTTATCGATTGGGTGGGAGCGATCATCTTCACCGGAGTGGGAGGGGATATAGGAGAGGAGAGGGAGGTAAAGGGTGGGAGGTTGGAGAGGAGTAGGGAGGTGGGAGGGGAGAGGCACGTGGGTACATTGACACCACGGCAAACCGAATCGATTCGCAGGAGAGGGAGACGTCCATCCGCGCCAACTCTCATCTGGATACTCCGCGCGCCTCATTAACTCCGTCCCGGGGTTGAGGCTGCCTACGACGCCGCTGCGGAGAGGCGATCCAGGTGAGCAAACAGGTGTGCGCGCGCGAGGGGGTAAAGGGGGTGTACCCGCGCGCTCCACACGGTCCACGCCCAGCGCGCGATTTTTGTTTCCAAACAAAAGAAGGCATACATTCCGCTCGCGAAGGTCTCGACGGAAAAAAGAACATGGTCCCGCGACAGCGAAAACTTACAACGACGACAACTAGATAAATTTAACTCGTACCCGGTGAACAAATGGTGTACAAACAACGGGCTGGATAAAAGTTCCTTCCTCTTGATTTACGCCGACCTTCACATTTCAGTCCTTATCGCCACCATCAGGTCTGATTAAGCCGCTAAACGACGGAGAATATACGATCGTATCTCGATATACATCACCAATGGTCACAACACTGCAGCCTTGGGTGTATTTCAAGCAGATCTGCCTGTTCTCCTCTTCAACGTGGACGGAAGGTAAATCAAACATCACTGTTTACTTCGATAAATTAACGCTGATAAAAAAATTCGTCTGAATTGTATGCATCACGACATAAATAATTAATTGAATAACTAACAATAATTCAAGAACGCGTATCTGCGGCAATAGATTATTAATCAAAATCGATAAATAATTATTTCCATCTCTATCACACAAATCTTACTCAAATGAAAAATCCGCTACTTCAATTTCGGATAGTAAAATATACCATGAAATTCCACAGAAATTAGGACAGGAATGCTTCCAGCTCATAACGAAAAACACTGCTTAAAATTTTCAATAGAAATTGAAGAAAAAGTTTTCGACTACTACCACAAAGACATGATAAAGATTTTTTACGAAACCATTAGACGCTGCTCATTTAAGTCGAATCGCTTGGTAACTGATATAGAATTTACGGAGCTTGAAATATATTAAATGAGTAACGATATCATCAAGAGCGTTAAGTAAACACATACAGAGGGAAAATATGAGAATAATTAGCAACTAAAGGGAAAACCTTCGGGTTTCGGGTTTGCTAACCGCTTATCTGGAGCAAAAGGCAAACGTAAATATAAGATGGATAAGAAATATTGGGATCTGTACGTATGTAGAGAAATAATCTTCAGGTACTGTTAAGAAATAACAATCGAATACATGGAGCCAAACGAAAACTTCGCACACAGTCAAGTTTCTAAAATGTTCTGGAATAAGTTACTGTGATCACCACTTTGCTATTAATGAATACGGCACCGACGCCAATAGAAGACAAATGTTTTGAAAGTAGGCTCAAATTTATGTTACAGAATTATAAATTTAATGGCGGAAGAAACTCTTCGCCGTAAATAGAAATGCACTACACAAATACGAGAAGAGTTTAGTAGAAAATTGGCCAGAGAAGACATGATACAGAATTCCTTCTTTAATATGAATAAGAAAGATTCGACCGCACACCGAGGAGGGAACGCGGGGGGAAAAAACTCATTCCACGAAGCAAGAAAAGAGCCTTCAGCCAAGTTTCTAAAATTTTCTGGAATTAGTTACTGTGATCACCACTTTGCTATTAATGAATACGGCACCGACGCCAATAGAAGACAAATGTTTGGAAAGTAGGCTCAAATTTAAGTTACAGAATTATAAATTTAACGGCGGAAGAAACTCTTCACCGTAAATAGAAATGCACTACACAAATACGAGAAGAGTTTAGTAGAAAATTGGCCAGAGAAGACATGATACAGAGTTTTTTCTTTAATATGAATAAGAAAGAATCGACCGCACACCAAGGAGGGAACGCGGGGGGAAAAAAAACTCATTCCACGATGCAAGAAAAGAACCTTCAGCCACGCTCGTTAAGATGGAAGAGCTGCTTCTGAGAAGAAGCGTTTTACGTTCAATGCACCCGTGGGGATTTTTATCGGCTTTTTAAATGCACAACGGACTGTTACGCGAAATGGCTTCAAATGAAGAAAATACGCTTTTAAAACTCGAATCATCACTTTTTTACGTAACAGCCTTCCCTCGGAAGATGAGGAGGGGAATTAAAACAAAAACACGAAAGCCACACGGACTAATTGAGATACAGATGGAAAAGCAGCCAAACGTAACCGGCCAGCTGGAATCACTTCAAAAGCGAAGTTCTCGCGACAAAAGACATCTGCTGGATAATTGGAATCATGCAGTGGGGGAAAGAAAGCAGAAAAGCAGCCGTGGTGGACAATTCTACTCATAACCACCTGCCACTTCTGTGTCATGCAAACAAGCATCACAAAAATTAAGACTCATTTAAAAAATTAACTTTAATGACAAAAATTAGGTGCGTAAAGAATAAACTCAAAATATTTCTCCGGGACAGTAAAATACAAAGACGCAGAGACCAGATACTTCAAATGTAACCGCTTTACTAACGAAGCATCACTTGAGAAAGTAGAACGCGTCAATAATACATTCATCTAAGATATAGAAACACCAACAAAACGCTTCGGAATACGATACTACCAAGGCACGAATAAAGCAAACGATTGCAATTATTGAAATCACGACGCAGATTTTCAATCAACGAGTTAGATAATCCATAGTTTCGTCCACATGCATATCACACATATAACCGAGAACTGGCGGCTGAAAGACATTGAGAATACTATGAATAAGACGTAGTTTCACGACGGCCTAGATTTCCTGCACTTTGCTCTGTGATCTGACCTTGAACAATATAGTGGTAAGGGGACACCAGACGGAATTCAAATAGAGCGATCCATAGCAAATGAATCTAAGCAGAACTTAAGGCTCCACACGGCCAGCAAAGGATGACTACAGAATATTGGACCAAATAATAATTTAGCGAATTTGAATGAAAAACAATTAACTCTGCACCATTAAAAATCTTCAAAACGCTTGGAAGTCTCAGAAAAGTAAGGTTACGCGGCATGAGCACATTAAATATACCGATGACACCAGACCGATGGACGACCGATAACCCGAAAAACCACGATGACAAGATGAAGATAAAGAAGAGGATGACGTGAAAAACCACGACGCCAAGATGGGGATAAAGAAGATGATAAAAAGCTTGAGTAATAGAAGCCTGTAAAAGAAAACAATTTCTGGGTGTGAAACATAAACAAGACCAAAAAATTATTGCTTTACAAATATAGTGAAAAACATTTATACGGACGCAATCGATCCTTAAAACTTTAAATAAAGCGTAACCAACGTGACCAAGGTCTCGCCAACGTGTGAAAAACGTCAAGGTTTGAGAAAGTGACAAAATGAAAAGAAATACCCACGTTGATGCGACGGGGACGGAGGAATAATTTACAGTTTCAATGGGGAAAAGCGACACCTTCGCCTAAAATCCCTTCCAATTCCGAATGCGGGGGGAGGGCTCGGTTAGGCGGATACCGATGGAAGCCGTCGAATGGCCTAATTTCCGTTGCATCAACTCTCGGGACGATATTTCGTCCTCGGGAGTCTGCCCGCTCTTGGCTCACTTCGGCGGCGGTGAGCGAAAATGAATGCCTCCCCCATTAATCCTGCGCCCGTCTCCCAGGGATTAGCGGAGACGGCGCTCCTGCATTAGTAATGAACCGATGCCTCTTCTTTGCGCATATTCCTACAGAGGAGGAGGTAACGAGAGGCAATGGCGATGGCGGCAAGGAGCACTCTAGAAACGCGGGGAAGAGAGTGGAAACAATCACTTTGAGGAACACGACAAACAGTGTGACGAGCCTACGAAGAAAAATATTGATACAAAAATGTATTCTACCGAAGCGGGAAAAATATACCATTACAATTAAGTTTAAACTGACTTTCAAAATGAAAAGCCTGCCACTCGACATTAATAATGAATACTTTCCAATTAATACTCCCGAAGCTTTCATCGTCAACGCTAAAAGATTATTACATCTGAAATAAATTAGCTGAATTCGGAATACGATTCTGAATTATAAAGGTATCTTGACATAAAATATAAATTCAGAAAATCGTCAAACTGCATCCGGTTACAAGAGAGGGAATTTATGCGTACAAATTCACTGATATCACTACGCAGTTTATTATATTAACTCTAAAGCGCATTCCACGTTTTTACTTTACTTCGGGCTATTATGGGGTTTTATTTCCCATTCATTAGCATTGGGCATTTCAAACGCAACGTTGCCAGATATGCGACACATTTAAATTGTGATCACATGTTACAGCATTCGCCATCATAAGGAAAAAACGTACCTCCATTAAATCGGTAACTTTTAAGACGCTATAAAAATTGTCTGAGTTCGTTACATATTTATTAATTTTCTCGGAAAGGAAATGCTCCAGAACATTTCCGTCTAAACTCCCATAAGTCAGTCAACTATTGACTGTAGTTTTAAAAACCGTTTCATAGTTCATTTTGTCCCCCTTCAAATGGTATGAAATCAATTCCACTTTGATAAATGACAAATGAGATAATTGCATCAACGTCATGAAATGAGCGCATCTTTAGCGTTCACGCACGGGAAAAAACAATTAGCGAGAAAGTTTTTCTTAAATAAGATACCTTAATAATGCAGTGACAACAATTATTGGCAAACATTTAATTTGTTTTTAGTGAAAAACCTGTTATAATTGGATGATGTAAGAGAGTGATAGCACCCAACAAACTTGACAGGTGACAGAGAAGACTACCGGCTAGCACAATGGTCGCTCATAGGGTTTTCAACGGATCAAGCGTTTAGTTTTATTGCAGGGACAGGCC
Organism: Ceriagrion tenellum; assembly: GCA_963169105.1. Classification (NCBI taxonomy): domain Eukaryota; kingdom Metazoa; phylum Arthropoda; class Insecta; order Odonata; family Coenagrionidae; genus Ceriagrion; species Ceriagrion tenellum. The sequence goes on from OY720637.1 coordinate 45,510,456, forward strand.
ACGGAACCGCTACTAGTAGATTAAGGTGGCTCTGGCTTGACTACGTGAGACAAGACAAAACCCAGGTTATTTATTTTTGTATTCAGTATAAAAATCCTGTTTCCGATGAAGAAACCGGTTACATGTTGAAAATCAGAATTGAGGTACATTTATAGGCAGATGATTCCACGAAAACATTTTCAATGACCACTTGTCTCCAATCTTAGGAGCGGCGGCATTTGCTGGGAACTACAGCATTTTGACTTCAATTACTGCAGTATTTCCCTAACAGCTTTAAAAAATTAGGTAAAATGCCTATATTTTATTTTCATTCAAATTTTTTAGGCGTATCGCTTCTCATTAACCCTCTATGGACGAGAGAGTCAAAGTTATAACGTTTCCAAATCATTGAAATATCTGATATGGCTTTTCTATTTAGCTGCTGCACTAAACAGAATTGTAACGCTTCGGATTAAGTGAGTGGAAAGTCACGTCTCTTTCGGCGTTAAGTCAAACAATGTAAATAGATGAATGCCTCTCTTCACTGACGATTGCGTGCCTGGTGGAGCTCTGAAATAAATAGTTTCAGCTTTCATATGAAAAAAAATGGGAAAGTTTAAAAAAGGTACGTTATGAAGGTAATGTTTAAGTATACCTTGTGTAAATATTATTCTGTAAAGTATTATTTTTAATTAAATATGTACAGTACAAATATGTCACATTACAAAATAAATGTTATTATTAAATAAGTTGCAATTTTGTCAAATGCTTAAAGAGCACATTTAAAATGCTAATATAGTAGCAGTATTTTTTTCGTGTTGATGTTTCATAATTCCGTCCATAGAGGGTTAACAGTTACACTTAACAGCTAGATTATGCTTCCACTTTCAAATTGGTGACTTTCTACTGTAATCAGAGCAATATCCATTAGAATCCATGTAAAAATCTCCACTTTCAGGGTTGAATTACAGTAAAACTAGCCTGGAGACCCCATTTTATTTTCCTCTCAGTTTATAACAAGCACTTCAAAGATACTAATTTGTAGTTTTCATAAAATCTAGAATAGGTGACCCTGAGGCCAGAACTACTCTCTTCTGGCCGAAGGAAAACACGAGTGCAATGGGGGTGGCCGGAATGAACTCGTTCATCTAAGCAGGGCGCAGCTCGGGACAAGCACCGAGAACTCGAGCCATTGATACCACTCGGCTCTTACGGCATTCGCGTGTTCCACGTCCTCGATACGCAACTGATCACTAGGCTGCCAACGTCTACTTCGGCTCCAAACACACCTTACACGGCCGCCAAGGACACTAATTGAGATACGCACATGCATGCACCGATGCTTTCCAACTATTTTAGCCTTCCTTGGCACAGATAATGGATCTACGGCTCTATCGCGCGAATCAATGGGGATAAGAGTGCCTCGTCTATGATCAACCGTTGGGATTTAAGCGCACCAGCAGCGATCCGCCAATCGAATAGGGCAGAGGTCAAAGTTCTCATTAATATTTTTGCGATAAAGCGAATATCAACAAACAGCTCAAAAGCTCTGCCGTTTCTCAGCACGTAATAAAGTGAAGCATACATACGCAAAAAAATAGCACCAGGTTATTGATATTCAGTACCAACCCGTAGGAGCGCAACAAGTGATACTGCATTGCCAAATAGAATCACGAATAAAAAGATGCCTCGCAAATAGCGACCTTCCAGATCTGAAATCTTTCGGATTTAATATGATGATACGAGTACAACAAGGATTTCTCAAAATTGAATGAACAATTTATTACCGATACAAATCATAACAAAAAGACTACCGTTTGATATACAGAGAAACGAAGTGTCATACATATGAATGCTTCACGATATAATAAAAAAGTATTACTTAATTCTATCATGCGAGAAAACAGCACGCGATAAAGAAACTATTCTCAGGAGAGGCTTTGTTTTATCTACAATACGTAATCCATAAAATTGGCTTCACCGACAGCTCGTGCATCAGAACTTAAACAAGCGGTGACACATAACGAATAACAGTTATTTAGCTGGAAAAATAAACTTAATATCAGCCCTTTGCCACACACCGACATTATCTACTTCTTCCCAAAGTCAAATCTTGATTGACGAGAGTACTGCGGAGAATTATAAAGGTAAACGCGAACAATTATGCGACATGTTATCACCTGCAGACATGGTAAGTTTTCTTCCAAAACATATGTATTCACTTCACGTAACAGGAAATTTTAGACACAAACACAAACAATCAGCCATTGTTTGAAAAACACTCGACTAGCCGAACAATTTAAGCGAGGTCCGACACAGAGCGATAACTCTTCGAATGGCCTTCAAGAAAAGTTTACCCCTCCACTAGACTTTCGCCTTTCGAACGATAATCACTGGATAAATAGAAGAGGCGAATAACCTCAGACAGGCGAAGAGCTGCTTTTAACCGCTTCCCTGACGCGCCCGAGTTAACTCGGGCACCGGGGAGTCGCAAATTCTGACGTGCCCGAGTATACTCGGGCACGTCGGAGAATTCTCTCTCCTTTGCATCACGCCCGAAAATACTCGGGTAGATGCTAGTAGTTCACGTTTCTGCCGTCTCTAGAGCTACTGGAGGGCTTACGATCGCACGCATCTCCCGCGCGGACATTTCAAATGCCGTAATACGTAATGCCGTTAATTTTATTTTTCCTTTCAGCAATGGAAATCGTAACGTACTTCAAAATATGGCAAATGAATTATTTCCTAACATCGGTAAATTGCAGTGTCTTTTCCTTTGTTATTTCTATTATTCTTTATATTGATTTATCTTCAACTTGTTTTCTAAGAATATTTACGCAAACATTTTTCTACGAAAATAACGATTTCAGTTTTTCACGGAAACTAAATTACTGACGATAGACGCGTATATATATATACATATCTATATATTTATAATGAATCAAAATTTCTTTTGAATGATTTTTTATAGTTGTAATATTTATTAGTATTCCAAATCGTTAATTTTCCACCGATATATATATATGATACCCTGCGAGCCGCAAAAAGGCGTGTGGCAGGGGTTGTTAGGGCACCAGCCATTGGGCACAGAGGAAATAGAAAGGGGCGATGGACGAGGAGCTCGGGATATTTGATTAGAGGGAGATGTATATTCATTTCCATCCACATCGAACACTTCAAGCCACCCCAAAGGTGCGAGATTTCCTGGTCTTGGTTTCGTTCCCCAAGTATTCTTTTTGAATGCGACAACACAAAATCCACTCACAGAGACATCTTTAGGTACAAGACAAGTTAGAAGAAAAAGATACCAGTTTTTGAGAAAATCGAAAAAGATAGCTTGAGAAATACGGAGAAAGCGAAGAGGAGGTATACGGAGGGTACAGGCCAACTCTTCTTGAGAAAAAAGGGGGTGGGGGAAGGAAAAGTGTGGGCAAGAAAGGTTGGGGCTGGTAGGCGGTGTGCTGTTGAGGGATTAGGGAGGGCGGGTGGGAGCGGGCATTTCGCAGCGGGGCATTTAGCCGGGTGTGAGAAAATTGGAAGGGGGTTGTAAAACGGAGTGGGTCTGAGTAGTGTGTTTGGGGGAACGGATGGTCAGGAAGGAGGAAGTGGGTTACAAACATTTGTTCATTCAATAAACAATTACATTCAATTGCACGATTCAACTTGCCACAAAATGTCGAGTCTTTGACCCTTATTCTCCAGGTGACGAATATCGGCAGGAAAGTCACATGAATGGGTCGTCTATAGCAGGTGTTTTGCCATGAGAGAGGATTCTTAGTTGTTTTTCCAACATCTTCTGTGCTCTTGTGAATCCAAAACACTCGGTGCGATAATTGAGGTGTTTCGTGTTAGTTTTCTGGTCCCAACATATGATTTTTATCTACTGCGTACGTTCAGACGGGTAATGAAATTCTTTTCCGTCTGTTCGATATAACACTTGCCACACGAGCCACATTTCATATGGTAGATAACAGACTGACGGAGGGGATCAATTTCGCCTTTGTTTCTAGAAAGGATTTTTCCTAGAGTTGAAGGGTCATAAAAGACAATCTTGAATTTTTCTAGGTGAAAAAATCCCGCTAGTTAGTTGGATAAATGACCTAGGAATTTTGAAAATTTTTAGCGAAAAATAAACTTAGAAAAGATACAATTTCAAACTTTCTAACTGAATAATGGTTTTCTTGAGATATATATATATATATATATATATATATATATATATATATATATATATATATATATATATATATATATATATATATATATATATATATATATATATATACATACATATAATCGTACGTTCATTCACTCAGACCGCTCAGCGGCAAATACTCACATAAATGTTCATACAGAAAGGTAGAAAGAAAGTGGATAGGAACACAAAATTTACAAACACAATGGTGGTGTGAAGATGAAATGATGGCCGATTCCAAGCAGAAAAAAAAAAAAAAAAAAAAATATATATATATATATATATATATATATATATATATATATATATATATATGTATGTATGTATATATATATATGTCTCATATATATATATATATATATATATATATTCATTTCAATATAGTTCCGTCATTACAATTCGCGATAATAAAAATAAATACAACGTGCGGATATGTGGTAGATCGAGTTTGAGTTGAGGTTAGAGACTGTACATAGTGAAACACTGATTGGTGCCTTGTCCCTCGAGTAGCAGGATAACCAAAACTGAATATCGGTAGGACCGTGGCAAAAATAACATGGCTTGGGTCGTCAAGAAAGGAGATTTTTCTCCGACAATATTCCTAAAACATGCTTTTTGGCATTACCGTTATTTGAAAGACCCTTGGATCTGCACACGTGCAAAATCTGTCCCTTTACGGGCGTTCAGAGTGGGCCCATTGAGTTTTTCGGAAGGATAAAGGATAGATTTCGCACTTAGGTGCGAAATCCATTCCAGTTTTTGGATGTATTTCTTTAGTTTGCTTCCAAAATTGAGAGAACAGTATTTCTCTGAGTTTTGAAGTGTGCACAGGGTATTCCATCATTCGTCTACACATCGCAGTCACCTAATTTAGGTGTTGTCCCGGAGGAAAATTATTTTACAGTTTTATTATTTTTGAGTTATCTTTTGCATCCATCGATGGACTCTGGTGAGGAATCAGATACTTCCTACAGTGATTCCGAGAACTTGAATATTGAAGAATCTGGTTCAGAATCAAGTGTTTCCGGAGATTCGAGCGCTGACTCCGAAGATGAAGCAGAACCTTGGCGAGATGAAGAATGGCGAGAAGTATCTTCAGCTGACCCTCCTCCTGCACCATCCAGGTTTACGTTTGAAGGGGTAGAATCAATGAACTTTCGGCTGGATCCTGATAGTGGTGCTCTAAATTATTTTGAACTTTTCTTCGATGATGGACTCATTGGATTTATAACCGATGAGACCAATCGCTATGCAAGTGATTCTCTGCGTGATAAATCGGGCCCAAGCAGTGGCAGCGAAAGTCAGTGGCGTGTTGTTTTTTTTGGCTCTTGTAATGCTGCAAAGCATAATACGAAAACCCGACACGGAGTTTTATTGGTCAAGTAGGCCAATACTTGCTTCTCCCTTTTTCGGTCAGACAATGTCTTACCGAAGATTTGTGAAAATAAGGCAATATTTACATTTCACCAATAATGCTACGTATAATCCCGAAACACACCCACATCCAAAACTCAACAAAATATGGCCGATATACCAAAAATTGGAGGAAAAGTTCAAGGCATTGTACACACCTGGTAGAGATGTCACCATAGATGAAAGTTTACTTTTATACAAGGGAAGGTTGGGTTGGCGACAATTCATGCCACTAAAAAGGGCTAGGTTTGGCATAAAAATGTTTATTTTGTGCGAATCGAGAAGTGGATACGTGTGGTCGAGTATCATTTACACGGGAAGAGGAACCGTATTGGACCGAGAGTTCGACCAAATGCCTATGTCATCACAAGTAGTGATGGCATTGATGAGGCCATTACTTGACAAAGGCTACTGTTTGACAACGGACAATTTTTATAGTTCTCCTGAATTGGCTACTTTGCTGGTTTCTCGGGCAACCGACACGTACAGTACAGTGAGAAAAACTCGAAGGGGAATACCGAAAACTTTCAGAGACAGAAAATTGAAGAAGGGAGAGGTGATTGCTTCCTCCAAAGGAAAAGTCATGGTGCTTCGGTGGAAAGATAAAAAAGAGGTGACCCTTTTATCAACAGTCCACAACAATATAATGGATCGTGTGGAAAAAAGGGGCAAAATTAGAGTAAAGCCGAAGGTTGTAATTGATTATAATGATACCATGGGGGAGTGGACCGTGTAGACCAACATCTGGCTGATTACCCTATTCCCCGAAAAAGAGGAAAAAAATATTACAAAAAAATTTTTTTCCATCTTTTAGAATTAGCCCTGTGGAACTCATTCGTGCTCTACCGAAAGTCTGGTGGTCCCAAAGTCCACTTGGAACATCGTCTCGAGCTAATCGAACAATTGATTGAGACGTACCATCCCGACATAGTGTCCCCAAGGGCGGGTAGGCCACCCGCACAGCCCCACCCTCGCCGACTCACCGAGAGGCACTTTCCCGACCTAATCCCTCCGAGTGAGAAGAAGGCCAACCCAACCAGACAGTGCGTGGTGTGCTGTAGTAAGCGCGACGCGAGGGGGAAAGAAGTGCGCCGGGAAACAAGATACCTTTGCCCTCAGTGTGAAGTGTCCTAATGTGTGGCCCCCTGCTTCCGCCTATATCACACCACTCAAAAAATCTGAATGAACTAGAAAGTGATTTTATAAGTGTTTGGTTGGTGATTTCATATTTATATTTCACGAAATTTTGAAATAAAATAGTTCAAAATTGTTTTGATTTCATAATTCAAGAATAGGCAATGAATTTGATGTCCAAAAATATAGTATTTAGGATATTCTAAAGGGTAAAATAACGAAGTAAATATAAATTTTTGAGCAAAAATTTTCATGAGTCCTATTTTCGTATATGGTAAATGTGTAAAAAATTAAATAAAAAAATATGTCTTTTTTTGGTCGAACTCTTGGAAAAAAACATGTCAGGGAAGCGGTTAAGACAACGCTCTCGGTCAAAAATGAGCAATTAACACATTTGGGCGAAAAAATCTAATTTCATTTTCATTACGACCCACCACGGTCGAAATAACTGCGTGCTAGTGATCGCAATTATCGACTTTTATTAATATACGGGAGACGACTTGCAAGATACCATCAAAAAAATAAAGGAGTGGCAAAGAATGAAACGCTCGGTGTTCGGGGTTAAATATTTCACAGGACAGATCCAACGTAAGCACCGTGATGCTTATAGGTACACCAAAAGGTCGTTGATGGTAACGCAAGCGAAGAAAACATTGAAGGTTTGCACGAGAACAAGACAACAATGGCAAAAACACTCGAAACAACAAAGTCTTAGCACCAAATTTCATTGTCTCCGAAAATGGCTCCAGAAAATGAGTAGAGAAATGCGCCCTTAGGATTTAGATGAGTTAGGAGAAAGACGGAGAGGCTGAGCGGCGCGGCGAAGAAGACGAACGAGGAGGTACTGGATATGGTCAGAAGGCAAAGGAAACTGGTGACTGGGGTTCGGAGGAGGCGGATGGGATGGATGGAGGACGTTTTGAATGACGTTTTGAAGAGGGAAATAAAATGGAGAGCATTTGGGACGCGTGGAAGACGAAAGAAGAGGGTAGGAATCCTGGGCGAAACAAGGCGGGTCAAGCATATGAGGGCTTAAGAAGAATGTTATGCAAGCCATCTATAGAAGGGAAAGCGAGATGGTGTTGTAGACTCTTGGATGTTATGAAAATGACTGTTCAAACACCTAAAATCTGGAATAGGTGACCCTGATTGACCATGAGTGATTCTTGCGATATAAAGTGGAATTTATGCATGATGCAGAAATAAAAAATTTGCAATTATCCACAGAAATAAATTTTACTGCGATCAAGGTTTCGATGTTTTTACATCATCATCTCCTGATTTACCTTGGTGTTCATTTTGTCAACTTTGTTAATAATGAAGAGTGTTTCTAAAAAAGATCTTTTTAGGTGTTCATTCATTTTTGGCTCCCGTCGTTTTTCCTTTCGCATGAGGGAAAACAGAGAGCCAAGTAGCCTTTACCAGATAATCGGTTTTTACCAGATAAGCGATGTTTTTATATCATAATCAGGCGATGATGATGTAAAAACCTAGATCGCAGTAAAATTTATTTCTGTATATAATTGAAAATTTTTTATCGCCTGATGATGATGTAAAAACATCGAGATCTAGATCGCAGTAAAATTTATATTTGTGAATAATAGCAAAATAAAATTATTCCTGCATTGTTCAAACACCTACCAATCACCTGGAAGAAAACTCAAATGAGCGCCTATCATAGAGAAAGTAAAGCATTAAGCATCAACGTTTGGAAACGAAAGCAGAGAGAAGCAACTGGAATGATGTTCGCATCAGTAAAGACTAGTTCCCCGACGGTCCGCGAAAACGTTAAGTTTATCCACGGCGGTGATCACATCACAGCCTTGGATGGCAGATCGCTCGGTTGTGTTACGAAGACGAACCGCATATCTGGGAAAGTCTACTTCGCTCTCAGTTTTCACTCATGGCGAAAGGAAAAACGGCGGGAGCCAAAAAGAAATACCTAAAAAGGCCTCGATTAGAAATACTTTTCATTATTAACAATACTGAAAACAATGAACACCAAGTTAGATTGAAATGAACTGCCTCCGGACGAGTTCAACCCCGAGCTATTCAAGGGCGAGTACGGTAAACAGCGGCTTCGATTACATCGACGAAAAAAAAATATTTCGCCCACTTCCAGAAAACGTATCGCCACGAAATTCACGCAAAAATATCATGAAATTGGTCAACATCGAACGCACATATCCCATTAACCACACGTGTCACAGCTGTGTTTTTACAAATTTTCTAAATGCGCATTCATCACATTACTTTATAGTGCCAATGCCATTTTAGAGAAGTATAATAAATACGGAAGTTATATAGTTATACGGGAGTTGCTCTCAAAACATTTTTTGCTGGAGTGACGGATTCTGCAGTTTACCGGCGAACGCAAAAAAATTGAGCTTTCTCGACCTAGGAGTTCAGGCTAACATACACAACGATACTTGATTACGCACAAAAGGTGCAACAAAATCTCAGTTGTATATCGTACACTGTTGTCGCTACCACCACACGCCACGAAAAACTTGCAGATGAGTTTTTGTACTCATAATTAATTTACGCGTCATAATCTCACTCTGAAGGAAAATAAACACGAAGTTAAACGGGTACTGAATCTAAAGGTATCACCGAGAGGATGTAGTTCAGCAAGCATCATAGATGGACCCTTTATGTACCGCAGTCAGAAGCGCAGTCCCCTCTCCATATTATAAAACGAGGGGTCTTTAACCTGCCGTCCGTGGATCCTTGCGGGGTCCGCGAACTCGGGAAAAATGAAAATTTCATGCATGTGTTTATGTGCATTTTTTCGCCTCCATGGTTCTCGTGGAAATCTCTTAAGGGCCTGAGGGCCCAAAAAACAGCCTCGACTCCTGGTGCACACACAAACTCCGCAGCACCGACACTGCCAAGGAGAGCAATGCCTCGCGGGAAAAACGATCGCACTGGAAAGGTCCCCCCACCCCTCTCTCTCCTTAGGAGAGGAGAAAAAAAGACGCCCACCACTCTTTGCGACCCACCTCCCCCCCCCTCCGTCTCCCTCCCCGTCCCACACCACTCCCGGGCCGCTTCCTCTCCTCTCCCGCCGAGCCAACGACCTTGGATCGATAAGAACACGGGACGCACATTTATATATATATATATATACACACACAAACACACAAAACATTGACCGCCGTTGACTCGAGGTGGTTCTTCTCGTCCCAGGAGCAACACACCTTCGCGGGATGCCTCCATGGCCAAAATGATGGTGTCTTGTACAAGCAGTGATTATTAAGAAGTGACAGACAACTAATGTCACCTTAGCCATTAAAGGTCACGGCAGACGGCCGGCGTCAGTATAAGCTTGCTCACCACGAATGATAGGAGATTTTAAGTAAATTGGTTTTTGAGGTGGCTCCAGCTTGACTACGTGAGTCAAGACACATTATACTAAGTTACACATTTATATTTAATCAGTTTAAAAAATCCTGCTTTCGCTGATGAAAATCACAATTAAGGCACAAAATATGCAAATCATTCCACGAATATATTTTGAATGAATTTGAATATATTACTCCAGTCATTGGAGCCGACTGCAGCGCCACTGGCACGAAACTACCGCAATTTGACTTCAATTACGGCAGTAAATTTAATAACAAAAAAATAAGCAGACCCCAGTGACAACGGGGTAAAGTCCTCGCCAACCTAACCGAGGATCGCGGGTTCAAATCCCGCCTGGGTTGAATTATCAACACTCAGGCCATGGGTGTTCGTCTGTTGTTATTATTCACCCGACATATATTGGCCAAATGTGCTGCATTCTTGGTAGAGATAAAATTTTAAGAAAAATGTAAATTGGAGTTAGGATTCCTACATGTAATTTTCATTACATTTCCTAGGATTTTTTCACTTCTTGTGAGCAGTTTTAATTAAAAGCTTGAATGTGCTTTCTTGATCATATCGACGTTTTTCTGCAGTAATCGGAGCAATTTACATAAGAACTAATGTTAAATTATTCACACTCAAGACTGAAAAGATGTACCAACTAGCCAGAAAACCCCATTTGATTATTATCTCAGTTTATGAAACCCAATTCCTAGATGCTATATTCAAGTTTTCATAAAAATCTGGAGTGAATAACCCTGAGGTCAGAGCCACCTTAGATACCTGTATACGATTCGGGAGGCCACTGACAACTCCGATCATTTGCGCTACTAGAGGAGGATAGAACGGTCACGTCAGAATTAGCCGAGGAATGGAGGAAGGATGGATAAATGCCATAAAGCATTAGTCTACAAGTAAGGAAATCACGATTTGATGCCATATCCGAGGAAGGGGGAAGTGAATGTTCTCCATATGAACTCAATTACGGCGCGAGGTCCCGTTGATATATCTCTAATACAACCAGGATTATTACGAGGATGGGAGGCCAACGCTCCCGCGAACCCAAAACACTATATTCGCAAGGCAATGTACCCCGCGGCTCGGACTAACCCAGAGGGATGGAAAAAGTCGCCTGGCGAATAGTAATCAACCGCAACACCGGAGCGAAGTAAAGTTCCAAGGGTACCACCATCAATTATTTTACCGGATAAGGGTTCATTTCAATCAATTTGGGCAGCCTAGATTTATAGCCAGATCGCATACTCCTCTACAATTGAGCTGAGTTCCCTTCACCAAACATTTTACTTTTACGTTAAATGAACAGAAAAACCGCATGGACACGGCTTTCATATCCTCGCAATCCACACCTATTTATTCTCAATTCAAATAAGACAACAGTAGAACCAATGACCTATTAGGTAAAATTCTACATGGGTATACAGAATTAAAGGCACACCAATTATTTAATATCAACTATATAAAAACCACTGTTGACATCTTTTGGGCAACCGGTACAGCCAGAGGTCCATCGCCCACAGAAAGGCAGGCAATAAAATAATCTATATAAGTTTAAATTCAGTTTAACACAGCTGCACATTCCATGATTTATTCAAATGACGTTAATTGGAGAGCAATTTTTCACGCATAACTAGGAAACTTGATCGTTATTCAATTTTAAAGAAATCTGATAATTTGAGCACAAGTGTATGGGTTGAACAAAAAAATAAAAAAATAGAACACCTCCCATTACGGGTAATTGCACATGGAAATAACCATGAAAAAAATAGGTGCATTTCCGATAGTAACCAAGCCGATTCTCGGCACACACAGCCTTCCCATCGGGAAACAGGATATCCCAGGATTAAAAAAGAAACGAATAAAGGATAAATCGTCTCCTTTTTCCGACTAGGAACTGCAGCACGTAAATCGTGGAGCCACTTCCGCCGGGTTCGTAGCAGTCACGCCGCCGGCCCGGGGGTGGACTGGGGGAGGCGGGCGGAAAGGGGTGGAGCAGAGATGGGGGAGGGAGGCGCAGTCGTGGGCTTTGCGGTACAAGGGGAGGGGACGTACTCGAGGCAGAAGAAGAGGGCGGGATTCGAGTCAGGGTACGTGAGGATGGTCTCTGGTCCCTTGCCAAAAATTCGTGTGCTCCAGGGATTCGGGTCGTGACGGCGAGGGAGGGGGAGATCTTCGAAGCGTGGAGGGGGGAAATGCGCGAAAGGGAATCGTGGGAATGACTAGCAGGGCAAAAATTCGGGAAGAGGAAAAATTGAGAAAAAGAACAGAGATAGGAAGAGAGGAGGAGGAAAATGCGAGCTCATCCACGACACACGGCTAAGAGAGCGAGAACGCGAGGCTTTTTTTTCCAGGGAATACTGCAAGGGATTGGTCTGGGGCCCGAGAATAGGCGGGGAGGAGTGGTGCTGGGGAACCAAGTCGGCTGTAAAACGGCGTCCTTTCCAATCGAGGCGAAACATTACCATCCACTTAGCACGGCGGTTACGATGCTTTTCTTCCGAGAGGGAATGGCCCAATGCGCCCTTATGAGATCTCCGCGCCGCTCTCATATTCGGAATGCTATTGATAATCTCAACACGCCAAAGGAACAAACCGTGGCTCCAAGAACAACCGCTACTTTCAGCTAAGGGATAAAAAGATTTCACGAGCAAATAAATTTACGACATACAGAAATCTACGCGCACCTAAATGTCGATTCAAAATTGATATGAGAAAAGTGTATAAAATTTTATCTCGAGAAGATAATTGTAACCATAGCAAAAAATAATGAACCGTAATCATTCCTAACCTATCAGTTGAAGAAAAACATAAGGCTGATCCTGCATTTTGAATTTCAAGACTACAGAGAGTCTTCCTTAACGTTTCCATCGCCAAAGAAAAACCTTTTTCGATGAAAAATCTTTCACGAGCTCTTCGTACCTAATTCGATACTAAAATTTCAATCATCTACTCTCTCTTCCCCCATGCTTTCCTAATTTTAACATGCTGTACACAAACTTACAACATGCCGTATCAAATTCAGTGGCCTACTATGGGCTTTTCCCTAAGCCCACTCTCTTCCCGAATATTAATTTTAGTTCTTTACAATTGCGAAAATAAGTTTAGGTAGTTCTTTTTCCTTCCGTCTCGGACTATTTTATAAATTTAGCGCTAAAGAGAAAAATTGAAGTCCCTAATGTACGCACTGCAATGAGAAGACAGCAATGACTTCTTCAACACTGTTCACTAGTTTGTTAGACAGGAATCGGGGCCCAGGATAAGTCCATTGGAAATCTTCTTTGGCACAAACCAGCAGACGCATAAAGTAAGAGAGCGCGGACTCATCACTAGACCGCACTTACAAACTAGGAATGCCAAGACCAAATCAGGAAACCCGGAAAAGGGAGACGAGGAAATGAACTCTATGGGAATCTCATTTCATTTTATGGGAGTCGGTGGCAACCTCTCCAACTCAAACATAACGGTAGACGATGCTTTAAGGATAAGATATCATGACTGAGAAGAACGACATAATCAAACAGAATTGCTACGTTAACATGCAAACTACTTCATTTTCGTGCCAAATGCTCAAGCATAACATATGTTTTCCAATCAGTTATTGCAGTTACTACTTACGACGGCATGGTCAACACACACATGAGAACACTTGATCAACGAAGCTAACGTCCAGTTGGATTATTCAACTATTATGAGGATAATTAACCCTCTAGATCTTCAACACCAAACCTAAACACTATATCACAAGTCAACACAAAAAAGTGCCCCGTATCAAACAGTTGTCTCAAAGATGAATAGCGGTACACCACGGGAATACTCACACGACTGTTCGTCATCTGCCGGCATAATTACTTAAACAAGGCTCTACGTTCATCAATTATTACCATACGACTTCTTTTTCTAAGCGCTGCTCTGAAATTACCCATTTTGGCAACATGATAGTTGTCAGGATAAATTTCCTAAAGCACATTCGCCCGAGGGCGAAGATAGCTTGTATTTACGAATTTCCGGAAACTATATTAGAAACATATTATCACTTAGGAATATCATTATCACAAAGGAATGCATAACATTAGAAGGTAGACATGGGTTTCACACTCCAAAACTTGACTGTCAGGATCGCAAAAGAAGATAGTTGAGTCATACGTCGAAACGTTGAAGGAAATGAAGAACCAGACCCGGAGAAAACCCAAAATATTCCCAGCCTTCAAGTTCAAACGTCAGTATTTCTAGGACACTAACCGGGTGACCAAGAGTGCGACAGCAATATCAAGGACCAGAATCCAAAACTAAGTTCAGTTCATTCGGGTTTTTCCCGCGTTGGTTCATTTTAACGGACAACAGTTTCGCCAACGTTACAGCTAGCGTCGTCAGGTCCTGAATGAACCAACGCGGGAAAAACCCGAATAAACTGAACTCAATAAATCACCGCGGAAGCCTCCATACCAACCCAAAACTAATGTAGAAAAGAAAAGTAGAAAAAAACCTGAAGGCAGGCATAGGGTTCACACTCGAAAAATTGACATCCAGAATCGCAAAAGAAGATAGTCGAGTCATACATCGAAATGTTGAAGGAAATGAAGAACCTGTCCCGGGGATAAACCCAAAATATTTCCAGCCCTCAAGTTCAAACGCCAGTAATTCTAGGACACGAAGCGGGTGAGAAAACAAGGCGAGAGCAATGTCAAGGGCCGAAGTCCAAAACTAAGGTAGAAAAAAAAACAAAAGAAAGAGAGACAAGTGCAACGTATAGATAGGAATGGAGATCAAGAGAGAGTGTCAGGAGGATAAGGCCGAGCAGGCAAGCACGTGAACCCAAACGAGACGTCGACATGTATGTTAGGTCTCCAATCCCACACGAGACAAAGGAGACGCTGAAAACGGCCCACCGACAGTCTCGCCTCTTCTCGCGCGCTCTCTATTCATCCCCCCTGGCTCGCACCTCATTAGGCAAACCCCTGGACAATGTCCAACACACACTCCAACACGACGAGGTGGATAATGCCCCTTCCTTTGTCGCACACCTATCTCTCGGTATCCATCGAGGAGAGGGCAAATAAAAACAAAAAAAAACAATCGGTATCTGAGATCGAAAGAGATGCGCAGTGCCAATCAATATGAATTACTCTCCAAATATATAGAGATGCAGTCATCGTTGACATGTGAATGAGTTCTCGATAAATCAAAAACGATTTATAGTTATTGTTACATTCTTAGTTCAAGTAATTCCTCTTGCATTAAAGGAAGGTATCCCAGCCATAAAAACCATTTACACAATCAGTTCTTTAAAATGTGAAGGAAACTAATAAGTAGAAAAAGGTAAGAAATAATGTTAAAAAATTGCAGATGTGATGCATACAATGCAAGCCTGATAACTGCATTTCATTTCTTACAGACAAAATAAATTTTCGTAATTAATCAGCACCTTGTAAGATAAAACTAAAGAGTTTCCGATAAGGTTTTCTTCTACTTAAAAGAAAGAGCTCATAATCATCATTTCGATAATGCATTCAAATCTTTCCTTATCACATATAGCGGAGTGTGGTCGGATATAGAGATAAGAGATAGCACGGAGCAAGATGTAGTAAACTTAGTAGATAGCACTGTGCAAGATAACCGTAGATAAGAGCTCAAAACGTATTGACCTAAAATTGTCATATTTCCGTATTTCCATCAATGTTTGCATATCTGTATCGCAACTGCACTGATACCTTGTTTAGAACCGTATAACTTCGACATTATTTTAGGTAACCTTCACGTGTTTCCCACCAACAAGTAATCGTCGAGATTCAAATACATAGAGAGACATAACTACTCCTATATATAATTATTATATATGAATACTTAAATGATTGTAATAACTTAATTGGATTTTATTTTGTAAGTACTGTGTGTGTACATTTCTTTGATTGACGTGTCTTATATCCATGTTTAAAATGTGATCCTTAGACAAATAAAAATATCTATCTATCTATCTATCTCCTTGCGCGAGACGTTGATTTAATTTCCTGGGCAAGAAGTTGCGAGGATATGGTTCTTCAGCCAGACAGTTTACCGTTATAATATTAAAGTAATACAGTACATTACACGCCAATGCCTGCTATGGTATTGGTACAGATCAGTTAATAGGAAACTAGGTAGGACGACAATCACTCAGAGTACTTTTAAAATCATACCGACTTCATCTCCTTGATTATTATCGCATGAAATCTCGTGATAATGAGGTAAGAATTGCCCTGCCCCACACTACCAATATACGACTCTACTATGCGGGTAAAATTGGTGAAACAAATACAGAGGGTCAGAAACAATTTAAGAATTTCTCACCGTTTTCGATATTATATTTCATGCCGCACGAGTTCACTGATCAATGAATACGTAATACGGATAGCATGTTAATTCCTGACAGAGTTACGTGCGACACAATGACGCCACAGGCTTCACTTTTCAGCACTCCAGTTGTCTGAAGCGCTCAATTCAGTTACTCAGACACGTCGATGAGAAAACGTCAGAGGTCTTCGCCTCCGACGGGGGAGCTCGGTTCTCGCAGTGGGAGCACGTGCGACGTCCATCCGCATGACATCACCGATCGCCGACCCAAGGCTGCCCGGCCGCCCAGCCATCGCCGCCCGGCGACACTTCCAAAGGAGTGGGAGGAGCAAGTGATCCGCCTCCAACACACTTCGGCCCCACACACTTGAGAGCATCCTTCGAGCGACACTGGGACTCCAACGAGCCAACGTGTCCATTATACATTCCTCTTACAATTACTAGACAACCTTCCTCAATTACTGCGACACAAGTATATCGACATGTCGCGTTGATGATATGTTGATTCCAGAAAGGTTTCTCGGGATTCCATCCGGGTTGAAAGGTTCATTAGCGACGTTTCGGCCACTTACACTGCTGCCATCCACAGGGTGATGAGACGCCGATGAGGAGCCCTGAGAACGGCTGCAGTGTAAGCGTCCGAAACGTTGCTCATGAACCTTTCAACCCGGATGGAATCCCCAGAAGCCTTTCTACATTCTATTCATGGGGAAGCCTAAAATCTGACGATTTGTTTCGCTATGCAATGCCTGATTCTTAATCTGCCATGTACTACTAACATCACGTTTCGCATGGTCCCTGCACGACTCGTTGTATCTGGTTCACGTAGTTGGTATACACATTAATATAAATAGTTCTTGTAGCATTGGTTGGATACCTATAGCGTACTGCATGTTAGTTAAAGTTACTGGTACACTACAGTACACGTTGGTGATTACTCGTCCCCCGGCCACACACCCTTGAGGTGTCTTTCAAGGTATAATGCAGATGCGGAAACTTACACAGCCTAATGGAATCTGACTGTATGCCAGTAGAAGATTTTCACCTCTGCGAAATACGGTAATTTACTTTCGGCACCTGAACGAATTTAACGGCTGACTATGAGCAACCGATTTCCTTCAATTCTCAAAATTTCAAAGCATTTGTCCAGAAAGGATAGCAATTCGACTCCGATTTCAGGTCATGTTGACTCGTGTAAGTTCCTTAAGATAAACATTTTTCGCGAAACGGTAGCAGTTTTTTTCACTCCAATTTCTGTAACGAAGAAAAGCGAAATAGCTCAATGCCATTAAACGTTTCAAAATCATACAGCCAGATAAAATTTAAAATCGTGAGCAGATAAGTTAAAATGAAATTAGCAGTGTCCCAGCCCAATGTGTGCTATATTTTACGGGAAATGGTAGTATAAGCAACACGCACCACGAAACGTAGCATGAGATGGACTAGAGAGCGACTATAACATAAAGAGAACTGCCATAATCCAACAAAATAATGCTCTAATGTTCAACAAAACTGAATTTCTAAGAATTATGATCTTAAAAAAAGAAATTATTAGGAGGAAGAATATTAGGAGTCTTAAAAACAGGAGGGCGTGTATGAAGCAGTGTATGGGGGTAAATGAGACAAAAGAGGTTTGCAAGGATAAGTAGTATGGAGGAAATGATTGAAGCAGAGTTAGGTGTACAAATATGTATTTATGAGTGAAACTTGGTGACTGTGCCTACCCCGTGGAATGGCGTGATTGGTATATATGTATGTATGATCTTTAAATTACCTTGGTAGGTATGATAACGTGAGGAGGGTAATAAACATTAGTTAATTGAACGTAAAAGAGAGTAAACAGAGCAGAAATGCATCCATTAACCGACGGCTACAACTCAAAAGCAAAACCAACATAATAAAAGACTGAAATAAATAAATTCCAGATACGTGGAACATAAAAAAACAAATACAAATTCACGGAAAAAAGTTCTGGGAAATATCCACCGTTTTCAAGCCACAGAGAAATAGTCCTTCCACACAATGAAAAAAGATGGGATCAAACACTAAGGAACTGTTGCCCACAAAGGGACGCGCACAACGACAGCTGCTCACTTTAAAAGCGGGGAGGGCAGCAGAAATCAAACAAACCATCACGAGGAACGCACGCGGGAAGCAGGAGGAAGGAAATCTTAATCAAATCTCAGCCGAGGTAACGGGGACGGGTGACGGTGTGCAGCAGTCGTCGACGGGCTCCACGGGATCCAAAGAGATGGGGGGAAGGGGCGGAGGAGGAGTCTCTCGCGTGGTGCGTGGGCGGAAACGCGCCAAACATCACCGAGCGAGGTGGGAATGGCGAGACCTCATTCCGACTGCACTGACATTCAGCACAAAGCTATCAATTGGATTTCAACTTGATTCTAGTGTTCTAGCGATTGATTGGAGGAATTATCGAAAGGCCCTCCCTTGTATTCCTTTAATGAAGAATCACCACTTGATCCTCACTGAGAGCAAGGTTACAATGCAAAATACCCATCCAAGTCTTCTTTTAAGGTAGTTTGAGAGAAATACCATTTTACCTAGAAGCCGTTGATTATGGTCTCATTTTAAAGATAAATTTAGTAATCTTCCAAAGATACCAAAATATCAGCCGCTTACCGAACTACTTGCCGAAATGTTTTACAAGAAATACCCGACCTTTGGCATTGGAAATGTTGCCTCTATGAACTCCAGAGGGACCTTATTTTTAAAAAGTGGGATATCTAACACCTAAATATCGTCAAAAAATTAAATGTGTGTAGTTTACATGTTTTCTCGTTTACGTTTTATAATAAATCATATTGTCACCGCAGTAATTTTTTCAGAATCGCAAAAAAACCTTCCGCAGTGAAAGAATTTTGGACGTAATGCGTGAAATAAATAAGTCAAAGCGAAGACTTTGTTGAAGTTTTCACTTTATAACTTAGAATTTCAGTCATATCAATGTATATTATTACACCATTATTGATGCGATATTTAATTCATGCAACCTACAGCTTTTGAAATTACAAGGTATAATTCGAATATAGCCTCGATTACGAGTAGGGAACTATCTCACTCAAACCACCTTAAACGGGGTTAAAAGAGTTGGATTAGAATAAAAACTAACTTAGCACGCGTCTACACACACTAATACCTCGACAATACAGGAATGCTTTCCTCAAATATTTTCATTCCACAACTCTTCTAGTCTATTTACAGGAAAAAAGTAATAAAATCAGGAAATTTGTATCCATAATGAAGATATTCCGCAAGTATGCAAGACACCAGAGCGAAAGGACTGATACGAGAAAGGCTATAGAATTATCCTACCCATATCTAGCGATTGTGTTCAATATAAGAGCGTCTACCAAGCACAAAATTAAAACTAAGTAAATATTAAGACCGGAAGACTCGACCAGTATCCGGTAACACAAGGTTATACGACATGATCTGACGCGCTCTAGCCCACTCGGTATAAATTAAACAAATTAATTGAGCGGACATTTCAATCATTAAAAATATCCCACAATTCTTCCGCTAATTAGGGATCTACAAATTTCGTCGCATCACGCCAACTTCCCCGTCTGAAGTCAGGAAATCAGACTCCCCGGGAAATATCTGGGTCAAGTGTACACAGTAGACAGCGATACTAACCAAAATGACTAAGAAAATATCAAGAATGTCATATGGAATTATTACACCACACAGGATATGGTCGGAATGGAGGGAAAAATACCGGATTGCCATTCAGGGGAAGGTCGCATTCACGCAGTGGCAGTTCTTTCCAGAGAAATCGCGATCGCTACATGTATGCTAAATAGAGATTACTCCAAGATTATACGTTACTGTGTCAAGAAGATGGGAAGTAAAATTTTGCGACCTCTTGGCGCTCTTCGTATGACAAAGCCAATGTTCGATTTCTCTCCAATCCACACCCATCACTTGAGTAACCCAACCATTATCAGCAAACAATACTACCAACAATGGCACCCAAGACCACAGCAGTTGTTCGCCCGCCAGGATAATCAAGCTAATTCCCCTAAGAATATAGTCTACTCGAACAAGTTAATCGCACATGAATAAATCAGAGTTTTTCCGGGCGCTATAGAAAGAAGACAAAAGACATCGAGCATGAAAACCGGGATGTTAACGTGCATGAGGCTAGAGTTAAAGTGCACTGAAACGAGGAGAGGGGCGGGTCAGCGAAATCTCTTCCGAGAAGAGAGCCGGAGCGAGAGAGCAGATGTTGACACGGGCGGCGTTTACCTTCCCGTCGACATGTTGCCTCGTCATCGCCGTCGAGGCAGCGGCGGTTGAATCGTGCGAGGAAACTTTTCCGACGTCTTTTCCCGAGAGGGGAGGGAGGAAGGAGGGGGAGGAGGAAGAGGGGCGAAAAAAAGAAGACCATCGTTCCGCGAAGAGGAAGTGTTAAATCATTTCATCGGAGACGAAAGAATTATTAAGCACTGAAGGTTACTCATGAGAAATCGTAGCCGACCGAAGACTACAGAGAGAGTTCAGCTGGTCCCTAACTTGGGATTAGGGGTTCATTTCTACCGATTTGTTGACTGTACGAATTTGAATGAGTGAAGCATTCCCTTGCAATACGAATTACAATAATAATGCTCGACCAAAATTAAAACTTAATTGAGAGAACACTTCACAATATGCACGACATGCGATGCCTTAAATGGATTTATTTATTTATTTAAGAATTCTACCGGTTAAGGTTGGTTTTTTTGAGTGTAAGAGAATCTCCTCCCGGTTTTCTACACTTTCCGGGGCCTATCCCCCTCCATTATATCCTTTTTCGCTTCAGCATACGTTCTATACTTTTTCATCTTGTCCATGAAACCTATTCTCTTTTTACGTTCCATAGTTGGAGGCTCAACTATGTGGAAGTTGATTTCACAAATGAAAAAGTAACTTGGTTTTCTTCCACAAATTTATTTTCTTGGTACCTGAGGATAACACCGCTGTGTCGAAACATGTTGCACCAAGAAAATAAATCTGTGGAAGAAAACAAAGCTACTTTTTCATTTGTTCTATTCTCTTTTCTTCCTTTTCCCCGCTTGCCCATAATCCTTCCCACTATCACACTCTTGAGCAACCACTCGCCTCTTCTTACATCCTCCAGCCACCTACTCTGCCGATCTCGAATTTCATGAAGACGTTTCCTTTCCACGCCCATCATCTTAAGCACGTCAGGGTGAAGGAATTGCCTAAAAATAAGACGAATACCTATTGACAGCTAACAATATTTGGGTTACTCCTCGAGTAAATTCACGAATACGAGGAATATCAAAGTCATCAACAGTAGTTCAACTAGCAATGAAAACGTTGACAACCAGCCACTTCAGAGAAAAACAAGCGATAACTTCTGACACACGCCGAAAACGATTTTCCGCGAGTATTCGCACGTCAGCATTGAGAATCCTAAACACCATTCAGGGCACGAAGAAAAGGGTATAAACGGCAAAACGACTCATACCTTCGCTAAAGAAGGAAAAGAATGGCAAAGAGAACGCTTTCTACGAGAGTTCTGCCACTGATGAGTAGAAGACCGTTTCACGCTTCTCTCCATTGAGTCAGTCGCCTCGCTGGAGTCGGAAAGCGAAACATAACGCCTTAGCGCCATCATCTTCCGGCGCTTGCCCGTCATTTGTTCTCTATACCCTTTCCCCTTCACTCCACCCCCTCCCTCCTTCGGCGGCCATTGATATTTCATGTGCCGTCAGAAACCAAACGCTCCGAGGGAGTCCATTAATCATCCAGCCTCTCGAAACCACTTACTACGGCGGACGGACGGCGCTCGAGACGGTTTTTCGCCTCCCCCCCTCGCTCCTCAAGGGATGCATTCGGGCGAATTAGACCCGACGACGCTCGCCCACCGACTCCTCCCTCACGACACGAAGAGAAAAAAATGTAGAAAGAGACGGTTCGCTCTTCCAAGAAAGCTCAGCAATTTCCCATGCCGACAAACCCGCAACGCGAAAGCCGAAACAAGTTCAAAATTTCGACATTAGAAGTGAACAAACGGGTTTGAGAATCGTAAAACAGACAGAATTTGAAGAGAATGTAATTTAGGTTTGCAGATCTTCCTGGCGAATGGACTTGAGAAGAGATATTGGGCTTCCAATCTGGTAATAGGGTCGTTCAGCACCCATGTTTCGTATAACTAAGACTGACATCGTTTTCAGGAAGACCACTCTTAAAACTTGTACGAAAAAATTACATAATGTTTATTATAACGCTCAAACCCATTCTTTATAACTAAGCATATAAAAAAACACAATAAGCGGAAGCACTCTTAGAAGGACGCACCTGTACTCCTACCTTTCTGAATTTTAACCAATGCGCTGCCAGCATCACAAAGAACAGATTCAACGTGTCTGCGAAAACAACCATTTATTAATAAAAACAAAGTGATGGATATTCCTGTACCTTTCTATAATTTACATCAACATTTTAAATTTTTTGACCCAAGGTAAAAAATAATCTTTAGGAGAGTTCCAAATTGCATTCGCTCCAGCACGTCTTTCACTTGTTTCTCTCAGAATAAATATGCTATTTAGAATACCGAGATCTCTTCCTCCAAAATGAATTTCAATCCAAGCCATCAAATAATCAAGTTCTAGGAGAAATTTTCATTTTTTTCAATATCTCCCAGCGGCACTACGCTCATAGCCTTTCGGGAAAATCTCCGGTCAAAACTTACGAGAATGGGACATCGACTACACTTCAAGAAATCCCTCAATACTCAATACACCTCAATAATACACATCCAAGAAATCCCTTAATTAAAAACTAGTGAGTCGGGAGCTTGACTGAGAAATACTTCCACCAATGCTTAAGTACCTGCCCTTCAGACGATGTGGATTCCAATATTGAATGTACGAGCGCACTTTGGAGAACAAAGTGGATCATGACGTTTCCCGAAACAAAGAAATATAATTTCATGCCCTCATCATAAGAGACCTCTCTCATCGATGTTATAAGACGTTAAACATTACTTCCGAAGCAACTATATCATCTTCCATCCTCGAAAGAAAGAAAAGGCTTATCAAGGTAAATAGAAGGAAATACAGCGGTCTACAAAGTTAACAGAGATTTAGTGCATTTTGAAAGATCTTACCAGCTTGCCTACCCGAACGTAAACCTGAGTTACCCCGTACTTATCCAATAAATTACGCTGACGGAACGATAAATAAAAGCGAGTGATTAATGAATGACTCGTCTTGGCCGGGTAAAACTAGTCGTCAACACTTCATTCGTTTACTTTAGAGTTCGAATGACTTTTTCTGAAAGGATGTCATAAGCCGTGCTCATCAGGGTATGAAAAAAACGGCGACGACTGCCGTAGAGATACTTGAAAATAATCCCAGAAACAAATTAGCACTAAATTAATTACTATTGATTCGATGAAAACTAATGAAAACAAATGAAACAAAAGGATGTAAAATGATGACCATTTGACAACCGTAATTTCATTCCTAGAACTATTTTGCGCCGTTTACTCTTTTAGGAGTCACTAATTAGATGAGAACAATACCAGATGAATTATAGAGTCATTTGAGATTTCTCAGCGGCCTAAATCTTTAATTAGCCAGGAGGCAGAATGCATCTCTCCATTCATCCCTAAGAGAGGGCCATTATTACACGAAGAACGGCGAGATTGTGCTATCATCGGGAAGACATTAGCATAGACTGAGTAATAAAAGCACATCGCCGAGCCCTGAGTATATTAATCTACCGCCCTCGCTCACGCCAATTTTGAGACGAAAGAGAACGGAGGGCTATGAAAGGAATAAAAGTAGAAAGACACTGATATCAAACAGCTTAGCCCTCATACATTGAATAATTGTAATGGCTTGAGATTTCCGATATCAAAATCAACGCCAACTATTTTGTTCCTCCAAGTTCCCACTTAATTGGACTCGAATTTCCACTGTTGCAATGACTCCCTTAATTGTGGAACAATTAAAAATTTACGAAATACGCATAAGAGATAAGTATTAATGCGTAAAAAGCGCACATTATCGGCGGTCAAGTCACAAAAAAACGAGAAGTTATGGATAAAAGAATCAAAACGATATCTTTCATATTCTATTTCTTTCTTGTCGAGAAAATAGGGAAGGATATTACCCTCATACGCAAAGTATTTACGGCAGAAGTTCAAAATCGACTCCAAGGGAAAATTTTATTTCATTAAGGATTACAAGTCCGCAGAGAAACAGAATGAGATTTTAGATTGGGTACTCCAAACTTGACGGAAGAGATGGGAGCCTAGAGGCCAAATAACTTTCTACGTCCCGTTCAGATAAATCTCGAAATTCGCAATTGCGACCGAACGAGATCTGTGGAGAGGGATTACGGCCATTTGTCCGATTCCAAAAGATCCCATTTTCCCTCCTTTTTATTAAAGGGGTAGCACATGTGGCGTCTGTGCGGAGGAGGCGATGTCGAAAATTTCTCGCAGAGTTAACACCCGGAGTCTTTTCCGTGAAATGAAGAAGAAAGGGTAAGGAGTGCGAGAAGGAGCAATGGGTAGGGGAAAACTGGCAAAAGGGATATGAGAAGAATGAAATCAACCTACGGTCCAAGATCATTCTCCCGCAGAGGGCTGAACACATTCCATTCTGCACGACGGCAGTTGTGAGTCTCGCGGAATGAGAGAATTAAAGTGTCGAGTTTTTCTTCATCACTCCTCATGAAACTCCACGGAATCTGCGGACACTCTCCTGGAATATTTCCCAGGAATTTGAGAATGTAAGTCTGAAACAAAGCTACACTTCCCTCGTGAACTACTCCGGTAACTCCATTCGTTAGAATTGAATCTGTAGTTTCATAATCCAGCCTTAATCCCTGCCCCATAAAAAAATTTCTCATGAATTTATTCAGCAGCGACCGAGTATGATGACAACATTTCAATTAACGACCTCAAATAAATAAGCGGGGTTTGAGTAGGTGTGGTGGCTAGAGTACTGGCTATCCATACGGGCGGTCAGGGTTCAAATCCCTGGAGAAGAGGATGTTTTTCAGAGGAAACCCGATCCCTACTTAAGTGCCTTGTGGATGGCACTTCAAGTACAGTACTCCGTCTGTCGGACGAGACGTTAAACCGTGGTCCCCTTGGCGCCTTTCGTTTAGAGCAGGCTAATGCCGATGCAGGGTTTCTAACCACCCTTCCTCCCTTACCTGTCCCCTATGGCACAAATGAACTCAGCTGTCGGTCGCCTCCCAAAAATTTAATCCAATCAAATAATAAATTAACAACTTATAAGAAATACGACAAATAATGTCTCCGCCAAATAAATGCCACAATAGTTAAAAGACGAGTGATTTTTTGCGTTCATGGGCCGTTCCATAAAACCTTAGAGCACATTATATTTGACTTCCAACGCTATTTTTATTTAATAAGAAGAATTTTTGAAATGTACCATTTCCTTGCCCACCTTCGTAAAGTTGCCGCCTCCTTCATTAGGCAACGATATCTAACTACCCACAGAGTATTAAAAATCTCCAACCATGTCTAGTAAAACTGAATGACAGCCATACTAATTCTACGAAAAAATAACGAACGACGACGATACTTTCTCCCCCGCAGCAGATATTGAAAAGGACTGTTAAAAGAAAATATTTGCATTCCAGTCGGCTTCATCAGGTCC
Source organism: Ceriagrion tenellum (assembly GCA_963169105.1). Lineage (NCBI taxonomy): Eukaryota > Metazoa > Arthropoda > Insecta > Odonata > Coenagrionidae > Ceriagrion > Ceriagrion tenellum. Next base: position 45,536,538 of record OY720637.1, read on the forward strand.
TAACGGTTGTCCACAAAAATGATGCAACTCGGTGAGAACCCCAAAAATACCACTGAACAGATATTTGATATTAGGTAGGATAAACGTGACAAGAGATACAAATGGTTGCAAACGAGAAACCCCAAGGAGAAAACGAGATACACGAACCACGAAGGCCAATTCAGGAATATTCCAGAGAAACACGGAACACGGAATCGACGGCATGAGCCACTCCGCTACACCACGCCGCATCCCCAGACTGACTCGACTACCACCCTCAAGTCGCCCGCCCTTCTTACCCACACCATTTCCTCCCCTCCCCACTCCACCATCGCATTCAGCCGTAATGTTTTCCATCCCGCAGTCTACGAACTCGAGAGAATCGTTCGGACTTCATCTTTTTCAATCAGCGACGCGTCGCTCGCGTAGGAGCGGGAAAATAAAAAAAAATTGAGGAACACGAGCCGAGGCGCCAAAGCCATCTCCCGTGATTCTAATCGACGCCGGAAAGGAGAATCTTCCGCAATACAATCCATATGCAATGAGCCGAAAGGCAGTATACGCCCTTTCCCAAACTCGAGTGGATTGTTCGATTTCGCAACATCTGGTGGCGCTTGGCGCGGCGAGGGAGAGCGATCCACTCGGATGAATACACGAGGCATTCAAGGAATGAATAGGGAAATGAGGACTTCCCCAGTCGAGATGCTGCGGGAGAACGAGACACGAGATCTCACAAGGATGTCCCGACATTGCACCGTAACACGGTATCTGCGCCTTAAACTCTAACCGGTTACCACATGAACATGATCAGCATGTTTACTCGCAAACACTTCTGTGACGGATGGAAACTTTTTCCTTCTGTGACTTTGTCACTTCTGTGACGGATGGAAAAAAATTCTTTCAATTTACAAACAAAAGTTCTTGCTCGTATCCCTCACTTCCTACCACACGTGCACTTCAAGTTTCAGCGTCAACAGTGGGTTAAGCAGCTAGAGTCAGATGCTCGTCAAAGATTTTAATGTAATAAACATCTCCGCCTCTACACCCATAATGCTCATGTTGGAAAATTTTCGAATAATCGTCCATCAACGTCACCAAAATAATTAGGCCCATTTCTATATGCCACTTTAAGCTGTACATTTTATTGTATACAAACGAATGTATCATAGCATGAACAAGAAAATGAATGGAATTAGAGCAGGTTCTATTTCCTGTCCAGTCTAACAGACAATCATACAATTTGCCGCTATACAAGGTACATTTTTCCTCATGCAAGAGTTCTTACATTCGTTTGTACACGAAATTGTACAGTGTAAAGCGGCCTTAACGCAAATTTCACTGAGAATATACATTATATCAAACAATATTAGTAAAAAAAAAACTATTTGTCCTGATTTACTATGGAGTTGAAGCATAAAATAAATCGCTACGTGAAAGAATGGAATTAAAAGCTTTAATATCCAGGATTAGGACTTCATCATTCCTGATCTTGTACATATTAAACAAAATGACATAATACGCACAATATCTCAACGAGAAAACGAGATCACATTGTGAGATATCGCCACAATAAAACACAACTTAAAGCGAAAGAAAATGGGAGAGGTCATTAGCAATAGTTAAAGCTGGAGAAGTAACATAACTCCAACACCTTGCATAACACAGGGTGTCCCGGTTGTATATTCAAACTAACTCTTAGCATAATCTCATAATTCATCTAAACATCCTAATTTAAATCCAAAGAAGATTTCGGAATGGTATCTCAGTTTAATATGTACATTGCTATGACGAAGATCTGAACGAATATATTAGAAGGATAAAAATTACTTCTGTTAATAATACAGCGAGGGAACATCAAATGAAATTTTATCTTTTAACGGTGAAAAATAAACATGTAAACTGAGAAACTTAAAATTAATCTTAAAATGTTTCGACGACAGGAAGATTGGGTTTCTTTAACTGTTTCACTGGCCTTGAAAAACAAAGAATCCGATATCGATATGATCTTCTAGTTGATCATTCTGTTCGGGAAATTATTGATTCCCAACGAAGCTATCTACTTCAAACAACAGAGGAAAGAAGAAAAATTAATAAAAAAAGGCCCACATTAATTTGCTTAAGACGCCCATGACAACACAGAGAGGTACAGACAATGGAGTCTGTCATGCTAAGCAGAAGGCAATCGTGTCAAAAGATTTTTTAATTTCGCACGTATAAGTTTATCACGAAGGAAACTCTGCAAATAAGTGTTCCCTAAAATGACTTTAGATACTTGAAGTTAACGACCGAGTGAATGGAATTATGACCGGGACATTTCCTGGCGAGCGAAAAAATGAGCGGGAGTCGCTGAAGGAAAAAATTCACACATGTAAAGCTACCACATCACATAGGTTATACAACACCGAGAAGATACGTCTTTCGCTGCGTGAAAAAGGGGAGCTTCCTTTGGGCTGGAGTTTATAAATTCACCCACGAAATGCATAGAAACGAGACTGACGGACGGACGAGACTACATTTAAATACGGTAAAGAAAGACAGAGGCGAAAGATAAAAATGTTGAACCTAGTGCGCCATGAAGGGGACGAAAAATGCGACTTAAAAGGCCCACCGGAATAAATCATCCACCACCCACTCGAAATATTCCACAAGAATACTGGCTCAGACATGCCGGAGTCCGTCAAAAAATAAAATAAATATAACAATGAAACAAAAGGAACATACAAGGGAGAGATCATGAACTGAAGGGGCATTTACGGACTGGAGGAAGAGTCGAGAGCGTGGAGTGTTGGGTGGAGAAGAGTGATTTTCCAGACTATTTTTTCCGCTCGCACATCGAGGTTTGCCACGTACTCGTTAGAACGACCACTCCACCATTCGTCACGACAAACGACAAACTATCCATCATGATGATATTACTAAGAGATGCATGACTTCACGTCCGCTACATTCCCAAGATTAAACAAAGAATTCATCAGTCACAGAATTTGATCAACAATTGAAGAATGTACAAATTGAGCGGGAACCAAATCAATAGGACTTATTATTCGCTATGGATCAAATAAAAATGACTTAGTTAACTCCACTTGTGGTTTATTAGCACGACCAGGGTTCCGACACTTCGTGCCATCTTCTGAAGATATCGAAACCCGGGTCGTTAATCGTCAAGTTGAGTTAACAAAGTCATTTTTATTTGGTCCATGATGGATAACTTCCACAAAGAAAAGCCTGCAACCATTTCCCTTACGCATTATTCGATTGTTTCCAACGGCCATGAACGCATTAAATAGGGAACCCATGCAGGGTGTGCCCTACTCTAGCATAATTCACAAGATATACCACGAGAACAATATTTACTCGAAAGACTATTCACCATCACAGCATTGTTAACTCGCGAATAGCGTGAAAAAACACTTCTCCCAAACCCTAAAGACAGCATACACTAACATGAGATCGGTTCTGAAGGAGATACGAATGATCTCTTCTCATATCTCAAGATAAAAACTGGATCCGAAGTTACAGAATGAAAGAATGACGAAAGGATGAGTGGATGATCATTTCGTCGGACCATCGGCCAAATCTACAAAATGGGTAGGCGAGCGGAATCATTGCGCCGCTCCGCCTTCCGAGTCCACCCCGCAATTCCTACGATGGCATTCGGTGCTTGCACCCTGACATGGAAAGGTAGGGGAGTTTGATGGAGGGTGTGGTTGGGGGGATGAGACTACGAGGGGGAAGGGGGAGGCAGAGGGTAGAGAAAGAGAGAAAGAGGGAGAAGGAGCGACATGGGGGGAGGAGGGTGGCGGCCGTCGGAATCAATACCGCGAGACCTCACCACCACCGCCAACCTCCTCCTCCGGCCTCTCCACCCAAACCCATCCACTCTCCGTCCCCCGCGCCGACAGACTCAGACCTGCCCGACGTCGAAAACCCACCCTCGGCGTCCGCAAACCAAACTCCGTCCCACTCACCCACCACCGTACTGCACTCGCTCGCCCGCCAAACAGAGAAGCCGGGGGGTGCTGCATGAAATCTACATAATACCCTGCGAACCGCCGCATGGGCGAGTGGCAGGGGGTGTTAGGACGACAGGTGTATAAAGATGTAAGGGATAAGGTTTTCGGAGGTGAAATGGTGACGTATATTATGAGAAGGTATTTAGTGGAGTTCAGTTTTTATTGTGGTCTCTTATTGTGCGCGGAAAGAACAAGATTTTGTACCCATCTGTTTGGCAATGTATCTCTTATTTTATCGCTTCTGTCAGACCTTAAGATGCAGTGAGGATAATCAGATAGTTGTAGTAAGATAGTATAGCAGAGATAGTTGTAGTCAAGATAATATTCTCTGTGTCGCTCTGAAGCACGCCAGTTCTGAATTTCTAAATCAAGCTAACCCTAGCCTCGGAGTCTCTAAGGGCTCCCGTCTTAATCCCTCTAAAAGTTGTGAAACAATATGTTCGCTCGTAGTAGTTAACCAAGAGCACTGCTTTCCTTTGTATTTTATTATTATTTTTTTGGTTAAATCTTTATGATCAGGGTCCCAAATGATCGTGGCGTATTCGAGATGTGGCCTAACAAGAGCGAAGTACCTAGTATCTATCTTTTACTTTTTCATCCGAGGACCTTCCTATAATACGCTTAACAAAACCTAGTTTCTTTAATGCTGTGCCGGATATGTTTTGTATGTGTGTTCCCCACGATGTATCAGAAGTTAGATAATAGGTTAGTAGATAAAAGATAGTAGGATTTCTTAATCGGGACAAGGGAATGCATGACTCAAGGACAGCATGGCTTGAATAGACGTTTGCCTGAAGGTAGTTCGGGCGAAATATCATTTCATCTAGAAATCTATTCTAGAATTTCATCTAGAAGTATCAGCTCCTTTTAGAACTATTTTCCGAGATATTCCCCAAAAAATACCTGCCCTTTTACATGGGACATGGTACGTGTATGCACTCCAGAGAGAGCTAATTTAAAAAATGGAAAATTTTTAACTCCAAGACATCGTGAAAAAAATTATCAGCGTGCAGTTTGTATGTTTCTTCAACTATTTTTGAAAATAATCATATTGTCACATTAATCATAATGTCGCAGAAAATTCTTCTGGATCACAAAAAACCTTCCATTTTGAAGGAGTTTCAAACGTGCCGCGCGAAATGAGTAAAGTTAAAGACTTTTTTAGAGATTTTTATTTAATTAATTAGAATTTCAGTTAATATTGCATTATTAACCACTAATAATGCAATATTAAATTTATGCTTCCTACAGCTGATGAAATTAAAACGTATAATTCGAATATGGTCCCTATTATGACTAGGAAACTATTTCGCTCAAACTACCTTAAACTCAAACAATCACTACAAAAGGAGAAAGGCTATGAAATTCTATCGATTAGAACCGCCCATCCTTATCTTATCCAAGGGCTGGGCCCCAACTTCCTCGATTCGTTCGGAATGGTTTACTGAAAAACTAGAACAAAGACGGAAACAATTGGTGGATTACGTGCGAACAGTGCACACCTATACCGGAGAAGAAATTTACCAAAGCATTATAAATTCAATAAAAATAGACCCACCCTCTTTCCAACAAATTTTTTTCCACTTCCGAAATTTTTAAATCCCCCAATCGCAAAAAACATGGATGCTCGCATACCACACCTATATCGTCTATTAGCAAGGATTTAGGTTTAGTTAACCCTCTATGGACAGAATTATGAAACATCATCATGAAAAAAATACTGCTACTACATTACTTTTTTAAAGTGATATTTAAGCATTTAAAAAATTGCAATTCATTTGATAATATCTAACGTTTATTTTGAAATTTGACGTACTTGTATATATTTAATTTCAAATAAAACTTAACAATATCTACACAAGGTATACTGAAACATTACCATCATAACACACCTTTTCTAAACTTTCCCAATTTTTTCTTCGTATGACAGCTGAAACTAACCATTTCAGATCTCCACCAGGCACGCCATCGTCAGTGAATATCATCACACATTCATCTATTCAAATTGCTTGACAAACCGCCGAAAGAGACGAAACTTTCCACATACTCAATCCGAAGCGTTACAATTCTGTCTAGCGCAGCAATTAAATGGAAAAGCCTCTTAGAAAGCAGATATTTCAATAATTTTGAAATGTAACAAATTTTACTCGCTCGTCCATATAGAGTTAACCCAGTGTCTTCATCGATCTTGATTGGATATTTCAAGTTTTCAAATACAAAATTTGAGCCAAAAAAACTATTTCATTTCTTCGCCAAGAGCATAAGCCGTAATTAGATCTAAATACGCTGCCGTCCACGATACAATTTCCTCGTGTTTCCTTGACATCAAGTCTTGAGCAGTGATATTTCAATTTTTATGACCAGCCCAGAACCCATCCGTCATCGCAAGAGTGTTCGGAGGAAGGACCCAACATCGAGAGAGCAAACCGAGAAATTTGGAGGCGGATAGTTCGGGAGGAGAGAGGATACAAGTCGATGTCCTTGTGTATATACGGTCTCCTTCGCGAACGAGTCCTCGCTCCCAAAAGGTTAAGACCTAAGGTCAGAGGTTCAATAACCCAGGGGGACATGACTGCTCAAACTCGAGAACCTCGAGATCCGGCAAACATTTCGTGATCCCACTCGCCACACCTTTCACGTAGAACCTCATGCATCAGTCATGATTCGCCCATTAAGACATTCTTACGACACGAATTCACCTCCTTTCTCCACTCCGCCATACGTGTTACAGGGACAGTATTTCGACCTGCTAACGCCAACAGCGACAGCTGATTGATGAAGACTGATATATCCAATGGTGACATTGACAAAATACGCGGACACGTGCAGATAATTAATAATGACAGATAATAATGACAAAATAGTGACATGATACGATGTAGAATAATGACAAATAAAGTACGGACCAGGACAAAAATTAGGTGTCCGCATCCGCATTTCGAAGAATGAAATCATTAAAGGAGTCGAGGGACTAAGGCTGTTAGAGATCAATCAACATAATCTTACCCATCCTAGACCTACCTTGTCCGCTGAATAACTTCTAATATCAATGACATCCGTATTCAAGCAATAACCACATACCAAATGGGACATCTCTCTCACTATTAACATTTTACAGCATTGAAACCACTAAATAACTACAAAAAAGAAATAGTTGGTTTTCAGGTTGAGGCACGTTCACAACACACTTAGTTCTTCAGTCATATCATTTATTTCAGCTGAATTTAGCGAAATTTATTTTAAATAAGAAGCGTTGGCTGGAATAATCAGCAATGAAACTTAAACCCTCTTTACACCTGTTTATTCGTCCTCCATGTGCAGTCATTTTACATGTTACCCAACCAGTGAAAGAATAAGGAAATTTACGTAAAGGAAAGTTACGAATGGGAAATATTTTCGTTGCCAAACTGTACAATTGATATAACAAAGGCATATGGACATAGAGAAACCTAATAGAGACAAAAAATAAACTCTAGGTCACACAGCGTGATACGAGGGTGAACCAGATTAGTAAAAACGAAAAAGGAGGGATTGACTATGATTAATAATACATTAAATGCTTCCAAATGGTATCTCAAAGGAGGAAATACCGTCCGAAGATGGGCAACAAGTGACTCACGAAACATTTTGACCCCAAGAACCTTCATCTGCCAAGGAGTGAATGGATCTCGTATCTTCCTCATAAGATCACAACATAAGCGTGAACAACTACAAGGGAACGGTACATATTCACAACATGAGGGCCGAACGGCTTCGAGTGATTCCCATTGCTAGCCAATCATTTTTAATTCCCCCACTAATAAGGCCTTAAGCACGCGACACGCTCTACCGGAACCCGTGGGAATAAGGCCCGAGTTTCGACGAAATCCCTAAGAATTAACAGCGGCACCATTATGTGTTCCTGGGGGGGTTGGGTGGATCGGAATGGGTGGGACGGCGTTATTACCCAGGGGAGCGCGAGAGAAAGGCCGGCCATCCCCGAGCTTCTGGTGCACACCAAGGGAGGGACAACACCGTCTGATTGGCTCGCGAAAGGAGAAGAGGCGATGCCGGGGAATCCATCCCAACGCGCGGATACACGACGCTAGAGCGCTTCGCATGAGATCGGATTGACAACTATATAACTCTCCACGGGGACGGGGCGTGGGAGGAGCGGGGTTGGAGGGGAGGGAGAGAAGACAGGGAGCAAAGGGAGTGGGGGCGGCGGCGTGGTGAATTCACGGGTGGGGTGGGGAGGCGGTGGGGACGCCCTCCGCCGTCCACCCACCGTTGCCAAGTTTACCGAGTGTGGATTTACCCACGGACAACGACGCTATAAAACACATTCACTTCGATTGCGTAGGGAGGTGTGGGAGATAGGTAGAGGTCTTATCTAACCCGTGAGGAAAGAGTTAGCGCCCCAAGCGATCAATGAAATTCCATATACGTGCGATCGATGCCATGAATCTAAATTGCAATATAGTTACATACCACTTGAAGCAAAAAATATATAAAGCAACAGACACTCATAATCTAATTCACGAGATTTTCCTGATATCCAGCACGGCTTTTTCTCCAAATCATTCCAGAGTGAATTGTCATCGGTACTAGAAATGAATAATGATCCTTTCAACCACTATACAGCCTATAGCCACGTGCGTATAATAGTTCATTTATGCCGACGCATAAATGTACTATTATATGCAAGTGGATTAGGATCACTATTCTCACGAGCCTTAAAACCAATCACAAAAGAGATAAGAGGCAGCATCATGAGCTGATCGGGCGAACGGTCGTTGTGCACCGCAATAGTAACTCTAAATTGTCACGTACATACCACTTAACGTAACAAAAAACTCAAGCAACAGACTCTCATGATCAAATTCACGACGTTTCCACATTTAATGAAATTGTATGGCAACAATCTCATTTTGTAAATCTGAAAGATACTCTCATAGATGGAATGCAGAAGACCTTCGCCAGCAGTTCTCCAGAAATAACATTGATTACAGGCACTTTATTGGCTTGAGTTTTTGTACTGCCACATCAAACTCATCTTTTAGGATGGAATCGCCTCTCTCCTCACCAAAATCTTCCGTTCCGAAGCGTAAATGCATTTTATGCACGCGGATTAGGATCAGTATCCGCAAGTGTCACTCAAAACCAATCAAAAAAGAGATAAGAGGCAGTATCATGAGTTATTCGGGCGAACAGCCGTTGAAAACCGCAATAATAACTCTAAATAGTCACGTAATGCATTGCGATACATTCTTTTTGGTAATGAAGTCTCCAGTATATATCGCAATGATTTTATTTTTCTTTTTTGAGCTTGAGATGAACTTTTTCACGGAAATGATCCACAAAAACCCACTCAATACGCCGATGAAATACATCAAAACCCTATAACCTCTGCCGAAACCAGAAATTAGCCTTGCACAATTAAGTTTCCGTTCAGGTCAGACTTCACCTAGCTTCCCCACACACAAGAGCAACGACGTTAAACCATGGTATATACAGTCACGCATAATAAGATCACGACCATACAGGCCCGAGATATCAACTATCCACAACATTCAGAAAACACACCCTAGGACGTAAGAACGCGAGAAAACAACGGGAAAACGAGAACTATCTGAAAAATAGAGATAATATGCCAGATTATTTATTTCCCTTCATTTACCGTACTACTTAGCACTCACAATACGTCAGTATGGAGTCCAGAGAACGTCATGCAATGGCGGCACCCCTTTGTGTGCAAATGTGAGCGAAATTGGCAAGCGGAGCCGAAAGGCGACCCAAGAAAGGAATATACGGCACATTTAAAACACGCAGGCGAGGGAGGAAAAAAATTCGGATCCGGGAACCAAGGCTGAGAAAACTCGTCGCATAAAAACCAATGGCGCGGATGGAAACAAAAGGGTTTTGCACTTAAGGAGGGAGACTGACGAAGATCTTCCGAGCATTTACGAGACAATTAAAGACGTCTTTTCAAAGATGTGCCAATATGGAGGGACTAGATACACGGGAATATTAGTAATTCTGCTGTCGAAAACGAAACTTTCACCGCTAGCAAAACCCATCTCGTGAAAAAATACCACAACATTACATTAAACAAACCCTGTCTCAGAAGCTATGAACTACATGCGAATGATGTCAAACGATTAACACCAGCGTCGAAGGGGCCATTGTCGGTATCAATTGATAGGTATATCCCTCGACCGTTGAAGGGAAAATGCGCATCCAAAGATAGCCTGTTTTAACTTGCATTCTTTAAACATAGAAGTCTGACATTGTCTACGTTAAAGTTAGTCAAGTACATCGCAGTGAGGTTTAAGGAAAACCGCACTTCGAGTAACGTATATTCTTCCCATAAATCAGTTCCACTCACAATCAGTGTTCGCGAAATCTGCTTCCATGTAGAGAAAAATATTCGACCCGCAGATTTTGGACAGTTCTTGCTAATACTAAAAAAGTTAAGACTCGAGTCAAGCTATATGGTCGTTAGTTAAGAAAAGGCAAATAGACTTCGCCCACAATAACAAAATACCTCCATCCATAATATACAGATGTATAGGCTCATCAGGGCTACCTTTTGAGATACTCGGATATTTCAATCAAATTTTCATATTACGAAAGAACAGAAATGCGTAAAGAGTACGGAAATTGTTAATTATAACACACTATTCACACACATTCTACAACAAGGACAGCGCTAATAGCTATTCTCTCCGAATATGTCTCCTATTCAACCTCCAAAAGGCTATCTAAGCTCCCAACAATAAAAACAAACAAACCTAAAAAAGAAAGGACACATCATTAAGTTAGTTCTTGCCCAACAGGAAACATATTAAATATGGTCGCGAGACTTTCGACTTTACAACGAGTTTTAGGCAACTACAACCTCTTGTCAAACGATGATGGCGTCAGCAGTGAAGCTGTTAGTTAGGATATCCAAAACTTCCACGGCATTACTTGAAAAAAACCCTCCAATGAATCTGCAACCAACTTGTGAAGAATAAAAGCAAGTGTACGATTGGTATTGATTTACTTCCCACGCAAGCAAATGAACAAATCGCCGTTAGCAGAAATTACGTAAGTCATTGCAGGAGAGTTCTTTATAATACCAATAAAAAAATTACTCTCAAGTGTGTTCCGTCCTACAAACCAGGCATACCCAAAAGCATTCAAGAAAATTACGTATCAGACAAATGTTTCATAGCCTTGATCAACAAGTAGATGGAAATAACTGCTTCTTAAAAGGGAGAAAAAGAGATACTACGAGGGGGTAAAAGGATGAAAAAAGAACGCTCAAGGCTTACAGAATATGAATATAACGGATCACAACGAAAGAAATTCTATTAGCTGAGAAACAGTGCGAGTATAAATTAGATTTATAGAAACTTATATCGAAAACTAAACCATAATAAAACGAAGGTTTTCCATGAGTGAACGTACCGAATATGGAGTGGACACACTGACTAGGTGATTCGTTATCCCAGATTCGTGCGAACTTGGATTAAGACAATAATTATTTAGCCGTCTCATTGCGACATAATACGCCGGTGATGGAATAGTAAGAGTTAACTTCAATTTCGTGGATCCCAACTTCTGAGGTTATATCACGCCCTTGGAAGAAATAACTTAATCCTACAAATCTGTCATTCATACGCAAAACAGGATTCGAACCCACGAACTTACCGTAGCCAGGCTGGGGCGTTACTAACCTAGCTATCGTCGGCAGTTCTTGCTCTTTGATATCAATGACTACTGAGGAAAGCAAACTGCTGGGAATAATCATGAATCAAATATACATTTGCACATGGCTCAAAAACTGTAAAAATTCAAATTTTTCATGCCCCAATAAATTTCAACGATAGCGGACTCCAAAACGTGCGGATGACGAGGACGGATCTCGGAGGAGGCGACGGCGGCGGTAACGAGCTTGGCACCATAACAAATCCGAGGCCACGAGGCGAAGGAATTGGCCGGGGAAAAAAATAGAAAACGCTGTATTTCTTCTATTTCCGCGAAGCAACTCACTTTCTCGCTGTGGTGGCCCCCGACCGCAAAGACTGGTCCAAAATAGCCGCGCGAATTACGGTCCCCGAGGAGAGCAGGAAACGGACCGCTTATAAAGGATCCCGATAGCCACCACGCGCGGTTCGAATCGGGAGTGGCCATCCTCCGTTCCCACGATAAGAGGCCAACACGGTGGAAGAAGAGAAAGACACACTATCTTCGCGAGGAGTGGTCGCTATCCCACGCCCCGAGGGCGTCAAAGTGCGACTCAGACAACTGCAATGGTGGGGGGGAAGGACTCGAGGGGATGGGAGGGGTAGGAAAGAGTGCAGATGGACTTGAATAAGACCCATTCAAGCAGTGCCTCGGATGGAGCCTGCAGTAAAGTGCGCGACCTAAGCACTTGCAGAGGGCAGCTGGCATAGAAAGATAACATCTCGAACCCATCGGGACTTCCGGCACAAAAATTCATAAACTGTTACGAAAGGAAAAACAGCAAATATAGCTAGGCGACTTTCCTGCATCCAAAGCTGAAGACGTCGAGAATACGTTATACTGGCTGTTAGAACAGACATGCCCAAATGACTCCGCACGTGCAAAATGCAGCGTTCGAAGAGGGAGAAAAATCGCAAGACCCACTATCCACATTCCAACAATGCAGTTATTTTTGAAATAGTAATCGCGAAGACATAAAATCAATTTTCCGTAGGTAATGATTGAATATAATCGAAAGAATCGTGAACATTACACATGAGAAAAACTCCACAAACATAATACCTGGAACGATTGGCATATCAATCGTATGGAGTGTAAAGACTTAACGGCCATGTCAATGTCTTGGATATTAGTTTACTGCGAGAAAATTGTTTCGTAAACATAAAACAAAAGGCTTTGGTGATTACTAGTCACAATATGGATCGTTTCGTGTCTTCCCCTGGCTACATCACTCCTTGAACCGGGATATTTTTTCGAAGTAACATTTTCACGTAAGCCTTTCAAAGAGCACAGTGCATGTTCGGAATATTCCTTCCTAGTGACAAAAAGTAACCGTATACTAGTGTCCAACTTACGATTCAAGTAACGGAGAATATACGGATATGCAGGGAAGATCGGGAGATCAACCTGAGTGGAGAGAAGCCCAGACATGCAACGCCAAAAAGGCCACATCCCTGGCCGAGCACGCGAAAGAAATTCTAAGGATGCCCCTAGAAGCCGAGGGGAAGACAATCTCCCGCGATCGAAGGCGATCCGTTCGATCGAGATCCTAATCAACAGACTGCTGATGAGAGTTGCAACGCCACGGTTATCGCGATTTGGCATTGATGCCTAAAGGCGCCACCTACAACACCACGGATATCCTACAACGAAAGATCGCCAAAGATAGCCGGGGAGGACGGATTGAAATAATAATTATTAAAATTACTTCCAGAGGGATTTTACATGTTTTAAGGATGCTTTCGGCTTCAGATATACAAGGCACAGTAATTGTTTTAATAGGTACGTCAAAAATAAAAGAGATTAAATACGAAAACATTTAAATACATCAAAATTATAACACTCAAGAGAAGGCTGAGATATACCTTGAAATGAGTATTTCGCTCTAACTAAAACATACAAGATTGAGCGCGACTACCGATCATTAACCCTCTATGGACGAGCGAGTCAAATTTGTTACGTTTCAAAATCATTAAATGCCTGCTTTCTGCAAGGCTTTTCCATTTAGTTGCTGCGCTAGACAGATTTGTAACGCTTCGGATTAAGCGTGTGGAATGTTGCGTCTTTTTTGGCGGTTTATCAAACAATTTCAATAGATGAATGTGTGACGCTATTCACTGACGATGGCGCGGCTAATGGAACTCTGAAATAAATAGTTTTAGCTGTCATATGAAGAAAAAATTGGGAAATATAAAAAAGGTACGTTATGAAGGTAATGTTGAAGTATATCTTGTGGAAGTATTATTATGCAGAGTTATATTTGAAATTAAATACATACAATACAAATACGTCACATTTCAAAATAGATGTTATTATCGTATCAACTGCATTTTTAAATGCTTAAATAGTACTTTTAAAAAACTAATATAGTAGCAGTATTTATTACACGCTGATGTTTCATAATTCTGTTCATAGAGGGTTGAGAATGGAGAGGGAGTGTAGAACCCGTCACGAAGTCTGTATTCTTCGGCAACAATACGTGAAAATGAGAATAAACATTCAATTTTGAGCAGAGCGCGAGTCACGACAGTAAAATGACATTAGGCGGGAGAGCCAAACACTTCTCCCGCTTTTCCCTTTGAACTCCACAGTTACGCCATTTCAATTGCTCAAGCCAGTTAACAATTCCGACTTTCGGATTTTCCTCGGTCAGGCGAATCTGGCGCGCGATGCTACTAGGATGAGGCGGCTCTCCACGCCCCACGGCACGTTTCAAATTGGATGCAGAAGGGAATCATTAGAAACATTCCTAAAATTAACTATGAACAGAAGAAAAACATTTTGATAGCTATGGCTGGCCCGATAAGATCAATAAGATGAAATGCAATCGTTTAAATGATGCGATTGTTTTTCAGTTCTACCAGAAAAATCGTTTCTTGGGACTTCATGCAGTTTCGCTTTACCTTGCATAAATTTATGTCACTTTCTACAGAATAAGGCATTCCCCCTATTATTGCTGCAACTAGTAGCTCGTTAAGGAGTGATATTAATTTAACTATGACATTCTCACTATCCGAATAGGAGGGTCTGCGTCGCGATCGAACACAGCATTCGCGACATCTAATAACAAAAGAAATACCCTCAAGTATTCTCGATGTCCTGCCATGCTTCAGAGCGTCTCCTGAAAAAAATTTGACAAGATTTCATCACGGCTTTGACAAAGAAAGATGCTTCATGACGGAACTGTGTATAACTGACCTACTTCACAGACCACAAAAATTACAAAACACATATTCCACATACACAGAACATATCAATATTCCAACATTGCATGGCAACGGCTTAGGTTTGAACGAACAGAAGACTTTTTGAAGACGTGGGTATGTTAATCCTTCGCCACATCACACATTTAGATACGACGCAGTCATCGGTATCATAACGTGAAGCATCAAATAGCTACCATGATTATTAATACAAATGTAATATCCTCAGCAAGCGATTACCAAAAATAGTTTGAGCATACGTATGAGCTGAAATTGAACAAGCGCCTGACAAATTTACGAAATATATCAGAGAAGGGTTATGAATGTTTGTTTTACACTTACAGGCTATAATAAAGGAACACTTTATTTCGGTAGAAGACAGCGACCATCGCTAATATACGCAACACAATCCAACTTATTTTTCATTTCAGCACCCTCCGTTTAAACAACTATGAATGAACATGCAACAAGCCAAAATAAAGGAGCGAACATAACTTTTCATGGAAGCTGAGAGCAGACAATCGCCCGCCTAACATGAAACCGTATCAAGAGTTGTCTCGAGCACAACATGCCGCGGAATCTTAGGCAAAGCGGGATACGTGAAATGATCCAAGATTGTTGGAGCGCGAGGGAAAAGTCTGGTTGTGTGACAAAGGCACGTCGCCAAATCACTCGCGAGAATCGACTTAATAGCGAAACGAAAATAGACGTGGCGAACTAGGCCGGAAGAACCTTGCGAGCTAAAATATAAACTGAATAATTGCGCCAGGTTAACTTTCTGAGTGGGATTCAGGAGGCACTTTCACTAGCACACTTTCGTTTGACACTATGAAATTACGACGGAAATAAATCGAAGGCGAATCACGTAAATATATAGGTATTACAATAAATTGATAGCAATAGATCCTCTTTCATTCCGCCATTGAAAGTTGAGGAAGCCACGTGAAAAAAGAATAAATTCATTTTTGGACATGTTTACACTTCACTGACATAATCTTCGTGATAACAAACGAATGAATTCTAATGTGAAGCAATTTCGTTAGGCAATCACGTAATTAGCGAATAAGACAAGAAAATTGCCAGTCGTGCTAGGAACGCCAAAAAAATAAACGAAACAGTTGAACGACCTTACAATCACGGAACGGGATGAATTGGTTGTTAAAAATGAACTTACTTCGAGCTAAATTTTTGAGTACTGGTCAATTAAGGGATGACATTAGGGCATGCGGTGGGTTAAGTGTGAGACCTAGCCAAGAATGGCACGAAGGTACAAAAGATGACAGTAAAATGACAATATTTAGACAGAAGAAAACGGACTCGACGACGAAAGCTGGACACAACTAATGCAATGTTCGGTGGAGTTTTGAATCTCTCCTGTGAAACAAATCAAAGGACTGGGAGGTGGGAATAAAAACTAGTAATTACTGCGGAATTCATTCATACAGCTTCTACATCTGGAACTGTGCTAAAAGGAACTTTTGACCATTCGAAATGAATTTCAATCACTTCCGTGAACTTCACAAGAAATGGAGCAAATTTTTAACGAATTCGCAATATCTACGGAATGAAGTATCCTCCAGTTCCGGTAGCATATCGACTTAGCGCAAAACATCGTCAAGCAACGCCAAGCATCGATTTTTACCAGACAATTGCAAGGAAGGGCAACTGATAAATTCACTTGAGAAATAGAGACATTGTTTGACGGCAGTACTTTAGCAGACCAATACTCAACAGCGCACTCACTACTTCTTGATTATAAACACTTCCCCACTTATAGGAAAGCGCTGGAATAGAGTTCAGTAAATTACCACATACAAGAAAAACAAGATTTCAAAGCTGTTGATTTACACAGAAAGGGCATTATATGCCTTCACGCAGTAAAATTGCGTCATTGAAATTTAATGCGGAGACTAGTAATCAGGCAAGGGGTCTACACAAACAACGCAAAGGTTGTTGGCACCACTAATTGCACGAAGCGGAGAAATTTCGAGCGACAATGAGTAAGAACAGAAAAAAACTAGAGAACTGGAGAGCTGACGTCAATCCCGCGCTTAAATTTCAATGGCCAGGAAGGACGTTAACCTTCCCCTTCGCATACGCTGAGTGTATGTGAAGCAATCGCTGCTACAGGAATACTCGAGAGCCTATCCAGCCGAGGGGGTAGGTGGGAAGGGAGGCGGAGGGGGCTGGGCGGGGGGGAATGTGATGGGAAAGGGGTGGTGAGGGGGAGGGGGCACGGAACGAACGAGAATCAACTCTGGTATGGAACGATGCCTTGCGAGCGGCGACGACTGAAATGGGAATTGGCAAATATTACTGAAGACGTTTTCACCTCATAAAATAAACAATCGCGCCGTGCTCTTGTATACGGGTAGGGTAAATAGTAAGGATGAACCCTCATGAATGACAATAGAACATGGTGGATTTTCTAAGCGCGTAAAGAAAGGCATTAGTCTTGGGCCCTTGTCACAACGCGGCTAAAATGATTGCAGAAACAATTAACTAATATAATCATCAATGTATTACACTTATATTTTTTCCCTTTTGATTCTCACCGATTAAAACCCGATTTACAGCAAGTAATACAACATATACTAAGGGATGCACACACAACCACTTCCGGGGAGGCGAAATATACAATCAAGCGGAACTAAAACCCACGGCAGAAGTAACAGATAAAGAACTTACCTCACCACCACCTTTTGATGTGGCCTACCATACACATCAAATATGGCCACAAAGATCCAAATAAGTACATAGACCTTTCAAAATATTTAAATACATACTGAGATTTCATTGACCTTCTTTCACTGCAAATATGTTAGTCTTTGACAAAGCCACACTGGTAATACGGCATCATTATACAGAAATAAAAAAATACACCAAGATGTTATGGCGTCTTAAACAACTATGTGCAAAACCTTTAGCAAATTGTCGTAACCTACTTTCGTAAATCTCGTATTTAAAATATTTTCTGCATTAGTTTTCATACTGTTATGTCTGTAGTGATTATTTTGTTATGTGTATTGCTTCTTTGTCTTGAAGGTGCCCCCGACAACAGGAATATGCCTTAGGGGTCACCTAAAGCACCTGTTAACTATTTTTGCTATGTGTTTATGTAACTCTTGATCATGTCAAGGGGCAATAAATTATTTTAATTAAAAAAACTTATAATAATTAAAAAATACCATTATTATAGAGTTCTTTCTGGGTATTCATACCCATAATTTATTATTTTCATAATAAACGAAGTATTAATATTGTGATGAATGCTCAAGATTCTCGTAGATTTCACATTAATGCGAATGAAAAAAGCTAAAATCATTGAATAATTGCGAATCATTTACCTAAACATGCAATAGCTTCATCGAGAAATCCGAGCGACCGTTGACAAACGAAAAATAAACAATGTATTTCGGTAAATGAATGTTTTATAATGGTTCAATGGTTCTCTTTCAAGTTCGCACAGATGAAAATGCGGACACAGAGGCATCTTCCGAGACTGAACCCAAAACCCCTCTTAGGACGGTGGTAACCAGTTCTCTATCAAGAAAGGAATTGGCACTGAAGTCATTCGGGTAATGGAAATGATTCACAATAAATAAGCTAATAACAAGGGCATGCACAAATATCCGTCAATACGAAAAGTTACTGCTGGCAAAAACAGAAAATAACGATATGATCACCATGAATCCACGTACATTTTCAAGTATGGCAAATACAAAGTAATATAATTAAGCATAAAAAGACGCACGAATTAGCACATTAGCACAACAGAAAGCAACTAGCACAAAAAGACGATTTAGCCTACAAAATCTAGCTTTTGTGCAGTGAGAGTGATTAATAAAATGCAAAAGATCGATGATGACGACGTTATTATGGTATCATTCATAGTTCCTCACTCTTGGTTGCTCATAATGATGTCTCTCCATTAGTACATAGATGAACATAGACTAAAATTCCTTCTTAGAGTCAGCTGGTTCATATTACAGCCTCCTATTTCCCTTTCTGGACTGAGATTAACAGCTGATTGCATCAAGCCTAAACAGCTACGCTGCGGATGCAGATTCGATGCATGAGTTGGTTTATAATTTCTGCAGAATATAAAAAATTAATTCAAGCCTCAGCAAATATTTTAATATATTATTATGAAACTATATAAATTCAATTGGACAAGAATCACCGACACTATACAGACAGAGTTGAATCTCTCAAAAAGATAATTTAAATAGAGCCAACGAAATTCAACTCATATCGTCCGTGTTAAGAATGTCAAAGAAGTTAAGGCGCTAGGTTTAACTGCATTCGTGAGATGTTACATCATTAATTGAACTAGTTTACTGAAAAACAAAATATTTCGACAACCTGTCTTCGTCATTAGATAGACTCGTATATCTAAGCCCATGCGTCCGTGCGCCGAAACCCAATATTTATGCGTTAACTAGTGGGAAACACAAAATATGCTATAGCTTCCCTCATTTCGCCTATATTCCGTAATCCGAAAAAATTACTGCATCAGAATCCAAATACTGAAACAATTTCGACATCTTAGACCGCATATTCAGTGTTAACGCAATTGGTATGGGGATAACAATTCAACGAGGAAAACCTGCAGCGATTTTCGTCCCGGATACGACGCCACCGCGAACTAAACCCAAGACAAAGCAGGTGGATTGGGCGAATCTTTTCGTCTCGTAGCGACGAAAATCACCGGAAAAGGGCCGACTTAATCGTCGAGCTGGCAACGCCGGGAAGTGAAGGCGGCGGGCTGGCGAGCGCGCTCCCCCCCGCCCCCCCCCCCCCGATCCTCCGTGGCGCAGCGGCGGTCGCTCCACCTGGCGGCCCGCGAGGACGACCGGAGGATGAGGAGCGTTGCCCTTCGCCCTTCCCCTCCACCGTCCGAGGACAGCCGGGGAGGAGGGCCGACCGCCCACGCCTCCTCTCCTACTGCCCCCCTCACACACAACACGCCGGATGGGGAGGAATGAGATTTGGGGAGCGAGATTTTTCCACACACATAACAGACACAATATTCGAATTTTATTTTCAGCATATAAGCCTCGGAACGGGACATGAAGTAATCATAAACATCTTTGTTTGAAGGTTTTCGCAGCGACTCTTTAGTATATTAAAGTTATACAGAGGCTACAAAAACAAACTCTTTCATTCTCCTGACGACGTTCTCCGTATGCAGAACGAAACGTTGAGTAAATTTAAAATTCTCAATACGCAGCGGGATACCCCGAATAACTTGAATATAGTAATCATAAACATATTAATACAGCATAGACTTTTTACGTAGCATCTTGGAGGCTTTAAATGCACATTTTTTAACGCTGTCACTGCTCTCACATTAGAGGGTCTAGCGGCGATTATATGAAAAGCATTGCAATGAAACTAAACGCAGTTTGAAAATCATTGAGAAAACTTACTCAACACACCGTCACATTTGTGACGCGATCTGAGAAAGAAAAAGTTCATTTTTTTGTTAAACCATTTTCAATAAAGGTTAAGCGAGGAGCCGTGCATGATCCCACGTAAAAGTGGTTCTATGTTTTGGCAAATATCTCGAAATAACACCGCCAAAAGTGCCAGAAATGTTGATTAAGAGATATTAGATATTTTTCTTCAAGATGGAGGAAAAATCGCTTAAGGTAGTGCGAGCGAGACAGTTCCCTAATCATAATAGAGACCAAATTCGATATATAAGTTATAATTTCACAAATTGTGAGACGAACGAATTAAATAGTGCAATAAAATAGTTTTACATGACAGCAATTGTAAGTAATCCAATGAAAATATCTAAAGTCTAACTTGACTCATTTTTTTCACGCGGTACGTTTGAAACTCCATCAAAACGGAAGGTTTATTGCGATCCCGAAGAATTTACCGCTGTGACAATAAGATTAATTTCCAAAAATAGTTGACAAAACACAAACTACACACTGTTGATTTTGTAAACGAGACCTAAGTGTAGGAAATGCCGCATTTTTAATATAAGGTCTCTCAGGAGTGCATACACGTACCATTTCCCATATAAAAGGGCTGGTATTTCCTGGCAAATATCTCGGAAAGTAATGCGGTAAAGAGTTGAATTTTTTTATGTCAATGGAATGGTGATATATTTTTCTTTAAAATGAAACAAAATTCATTGATTTCTAGGCAAAATGTTATTTCGCTCAAACTACCTTAACTGCATACGCAGTATGTCACTACTTTACAAAAAGTTCACACGGGTATGAAAACATGAAGAGGAATAAGATCTCGGGATGGAAAAGACGTTTTTAAGGCCGCTACAATAGTATTAACTACGTCACGAGCCAATCTTAACTCGGCAGGAATCAGGCCTTCGGTTTTAATTTAAATTCACCCTATTTGTAGGCTACAAACTATATATTTGCTCCTACGACGTTAAAAATTTGGTTCTGAGACGTGAAAAATTTCACGATTGATGGCCTGTCCCTGAACACTGCTTACATTTCACAGTCTCTCAAAATAAATGACATTCTTTCACACGTCCAATTAGTTTCAATGACATTTGATCGATGAAAGCCCGACTCTCATTAACCTTACCGGGAAGACATTCCCGTTGTAAGGTACGAAAATCAATTTCTGTGAAACCCACTAAAAGTGAACAAATCTGATTATTAGTTCATTTCTTACCTGAATAGCAGCTCGACCACATTTCGCCAGTCATGAGAGACAGTTCTAATTGTAAAATTATCTCAATTATCCGCATCATAATCAGCACTGAGAAACAGTAACACACACCTGTCGAATTAAAGCCATCCTTTAAAAATACAGGCATATCAATTCAACATTGGGCTTTTAATACACACATTTCTGAGTTAGCCATGGGCGATTATCTCAAAAACCTAACGCTAGAATGATACCTGTTGCACGCCTTTTAGTTGTCATTTGTCATAAGATTTTATGAATCAGTAGTAAAATTCAAAATCCAATAAAAGTGGGTATTTTAATGATTAACATTTCCATGAAACTTGGGGAACTGGAATACAGTTTTTTTTCAGAAATATTGTTTCGTAGAATTAAAATAACAATTCAACTAAGAAATTATTAAATACATACACGATAATTTAACCGTGAACAAGAGGAGCATGGCCGGCAAGGCTAAATATTTAGGGGGAAACTCAGAACTATGCTCCTGGCGTGGTGACTCAATGCAAAAAAATTCAATGAGAAACAGGGCAAATGGTTACCTACCGAAAATATCGCCGAGGGAGTGATGTAAAGAATGCAGGGTAGCAGAGGTTATAAACGAAGGAATAATGAGGAGCTGGGAAATAGAAGTGGAAGCTGGGTAGAGTGCGGCGTAAACAAGACCGAAGAGAGAGCGCGTTGCGGGCGGGAGGATAGAAAAGATGAGGGCGGTGTGGGCGAATGCAGGGGAAAGGAGGGAGACGGAATTGTAATGGGCGAAGGAGAGTCAACAATACACGAGGGGAGAGGGACGTCGCTCTGGGATGGAGAAGAAGAGGAGGGGAGAAATGGTTAGAAGCGGAAAGAATGCCGGGAGAGGGGGGGGGGATGAAGTAAGCTGGGAGGGGGGGGAGGAAAGGCCTTCCCGTGGTAGTAGTAGTAGTTTTGGTGTTGTAGGGTGCGCCGACGGCTAGGTCATTTTGCACCGCTACACAGTCCGTTGATTAAAAAAAAATAAATAATATTCATAATAGTGTACGCGTCAAATAGATTTAAACTATGGGTATGCAACTCTGAGAAATGGTGTACGCTTGTTGAGAAATGGATAGACATGGACAGAAAATGATATAAATGGACAGAAATGGTTAGAAATGGTTAGAAATGGACAGAAATGGTTAGAAATGGATATAAATTGACAGAAATGGTTAGAAATGGTCGGAAATAGATGGAAATGTTTTGAAATGGATAGAAATGGACAGAAATTGACAGAAATGGATATAAATGGACAGAAAAGGTTATAAATGAACAGAAATGATTATAAATGGTTAGAAATGGATAGAAATTGACAGAAATGGTTAGAAATGGTCGGAAACAGATGGAAATGGTTTGAAATGGATAGAAATGGACAGATGTGGACAGAAATGGTTAAAAATGGATATAAATGGACAGAAATTGATAGAAATGGACAGAAATGGATAGACATGGATGGAAAAGGTTAGAAATAGATAGAAATGGCTGTATGGAAATGCGGTGTACACTTGTTTTTGAAGTTGCGTACCCCTCGGATTTAGATAAGGAATAAAACAGGCGGATACGGTCAAATTTTATAAAAAAAAGTCCAGTCTCTTTAAGTAATAAAATTATACGGTTTAAAATAATAGGGCCATCTCCTAGAATGGATTCTAGATCTCCCCCTAAATTGAACCGTCTTCGCGCGTCCGATGTCTCATGCCAAGTGCCACGCCGTCCTCCGGGACCAGCGTACCAATTCGCAGCATTCTGCCTTCCCGTGGTGGTGAAGAAGAGGAAACTGGGACGACATTTGAATTAACGGCGCGAGAGGAGCGTGTCATATCCCGGGACATAAAATAATGTGAAATGTTACCAAAAACAAAACCGTAAAAATAATAAATTTTTAAAAAATAACTCCCCCGACAAGCTCCGAGATGAGCCTGGCGTCTCCTTCCCTTTCCACTGAATGACGGGGCGCCTCACGGCCGGTTGGCGCCACGACTTAAGAGCGAATTCTTTCCATGAAAGGCATTGTCACATTTTTAGCGACGGTGGTCAAGAATCACTGGGATTCAAATGAATCAGCGACAAATGTGCTAACTAATGCGCTCACTGCGGAAGTTTCGAAGTGTATGACAGGTGGGTAACTGCACACATGAAACTGACCAACAACTGACACAACAGCATCATGCTGATTTTAATTAGTTTGCAAATGAAACGTCTATGACCGGAATATCGCCAGAACCTTTAGGGAAATGCATCACTTATAAGAAAATTCACCAAGACTTCATAGGACTTTAGAAAATAACTAAACTACTAAAAAAAGTAACTACTACTACTAAAAACGAATAACCCAAAATATAACCTTGAAGTAAAATATATAACCTTGAAGATATTCTTAATCCGCCATCCACCTTGAAACTAACATGCTAATTTTTCCACGAAAATTGCAATAAAAATCTCGGGTCGACCCAAAGGATATTGATCAAGGAGTATCAGTTTCATTGAAAAAAAATTGAGAGTCCAATGTGTAGCATGCGCCTATAGTTTGCCTCTAGCTTAGCAAAACCATGTTTTTATTTTACACACAAATTACTAGGCTAAATTCTGGGAAGCGGTCGCAAACTGAGTAATTTCGAGTTCAAAAAAACTAAAATCCAGCAGACACGAGCAGAAAACAAAAAATATAAAAGCTCCAGTCTTCTCGACTGCGTAATCTAAACACTCCTCGGAAAAAAACACCAACGAAGAGCCAAAACTAACAAAAATACCAGGAGTAAACAAAAGATGGCCTCTTGGTTGAACTACAAGGGCTCGGGAATGTCCGCTAGAGGGGGCAGGTAATTCATTCCCCCGGCAGACACATTGGGAATTGCCCATCCGACGGTAGGCAGGAGAGCGACGGGCGGATTGAAGTGATCACACGTTTAAGGAGACACGATGCAGGAAGATCTTAGATGGGCTAATAAAACCTCGAGGGCGTCAAGCGAAGAGGTTAGCAAGTGGATGGCGAAGTGGGTAGTGGATGGCGAAGTGGGTGGTGGAAGCGACGGGAAAACAAAAGACGACGAGGAAAACGAGCGAAACTTTTAATTGATCGAAGTTCGAATGGAGGTTTTCCCAGAAGAAGGGATCCCTAACTGGGAGAATAGAGGAGTGGGGACGGATGTGCCACGACGATCGAATGTCGTCCGAGACGATTCGAGATGGAAAAAAAAGACAAAAGGGGAAAAGCGGGAGAGAAAGAATAGAAGAAGTCGCCGGAGCTCATCCTACAGGCGAGCACAACTGGGGGAAATTCGCGAGCCATGAAATTTGGTCCAAACGCCCCTCGAAATGCTCCAAATAATTTGCAAACCGAATAAAGAAACGACTATGACCGGGATATTGGCATAACCTGTAGGAAAATTCACAAGAACCTCATAGGAATGTTGAAAAAACTAAACTACTAAAAAAAGTCAGGCAAAACATACAGAGTGATCAACACCGAACGTATATCGAGTGAACCAAACGAAACGCCCTTTCTCGACATTTCTCTCAAGAGTGAAGAGGATATAAAAAATACACATCCAAAAAATAACCAAGAAAAATAACTACAAAAGAGACAACTAAGCAATATTATGGAACGATGGTATTGCTAGGACGTCTAATATAATCCAAAAAACAATTCAGATAGCATCAAGGAAACTTGAGCTCTTCGGCCATGTAATTTAACAAAATTATGTAAACATCTTCTCCATTCGCCGTAATTATGGAGGGAGGTTATGAGGGAGGAGAATTATGGACAGCTCCAATTGACTGTGAGTGGTCACTGGCGAGGAATTAACATTCCCGTAAACCACCAGAGGGGTTTTCTGGTTGAGAGACTGCGTGTGGTTGGTCACTGACGTTTCCGTTAAACCAACACAGTAAATATTTTCTTTCTCTTGACTCTCTTGTCAATACTTATGGAAATTGGAGAAAATTTTCACCTAATTTTGTTACATTCAGGTAGCGATAGCATACTCATTTTCACAGGTTTGAAATCCCCTGTTAATATTAATCGGCTTTTCTGACGGTGCTAAGTTATAAGTGGGTAAACACAAAAGCCAGCAATTAACGTAACCGAGGATTTTTCGGCGCATGACGTTATTTGAGGCCCACTCGAAATCTCCACCGGGTGTAACTCCGCATTGCAATAGACGACTCAAACATCGAAACGTTGGCAGTGGGAAGAGTATAGCCCACTGGAAATCCCGAATAGACCTCAAATACTTCAAATAATCATCTAGAAGCACAAATACCAGCCTTTCATACCCTTCTCGATCATAAACGCTTTTCGACAGCGATAGCAAGACAACGTAATAGCAATAATAAGAGACTAAAACTTATAGCTTTTAAAATTAAATTCCTCAACTTAACAGCCAGAAAATTTTTATCAACAGCAACAACATTAACGACAGCCAATGATGTCTCATTTCTCACCAACATGACTTCATAATCAATTTGAAGTAGGTCGGAGAACGAGTTTTGGAAACTGAGAAAGATGATAAAGGTCAAAACATAAAACTCAACCAAAGGAAAAAAACGACAAGCAGAAACTACTGACTTAAAAATCTTTTGATAAAGTCAATGCGAGGGTAAAAAAAACTCGGCGACCGAGAGCCCAGTGCGAAGTGACTCAAAATAAATTGTTGAAAATGTAATGAAAAGATTCACCCTAAAATACGCCCAGCATCCACAGAACTGACGTTCGTTCATTTGAAGGATGGCCTACGATAAACCTAAGGAGGCATCCATAAAAAAACAATTTATCCCCATGAAAATAATATTTACGACATTATACCTCCCTAACTCCGTGTTATTTAAGGAAGTGGCACCATCCACCCATTCCGTTTTCCACCTTTCAAGGAGTAAAAAAAAACCGTAAAAAAAATACTGAACTGCACTGAAATACAGCAGAAGTTCGCCAGTATCAAACGAAATTACCATGAAAGGCCTACGCATTTTACGAAATTGCGTTGCGATTTCCGATAGTGACATAACGTATCTAGTTCCAAAGTTCGACGATACATAGCGACACATACGACTCGTTACGCATTCAAGCAAAGGTCAGGACGACGGGGCCGTAAAAATTGAGCACGAACCCGATTTGATATTTCCTCCAAGGCTTTCCGAACGCGTGCAAAACATTTTGTTGGCACACGACCATACCCATGGCTCCCAAAGCATCCGAATTACCGGAGGAAGACGCGAACTGGTGAAGGTAGCGTAGAAATGCATTGGAATGAAGAAGAAGAGAAGGGAACGGGGCAGTCGCCGGTTGACCAGCAGCTGTGAAGGATATGAGCACGGACCACGAGGTCATCGCCAGTGCGTCCTTCACTTGTCTCCCCGCGGAGGCTGGAGAGGGAGCGGGTTGGGGGAAGGGAAAGAGTTTGTGGGGGTAAAAAAGCACGGCGGTTGGCACGCGTGATACTCGATACATACTGCCGACGTATGCGTTTCGTATTATCCCTGAACACGCATGGAACACAAATTACATTGTTCCTTGCAGGCAAGTTCGATTGCAGTCGTAACACTTAGGCGTTTCGTTTTAGGGCTTGTTTTTATTATTTTTCATGGTAGTCTTATTACTTAAATGATGCTCTTTCATTCATTGTAGCATTGATTTTGCTCGTCTTCTTGAATGTGATAGGTTTCTTTAACGAGAAAGAAAAAGGGGAATGCTTGGAAGCGTTCCCGGCTTTACTCAGGGGAAATTATCTGTATCAATGATGGTGCGAATAAAATTACTCAGTTGTTATTTCCTCACTCTTTCGATAAAAACCGACCATGATCACCACACTTTGTGTCATTATGACGGTGATAATAACACGAACTGTCGACCTTGATAATAACTAGAAGTGTTGAAACAATGGTCGGTTTGTATTTAAAAGTGTGGAGATTACAACTGAGCTTTTTTGGCACCATCATGGATAAATAGGGGAATGTGATGGAATGTATACTTCATTAAAGTGATTGGCTTTCACACTGCAGATACCAATCACGGAAAATTAAAAACAATTTCAGCGCTGAACAAATAATAACCTATGTCGCAACCGCGATTCGCCACGGGAAATAACAAATGTTCTACAATTTAAACTTATCCAACCCTGGTTCGTTTGAAAATAAAATCACTAAGCCAAGGAGGACACATTCAAGGATGAATTAACGATTTAATTTTCAAAAATACGACTTGAACCTGAGAGTATTAAAACTACGAATCAACGAAACCAACCGAAATTGCGAAGGACGCCAAATTAACTGCCAAAAACGCTTTTTATCAGTCAGAGCATCACTCACATAACCTCCATCACCGTCGGCATAAGATATCTATCGTTCACCTTTCTAGAGCATAAAATAGTTAAAACGTGGCCTTCCTAGAAAAAACAACCACCCATGATCAGGATGTGCGTGGTAGAAGATCACGCGACCGGCATCATCATTCACCGTTACATTGGCAAGCCGCATTCGAAGGTCAAGGAATCTTCTTAGGCGCCGCGGGACCATGAGATCAGTGGTAGCACGCATGCGACCGCAACATTATAACTCAAGTACTCATAAAGTAAAGAATTGAAAGTCACCGTCAATGAAGAACCACGTATAATAGCCAGTCTATATAAAAGCTGGCTGACTGACTACCTTAACGGAAAATTCATACCTTATAACTATCTCTGATGATATAAACCACAGGTTGGGAAGTAACCTTCAGCTAAATTAAATGAGCTCACGAAATAATGAAAATCATTCAACGCCGGCCTAACGTACACGAAAACCTTCAAGAATTCCCATTACATAGCCAAAATTATTTATACCTACCACAGAGAAAATCACAATCAATACTGTAACTTATATAGGACTCACGGAGTCCTACCTTCGACGTTGATGGTGTCGAGTTGGTATCACTGAAGCAGTTGATTCTCATTCCGCGCACCCGGGTTCGAATGTCTGCGTTAATGATGATCTTTCACAGAATACACTAAAAACTATTGGGTTTCAATGTGGAAAGCACACGAAGAGCAGTAGGTACTCCGTAGGCGGGATATGACAGTTAAATTATCCGCATGTCAATTTTCACGACGCATGTATGTACTCACGAGGATAAATCAATAAGTACAGATAAACAGGTTACTTAATGTATATATGCTCACGCATTCGCCTCAGTCGCCACATTTATACGAGGCAATTATGAGGCGAAATGTGTTCGCACAACTACTCACTCAAGATCGTACACTGAGCAAACATGCCTCAAAGAGTAGGCCCGTGCCGACACCGGGTTTCCATACAACCTTCCCTTACGTCTTGCAAAAACCTTACTTTATTAATCTACCCATATAAATGGCGCCAAAGACCTCAGTTCTCAGAGGATAGCATGGATATGATAATAAGAATATTAGTCATTCCACGCCTTTGGATTCCCTTAGCACGCACACGGGTCTCCGTGCACCAATAACCGGCTGGTGGTCAACCATCCGCGTGGCGCGACCCGCACAACGAGGGCAGCGCGCGCGAAGATGAGAGAGATAAGCGCGAGAGACAAACAAAGACGCATCGACACGCGAGAGAGCCTCGCTCTCGGGGCGACTCCTTCAAGACGACAGAGAGAGCCTTGAAGATGCGGACAAGAGACACTTTCCTGGAATGAACAGAGCTCTTTACGCGAATGGAACAATAGTAGAGGAAAACTGTGCGGCCAGCTCTTCTGAGTGGGACGAAAGAGCGTAGTCTTACAGGTGTCCAGGCGTCATCCGCGAGATGAATAAGACGCGTGGGTTATCCCCTCACACGGCGTCTTGTTCCACTTGGCTCAGCGCTCGGGGGGTCGCCCCCAAGGGACAGACGGCCAAGTGACACCCCGAGGAAGAGACCGCCCGCCTCCTCTAATGATAAAATACGCGCCTTGTCATTAATAATTCCGCTGCGATGAGGGACCGGCGCCACCGTCAGCAAGATGAAGGGGAGAAGAAGACGCGGGGCATGATTCGAATTTACGGCCGCCGTTCATATTCAACGACACCTGCATATTTAACGAGAACGCTGATAAGGGGGAAGTGGATTAAAATGCCAAATAAGCTACACGGTTCCTATGTATTCTCCGTAAGCTCTCCCGGGGGATGCGGTAGAAGAATTGCACGGATGCGAAGCGTTCACTGTTATAGTAAGTTTGCGACGTGAATTGTAGTTCACCATGCATGATAACATGAATCTATGTGGTAAACTTATATAGTCTCCCACGATCCTCGGTAAAATTGAGTCACAAATGACAGTAATGATGTCACGGGAAAGACGAACAAAATATGCAGACACGGAATCTACCAAGTCTACCACTACAAGTGTTAGAACACCAACTAGAAATAACGCGGCTGAATACAAAAAGCAGAAAACATTCAAACCACTTTAAATTTACATGACACGATGCTAAAAATAGAGCTTACCCACAAAAGACAAATCAAAATCAACTGACGCAAATGGACCCGCTAGTGTGTCACCTCTAAAATACAGTAAAGTTCAATATACACTGGAGCCAGAAACACGGTTCGATTATGCAAAACAATTATTTCTATTTCTACGAATCTTGGTGGACCAGTGAGCCGATACACACGCCCCCGATAATGTATTTGATCCGAATACTTAAACATAAGTCACATACTCGTATCAAAAAAGAAGGTTAACACCACATTACAGAAGGTAAATGCACTGCTTTACAAATGATTAATTCACCCACTAACGGCTCCGTATAATTATGTAAAAAACTACACCTATCGCACCATCTTTCGTCCTTCAATCATTTTTTTAAATTACCTTATTGCTTCCATCAATTTCGAAAAAAATATCGTTCAAGTTAATAAGGTCAACAGAGCTGTCCAGCTGGAAACCTTTAATGCATATTACAGACAGGAGATCAAAAGGGTATTCAGTAGAGCGTCAAAGTGCCTCCTGCATTTCTTTCTAAAAGGCGAAAATAAAACACATAATCAGAATGGTTACTGGAAAGTACTATTCAGAATCGTTTTGCAGAAAAATAAACAATTTCCAAAAATAAATCACGAAAAAATAATGCTCCCGTTTCATGAGACCTAGGAAATAAATAATAAGTGCTTTTCAGCGAGCTTCGATACAATGAGACAGCTATCATTTGCTGAGCCTCAAGTAAGAATATTAAGGCATTGATTTCAACAATTCCAAAAAAATGGTAGCATCCAAGGGGAATTTAAAGAACTTTTTCCCGCCAAACCGCTACACGCTTCATTAGACTCACCGAAACATGACGTGAGAAACAGAACACTCACGAAGCACTCGCCACTTCAGTGGACAGTTAAAATTAGTACACACTTCATCCCAGTCGCTGACACTGATATACAATGTGTGTTATCTCTAGAAATTTTATTTCGTTCGTTTTTTTTTCAGACGACAAAACGGAACAAGACGACCACAAGGATGATAAGCGTATCTTGGCTCCGCACCGCACAGCTGTTCGATGAACAAAACTCCCTTTCATGGCTCGACGGATCCGTGCCTCGCAACGCTGCAGAGATACGCGGGCGATTCAAGAAATTCAATCCGAGGCACTAAAAAAAAAGTATACACTTGAATGGCGCCATTGAAAGCACAGACACCCATAACAGATCCCTACGTTGACAAAATACCAACCGACAGCAACATTTTAAGTGCATGTAAAGGGGCTTGAGAGTTGCTGTTAAGTCAATAAGACGTAAGAGAAGAGTTTACACTTTGAAAGATAAGGGCTGCTTCGAGCAGAATTCGCCGAAGCGAAGCTTCTTGGAATGCAGCTCAATCCAGAATTAAAAAAGAACACATCACCACGAGATAACATTTTAGCATGAAGAGCAACACCCATGTCAACAAGCATGTACGCTGATCAAGTTATAGACTAGATTTTCACGCTAATTACGTTCCAAATTTATTTATTTTCACTGCCCCGAATACAGCACACTAGGCCATTTTACGTCGGGTGTACAACAGTAACAACGGACGAGAGACAGACACCCATGTCCTAGGCAGATAATATTCCACCCAGGCGGGACTCGAACCCGCGACCCTCGGGTTAGCAGGCGAGGACTTGACCCCGCCGCCACCGGGGCCGACGACAAAATTGAAAGAACGAAAAAATTTAAAAGACGAAAGTGTAACAAGAACTGCTTTAAATAGATTGAATAAAAAGTACTATTCTGAATCTGTTATGCAGAAAAATAAACGGAGAATTTCCAACAAGAAATCACGAAAAAATAACACCACCGTTTAATGATACTCAGGAAATAAAACATGATGCTTTGCAGCGTGTATCGATACAATCAGATCTCTATAATAGATTATCACGCTAATACCCTCCTCAGCTGTAAAAAGAACTTCTTTAAATGGACAGCTAAAATATTTTTAAACATATCTTATCCCTTGATTTTAGGACGTTAAAAAAAAGGTTTGAATTTATGAACCCAACAAAAGACTCAAGTCCTATTGACTGAGTCCACCACTGAAATCATACTTATGGAAGATCAACCAATGCATTTTTCGTACACGGTTCACTGATTCACTTCACTGCAACAATGAACCCGGCACACAGAGATGAGAGTTTCAGAGAAATTTAGAGGAGGAATTAGGGACAACCGAGTAACACAAACGCATATCCATGTTATAAAATGAACGGGTCAGAAGAAATATATAAAGATAAAACCTCAATGGCGTTACCATGACAGTACTCCTTTGCTAGGGAAACTTCGGAGAGTCAATCTACCACTGACATAAAGGCAAATATGCAAAAAAAAACCTACGAGAGTTAACGTGCGAACGAACAAATACGTAGAGCAAACGCAGCGACGGCTTCGCGCTTGGTTATCACAGAATAAAAAAGCGCCACTGACGTCACCTCGCACGCGACGACCAAAACCAACGAAATGAAGACCCGAAAACGAATGACGCAAGATTACGCCCCGTTCTCCTCCTCCCTCCTCGTAGACCCATCATTGAGGCGAACTGATGGGGCTCGGGAAACAAAGAGAGCGAGAAATGAAAGAGATTACAGATGCCACAGCATCCATTCATGAGCGAGTTCTGGTAGTGAATCGTAAAAAAAGACGCGAATAATGTACGGTTGACTCAGCACGGGACGATCAAAGCCAGTTACGGACTCCTGCGAGTGAGAACAACTCGTAATACGAAAGCCACAGAAGTCACGCGATGACGTCTTGAGTGGATTCGAGAAAAAAACAACCCGTAAGCATCTCCATTTCAGCTATCACATCAGATCGGGCGGATGATTCCCGAAAACGTAATACATAATTACACACAATGAGGCGTCCTCGAGAGATATAGATAGAGGGGTAAGACCGTATCATTAACGAGAGCTGACATATTCCTACAAAGCGATGGCCTTTCAACATCACCACTATTCCTAGGTTTTCCCGCTGGGCTCGGCCTCTTGTGGCACATTTTATGTGACCTACCGGGTTAGTAAACTGCAAAAGCTTTTGCGAACAATAGAAAACATATAGAGACGGAGAAAGATTGTAATCTTGACTGCGTAACTGCGACGGAGCAAAAGGAAATAAAGTTTTAACAAAACATAGCCCAACACAAATTCGTTCAATATCGATAGTATTCTTCCTTCTATACAGGTCTTCGCAACCGAAACAATCCCGCCATTTCTGTCCTTATTTTAGTGTATTCTCTACAAGCAGAGCAGAGGATGTTCAACATTTTTGATGATTTGCAGTGCATTTGTGTTCGATTTGACGGCTGGCGCCGCATATTCGCACATTTTCTTGGGTGTGCAATGGTGGTAAATGCTCAGGAAGAACATTAATGGGTACCGTAGAGTGAAAATGGTTGCGAAGACACATATCGATAGAGCTACGGATATATCGAATCGAACGACCCCGGCCCTGAAGGAATCACTACTGCCACTGTCGTTTTCTCATGTCGACTACCACAACTGAAGCTCCTCAACTCTGGAGGAGATTCATACTATTTGACCATGAGAATAATTTTTGGTAAAGCCATCCCTCGTGTACAAAGGTATAAAATAATATGAACATCGCAGAAAAAAATCGGCGAGGCAGCAATTTATTAAGCAGCACTAAATTTACGCCCAAGGACCAAACCGATCGTTCAATTCTCGATCAGCACAGGAGGCATCGAAGGATGAAGTCGCGAGGATTGTTGAAAAACCACTTTCTATTTCGTGGCCACAGACTCATAGAAGGGAAATGGACTCAATTGTGCGCGAAAAATCATTTTAATTTACGAGGGTTCCAAGGTCAATTTTAGCTGGGTGAGATACTTTTATCATATCCATATCCTCCCGTTCAATAAATCTTTAATTAGATTAAGAACTACTCCTTATCATAAGAGAAAAATGGCCTATAAAAGAATCATTTCTAATAAAAGTTGTTCGCAAGGATTATTACATGATGGCACTCCATGGATCAGAAGCATGTACCATTGGAATATCTGACCAGAAAAGACAAGAAGCCGTCGATACCTAGTGCTGGTGTAGAATACTGATGATAAAATTGACGGACAAAATAAGAAATGATGAAGTGTACAGAAGAGTAGAAGAGGAGAGGACCATACGGAACACCATACAGAGAAGAACCAAATGGATTGGACACACGCTAAGACATAATAGATTTGTAAGGTATGAAATGGAAGGCAAAATAGCGGGAAAAGTCCCCAGAGGAAGACCCAGGAATAAATCCATGGACCAAATACCGAGGGAAGTACATAGGAAGATATTCCAAAGGTAAGGGAACTAGCATTAGATGAGGAAGGGTGGATTGCTGAGTCAACCAATCTTAGGATTGAACGACCAAAGAAAAAAGAGACCAGTGATTTAAGGCACCAGGCAAAAAATACTGGATCACGATCACGCGTTCTCTCTCATGAGCACACTCGTACAAGTATATTAGTTGAGCGGTAGTGTAGGTCATTAATTGTAGTGCTCCCAAATGGATGTTTCTAAATCTACCGCGTGGTGTGAACACCATGTTTTGCATGTTCCATGCATGACTCTTGTACTACGTTTACGCAGTTGCACTATAGATTAACTCAAGGTTCTGAAGAATTGGTAGCATACTTATAGTGCAGTGCATGCTGGTGAAAGCTGATTTGGCACTAAAGATCACGTTGGTGATAAATCACCCCCCCTGCCAAACATCATTGAGGTTGGTTGCAGCGTAAAAATTTCGATGTAGAAGTAATGGAGATACCCAAGGTAGGAAACGCTTCTCCAGAAGATGCCACACCAAGAGGGGAAACGGAAACAGCAAGCATGCGAGAAAACAAAAGTGTAATATAAATACTTTTCGTGAAAAAAGGAAGAACATTAATGCAGTCGTAATGAGCGCGGGATGAGAGTCCACCGTGACGCGCGCATCGGCACCGCAGTCTTTTGAAGCGAAGGCGGATGTCGACGGCGCTCTCGCTAAAGGGCAGGAAAAATTCCACCCGCGGGGGGTTAAATGGGGAGGGAGGGAGGGGCATCAAAATTCTGGAAATTCACGCGCCGCCGGCCACGCACAAAGCGAGGGAGGGAAAAAGAGGAGGCAGAAACGGCTGAAGGGAGGGGTGCGCACGCAAAACAAGAGAGCGCGGTAAAGCGTCCCACCGTCGCTCCAGTCGTGAAAATCACGGCCTAATTTAAATCCGGGAGAACAAGAGCGGCCCTGGGGACGGTGTTATTAGGGGCGGCGAGGGGGTGGCGGGTTAGGGTGCCGTGTTGTCGTTTCCAAGGGGGGCGGGCCCGCTCGCACAAGAAGAGGCTAACCTCAAGAGCGTGGGAACAGCATAACCTCCCTCGGCGACGAGGACGACAGGAGGTCTCGCCACCCACGCACGTTCGCACGCGGACGCGCACACGAATTTTACACGCCGCAGAGAGAAGATAAGGCCGGTGAGTGGCTGCTCGTTTGGGAGGAGGCTGGCGGCGAGGCTGGGATAACACCTGAGTGACTTACAAGAACAAGGGTGCCACTGTCTGGCGAAAGGTTAAGGAACGAAGGATGCCGACAAGCTGGCGGCTGAAACCGCTCACACTCAAGGAAAATGGCACAACAGCGAAGGAAATATAAAACGAGGTGAACTGAGAGGAAAGACTTGAGAGATGGCCTTCAATAAGACGTATGACCAGAGAGATTATGTACCCGTAATCATCACCATCCAACCTCGTGCAAAAATGATAAAATTTAATTTATTTTCACAATCAGGAAGTTTGAAATAATTTGGTTTCTGTGACGTGAAACAAGCTTTAAACATCTCAGACGCGATTTTAGATCACAATAACGGCACACTTATGAGCGCGTATTGGAAACAATTGATAAAAAAAACTACAAACCACAAACAGACTATAAAAGCCGATAAAATTTGGAGTATAGGGAGAAGTAAACCAAAGTAACGGAACTGACACACCATTTAAATTATTGTATTAAATATACTTGTAGTTTTGAAAACTTTTAATTCACTCTATAAACTCTAGTCTGCCATAGTTTTCATAAAGAAGTGTAAATCGATATGAATAATCTGAAAATAACACGCAGTAAAAGAAAGCACGATTCCGTTCCGGGGCGGATGGAGCGTAAGAAAAACGTCCACAGCAAAGAGCCAAGAGAATTGTCAATCGCTCGAGGGAGCAAAGCAAGTCGATTCACTTAAAGAGGACAAAAACTTTTAAATGCGATTAAGTGGAGGTGTGACCATTCCGTCGACAGTGAGGCAGACGTCGCGAGAGAGCAAGCTGGAGAAAAACGAAAGAAAAAAGAAAGCATGAAGCCTTGTAAACCAACACACACACTCTCTTCCTGACCTATAGGACTACACTCCCCCACCCCAATCTTCCCAACTTTCGCCCGCTTATGCTAAGCCCATGACGAAGAAAAAGCATTAATGGAACGATCCAGATACCACGGGAAACAGTGAATATTCCTTCGTCTCGCAACGACCTAAGTTGACGTTATACCACCGAATCGATCTGGAAAGCAAACCAGCAACCGAAACAGGATTAACATTAACATCATGCTTGCGTGCAGCATAAAGCTTTCATTGCCAAACTGAATACAAGATTTAATCTCAATGGAATACCACATAACGACGAATCGACTGCCATATTTTCGGCCCCGGTGGTGGCGGGGTAAATTCCTCGCCTGCTAACCCGAGGGTCGCGGGTTCGAGTCCCGCCTGGGTAGAATATTATCTGCTCAGGACATGGGTGTCGGTGTATGTACTGGGTTGGGGGAAGAGGGGACGGTTCTGTCCTATCCAACTCAGGATAAATAAATACGAGTAATAATATATGATGCGAACCGCATTTAGATATTGGGCCAACAAGTTTTGCGATTACTCAAAAGAAACATCACATCTGGGCACTCCATCATTTTAAGCGACGCCAAGCGACTCCTGCGATCAATATACTACCTCTATAGCCTTAATCGATTGGATACTTGCGCTTCGGATCCTCAGATAAAAGGGCTAATGACAGATTCATCCGCATAACTCACGTTCTCACAGTCATATCCCCGCTGTCCGCATATCCTCGTCAGCGAAAGACTCCGATTTAAATATCGTCCCAAAAGAGGACAAGAATAGGCAGCAAGCATTTGAGATGTGGGTGTGGAGAAGGATGGAGAAGGTGAGGTGGACGGAAAGGAAGACTAACGAGGAAGTGCTTGTGATGGTGGGCGAGAAAAGGAAACTTTTTAAGGAAATTCGAGATCGGCAGAGTAGGTGGCTGGAGTATGTAATATGGGTTAATCAATGTGTTATAGAGGGAAGGATGTTGGACAAGCGGGGAAGAGGAAGAAAGAGAATAGGTTTCATGGACGAGATGAAGAAGGGTAGATCGTATGCTGAGGCGAAAAAGGTTATACTAGAGCGAGATAGGCCAAGTAAAGAGTAGAAAACCGGGAGGAGATATTCCGACATTCAGCAAAATTTACGTTAACCGTTAGAATACTATATAAAATCCTTCACCTTCTCGAATATCTTAAACGTTTGGGCACCAGCGAGAGATGTGAAGACGAATAGAGAAGCGACATCGATTGCAGAACACCCGGGATGAAAAAGCGAAGGCGACCCCCAATGCGGAGTTGCCCTGTAATTTGCCTCTACCCTCCGTCGCCCCAGACTTGACTCCGAATCCGGAGCGAGAGACAACAGACGCTACCGACCTACCCCCTCACCCCCCACTCTAACCCCACCACCAACATCTCTCCTTACCCCACCCCCTCTCTCTGCGCGAGCTACAAGAGCGATGGAGAAAGAGTTGTAATGGCTGTTCCCGTCATAGCCCTCTCGGAGTGGCTCCGTACACTACCTTCCCCCAATACGCAAGCAGAAAACTCCTATCGCTACCATCATTCTTCCTTGCACTAGTCTCCCGACACGCGCCGTCGCCCAAGCAGAGGTGTGGATGTTAAATCATTCAGGTGTGGACGGGGATGGGACAACATTTTAGTATGCAGTATGAAAAATTCACAAGGAAAGCCTAATTTGTGTACATAAAAAGGAAACATCCTTGGGGGAAAAGGTCTCAGTAAATGTTGTCTCATCACCGTCAATGTATTTTAGGATCTTAATTTGAACAAGTAACAAGAAAAATCAAGTCAACCGTAGAGAGAGTCGCTTGACTGGACAGAATTATCAAACAGCATAAAATCTGATTCATCTTTTTTTTATTCTACCGGTAAAGGTAGGTTTTGTCGAATGTCAGAGAATCTCCTTCCGGTTTTCTACATATTTAGTGGCCTATTTCCCTCTATTATATCTTTCTTCGCCTCTGAATACGATCTACCCATCTTCATCCCGTCCATGAAACCTATTCTGTTTTTTCCCCTTCCCCGCTTGCCCAACATCCTTCCCTCTATCACACTCTTCAGCAACCCATCTCCCTTTATTACATCTTATTCATCTTAACACGACTAATTTACCATACTTAAAGAGTACAATTTTGTACTTTTCACAGAATTTTATTCGGGATGGTACGATGCGTTTCACCGACTTGCGGCATCATCAGGTACATAGTCGGTACAAGGTCATAAGGTACAAGGCAAGTCGGTGAAACGCGTCGTACCATCCAAAAGAAAATTATGTGGAAAACTACAAAATTTTATTATTTGAGTATGGATATTATAAACTATAATGAAGTGAACCCTTAATCTGTGGAGTGTATATGACTAATTTACTGTAAGTCAATGTCACTTATTTTACCTTGCTGTTGGTGCCGATCTAAAAACTTGATGAAAGACCTAGATGAAATTTAACTGAAAAAGGAACCACTCCAATACGCCCTGTTTTATCCATCACTACATTGCTTTATTAAATTAGTACTGGCAGTAAATAAATTAATCCTGAAAGTTCCAACCAAACTGATGGAACACAAAATATCCATGTGGTCCGACAATGTTGCAAGCCAGCAACCAAGTATAACATCAAACCAGAACACCCTCATCGTATTCCACGCGGCGAGACTATCACTCCTCCGCGTATTTCAACCAAATGACAGCGAATAGTCACCCCAGGAGGTCGGTGAAGATGAAACGGGCAACCTGTTTTATGACATGAGTCGGGGGGCTTCCTCGCTCTTTCACTTCCGAGGCTTCTTCCATTTCTTTAATCGAAATTTCACACTACCACGCCAAGTTTGCGAGTATTTCATTTCTTCGCCCAGAGCGAAACTTCTCTCGTCCCGAAGGATGCGTCTCTTAGCAGGCACGGGTAGACTGAATGGAACTACCAAAAAAGCGAACATAATAAAAATTTATGCTTGCTGAAGCTCACTTCATTACGTAATTTCCATGCTTTAATCTTCCTTATGGCTGAGTGTCGACGGCGCAATACAAGAAGCAGAGGCTACCTCACGTAGATTAACGCCGGCAATAAAAAAGGAAGGAAAGCGTGAGCTGAGTAACGAGGAAGACGAAGTAGAAGTACAGAAAGGAACGAAAAGTGACAGGTGGCGGTGATATAGAGAAGTAGTCCAGAATACCAAATACGAATTCATTACACATAGTAAGGTGACGACATGACAAAGACCCTGATTGTGGGGGAAGCTTGGTGTGCGAGGAAGGGGAAGGAAGATGATAGCAATTTCGGACGACATAAGATTGAGAAGGTTTGATAAAGTTACTCTCGGAGCGTAATAAGCTGATTGCAAGTGTAAATACGCAGCCATATGCAGGACGGTAATCTTGAAGAGGATAATTCAAGGATTTATTTAAGTCTCCTACCAGTAAAGGTAGGTTTTGTTGAATGTCAGAGAATCTCCTCCCAGTTTTCTGCACTTTCAGGGGCCTATCTCCCTCAAGTATACCCTTTTTCACCTCAGCACACGATCTACCCTTCTTCATACCATCCACGAAACCTATTCTCTTTCTTCCCTACCCCGCTTGCCCAACATCCTTCCCTATATCACTCTTCAGCAACCCATCTCCCTCTAGTATATTCTTTTTCGCCTCAGCAAACCATCTACCCTTCTTCATCCCGTCTATGAAACCTATTCTCTTTCTTCCTCTTCCCCGCCGGCCCAACATCCTTCCCTCTACCACACTCTTCAGCAACCCATCGCCATTTATAACACCCTTCAGCCATCTACCCTGCCAATCCCGGATTTCATTCTGAAGCTTCCTTTCCTCGCCCACCATCTCCAGCACTTCCTCGTTAGTCTTTCTTTCCGTCCCCCTAACCTTCTCCATCCTTCTCCACACCTACATCTCAAATGCCTGCAGCCTATTCTCGTCCTCCTTTCTGAGGGTATAGGATATGACGGCCAAAAAACGCATAATAAATCGGCAGAATACAACATTTATTGGTAGAGCACCAAATGAATGATTCATTCCACTTTATAGCCGAGTGACGATGTCACAAGCCGAGTGGCACCGGTCAGATTTCACGGTGGTGGTTCAATAAAAAGATGTTCACAACCAGTTAGGCCGTTTGATTAGGAAAAGTGCAGCTCACCACGGTCAGTCTCGTTCCTTCTGGTACCGTGGCGAGTTATCCCGCAAGATACTTCACCCGGACTCATCAAGAGAACTCAAAATCTAATGCAGAGGGGATAGGGAGGGCGGCGTTTAACGAGGAGGGATGAAACGCGAGACGGGGCGAAGTGGACCAGTTCATCGGGATGGGATGCGAGACTGAGCGCATCCGGAGGACTTGGCAACAAACATCCTTTCCCACGAGCCTCCCCACCAACCACCCCTTCCCAACTGGTTCCTCCCATTACCTCTTCTTACCCCGCACCACCCCGCTTCTCTCTCTCTCGCATCCCTCAGGAGCATCGCAGCCATTTCACCCTCGGTAGGTCGCTCGGTTGGCCAAAGGCGGTCTACAGCGCCAACCTCAACCCCCTTAACCGAGTCTACTCGACCGCCCCAGTGAGGAAGGCTGAGGCGAATTATTTCCTCGCTGCGGTAATCTTTTTGGTCTAGGGAAGCCGCCGATAATCTTGATGTATGTACGCACGTTGAGACGGCGGGCACTGACTTGCTTACTTGCTGAAGGCACAGACCTTTGTTCTAGGTTTGTTAGCTACGAGTGGATCACGCCTGTTTACTTCCATGAATTATCTCCCTCCGGAAAACGATCGAATACCCAAAATTCCCAATGGACGTTATCACAAGGTCCTTTTTCGGTTGGTAATATTAATTCACAGCCGTTGGTTATTTTAATTCATTCGCATGGGTAGCTTAATATGTTAGAGCACTCGGCGCGAAATCGAGGGATCTGGGTTCGATTCCCAGTCCAGGCGAATGATTTTTCAACTGTGAATTCCACATAATTGTGTGAACACTAGCGGGTGACTCCGTTAAAGTTACTGCGCGGCTCGTTCTGTGGTTCTTTGAAAATGTCATAGTCGTTTACTGCGAACGGAAGAAGGGGCTGCATTTGTTTGAAGAGTCATCTGGTGCCCATGGCACGTAAGAGCCCATTTTCATTTCATTACGTGTCATGTGATTTCATTCGTAATTTTCCGCTATATACCCGCGCATGCGCCCACTATAAAACTCTTACAGGAGAGATTACAACGAAAAAGACCAGAATACATCAAGGGGGCATCTAGGAAAGGAAACTATTAGAGTGACGTAGGGTAACCATTGACTATGATAGGAATACAGGGCTGCAGTGAACTAGTCTTTGCAGCCGATAACAGACACCCAAAGTATTCAAGTTTAATCATTCCGCAAGGTAGTGGCAGCTAACAGAAGGGACGCTGATGGTTAAATACATTCCAGCTGTATCCATTCAGTGCAATTTCTTTTAAGGGGAGAGAGGAACGACACTTGCGTCGCGGGGGCACAAACATCTCGAATAATCACAATAAAGTTACACCGTGACAGCCAGGGATCCAACCTAAAATGCGACGACTTTCCCACGCGATAATACTTTATCCCAAAAACTCAAGCAGCACTGCACACCCACTACTGCGCCCCAGGTTGGCAACTATAATGCATCTCCGCGCGACGGGAAAGCAAACACATTATGTACGGACGGGGCCCGGGTTCCGAACGTTCGCTCCGAAAAATCAGGAGACATCTACATACTACCCCGCAAGCCGTCTCAAAAGGCGTGTGGCGGGGGTGTTAGGGCACCAGCCGTCAAAAAAAAAAAAGTTCCGCCTAGCATTTATTAAAGTCCTTAATTGTTCGGGGGAAAAACGAATTCCCATACCTATCCGTTCGGCAAATTATCTCTCAATTTATCGATTCTGTCGGATCTGGAAATATAATGTGGTTCTAATATGATGTTCTCCGTGTCGCTCTGAAAGATATCCATTCTCAATTGCTCAAGCAATCTAAGCCTAGCGCGTAGCCTCCGAGTCTCTAGCGGCTCCCACCCTAAATCATTCAAAATCTGTGTAACGCTTTCTGTTCGGCCGTAGCAG
Organism: Ceriagrion tenellum; assembly: GCA_963169105.1. Classification (NCBI taxonomy): domain Eukaryota; kingdom Metazoa; phylum Arthropoda; class Insecta; order Odonata; family Coenagrionidae; genus Ceriagrion; species Ceriagrion tenellum. The sequence continues at coordinate 45,579,032 of OY720637.1, forward strand.
TTTTTGACGAATCGCGCAGCTTTCCTTTGTATTTTATTAAGTTCATGGACTAGGTCTTTCTCCGCCGGATCCCATATGCTCGCTGCATATTCAAGGTGTGGCCGGACGAGTGCGAAATAGCACCTCTCTTTCACTTTTTCATCCGAAAATCTTCCCACAACACGCTTGACAAATCCTAGCTTCTTCAGGGCTCTCCCACAAATATTTCTTATGTGTGCCCCCCACGATAGGTTCGAAGTTATCGTAACTCCCAGGTATTTCACTTCATCTGTCGCATTTATGCTAACGCCATCCACAACATATACATGGGGATAGTTGGACGACCTACCCAAGAAATGCACCGCCGTGCATTTGCTCGAGACATGAGACAAAGGATCCGAAATATGTTTCTCCTGCTAAAAAATACACTGGCACTCCGAGAGAAGGAAGGTGGGTGGGTGGGTGGCGAGGGAACAGAACGAAACAAAAGAACGCCGAAACGAACGAAGGTGGCCCTCCAGAGGAAATTCCCAGAGCAGCACTGACGGCCCACGCCTCTGGCCTTGAACACGGGGGGGGGGGGGGGGGGGGGAGAGAGCATCGGCTCGCAGATGGATGGTTTCCACTGTTTCCGCCAGGCGTCGCCGTCAGCGACCTCGAAAAAAAGAGAGGAAGGTTGTGGGGGATTCTCCCAAGGCGGGAGGCTTCGGCTGAAAAACTGTCGGGACGCCCCGCCAGTGATTAGGCAGTTAAATCACGTATTTACCGAATAGTTTGCCCTTTTAAGCCGAGTCCATGGAGGATGGGGAAAAAATAAAACACGACGCGAGACAATCGATCCACGCACGGAGTGAATGTCGTTCGAAGAGATTTCAAACACGAAGTACATTTCGAAAAACGAATCCAAAACCTTAAAAAAGAAAACTATCCATCGGAACATCCCAACTTGCGCCCCAAGGCTATGCAAAGAATGCAAATGAGCGACAAAACGTTTCCTCATATTCAGTGGGTTTTCGGAACATGAGAAACGCTATCTGAATCTTGAACGTGATTCGACAACATTCTGGTCTTCTGAACTAGCAGCTATTCCAAGAGACGTAATTCAAGTAAAATTCACCATTGCAGAGGAAAGCAAAGTCAATAAACTTCTGAGGAAGAGAACTAATAGATTCCGTCCGCAAATCCAGGACCTGAGAATGTCATCGTAAGATAAGGCAGCATACTATTCTTCATCAAACGAAGAAGGATTAACCTAAATCAGAACGAAAATGATCCCTATCGGCAAATAAATGTTCACATGAGAGATAAACACTCATGGCTCACAAAATTATGGATCGAAAAAAAACGCAGTGGGTCTTGAACTATAAACGTTCACTGCATTAGTATCGCGATCAATCACTGCACTATCAAGATCAATCACTTCGATATGAATATGTAAAAACAAAAAGAGTCTAGGATAACTACAACAATTTCATCAAATGACGCGATTCATTCAGTACGATATCGTTACAAACCATACGTATTAGCTGCTGGCGAAACTGGGAATAATTATCCAAGTAGTTACGAAAAATTGATTTCTCGTGCATATAAATTTTGGCGACAAGATTTGTGAACATCTTTTTTTCTTGAGGTTGAAGGAACTGCTACCCAAATCGCGTTTCTGATAAGGCCGGTTATAAAAATTAAATGACAAAGGCAACTCATTAAGTTTCCCCACCCAATTTTACGAGTTCACGCTCCAAGGCTAACGCCTTCGAAAGAGACTCCCCCATACCTCAAAACTCTCAGGTAAACGGGCTCGAACAAGCCGGCAGATTGAAAGCATTGTGTCCACACGAGCAGAGACCGCATCTGCGAAGAAGCGAGGGCAATCGCGAAGGAGAGAAACTTCGAGAACTCCGCCTCTTTTCAATGGGAATATACTCTCGGGCGACGAGCAGCCCGGAACGACGACTGGAAAGGGGAGGAAGAAACCAAAGGGGATGCGCGTCGAAGGATTCAGTTCTTTCCCGCAGCACTAGGGGCGAGGCGGCCAAGGATGAGAACTTTGCGGGGGAGAGGACACACAAATCAATAAGGCCCAAACAACGCATCTCCCAACACCCTCACAGAGGACCCACACAACAGAAAATGTAATATACCACCACTTTGAACGACACTGAATTACATAGAGTTCGCCCAAAGTTGACAGCTGGCTCTTACTTTAAAGTGAAGCACAACGTGCCAATACTGCCACCCTTACGATGCCAACATGTCACGAAAACCCTCCTTCCTTAGAAAAGGGTAATATTTTCATTTGACTTGCTCGGTAATATTTACCAGAGAAGGCAAATGGATACATTCGTGTAAAGCCCTTCGGCCATGCTCGTCTATTGAGAGACAAAATCGCGCGAAAGTTAATGCATACTACTCAGGAATCTATTTAGCCGTCGGACGCCAAACTAGATAGCACTTGGATCTTTCACCAGTATGCCGCAATGCCTGCCGGGCTATCATATACATGAACTTATGAGGTGAAAAATATAAAATAAATACTTACCACCCTGGGAAGGTATCGATCATTTAATCCCGCTTGAATGTTAATACACTCAACAACGATAGAGGAACAAAAAGTTGTCACAACCGGATTTTGAAAACTATCACAAGAATCAAAAGCTGGCTCTTAACGCCTCGGAAATCTTCAACCCATTTCCTCACGCAAATTAAACATGGAAGTGATTAATTTCCTTAGAAGGAAATGAACATAAAACTTCTGAACACCTATGATGAACACCAAAGAAGTGCATTAATTTTGATTAGAATATTTTTTCCGACCACGGAAGCCAGGTATGTCTTATGAGGCCGATGCAACCCAAAGGTTGCGGGCTAAAATCCAACCTTGGAAATGCATGCCGCGATATTTTGAATTTAAATCATCGGTTAGACTGTGCGATACAATCTTCACGGTAGGCACGTCAAAAAACCCATGCGAACTACAAATTCCAAATCGAAACCATGTTAGAACTTAAAAAAAACGGGCAGAGTTGCCAGCAAGGCCTCCGGATTTCGCACACTAACATCACTGCCCTGACTCACTGCGCACGCAACGAGGGGTCGTGTCGGGTCAAAATTAAAACGAAAGTCACCGACGAGGGTCATCGACGAACGCACAATGGCCACCAAGCGTGCAGCCGGCAAAGAAAACGAGCACGGCACGGGAAAATTACACAGGCACGCACTCAGGGTTTGCGAAAGATGGCATTTATCGTCGGCCGTTCGTCCCGCGCCCTTGAAAATCCACCGCCACGGTCAACGAGACGCGAGAAGGGGAAACGGGGGGGGAACATAGGGAGGGCCGAGGGAAGTGGGAGGAAGGATACGGGAAGGGAGGGGGTAGTGGGGGAAAGGAAGAGAGAAGCGGCGGAGGTATGAAGCGGTGGAGGTGGTGGAAAGGAAGGGGGTTGAAGAAGAAGAAAGAAAACGAGGGAGACTCGCTCGAGAGAGAGGCAGGCACGGAATACATGCATCGCAAGAAGGGACCTGTCTCGAGAAAGAGAAGACGAGATGTTGATCTCGTCCTCCCGTGAGAGAGAGTCAGCAACACACAACGCTCCCCCACTCACTACGTCCCTCTCTCTCGAGCGGGGACGATTAATTAACACCCGGCCATGTATCTTGCTCTCCAAACGGCTTAAGGGGAGACGCGGCAGGGTGCGACGGGTCTACGGGAAGGGGTGTGAGGGGGAAGAATCTCACGGCCCACCCCTCAACCCCACACGGCTTCGAGACCTTCTTTCACACGAAGGGTTACGACCCGCTCTGACCACTCGAAAGGGGTTGAACCGATAATCATCAGACCTTGAGCCATTTCTTCCCACCAACGACTCTTAAAAAAATAATTCAAGCTACAGCAGATGCAGTATCGCCTAAAGAAAATGAAAGTTGCGATAGATCAGTTCTAGGATACTTTGACCCTGACTAGGTAAAATAGGTTTTTGCACTTGTGCAAAATATCCTAACATCATTATTAGTTAATAACCTCGCCTGCGATGTTCCGGCATAATATAGCTGTTGCATGATTTAGTACCTTGCACAACTATTAATCTGTCGCAGTAATTATAACCAGTAGCCGAACCTTACGTAGTGTACAGCATGGTAGAATGTTCGTCCATGTAGCACTCTCCTAGTTTCTGGTCTGACCGCGCACTGTTATCCTGGCGTTTTTGCCTGCGCTTGGCATTCCGGGGGAACGTGCGCGGTTCTGATCTCAGCTAGGATGAGGGCCACTTGATGTGTCGGGTCCTCACCGACCATTGCTGATCTACAATATCTGCCTACTGCCTATCGATGATCAAATGAAGGCAAGACAATATAAAAATTTAAAGTTGTTCCCATGCTAAAGCAACGTAAACAAAATCGTCCTCCAATGAATACCTTTGCTAACAAGCAAAATAGGCTCCTCGAAAAGCAATGATAAACCAAGGGACGAAATAACTACCAGTTGTATACACCTTAGAGAAACCTTTAGCACAGAAAAAAGTAAAGGCCAGGCACAGGAAAACATGGATTCATCAGGGTTGCCATCGAAATCGGGAATGCGATAACCAAGAGCGACTCGAAACTTGATAACACACAAAATTTCGATGAAATAAAATGAAAGATATTCCCAGTCAACAAGGCCTCAAGCACACAAGGGACGAAGTTGAGTGAGTTTTCCCCACCAATGGGAGAGTGGCTAAAAAGAAAACATAACCCGATGACCACGAGACGTAACCCAAAATGAATTTACGGGGGGGTCCCTTTAAAAACATATTAAAAGGGGGAGGGAAATGGAAACTAGGTTCGGTGCGGGCGACAGAAAAAGAGTACGAATTCAACAGTGCTCCGATTTCTATACTCGAAACGATAGCCATATCGGTTATGCGCTCTCTGCGGAATTATTTATTTGAAAAAAGATCACATACAGCACGAAGCCACTTTATAGTGAACACGACAAATAAAAATGACAAAACGTAAAATCATGGCAAGAAGATAGTAACAAATAATACTCCAACATGGGGAGGTAGTAAAAAATTACTTTTTTGGGAATGACGTACGGTAAGGTTAGCGAAGACGTTAGGAGATAAGATCAGGAAGGTAATTTAAAAGAGAGGCGAAAAATAAGGGAGCGCTAGGTGAATTCTGGTGGGTATTCTGTAAGTTATCAAGGTATGTATCAATGAATGTATCAATGTATCCATAAGTTTATGAGTCATTAAGATATAGTTTATAACGTTCTGGGTTTTTGCAGGCAACAAAGAATGTTTATTTGGCTTCGTTTTCCGATCAAATGAATTGGAAACAATCTCAAAAAGAAAGTAATGATAAATTTCCTTAATTAAGTTCCCTCAATTCTTCATCAATACCTCTCGATGATGTATAATATGCACCCACAGGGGACAAACCTTTTCGGGGTAGGCACAACGAGCGTAAACATTGCTCTTAGGCCTAGAAAACATGCTATCTTTATTATGCCACTTCCTCGCATGTCTTTCTCGATTTTACCAAAACTAAGCATTACAGCATGCACCACCTTCGTAGTTCTCGACATTCCTTCCCTTGAAGCGCCTCTTCCACAACATCAACTACAGACTTATGCGCCAAACCCTTCCTCTCACACCATTCCTCCTCGAATAAGTGGATATTTCGATTTGGATAATTTTACGATGATACAATGCATAGGATAGGATAGATTTTAAAGGTAAAATAGAGGGTTGAAGGTATTTAATGGTAAAATAGAGGGAAAAGTCCCCAGAGGAAGAACCAGGAATAATTTTATGGATCAAATAAAGAGAAAATTACATAAGAAGAGATCCCAGGAGGTAAGGGAACTAGCATTAGACAGGGAAGGGCTGCAGTCAACCAATCTTAGGATTGAACGATTATGACAATTGATAGAACTCAAATGATTCAATGAACACATTTTCCATAATGAACACAGTTTCGATAACTACCCACCGAAGATTACCAATTTACTAATACATCCATGTTTGGCCATGTCACACTCACCTACAGGCCAGGACCACAGACCGACACGCACACGGCCGTCTACCCTACTCCTCCCCCACATACACTCCCCATTCCCCCCCACCTAGAGGCGAGCGCCCCCTCCGAACCATTTCCTGCCGCCCCGACACGCCGTCCCATCCCCGAGCCCCACTCCCAAGCACACCCGGACCCCTCCAGGAAAAAGAGCCCCGTGCCCTTGGCAACAGCACCAACAACGCTGCTCTCCGTTGAAGGGGGGGAGGGAGGGAGAAGTGTGGGGAGGAGAGGAAAAAAGCAGCGGGAGGAGGAGGAGGAGGCTAGGGGAGGAGACGGGACGAAGACAGGCCCGGCCGGCCGTCCGGCGGTGCAGCAAACCACTGCGGGGGAATAAAGAACAGAGGAAGGAGAGGGAATAGGAAGAGAGAGAGAGAGACGGGGAGGAGGAGGAGAGAAAGAGAGCGGAGGACTGCTCACGGAGAGGGAGGGAGGACGGGAGGGCAATGGAGGAGGATCTATTTTTAGGGGGGGAAACACTTCCCCCCGACAACATAAAAAGCGGTCCACGCTCACCCAGAGACACACTAAAAACACAAGTGGATAACATTGTACGCACGCACTGCATCAGTGAAGGAGACAAAATATCTCTTTTTAGACACACTGATAAACATCAGTATAAGAATGCGTCCTCACTTCGCATCTCTCACAACAAATACAACACAAAGTTACCGACGCAGACCAAAATGTTCGTACGTCCCCGCTTTCAATTTCTACATGTTCCAATTCCTTGAGATCTTTTATATTTCGTACATCGTGCCACACGTCTCGAACATAGAAGTAATAACTGAGACTACATCCTTCCCATACGGATTTCACAACTTTTCAACGCATATATCAGGACAACACCAAAACAGACTTCACTGTTGGTCCAATCCTAATTTCCATTTTATTTTGTTCCAATTCCCTGAAATAACATCATCAGTATCCATACACACCGGACCTTACGCCCTCACAGCGACACGCCTGATAGCATATAGGAGTAAACAATAATACTAGTTAAATATCACGCCCAAATATGATAGAACGTGCTCCATTTCACTATTATACGCCCAACAAACTCTTATCCGCTCTTTCTGATCGTCACTTTTCTGACTTGACTTCACGAGGTGCCGTTCCGTTCCGCGGAGCGCATGTTGAAAAGAGCGCAAAGGAAAGGGTTCCACAATACTCCCTCATGTGCCCAAAACCATTGAGCTACCGTGGACCGCGGCTGTAATCAAAGCTTACTTCATACCGCGGAGTTTATCCAAGCATGAATGCTAAACTATTCATTTTATTGATATTTTTACATTACTTCTATTTCTAAGTAATTCATAAAGTACAAATAGGCACGTCTCATGAGTTTTGATTTGATTACATCATGAAAGTAAAAATGGTGGTATTTATTCGAAATTTGCGACATGGTGTGGGAGAATGAAATGGGATTTACCTTTACACACAATTTTCTTTAGTAAGGTGAAGCAGGGATTAATTCACTGAAAAATGCATATTTTTTACAAGTAATTACTCGAGACCTTTCTAATGCTTTTAAGTTTCCTTCAAACTAGGACGTTGAGCTAGGCAATAACATTGACAATTTTACGTTTTCACTTAAATAAATATATGTCGTTTAACAATTAAAATGTTAAGACGCTATAATTCTCTTATTTGGCTTTAGCCTGTATTTAGTTAAATGGTACAGGGATCTAACATCCTGAGAGTGACTATTTATAAAACATCGCGGGAATAAGTAATTTTGAGTTTGATATTTCAATATATGAGGAAGAGTACATCTTACGTGACACAATGGAAATGCTGACTAAATTGGAATATTTCTTCATTATATTTAATTCAGGGTGGTTTATACATTGAAATTTATTCAATGGTTTGGCCACCATGGACCACCTTCAAGATTTGGACACACCGGCGCGGGACGCAAAAGCAGAACGCGGGAGCGGAATTCGCCCGGGACAAAATTCGGATCCCACTGCACGCGAACCGTGGATCCCGCACGGCGGAACGCGAGACCGCCGCGAGTAAATTTCAGTTCCCAGTATGCAGCGCTCACCGCGACTATGGCCAAGAGGTAATTTACAAGGAGAAATGGCGATCTAAGAGCTTTAAAAAAGTATCCTCGTAAACATAGACCTTATTACAGAGACTCAAGGACCGCAAGAGCCCTAAACTGGGCTGAGCGGATACCTAGAATATCCTCCTCAGACATAGAGAAAAATAGTTGTGTGATTATATTTTGGAATCAGCTAAGTTTAACTATCACCACAGCTCATCAAGCACTGAAAGAGTCCACCAAAATGATGGTACAATATTTACCTTTCAAAATTACTATTGTGACTCAAAAATCGGAGAGAATACCCAAGGATAAGAAAAATGAAAAGACGTAATTTATGTGACCTAAGGGATACAATGGGAGTGAGGAGGCTATGAACAGCGAGCAGGGGGGGAACTTCTAGGAGAGGGCAGAAGCGCCCAAATCGGGGGCCACAGGCGAAGTTGAAATGAGAAAAAAATGAGCGAAGATTCGAATTCGGAGTGAGAGATCCATTTGCCTGGGTACTTCTAAAACTGGGCTCCGAAAAAATTTACTTGTACATCCATCTTGCCGTATGTCATACACGTTGATATGCTCCACCAACCTCCAACATTCCTTCCAGCAGCTGAGCGCCTTATTTACCCTTCCATCGCGTGTAAATAAAACTAATATAAAATATAGTAGTCACTTCATAATCGACTTAAAAATTGTCTCCCATTCAAAAGAAAGTAATGATAAATACTTTTTTAAAAACAGTTCTTTTTCGGCAAAGAAAGACAAAGGCCGTGGCCTTCAGCGTCAACGCCAGCCAAATTTTTATGAGAAGCGGAAAAAACTCTCCAAAAAACTCGAGAATGAGATGGCAAAACCACAAGTCAAAACAAACCAACAAATGAAATGCTTACGCCCGCATTACCTTCCATTGTCTCTCAGAGCGCACGCGATAAAAAGTCATCGGCTCATGTCGTCGAGTATAAAACGTATGCAGAGACACCCAGGCGAGGGAAAACACAAATACGAAATCGACCCTCTGCTCGTTTATGAAGTTTTCTAAACCATTGTGGACCAATTCACGAGGTAAATCACTAGTTGACGAATAAGAGGGGTAAAAAATATTAACTGCAATGGCTCACTCTAAATTATGTTCGCAGCAGAAACAAAACGTCAGGTAAAGATAATGGAGTAAGAAGAGAACGCTTTCGGCATACAATATGCAGGAATGGTACACGTTGAGCGAGGCCCATGCAAAATCTGTCCCAGTTACACTGCCGCAAGAAATACTATGCTGTCAGCAAATGGCTGATTACCCATGGACAACTGGTTCGGGGACAAGCCCCCGCGGATCCTCCTCCACCCCCACTCCCCCCTGGATTCAAGTTAATACTTATTTCCAGGGGGCCGCTTTTCTTTGCCTTGGTTAATTTTTGCCGACTTTATTGCGTGTTTTTTATTGTCCCGGCTTTGCCGGGCCAGTTGTCCCCTTCGCCTGCCACAAATTTGTGGCAGGGTCTTCGGGAAAGTCAGCTTTCTTAGGCTTTTAATTTATTTACCGTGTTTTTCTTTCTTTTAAATATTTATTGGTATTTTGAATTCACTTTGAGCTTTCTTTACTTCAATTAATTTAAGCATGTGTGCCATCGTTGTTTCGATTATTTTTTCTCGTACAAGGTTTCTTGTTAAAAATTTGAGGTCTCTTTCATTTTTTAAGGCTTCTTTTATTTATTTTCTTACTCATACTCATGCTCATGGACAGCCATTTGCTGACGGTCCATAAACTAACCATTTTAACATGAAAATACTTTTAAACACTGTTTGTCTAAGCTCATTTTGAGAATACGCCAGAACTACGGTAGGGCACTTGGACGGAGTTATGAGTGAACCATTTATATATTAATAATACAACCAGGGGCAAAACCAGAGCATATTATATTCAATCCATTCCCAGCGAAAATCCTAATTCCTTCATTAATACGTTAATATTGGGCTATTTATTTGGCTATTTATCATCCATGAAACTGTAAATGATAGATTCACCGAATCTCCCTGGCAATATTCTAGCGTGAAGTACAGGGTACAGAATAAATGTAGAAGGCCCATGGGATATTCCAAGGCTACTCTCTGCAGCAAAATGAAATACTGAGACCTTTTTCATTAAATAGGCATGAAAAGGATGAGAATAACACATCATGAGGAACGACATAATTTTTCCTAATCACAGCATTTACCTACTGAAATTGATTAGCCTTGACTTCCAACACCATAGTCGTGAATCAGGCCACCAACTACACTGCCAAGAGTTAGATTATTCCTGTCGCCTTTTTAAAAGCTCTTCTGCTATTTAATAGTCGTAAAAGCTTTTTCACTCTCCAAACACGGCGCACGGCTATATGATGAAGGCTGAAGGAACCAACTTTAATAGGGCACACAATGTTTCCCGCTACTCACACGGCACCAACTTTGGCCCCACTTCAGGGCTTCGCATCTCTCCAAATGTGCTATACCTCTCGCATGAGGAATAAGGTCTGGGCGAACGAAACAAGCTGCGATCAAAGGCAGGCGGGGCAATCAGACTCCTCGCGGACCCTCTTCCCACTGGCACTCTCGAAGAGTGCATTAACGACGGCTGGACCAAAACTAACCCTGTCGGGAGGCGCCGCTGAAACGGCGGCAATGGTGCGACATATGGTACGAAGAAGTGGCGGGATAGCGAAAAATTAACCCGCAGTAAGATCTTTCATTTAAGCTATGTTCATAATCACAAGAGATTTACAGGGACCCCGCACCTGGGGCCGATAAAATAAATTATAGAAACATATTATATTGTTAAAAAATACGTCATAATCATGAGGACCGACAATAGAGAATAACATATGGGTATATAATTCACTTCCTGTCACACATACATGGTCACTATCAACCGTAGCAGAATAAGAAATTAAAATGCTAATAAAAGCGTAACTAGTACAGTAAAATGTACTAGTTACGCTTTTATTAGCATTTTAATTTCTTATTCTACTACGCTACAAGTCATTGTAAGGGTTAGAAAAAGACAGCGATATCTCACGCCAGAAGCAAAGTACGCAGCCTCATCCCGATTATTCACGAATTAACATGGTAATAAATATTTTCCGTCATTTCTCCAGAATCACTTATTGCTTCCGCATTGGAAATGCGTTCGCGTAAGGAACCAATAAACGCGAGGAACGCCTGCGGATCTGTAAGTTGCACCAAACATCTATCTTCGAGGCATCGATCGGAATGAGAATATAAGAGACTATTCGGTACCGAACATATGGCCGCGATAAATTCACACTCTCAGGGCACAGAGGCAAGCTCCTTTCCACTTGTCACCGTAATCTACCAGGAAGGTCTGGTACCCAGACAATCACACTCCTACGGTGTGGTTTGTTAAGACTACCAGGGCTCCACCCGCGCTGATCCCACGCTTGGCCCGAAGGTGCCTACATCAGTTTCCTCACGGCCACACCACACCTTGTCTTGGCCAACATACCCACCAGTACCTACACAATCACCCTCGAGCCTGACGCCACATTTCAGCATCGGCCATTGCCTATGACGATGCAATTCAAAGAATTGCAGTAACTATACATATTTCGTCATAAACTTATCCCTGACGACTAGAGCCAAGTCACGAGCGAATAGCTATACTTGCCTTGCATTACTAGTGCTCTACCGCTTAATTTTCGTAAATTGCGCATCTCCACTTTCCCTTTCACCGAACACTCCCATCCCCCTCGCAACGGTCCAGCAAGTAACTAGTGCGCGGCGGATTACAAACACATTAGCTATAAGAAAAAAATATCAATGGACGTTAATTTAATCCGTACATAAAACTAATTTATAATGATTTGGCACTCCAACATGCAATGTAGTCATAGTAGCGCGCACACTCGGAAACTATTGGTGCATTATCAACTTCTCAAGCGTCTACCATTAACTACAACAACTTATTTCTCTTAAGGTCGCTTAACATGGTACATTGTATTATACAAACGAATGTATGAACTCTTTCATGAGGAAAATTGTACCGTGCAAAGCGACTAATTGTGTGATTGTCTGAAGAGGAAATAGAACCTGTTCAAATTCCATTCATTTTCTTGTACAATCTATGATGCATTCCTTTGTGCAATAAAAAGTACCGTGCAATCCAATGCAAGTCCTTCACATTTTTATTTCTTCCATCGGTTCCCTTTACTCCTTCACCAATCCTAGCACTTCTTCGTTTGCCATACTTTCAGCCTTCATACTATCCCCACTATATACAACTCCACCACTCGGATTCATCCAATCTTCATACGCTTTTTCCACGTCAAAGTTCAGTTCCTGCACTAAACAACACGACGCAGCCTTCTAGATTCATAGTCGGTTTTTCACGACAGCATTAGGAGCGGACCCTATAATCAGTCTCATTATATTGAAGGATTTGAAACCTATGTCTTGCAAAGAAGATAGGGGTGACGCCAGAAAACATTCAGCAAACCCCTCACCTGTCAACAAAATCCCACTATTACTGCTGATGCAATACTCTCCTGATACCAGTGAGCCCATTTGAAGCTTTTTATCGTACGTGATTCAGTCGAAGACACAGTTTCTCCACAATTAAGACGCATTATCCATGTCCGACTATGTTTTTATTATTATTATTTTTATTACAATCCCAGATTTTGACCCGACTACGCCAGCATCAAGTAAAAAGTTTTGGACATGAACGAAGAGTGATGCATATGGTCATGACAAGAGACCAAATGGGGTAGCTTGATACTCTACCCTGTATTTTTAAGTCAATCAAGTTTTATGGATTATCTTAAGAAATAATGGAAAATCACAAACAAACACGATTGCCAACAAACTTCTAACCGAACTATCGTATACACCAAATCCTCTTTCTTCCTTAGTTACAACACGGCTAACTACATTTCTCTACCTATTCTACATTATGGCCTTCCGATTTTACAGTTCGCCCACATAAACACCGGAAAATTACCAACACATGATAGCCGGAGGCGGGACCGTTCCTCATCCGACACACCCGGCATGCCCGACGCCTCACAGCGGACGACGAAGAACTCTCAGCCCCCCCCTCTACACCTTTTCCCCTCAAACCGCCTCCTCACCTTTCCCACTCTCTCTGCTTCTCTCTCTCTCTCTTCCCGGCTCCAACTTGTTGCTATCCATCGATTCGTCTCTCTCCCTCCCTCGAGCCCTTCCCGGCTTCCCCTCCGACTCCCCCCCCCCTTCCTCCGACTGCCCTGCACCTCCCGAAAAGCTGACTCTCCTCCTCGCCTACCCTCGTGCAGAGCCGGGGAAAGGAGAGGAGGGGAAGAGGTGGAAGACAAATAATAAAAACACCGGCCGGGCACCTCTTCATCCACCTCCTCCGCCACAACCTTCAAAAAACCCAGACGGGGCGAGTCGAAACGTGCTCTCTCGGCCGCGCAGATGTCGCCCGCGTGCATGCCGCATTCCACCTCCGTATACTCACGTAGGCACCAGCGCCGCTCTGACTTCGAAACCTTCTCCGCGTCTTCATTTGGGTAAGCTATCGTCTGAATCAATTTTGAAAAGAATAGGCTTTTAATATGTATCCTATTTTGGATATAATCCCTATACTTCTCTCCGCAAAACAATCCATTCACCCACTAGAATATATTCAACACTAAAATATACCCTGCTCATCCTATAACTGCCCTTAAAAACTCCAAAACCTCGTTCATCCAATTTCGCTCTTACTAAAAGCGTTTCCTCCGCGAACCGTTCACCATTGCTCTTCCATAAACCCTCATCTCCAAAAACCATCATCAAAAACCCTCTTGACGAGAACGCGTGCGGTGCGGTTGGCACGATTCGGAAATACCATCAACGTCCTTCAGAGAAGTTGTTGTACCACGCGAGTGACGATAAAACAGAATCATCGCGCCAAAAAAACCCCCAGCAATCAAAGTTGAATGATTCTCATTCATATTGACGTTTAAGAGAGAAATCTGACTTGGCCCACCCAAGTAAACTCACTCTCGAAGATTCCATTCCCGAAATGGGGGACCGTGCATTTTTCACCGAAAAATGACGTCGCGGTTAACGTAAGGAAACATAATACAACCAGGAGGGAGGGTGAACAGCATCCACACCTTTGGATTTGCCAAGTAACTCCCTTCCATACGGCTAACAAAATAAATGACAAACTCCTTCATATCCATGCATGTCTTCACCAAAAGAAGACGCCAGATGCAAATTGTCTTTCTCATCTCTGTTGCACGATTTGAATCTTCCACTCGTGGCAAATGCGCGCCAAGACGACATTGCGTACAGAAATCACACATGCACGACCTCACTAGAGCGATACAACTTGCGACACAAAGCAGTGCGGGGCAAGACGATTAGCGTGCCGGGTCTCGATGGTTAAGTAAGACCGGGTACTGCAAACCAGCACGGAGTTTCGAGATACAAGAAAGCAATCTACCCGGCAAGCAACGGGTATGCGTATATCACCCGCAGAACTTGCAAATCGTCGCCGGCAACCAAGGATAACATGACGCTACCACAGAAACAAAAGAAGGCTCTTCCCACCTTCGTATACATCATATCGCAGGTAAAAAATAAACAGACTGGCAAAAATCTAAGCCAGTCCACATATCCATTCCGTAGGCTCAAGTTTCTTCCTCGTCATTCACAGTACACAAAGCACAAATTAGACAAAAAATCCTCTGACTTCCGAGAAAAAAAAAACAAAATAGTAAAGACGTTTTCGATCCCCTTACCATGTCTGGTCCCATCTCCTTCATGACGTTCCCACCCGGGCGTCGTGGTGCCGCACCTTCCAGACGGCTTCGTTAAAATTTTCGACGGGGCGATAGAACAAGGGGGGAGAGGGGTCGGATGAGTGCGGTAAGGGAACAAGGAGGGGGGGAATATAAGAAAGGGGCGGCAAGGGGGTTGCCTACACCTTGATCAGAAGATGAGATGATGCTCTGATGCACCAAGAAAAAAAAATAATACGAGCCGTGTGAGGAAATGTGGGCCCCTTATTATGCGGGAATTCAGCTAACAAGGGGGGTTACATAGATAAGGGAGTGGGGGTGGAGGGTTTGAAAGAGTGGGGGGGAAACGAGGGGCGTAGTCGACGTACTCTGCACACAGGAGGGTGAATTCGGATAGGGAGTTTACAGGGGGGGTGGACTTGAGGAGGGGAATAGGGGGCTCTGCACGGGGGAAGCACAAAAACACCAGGTGGCCCCGCTTCTGAACGGTGTGGGTCGCCGGCGGACTCCGCAAGTGCGCACGGCCCGGGGAGAAGATGGGTGAAACTTGCGTGCGGGCACGAAGGGCTTCGGTGAATGAAAGGGGGGGATAAAATATACAGGGAGCAGCTTTTTCCTTCTTCCAAAAGCCGGGGTTTCCAATAACGACGATCCAAAAACTCTTCCTTACTAATTTGCTTCTTCGGCAGATTACTAAACTTTACAATCCCGATCCTCTGCGGTTATCCTTTGCAAGGACGGGTCGCTGATTACTTTAAAATATACACAGACGTGGAATGAACACCCCCTGAAAAAAAACATGAGCTGCCTTATTATTTTCTTTTTTTTCCTCCCCGGCTATATACAAGCGGGCATCAAAACCCCTCAACCCTAGAGAAACTAGCGGAGACAACACTTGATGTAGCACTCGAAGATGTAACACCACACTGAACACATAAGTAAACGGCGAAACACCTCGCTGATTATAATATCCAACTCCGATAACGACGATGATTTCCTAACCCCCCGTCGTTGATTCACCGGGGAGCGCCACAGATCTCACTGTCCTTACCGGCGTGGTCCGTGCCTCAAGCTGGCGACAGTATTCCATCCACGGATTGTAATCGTGTACCACGTTGTTCACCCGAATGATCTCGTACACGGGGTCGGATATGGCTGTACAACGTTCCCCCCGTCGAACGCTCGTGATGAGCCGATAGGCGTAAGAGCGGTGTTGATAATCCAAACTCCTCAGGTAAAACCAACGGGTCTCACACACATCAAATCTCTTTTATGTACAAGCAACACACATGGATGTATGGCGCCGGGCACGAACCAATATCCAAGGAGGGGTGGGGAGGACACAAACAATGTCGTACTGATGTATGTATATATTTTTCTCTTCCCTCACCAGCGCGCCATTACCACCACACACTCTCTCTCGCTCACACACAAAAGCTTGCAAAGCGTGCGACAAACCAAACTCGACTGGCAAGCGGCTCGAGTCGAACGCAAGCACACCGCCAGCCAGCAGAAGCGACCCCTCGACGGCGCGTTGGCCGGGCGGGGAGGGAAGGGGAAGACGAGGCAGATGGGGGGGAAGGGAGGCAGGGTGGAGGGAAAATAGGGGGTAGGGGGATTTCGAAGGCAGCATAGAGAGGGGGGAGGGAAGGCAGACGGAGGGGGGGAGTAACCATGGTTACCAACTCGAACGCCAATCGAGAGAAACCGGAGAGGGAAGCAAGAGAGCGCATACGTTTGTATGTGTACAAGGTTCTCTCCTTCCTTTCCCGAACGCAAACAGCCTTTCGCGTCGCAACCCCTCCATTCTTTCCTCTCTCTCCCACGGCCACTTAAATAAATGATTCCAACGTTAACGAATTTATCGAGGGAATCAATAAGCATAAATTCAATACTAAGGATCCGCAGCGTCGAGAGAAAAATGAACTCTTGCCCATTCGGAGTCCAAGTGCAACCGCGAATCGGCCGGCGAACTTGAATATGGCAGGAGTTAGATCGTACACCGGGTATGACTTAACATTTCAAATACAGCACATACGGCTAGGGGAACAATGAGTAAATTGTAAATATGTATCTTCTTTATTAAATTATTGCAGGGGGAAAAAAGGTAAATTTACAGGAGGATCCACGTGGTTAGGAAAATAAAAGGTAGAAATGTGTAACAGGCTTAGGTTTATCTGGTAATATATGGAATGTCACGGAGAAATCTACCAATTAATCGGTACATTTGTCTATTACTTCTGATGACAAGTAAATGATACGATAAAATCCTAATACCGCCGAATTAAAACCAGTCCCAACTTTCACTGCAACACTGCGTAGGCTATGAAAGCACCGCCAACAATGCTACATTGCTATAGTACAATTCTATACTATGTAAAACATACTTGACGTTTATTATTGGTCAATAATTATTATCGAATCCCATTCGTAGATAACCAAGAATTGAAAATAAACAGTGGAATTTAAAAAAAATGCCGATAAAAGGAGTGAATTATTCCACCTGGCAAGGTACTTAACAAGAAATAATCACCATATTTGTTTGAAAACGACGACCAGAGTTCTATAACTTTAAGCCTCATATTCCTCATCTGAAGGGTACAGGTGAAAGCAATCGGTAAATAAAAAGATTTCGAATCCCAGCTCACTGGACAAATTATCGGATCAGATAGTGCCGATGTCGCAGATACGATCAACCTAATTTCCCTCAAAACGGTCAACTCGAAAGATCAAACGATTTGCAAAATCGCCTCAAAGGCGTAGCGCATTGAGCTAATACCTGTGTGCAGTGGACCTGCTAAAGCCAACAGGCAGCCGAATTAAATGACGTTGATCAGAATTTGAAAGCATGATTGGAGGTACCTTTAAGAGACAATATTGGGTGCTTCGCATCACAATTTGTGACTAGTCTATATGTAAGAACTTCATCATTACAAGAATAAAACATTAGTAAGGGCCAGGAGAAAATGTCGAGAACACTACCTTTCAAATTATGACTATGACGACGCGCAGGTATTTTTTAAAGTATTCTACCGGTAAAGGTAGATTTTAATGAAAGTCAGAGAATCACCGCCAGGTTTTCTACACTCTCATAGTCCTATCAACCACTAATATTTCCTTTATCGTCTCAGCACACAATCAACACCATACTTCCTCACGAAGACTAGTTTTCATACCGTTGTCCAAACACAATTCGTTCCTTTATCTCGATTAACAAACGATATAACAATTCAAACTTTCGAAGATATTAACCAGTGAATAAGGCGCAAAGTGAACAAAATCGTTACGCAAACGTGGCGTATTCGAAAAAGATATAAAAATACCAGGTCTTCCTACATTTCCCTTGGCAACTGGGAGCACGTCTACCAGAGCCCGCACGTTTCGGAAGCGAATAAGAGATTATTACGAGAACGAGAGAATTGTTTTTCTAACAAAATAAATGCACGTTAAATTTTATAAATAACACACTATTCAATCAGCTTTCGAACTAAAGGTCGCGGTTCCCGCCTAATAAATGTCTACTCTACCAGAATAACCGCCGCAGGTCCGTCATGGAGAAAAATGATGTCTTGCGTGATGTTGTCACCTCATTGCCAGCTAATAGCGACGTACTTATTAAGTTACTATATGATGTTAAATTTAGCATTAACAAAATGCAATAAGCAATTGGAATAAAAGCGTCATTCAGCTTTGCAACTAAACAAAGCAACTACTTGACTCCACCTTTACTGAGCTGATAAAACGACGCCAAACTGAAGTCCAGTCAATACCAGACCAAAATCGCTAGAGTGAACTTATGCTCTATTATCAGATAAAAGTCGACTGCACATATTTTTCGCCATTGAGGTCGTACACCACGACCGCTATTAGTAGCTGCAATGGAAGCAGGAGATTCTAATTCCGCTAAAACTTGCCATCTAGACAACGAACACGGAACTTTAAAGCTGTATCTTAAAAGTTACAAAAGATTTAATTTCCCCTTACGAAAATATTTTCATGCATCCGCCAATTTAAAGCATGTGATTGAAAAGCTCTTGGGCTATCCACTAAAAAAGGTTCTCCATTGCTACCAAGTTTCGACAGGCGACTCGCCTATTGTCATCAGGGATCCTGGATTTGTATTTAAGTCCAGGATCCTTAATGTATTAGATACAGTGAATATTGTAACTATGCGCTTATTAATATTATCATTACAATTAAGGTCTGTCATTCTCGTGAATAGAAAACCAATGCTTTCACTTAACGAGGAAATACATAGGTGACTATCCAATGAAATTTGCAGTTTCAGGCTCAATTGGTGGAAACTCAAGGTAACTACATGCATTAACTGTGCTCATTTAAACTGATTAACTTATGGTTCGACCATTGTCTATCCTTGGGCGGTACCATCACGTGATGATGTCCCCATGTAAAACGCGATGAAACCGGTTGAACATACATAATTCTGTGAAAACATACATATTCTATTTATTTCGAGCCTGCCTCTTTCCAGACGCTTATCTGTCCTTCGATTTATAACAAAGTGTAACATAGTTTTCGGAGTTCTGAAGGAAAACATCAGCGACGCAAAAAATTACAACGATATTTTGAAAATTTACCATGACGACCCCACACCGATCACGTGGTATGGCACAGTTCTCCCACACGCCCTTCACTCAGTACGGTGGGCCACAAAAAGACTTAAAATTATCAGAGACTGCAGCGCAGGGAAGAGCGTGCACATGGATGCAGCATTAAAACGACGCCCATTCAAAGCTAGGCACAAGTTATACGGATGAATTTCCACTGTTGGCAGCCCTGGCAACATGGGACAGCGGCATGAGAGACTCCCCTTGCTTTTTCCCAATGCATGGAAGGATGGGGGGCCGAAGGGTGGAGGAACTACGGGCACAGAAGGAGAAGGGGAGGGAGGTATAGGGGGAAAAAGAGGACGATGAGGGGAAGGGAGGAGTGGAAAGGAGACGGAACAGTACATGAGAGGGGAAAGGTGGAGAGTAGACGAAGCTATTGGGAAGGAATGGGGTTCCTAAGAAAACTTAGGGAAGGGAGGGGGGCAGACTGGTGCGGGGGTGTGAAATGGGGAGGGATAAATTTCGACGGTGAAAGGGGAAAGGAGGAGGGGTGGCCTAAGACATGGAAAACGGAGAGGGGGGAAACGGCAGAGGGTTTGGGGTGGGTAGGGTCCGCTTGTATGTGTGTGGGGACGGAGGATGCAGGCGGCGCCACTGGGTGGGTGGCGGGAAAAACGTGACTCACGCAGAATGGCGGCTGGGAAGTCGTCGGGTCGGAGACGCGCATGCGCGGGAAAAAGCCGCGGCGTGGCGGGGCCGTTTGACACACGCGCCGCAATGGAACGGCGGCATCGGTCGTGCGTGCTTCGAGTGGGGGCGACGAGAGCCGCATGCCGGTCATTTCCGATTGCTTCGCCGAGAAGGGGAGAGATTAATGAGTGACAGCGGTTTAATTACGACGATCGCTGAAGCACAAATTATAATGCAACCGTCGAAATAGAGTACGCGCCCGTTCCTCATCTGCATTGGGCGGTTCTTATCTCATTACATTTCTCCAACGACGCGACGTGACAACAATACAGGTAAATTTGAACTATTTCAAGCGGAGTTTGACACATCGGATTGAATTTTACGTTCGCTGGCATTTTCCGCAGTTTACAATCGTTAAATACATGGAGTTAACTTGAAAGTGACGAGTTCGTAGTACTTCTATCATATTCCGGTATTCCAGTGTCTATGTGCTTTGGTCAGAAAGTTCTACTCCTATCCTGGCGACGGCACCAGGTCGAAGCTGTCAAAAGAAGAATTCTTCGACATGAAGACGACTTACACATGTACACTACGTATGAATAATACTTCTCTCACGGCATGTACACTGAGCTTCTATCCATCTACCACGCGATATATTGTAGTTGTTTTCTATGAGATTGCATAGAATGCCAAAAATTAGCCTATGCTCACTCGTTATAATCAAAACAGTTTCATTCTGGACATCAATAAGGGTTCTTTTTCACAAAACAATTCATTCAGATTAAGGTAATAAGGTTGATATTTTTCCCTCGTCATAAAAGAAACCATTTTCAAGTAAACACAGTGACATTTATGACGTAAAACACACTTTACTTAACTAAATTACTAACATTCTAAGTGATTAGCTAAATATACATGCATAGCTTTTAGCTCGGTTCAGGTTTTTCATTACGTACTTTGAAGACACCTTCACAACTTACGACTTTTTGCGAACTGCATATTTTCGTTGAGCAATTGGTTTTTTTTAAAGTAAAGACAAAATACAAACGACACACTGTTCTACTTCTGAAGATATCAATGAGTTGGGAAATTTCTCATTCCCAAAAAAATTCTCCCTGAAGTGAATCCTCGCACCTCTCTCACGAGAAATGGCAGTTATTTTTTCGCAAAAGTTTCGAGAATTATAAAAATAAGTGCTGGTATTATGTTTTTGCTGGAAAGTTGAAATATTGTTCACGGTGAGGCCATATTCACTGAATTTTAATTGACATAATATCTTGCTCAAAGTACCTTAATGACACCAAATAGCTGCATTTATGCTTCTGACTAGAACATTTCAGACACTATGAAAACCATTATTGGTAACTCTTGTCTAAGGGAAACCCTCCGGCCAAGAGGGCAGCGTTGAACAAAACCGTAACTCGAAGAATCACTCATTTGGAGAGGTGTACAATCCTCATCACTATAACGCTTCCATACGGAAATAAGTTGCGCCAGCTATGTAGAGAGAGGCAAACCTATTTTTTTCCACGCAAAAATAGGGACCATGATAGTTGCGATAGATCAGTACTAGGAAACTCCGACACTTAATAGGTAGACTCAGAACTTTTGATTAATAACTTAACATCATCGAAAACTCACCTCGCTTGAAATTTCCTGCAGGATTGTTTTCTGCATGATTTCGTATTCTGTAGTAATCAAACATTGTTTAGATGTAAAATACTTCGTTAATTCCACAGTAAAGTTCCACAGCAAAAAGGTCTTGAAAATGGAACATATGAGTCGAAACCATGGTCGGTTTTTTGTAAATACAGAAAATGACGGCCCCGGTGGCGGTGGGGTAAAGTCCTCGCCTGCTAACCCGAGGGTCGCGGGTCCGAGTCTCGCCTGGGTAGAATATTATCGGCCCAGGACATGGGTGTGAGTTTCGTCTATTGTTAATGTTTAAACACCCGATGTAAAAGGCCTTTGTTGTGCTATTTTCGGGGTTGTGAGAATAAATTAAAAACAAAAATCAAAAAACAATGAGAAATTACCTAAGTTACTAAAAGTTAATGAGAAATTCACTAAGTATTTCACCTCTTACCCTTATTTGAAGCAAGTAATTTCCACCAAGGGACGCCAGAGACCTTCTCAAACGTCTTGTAGTAATATTTCCATTAGATCATTAAAAAAACTAACCAGTTTTTTTACTACTGTAATACATGTTGGCATGTTTGTCTGCGCAATGCTCTCCTGACTGCTATTTAGTCTGCGCATAGCGGCTGGGTGAAGTGTGAGGTTCTCATTTGAACTGTGATAAGAACTTCACGCCTGGTGTGGAAACACTCCTTGACGCATACCCTAGTGGTTGCTAGCACGGTATTACGCTAGCGAAGGACCTCGAGGCAATTCAAGCGTGGTGCGATGCGTGGCAGTTAGAGTTGAATTTGAAAACAACGTGTTGTAATGAACTTCTGGAAAAAAACCCCAATACAGCTATTGCATTCAATATACCCAATTAGAGACTGTTGAATATGTAGAACACCTCGGAATTAAACTAACTAATTCTCTCTCGAGAAGCAAACATTATCGGGAAATAAGTGGTCGAGTTAATCGCAAATTGGGATTTGTTAAAAGAGTACTTGAACAGTGCGACGGTAAAGTCAGAGAAATCAACTACTTTCCGTTAGACCCCTCATGAAATACGCTGCCATTGTTTGGGATCTTCATGAGGTAGGATAAAAACTGATATGGAATGCTTGCAGAGCAGATCAGCAAGTTACGTGATGATAGTCTTGTTATTGTTACCGATCTCTAGCAAAAACTGAGATGGGAAACGCTTTCACATTGTAGATTGAAAATTAGACTGAATATAAAATGAAAATTCAAAACCAAATTATTTTCCGAGTCAGTTATTAATATCTTATGAACTCCAACATACCGTAGTAGATCAGATCATGAGAATAAAATATGGAAAATAGATTATAGAACACTAAGGAATAAAATGACGTTTTTCCCACGATCGATAAGAGACCATAATGGCAGCGTTAAGACTTAAATAGGTAAGTTGACAGGTAGTGTACATGATTAATTCATATACCCCCAAATGCATGTTTCTCAATCTGCCGAGGAGTACTAACACCATGTTTAGCATGTTCCCTGCATGACTCTTGTATTACATTTACTTAGTTGCCTTGTAGATTTGCTATTTATTTGTCGCATTAATAATACTAACCAGTAGTTATATCTTGAGTAGTGTGGTGCATGGTAGTATGTTCTTCTACGTATAACTCTCCTGGTTTCTGGTCTGACTGCGTACCGTTGGGTACCGTTGCCCTGACTGCTTTTGGCCTGCGCCTGGGATTTGGGGGAACGTGCGCGGTTCTGATTTGAACTGGGATGAGTGCTGCATGCCTGGTGTGGAATCACCCCGTGCCACACACCCCAGTGGTGGCTTGTACGGTATTTTGTAGATGTAGATTAACTTAGTAGTTTCTGTAGTATTTGTAGCATATCTATTTTGCAAAAGCTTCACTTTGGCAAAGGTGGACCGCGACAGGACACAAATAATAATGAGCGCCCCACAGTGAGTGCCATTATCGGGTAAGTTGACTTTATTTTGCGTTTTGCTATTATGATAACAGGGAGAGACAAGTTTCCATAAAGGCTTCCTTCAGTGGAGCTAAAGAAGCCAGCTGGATCGCTGGCAAAATATTGTCCACCAAAAATGGATAAACGCGGAAGGAGACCCAAAAAACCATTCTCTTCATCAGGGAGAGACAAGGTTTGAATAATGATGGAACGACGGGCCCTCAGAGCTCTTCTCACTGAGGAACCAAATTCACCTGAGGAAATTCTCAGGGCGGGGGTTGTAGAACGGTCGTCCCCAACTGTTACTTAACTATTTCTCCGCGAGAGACTCTTGTAACAACTTTCCTAGCCAATTTTTACAATCACTGGTCACTTACAGCGTTTCATTTCAACCATTTTTGAACAATACAACTCAAAATCAATAACAGCCAAGAGAGAGCATTGTTGTACATAACTAGCATTCTTTTCAAGAAAATGAATTACTATATGCAACACATTCAGCATCTATAGTTTGGTGTAAGTTAATTTCTGCACTGTAGCGCACGTCGGTGATAAGTCACCCACTGTTAAACACCCTTGAGGTGGCTTGCCGGATAATATGTAGACGTAGATGTATATGGAAGCTAAAACTACAAGAGCTAACGACGAATTTCCGCGGGAACCACTGGATGGGAGAAGAAAGGTCCAAGTCCCAACAACCCCCCAAATTCACACACCGTTTTCTCCTGTCTTCACGGTCTTGTCCCTCCCCCCTCTCGCATTATCTCCCCGCGTGGGTTGTAACACTCTGCCCCGCACTAACGAGGGAAAAAGGACGAAGGAGGATCGGCCGGGTCTGGGCGAGGGGCGAGGGACGAGGGTGGGAGGTGGTGGTCATGGGGGGATGGAGAGGAGGATAGGTGCAGCACAATTCGCTAAGGGCAGAGGCCACGGAAGAGGGGAGAGGAACCGGGCTTCTGGTCGCAGGAACTTGTGCGTATCCGACATACAGAGAGTGCTGACCGTCGCGTCGGCCCGTGCGGACGAGCCTTCCGGGGCTGTCGGACGGCACACACACGGACGCTCACGTGTTGCCCATGAAGTATTGAGAAGTTCGCTTTTGTTAACGAAGCGACTTTTCGGATATTTTTAAACGGGGAGATAAAGCCCTCATCGCACGCTGATCTGATGCCAGAGAGGATTCTCAATTATTTAAAAGCATTCTACCGCTTAAGGTAGGTTTTGCTGAATGTCATAGAATCACCCCTCGTTTTTCTACTTTCCGGAGCCTATCTCCCTCTAGTGTATCCTTTTTCGCCTCAGCATACGAGCTGCCCTTCTTCATTCTGTCCATGAAACTTATCTTCCCCTTCCCCGTTTGCCCAACATCCCTCCCTCTATCACACTCTTCAGCAACCCCTCGGCCATTATTACATCCTCCAGCCACCTACTCTGCCGATCTCGAATTTCATTCAGAAGTTTCCTTTCCTCGCCCACCATCTCAACCACTTCATCGCTAGTTTTTCTTTCCACCTCATTTCCTCCATCCTTCTCCACACCCACATCTCAAATGCCTGCAGCCTATTCTCGACCTCCCTTCTGAGGGTCCATGTTTCTGCACCATACAACTCTACGCTCCATATCAAGCTCTTCACCAGCCTCTTCTTCCTCACCCAATGTTCATAGCCCTTCCTTACCCAATGTCCCCGTCCTCAACTCCCTTCTATTACTAAACGCCTCCTCAGCTAGAGCATTTACAACTATCAATTGTGGCACGGTCACCAGTGACTTAACGGCTCGGCCGTCAAACTTTTGTTCGTAAAATATGGGAAAGATGTTATTTTGCTTTGAGATATTTGAAATATCTTAGGTTTTCTCGGCGTCTCTTATTAGAAAATTTGCAGAAAAGGTCTCTCGGGTATCCTACCGGGTTAGAGGCTCCATGCCTCCCGATGTGTCGAAGAACTACTTACTCTTCATACTCATTGGTAGGGAACTTATCTTCATAAAAATAAAGAGATTTTCATAAAAATAAAGAAATTTTCATTAAGAGATTAATTTTCCGACGTTTATAACAATATTTTACAAACCTCAACATAATACGGTATATCAGCTCATGAGAATTAAAGTAGGGAAATAGTTTTTAGGACAGAAAGGGTTAAAATGTCGTATTACCCCGATCAATAAAGAGACCATAATGGCAGCGTAAAGACTTTGAATGATGATAGTTGAAAGGTAGTGTAGCTGATTAATTCAGGTGCCTCCTAATGCATTTTTCTTAACCTGCCGAGTAGTCCTAACACCAAGTGTTGCATGTTCCTTGCATGACTCTTGTGTCACGTTCATATAGTTACATACGAAATAGATTAGAAAGCATTTATAGCATACCGTTAGTGTGATGCTTGTTGGTGAAAGTAAATTTCTTCACAGTAGTTCCTGTTGGTGATAAGTCACCCTTTGCCAAACACCCTTGTGGTGGCTTGCAGGATAATAAGTAGATGTAGATTTAGTACTGCTCACTGTATTTCGTAACGAAAACACCTGTTTCGTCGTACCACATCTCAATTGTCACCAACAAATTTCACTTGCTCTTAATGCGTCCGCAATAATTCAGCCTTAAAGCTTGCTTTCAACCTGTAGACGGTTTTGAAAGCTATGCTAGACATATTGGCCTTGCTCACGCGCCCTGCCTTAATTTTGCCCTCTTTGACCCAACAAGATTCGCGGGTTGGCCACTTATCTCACATTCCTACGGACGAAACGACAAAAATGATATCAGGTTCCCGTTTTAATAACAGTATCATCATTATTATCAATCAATTACGAATCAACAGAGACGTTATCAACATCTTACGAACTCCAACATACTACGGTAGTTCAGATCATGAGAATAAAATAAGGGAAATAGATTGTAGAACAGAAAGGTTTAAAATGTCGTTTTTCCCGCGATCGATAAGAGACCATAATGGCTGCGTTAAGACTTTCAAGTAGGTTAGTTGGCAGATAGTGTAGCTGATTTATTCATATGCCCCCTAATGCATTTTTCTACATTTGCCGAGCAGTGTTAACACCATGTTTTGCATGTTCCCTGCATGACTCTTGTGTCACATTTATATAAAAAAACCTTTAAAGTTAAAGCCTTGGATGACAAACACCTTGCTCAAAATGACTGAAAGGAAAAATTATTTGTTTGAAAAAAGTAGAAGACATCTAAGTAACATAAACCTGAGAAATGATTATTTGAAGTATCGGAACTGTTTGAGAAATAGGCTAAGGGAAGCTTCAAATACCTATTACATGAATCGTTTTGACATGTGCCACAGAAATTCCTATGTACAATGGAAAATTTTCAAAGAAATTACCGGGGAAGAGTCACCAGGTATCTTCGATCCCTAAGAGTAAATGGTAAAATCGCTGAAGATAATCTAGATATAGCAAATGAGTTTAATACATACTTTAATAGCGTCTACAAAACTGCTAAATCTACACATGACGCTCGCAAGTCCGAAATTCATTCTAATCCATGTCACCGGAGGAGTATTGCCAACTTATTTTTCTTTGATCTAATTCTTCTTGAAGAAATTGTAATGACGGTAAAATCCCTCAGAAAAGGCACATCTCCTGGAATCGATGGTATAAACGGAAGTACTTTAAAATTAGTCATTGAAACAATAGCGCCAGCACTGGCATATGCTTGCAACTTTAGTATTATTACTGGAGAATTTTCTAATGTGCTAAAAAAAGCAGTAGTTATTCCAGTATTTAAAAAGGGCGATCGCAATGTAATCCAAAATTATCGTCCTATCTCATTACTACCAACTCTATCAAAAGTTTTCGAAACATTAGTGAAACGTAGGCTGATTAGGTTCCTTGAAAAAGAGGATTTCTTTAGCAAGAGCCAATACGGATTCAGATGTGGAAGGGGTACGGAAGATGCCCTTATAAATTTTATGACAAAAATTTACAATGGAATTAACTCGAAAAATCGCACTGGAGGCCTGTTCATAGACATACGAAATGCATTTGATACTTTGAACCATTCAATATTATTATTAAAGCTAAGTGATGCCGGAATTAGAGGAGATTCCTTAGCTTGATTTCAAAGTCACTTAACAGAAAGATCCCAGTGCGTAAGGGTGGGTACGGCTTTCAGTACATTTAAATTTGCGAAAACAGGGGTACCGCAAGGCTCAGCACTTGGGCCTATTCTATTCCTCAATTATATAAATGATTTGTGCAATTATGACTTTCAAGGATCAGTAACCGCTTTTGCTGACGATGTAGTCTTATGCTACAACGAAAGCAATGTTAATAGTGTCGCAAATGATGCACAAAAAGACCTAAATGTTTTGCGTAGATGGTTTGACTACAACGGCCTTCGGCTAAGTGAAAAAATCGAATTCATGCTATTCGATCCGAGTAATTGCTATATATTTAGCTTTAATTTAACTTACCACGTTGCAGACTGTCTGAAACAGTGTTGTGGATGTAGATTGACCAGGTTGATAGCATAAAATATATAGGTATCACTATTGACAAATTTTTTAAATGGAAAAACCACATAAATGAACTTGCAAAAAATCTCTGATATTATGTGTCTAAATTGTACTGTATTCGTAATAAGTGTCCTCTACCATTCCAGAAAACTCTGTACGAAGCCCTTGTGGGCTCTAGATTATGGTATGGACTGATTTGTTGGGGAGGATGCTATAACAATTCCTTACTGCCAGTTGTGCTAATGCAGAAAAAGATAGTAAGAATTATAACAAAAAGCAAAAAATATGAGCATACATATCCAATATTTGTTCGATTACAACTTCTTCCAATAAAACACATGTTTGTATTTAAGGTTTTAAAAATATTTTACTTGAAGGGTGGCAACATGCCCACGATTACTGGAAGTGACCATGTATATAATTTAAGAAGGATGGTAGTTGCACCGCCTACAAAAACCAAATCTCACCCTGTATAAGAGATCCTTTGGGTATTTAGGTCCTAAAATACTCAACTCTATACCGGAACAGATAAGAAATGTAGCGAATGTGAACAAATTTATTAAGTTGTTAAAAGAATGGATATTGTCACATTCTAAAATTGAAAACTTATTAGGCCTGTAATGATTACCTTACACCAAAGCGTACGCATTGTTTATTATGAAATAAATTGTAACAAATTTTGTATTACATGAAGGTAATTTGTGCTTAATGTATTACTTTATATGATTTTCTGTGCATTACATTGTCATTTTGGGTGTAATTGATATATATAAACAAATTTCTTAAGTTGTACGAAACCGTACATGTTGTCCTATGTAATAATTTGTAAATATTATTTCTGTTTTACATGAATGTACTATAATTGCTCGATGTATCATTACTGTTGTAAATTGCATTCAATTTTTCATAATATGGGCAAAACTGATATATTCCAATTAATTGTTTTTATGCTTGGAAAACAGTGATAATTAAATGCCAGCGATGCTATTCATTTAATGAAGGCAGTCTCCATACAGGTGACACACCTTTGAGTCTGCCTAAAGCTCCTATTATTTGTAAAAAAGTATGTATGAAACTGTGGAGTAAAATATATTATATTATTATTATATAGTTATATACGAAAAAAGATTATTTTAGAAGTTTCTATAGCATATGTAGAATACCCATAGTGCAGTGAATGTTGGTGAAGGTTAATTTCTTCACTCTATATCATGTTGCTTTTATGTCAGCCCCTGCCAAACACCCTTGTGGTGGCATGCAGGGCAATAAGTAGATGAAGATGTATTATTTGGTAATCTAACAGTTAAGTTAGCTTCAAATGGATGTGAGAAAAATCCGCTGGATTTTTGCGCGTGCAGTGCCATATCTACCCATAATGTACCCCTCTGCACAGCAGCGTACGTTCTACCCTTCTTCCTTCGGCCCACAAAACATTCCCTTTCTTCCCTTTCCCAACTTACCCATCATCCTCCCTCAAACATGACCTTTGGTAGCCCCTCGCCCATCATTACCTCTTTCCACTTCCTACTTTGCCTTCCCCCAAATCTCGTCGAGAAGTTTCCTTTCGTCGCCCACTCGTCGCCGTCGAGAAGTTTCCTTTCGTCTACCAAGAACATCATCTTTCTTCTTCCATTCCGTCCACCACAGCCTAATGTTTTGTTTTGAATGCACGCAGATCCTTGTGCATCATTGTACAAGTTATAACAAAATGAATTGGCGACGGTGGGAAATCTGGATTTATGATTTCAACGGACAACGAAATGCGTGTGCCTAAATAAATACAAAAAATAAGTAAACAAAGGCGCACTCAACGACAAATATTGGACGACATTCCAAAATTATTTGCAGACCATAAGGGAAACATGAATGATGCATTAGTATTAATTGATTAGGGCTTCCGTCTCCCGAAGTCTAAATTTACATCCCACCGCCTGACCTCGATGTACGAACCCGCGATCTTTGGGTTGCATGGTCAGCCTGTGACCAACCTGGATACTGCGGCCGCAGGAGATATCCTCATATTAAAAGAGAGGGATCCTCATATTAAAAACGAGACCCAATACAAATACTAAAAAGCGTAAGACAAGCCAATTTGGAAAGCCATCATGAAAAAGTTCAGCTTCAAGGAGAAAGCAATGAGACAAAGAAAAGAGACAAACATTCAATAACTGAAGGACAAAGCTCAACAGAAGGACACGAAACGACACCGCGAGACGGTAAGAAAAGCGAAGGGGGCAAGGATTACGACTTCACGCGAATTACCGAAAAATTACCGTTAAAAAATTGGTAAGGGTCGAAGCAGCATATACAAAAGAGCTAAGACATTCTCTATCGGCGAAATCTATGGTTGTTACCATTTTGCTGCAATAACAAAAGCTATAAAACTCAGTGAAATATGAAGAGATGTAATTTAAGTAATATTAAATACTGCTAATGACACGTCTAAGTTTCAGGAACTACCGAGATACAATGGATTCCGGAAACACATAAATGAATAATAGTTTAGAATGTTAAGACAGTAGCTAGACGCATAGTTAGTACTTATTAGGAATTCAATAAACAAAAAGTATTTACACAGCAAATTAACTACTTACGATATCTGCCGTTTATCTAATTATAAAATGTATATGTTCTCCATTCTTTCGCGGAAAAGTGAAATTATTAAATCCGTATTTGCGGCAGTTTCTCTAGTTTTTGACTCATAATCTCATCAACTGGATTATGTCAGGGGCTGCAACCTCTAGAACAGACATTAATACGGGATAAACCTTGGCTATCACCATTAACAAAAGCTTGATGTATTACATTGCAGAAACAAAACTACCGTGGAAAATAATGATCGTGCGAGATATGAAGTCAATACGCTCCTTACAAATGAGATAATGGAAAGCAAAAGAAAGGAAAAAACAGAATTTCATATTGTTAATGAATTTGAAACAAGAATTCGACATCGACTGCATAAGTATGATCCATCACCTCCATTTGACATAGGTCACTTCATCGATTAAAGGTTATTTAAGGGCATTGATTACTTAGTCAATCAAGTAAATCCAAAAATGCATACTTATCCATAATGCATGAGAAATACTCATCGAAACGTTTGCGTCGTTCAATTTCATATACCATAATAGCAGATTGTCAAACAAGGTCATGTTTCACAAATTCTCAAAAGGTTCCCACAGAATTATTGGATACAAACCTGTCATAATGTTAAACGGTCCACTTCCCTCCAAGACTAATCAGAAAGCTTCGGGGGATATTATAATTTTGCACCGCTCACTCACAATTAACGCCGGTACGGATACGTCAAGCTTCTGGAAACTTCGAAAGTCAGTCTATATTCCAAGGAATCGTGCTGTTGACTCATTTCCTCCGAGGCCATGAGTCTGACAAAGATACTGAATATGAGGATAACACAGAAGAGCATGGTAAGAAAAAGGGAGATACAGATGATGGATGAGAGACTGGAGAGTTTCACAAGACGAGACTGGAGTGTAATATGTGATCAAAGTTGAGGAAAATTCCACGTGGATATCTGAAACTGGCACAGGAGTTACACGGGAGGAAACTTAGAACTTAGCAAAGTTTCATAAGCTATGGGGGAGAACGGAGAGATAAAGAAACCAGCTAACTGATTCATATATCCTCATCAAAGGGTAGCTGAATACAAGATTTAAACTAAAGAGGTGCTTATAATCTCTTGGCTCGTATCAAAGTATTCTAGAACGGAGACAAATTCACTAATTAAACCACGGATAAAGTAACCAAGTAAATGGTAACGTCAAAATGAATTAGTATTGCCATTTTTTCGCCAACAACCATCCAGATAACTTTGTCACACGTAACTAAAAAAAATATGCTCAATAAAAAACAATTAGTAATCTCTCACAGATTCATTGGCTGGTAGGACGCGGTTCACCACACTGAAGCATAACCACTGTGCCATAGTGTGGTGAAACGCGTCGTGCCAGCAAATAAATCTGTGGGAGATTGCCAATTGTTTTTTATTCAGCGTGAATATAGACAATTTCCACCAAGTACAGACTGATAAAGTTAAATTAATTCGAAAAAAATATAATAAAATGAGGCCAATTAATTTGTTATTTTCAAGCATATTTATTCTCTAAAACTTTCAAACATATTTATCCTGTACAACTATCCAACATCAATTCTCAACAGTTTTATTTGCAAAATATTTCCACCGACCCCGGTGCCGGCGGGGTAAAGACCATGCCTGTCAATTCCTAGGTTCGAATCCCGCCTGGGTAGGAGTTTTCACCTACCAGAGCATGGTTGCGTTTTCTCGTCTATATCATACATAAGTTGTGACTGGCGTAAACTGTTAATTATAGACATTATCATTATCCAAGAAGGAACCTGGAACTCATCCTGACCCTTTCGGGAGCATATTTATCATTACACATTATGAGCAACAATCGCATCTTAGAGGGCTAATTTTTACGCAGCCGAATATCTCCTGACAAGAAATTTGTAAAAATTAGCAGGAAGTTGAGCAGTAAAAAAAATTGAAGACACCAAAATTCACATACAATCACTATTTGGATAGAATTATCAGCTAACATTCACTTCAATATATTTTAAGGCTTCTTCCACGACACTTTCAATAACATTGCACGAGATCGTAGAAAGATACTTCACATATCAACAAAATTAACATGAAATTGACATCCTAAGGAATGGTCACTACATCAATAATATCTGTCCACTTTATAATAGCATGCGGCCTTCCTCTAATTAACAGACATGATACGAAGTTGGTGTACACTTCCCGAAGCTCGAAATCACAATTATCACCAAAATACCTCATTTTAATTTTTTAAAAAAGGCCATAACAAAGGACTACAATGCACCAAAACACACCGAACACCAGAAGAACAAACATACCACATGCTTAGTTTGGCCCAGAAGAAATAATACATACCGTATAGACTTGAGAAAAACATTTCTACCAATGCAGTCAATGCACATAGGTGACAGCGAACACCGTGGCCAACTAATCGTTCTAATATCCCATTTATGATTATAGCTCATGACCGGAGGTGGCCAGTGAGATTTCCCTATGTTTAGTATCGCCCCGAAGGGAGCGTTTAACAACCAGTTACTATTATTATAACTAATAACATAGTAGTATTCTAGGCCCTGCTAAGCTTAGTAGCTCTCAATGAAAACAATGCCGATGAACACAGTGCATTTCGTCAACGCATAGTATATAACATAATAACATAACTAGATCTAGATCTACATGTACATACTACCCGGCGAGCCGCCGCATGGGCGTGTGGCAAGGGGTGTTAGGACACCAGCCGTGTATAGATGTACGGGATAAGGTTTTGTGCGGTGAAATGGTGACGTGTAGTATGGGAGTGTACTTAGTGGAGGTCAGTTTTAATTGTGGTCTCTTTTTGTGAGCGGAAAGAACGAGGTTTTGTACCTATCTGCTCGGCAATGTATCTCCCTGATTTTATCGCTTCAGTCAGGCCTAGAGATGTAGTGAGGCGTCATGATTATCTTCTCTGCGTCTCTTTGAAACACACCAGTTATGAATTTCTCAAGCAAGCTAAGTGTAGCGTGTAGCCTCTAGGGGCTCCCACCTAAATCACTCTGAAAGAGTGAGACACTATATGTTCGCTCGTAGCAGTTTTCAACGAAGCGTGCAGATTTTCTTTGTATTTTATTAATTTTTTTGGGTAAATTGTTTGACCTGGGACCAATGATTATGCAAATAAAATAACTATTGAATGGGCTAGGTTTTTAATTAACGGGAGAAATAAAGACCCAACTCACCCCAATGAACGAATTTCTGTATTTTCCGAAACCCCGGTATTACTTATTTGCATCTCCATGAAGTACAGCCATGCATTAATGAAGTCGAGGACAAAAGAACATGTCAAACTCTACACGGCAGTACCAAAGTCACCAATAGTAGTAATACAAAAATCATGTTCATTGTCATGAATAGCTTCAGAGTAGTCATTAACTGGCAAATACTAGGAACTTTTAAAATTGCTTCTCAGACCTAATGAAGGCAGCAGGTCGGCTGTTAGAACTGTTTTTACTATCACATGCTCACGCGGAGGAAAGGCCTTAAATCTTAAATCAAAGGAACTTTTTTTTATTTCTAACTGTGAAGCAAATAATTACTATGTCATACAATCATCCAACATGGATTGGTTCAAAAGTACAAGAGCTTAATCGATTGGCTTTTCAATCCAGTCTCTGTATAAGAAATCTTTTCGAAATATTCAGAAAAACGGAGAACGAAGTTTGAGGATCTAATATTTCATTTCATATGAGAACATACAGAATTATTAAGTAAGCCCAACTTTTACAACTTTATGCGCCACGAAGTCAACAGTTTCGGGCGAGATGTTGTGGAACTGCATCCTCAAAAATGAAAAATACTCGATGTTGCACGGTCCACTTTTTTAATTCTCAAACTTTAAGACACGTGTTTCGGCTCATTATTTGGCCATTTTCACTGCACGCGAAGATAGCCAAATTAAGCGCCGAAACACGTGTCGTAAAGTTTGAGAATTAAAAAAGTGGACAGTATAACATCGAGTATTTTTCATTTCTGAGCCACTTTCCACGTTCCTTTCGTATGTGTATCCGGCGACAACAATGTAACGCCGAAATATATAACCGTCATCTTAACCCCTACATCTATACGATGTCGACATCTATAAAATCACCTGAAGATATATTACAGTCACGAAACAGATTGTGTCCATAAAAACAAAGTGGGAATGCATAGGTATATTGCTTAACATTGTAACAATTACACAAAGTTCGAAAGAGATAGATCGGAGTTTTCCACAGGGAATTAATTGAATGGCTTTAATTTGATGAAAACAAACCACGTTAAACCTCCCTTCATTAACCGAGTTCAAGTAGTTTTTCCAACCTAATAAGCGCAATTCTCACAGGGTACTCGATTTACTCCCGGTCACCAAGCAGCGTTGGCTTCAGTTTTTCTTTTTTAACTCCCGCTAGTCCACAACATGAACAAATCGATATCCCTGATGGTCCTGTTCGCACTCCACACGCTCACGCCTCCGTCGTTGAGTGGCTCATATCAAAGGCCCGCCCTGACTTTATCTCGAACGTCCAGCGAAATGTGTCAACCGCCTCCAGTGCCGGCAGCATCCCGGGGTACTCCAACTGCGCGTGCCGCTCCAACCCTTCCACCTCCAGCGGTGTTCCATCGACGAATATTTAGAGCGGACACGCTTTTCACATTCTCAGAACTCGGACACTCACGCCTGAAAACAGATCCAAACCTATATTCGATTTTCATACCAGCACAACAAAAACTTTCGTTCGGCAAAAACAGTGAAATTTTCACATTGCTTATTTCAACACTAAACCTTTTCGCAATCGAGGGACGGCGGAAATGAGGGAGATACTTCCTGAACCGACTAACGGCTAAGACAGAAACAATAGCCGATGGGGATGCAGCACTTATCAAATTAAATACAGCCAGTAAATGCTTAACAATCCTCAACTTTTATGGGTTTCCATTCCACGTAAAAATTGTTTTCCAAAATACCACAGAATACTACTAAAAATTGGCTCTTATAACATTCGCGAGAAATACTGAAGGCCTAGCATTGGTTAAAGAGTACTGACTAATACTCAGTCTAGATGGTGAAGCGCTACAATAGGTAAACAAATTAAAGTGTTTAGTAAAGTAAAGAGGGACCGTGTTTGTTTACTTATTATTAAAAAAATAATAAAAAAATAGGTTCAAACAAATCGCTACTTTGCCTATCCTTAGTTCTGTAATTACCGCGATCATATTAAATAATACGTACATTAATCAGTCTATTCATTACATCCCTCATTTGACCAAGTCGAATTTGTCGATGAAATCAGAGGGTATGATTACTTTCTTCGTTTCAGAGTCTAACTTTGGCACTGCCGTGTACTTTTCTTTCAGTATGATTACTCACGTTTGCTTTTTACAAAACTTAAAAACGAAATTTATCATTTCTGTGAAAGGTCATTACTGCACGTTAATCTATGCAAGGAAATGAAGAGGTGCGACCTTACATAACATATTAATATTAGTATCTTGTTAACTTTTCTCTTTTAACATCACATCAAATACAATAACCTATACCTCGAGATTAGATCATTATTATAAACCCGGGACACACATTTCCCTTAAGAGATACTATTACTAAGGTGCGCGAGTTTTAAGTACTGTTCCGATACCTCTTCCTGACCACGGTAATCTATTTGAAATCTACCCATGTTTATCGCAATTATCCAGGAGTACATACATACGCTTGAGACGATGAGTAATCCAAATGTTAGTCATTGCTAGTATCTTTCTCCCGCAAAATTATCTTATTCCGGCGGTCATTTCTTTTGTCACTCTCTTAAGGCCGCTTTAACCGATATATTTTGTCGCACATATGAAAATTTCATAGATAATACAAAAGAAAGAATGGAATTAGAGGAGGTTCTATTTCCCCTTAAGTCATTCAGGCAATCATAAAATTTTCCGCTTTACACGATACAATTTTTCTCATGAAAGAGTTAAAGCACTCGTTTGTACAATAAAATTTACCGAGTAAAGCGGCCCTTACACTAAATTTTGATCACTACTACCTCACTCAATTCCCCATTCACTATGGATCAGGTTTTTCTTACACAGGACTTCTCCAAAAGCCTCCTCTATTATCACAAATAGTTATAATAAGAGCTTTACTAATAGTGTAACGGTTTCTCGTACACGCAATTCACCTCTTTCTCCATATGGATTCTTGAAGGAATGCACACCAGAACCACAGCGAAATTCATCGAATGCGCCATCGAATTACAACCGCAATTAAATGTAAACATATGCACGAAAATTAGACTCAACATTTTATGAAAATTCAAAACCGATTTATTTTCAGTAGAAGTTATCAATATCTTCAGAACTCCAACATACTGCGGTAGATTAGATCATGAGAATAAAATATGGGAAAAAAATTTTAGAACAGAAAGGTTTAAAATGTCGTTTTTCCCGCGACCTATAACAGACCACAATGGCTGCGCTAAGACTATGAAGTAGGTTAGTTGTCAGGTAGTGTATCTGATTAATTCATATGCACCCTAATGCATGTTTCTAAATCTGTCGAGGAGTACTAACACAATGTTTCGCATGTTCCCTGCATGACTCTAGTAGTTTCTGTATCATTTGTAGTACACCGATAGTGAGGTGCTTGCTGGCGAAAGTAAATTTCTTCACTGTAGTTCATGTTGGTGATAAGACATCTTCTGTCAAACACCCTTGTGGTGGCTTGCAGAGTAGTTGTATTAAGTAGATGTAGCCCCTCGCTCACCCCTCTTCTCTTTACTACACTTTCCCCTATTTTCGCGAATATTAAGTAAAAAAGCTAGCAAATGAAGGAATCTTCGTCAACCTGATACGCGTCGCGGGAGAGTGGATTTCCCAATACTTAGCAGAATCTCCAATTATTTCTGGAAGATTCCAGAGGCAAAATGTGAAAATATCAACGGTAACTGAATATCCCGAGTTCAAACGCCTTGCACCCGATGATGGATTGCACATCGGACCACTATCAATTACAGACAGTTTATTAGGAGAGCTGATGGGCACGGCCTCAGGCGAAGAAAGAACGCCAAACACCCGAGTGGACCCTGCCCAGTGGTCCGGTGGCTTGCGGGTTATACCCTCAACTTCGTATCCTCGAGTGCACTCGAGGGCCAATCCAGAATATCGAGCCGTGAATCTCTCGGGAGAAGGGGTTTGCGGGTGAGAGGGAAGGGGAAGGAGACGGGAAAGGGGAGGGGGAACGAAGGGAACACAGAGGGGAAGGTGGGTAATGGGGGGGGGGGGGGGAGTTATACGAGGGTATGCTCCTCGGGGTATAGGTGTGGGGATCCAGGATTACTATATAGATCCACGGACGGAAAGAAAACCGGGGTCGTCGTATGTACCTGGGCGAGGGGGGGGGGGGAAGGGTTTCGATAAGGGGTGGGAAGAAGAGAAGGGGAAAAGGTAGAGAGAGTATAAAGGGTGGACGAACGAGGGTTAGGGAGGCAGAGGTAGGAGAGGGATCAGGTATACTACTCTCCCATTCCCCGAAGCGGAGGGAGAAGTGAAGTGTTTGAAAGGTGAGGAGAAGGTTCGCGAGAGATAGGGAGACGGAGGGGGATTGGGGCGGGTGGGGGGGGGGGCGAGAGAGAGGAGCACCCCTCCTCGGGGCGACGAGGGAAAGGGGCGAGAGTGAAAGGGACGCACGCGAGGAGGGCCAGAGAAATGACGTCGGGCCTCGTATTTGCTCAAACCCCCTCCAGTACCTGCGAATACTCGAAAGCTCCCACGTACTACTCCCCAGGATCTTTTACTCAACTCATGGATCGCTATGTATTATAATTATAGGTGATCTACCGGTTAAGGCAGGTGCCAACGGAAAGAAAAGTCTCTTTGCAATATTTCACTCTCCATCTCGGCATAAGATCTACTACCACTCCTCGTCCCATCAATAAAGCCCATGTTTACATGTTTTTCTTTAACTCGCTTTTCTCCATGGATGAATGGGTCCATGGTTACCACTTCATTTTACCCTACATAGTTACCACTTCATTCGCTCAAATTAATGAATCGCGTTAGAATAGCGGTAAGGCATCCGACTCTCACCGCGTGGGTCTATCAGAGTCGTCGCATTGACTCCACAACCTGGCGATTTTTTTAAGCTAACAGTCCTAGTATTTTCAGTTCTAGTTAATAAAATGTTTTTAAAACAACTTGTTGTTTATTAAGCATTTAATTAACTAGGACTAAAAAGTAAAAAAAAATAAAAAATGAATTTTTAAGGATGCTTTTCTAAAAAAATATTCAAAAATCTAAAAAAATAAATATCTTAGCATCGTACAAAAAAGAAAAAATAATATTTTTTCAAGTGAATGAAAATCTAGCCCAGTACTGGAAATAATTACATTAAATTCAAGGAAATTAGCCACAAAATGATAAGACCACAACGAAAAGTATGGGGCGTGACCTCATTTATATTTTGCACCTTCAGTTCATTTAAAGATTTTTCTAGAAATTGTATATTGAAGCTCTTTATTCCATTGAATACCAAAATCTTCATATCCAATGAATTTATGTTGACTTCGAATATGAAAGAGCACTCCATGCTTTTCGTTGTGGTCTTATCATTCTGTGGCTAATTTCCTCGAATTGAATAAAATTATTTCCAATACTAGGCTAAAATTTGATTCACTTGAGAAAATATTATTTTTTCTTTTTTAATACGATGTTACGATATTTCTATTTTGAAATTTTTCAATAATGTTTTGAGAAAAGCATGCTTAAAAATTCTTTTTACATTGTTTTTATTTTCTATTAGGCAGTACACAGCTATTAAAAAAGTAGGCAAGCGGCCATTCAAGTATTACGTAAGACGTTTTTGGAGGTAAGGGGGTTGGGATCATCTTACTTTGTCTTAGGAAGAGGGGGGCAGGAGGTCTGGAACTAATTTACGTAAGATTTTTGTCTGTCTTGAAACATTGTATCGTTTCCAAGTATCCTGTGTTTTTTTCCAAACATCCTGTGATTGTTCACAACTTCAGCTGTGGTGCTGATTTGCTCTTACATAAGACCTAATGGTTAATGAATGTGGCACTCCAACAATGCATAATTATACGATTTTCAGTGCCCAAATCTGTACGATGACTTCTATGGAAAGATGAAACTGCAGAAAG
This sequence comes from Ceriagrion tenellum, assembly GCA_963169105.1. Lineage (NCBI taxonomy): Eukaryota > Metazoa > Arthropoda > Insecta > Odonata > Coenagrionidae > Ceriagrion > Ceriagrion tenellum. The sequence goes on from OY720637.1 coordinate 45,618,933, forward strand.
TGAGCATTTAACGAAGAGTAGATACAAATATCGAACGTATTACGTAAGGTAGAGAGGGAGGAGGGGGTTGGGAAAATCTTACATAGTCATACTCAGGGGGAGGTAAAAAATGGCATAAATATACATTTATGCACGAAACGGCCCCCAATTAGCCTGGTGGTAACATCAAAATAGAATACAATAAGTATTATTATGCTCTGGGTTTCCCCATTAGAGCAAAACAGAAAACACATCTAATATTCTGCTCTTAACAAAAAAAAGAACAAAAAATATACCTGGCCAACATCTCAGTGATGAAAATCAAAAATTCACTGCCTCAGGTAATTAACACTCAATTTAAAATGGAAAATGTAATATCAATCAGAAAGAGATAAGAAACAAACAAGAATTTCTCAGATCATTATGTAAGACATACAATTCTATAATAGGATACAGATTTTAGTTATAGACATATATGCTCATTATAGTAATAATTAAATAGTTTTCCCTTAAAAATGGACAGAGATGAAGAATTTCTTATAGATAATGACAAGGAATTCCAGAATTAGAACCAGAGATGAGAAAAGATTTAAGTATTTGTCCGAGGTAAGTGGTAGGAGGGGTCAGTTCTAGTGGTTCTAAAAACAGAGACTGATTTGGATGTAAACATGAAAAAAGATAGGCTGGATATTTATTGCAGAAAAGAGTGAAGAGAAATGACCCAAGTAAATATTTCCTCCGATAAGAGGTTTTAAGCCATGACAAGTTGTGAAGGTGGTGGGAGATATGCTCGTCTTTACGTAGGTCAAGGAAAAATCTTGCGCAAGAATTTAAGAGCCGCTGAAGTTTAGTTACTAATTCCAATGGAAGGTCATTATAGACCAAATGGCAATACTCGAATGAGGGAAATATAAGCGTTAAAATACTGAAACTAAAAAAATAAGAGGAAACAATAGTAAAAGACTTATTTTAATAATTATGTACACTTATTCAAAAATCTTTATACATTCTCAATTATGTTTAGGTAACCACCTCTATTTTTAATACCTAAACTTAAGGGTAAGAGTAATAAAATACTTATTTCTTGCGGGAAACGTTTTATTAAATAGATGTGGTATTTCCTGGCGTCAACCTCTAGCTGGACTGAATATGTTTCACTGCAGCCGTAGCATTAGCATCTTGCCGCGGACAAATGCACCAAGACTGAGATATCTTGGTAGGGATGCATATGAGCAATGCGTGCAATTTCACGTCCCTTGTCATCATTACACAGCAGAGGTGGGTCATTCGCGAAGGAACGGGCCCATGGATTGTACGGAAGGACCGTGGAACGACCGTTCCTTTCGGTTCTTCGGTCATTTGGTCATTCGTTCTTTTCGGTCCGTCGTTCCCAAGGTAACTAGAACCTATTCTACGCACCATGCGTCGTTCCCTTAGAGTATATAGTTCTACAGAGGTGGCGTGACGAATTTCAGGTGAAGTCACAGTGAAAGTTTTCCGCCATATTGAGTGACCGTAAGAACACTGATTTCCGTAAGAGATTGTGAGAAGGGACGATTATTCTGAAGACGAGTCATTGTGTTTCCTGCTTTCAAGTGAAATATCTGAGCTAATTAAAAGCTTAATGTTTCATTTAAAATGAATTTTACGATGTATTCTTCACGGCAATGGGTACAATAAATTGGGAAAAAATACTTTATTTTAGATGGCAGCCTGCACCGCCTACGGCTGTAACGACCATAAAGATAAAAAAATACGTATTTTCATATTTTATTAAGAACTATTGTTACTATTAACCGTCAATTTTGTTGACCTTCAATGTAATTTGATTTGCTTTAACAGCCCTGATGATGTAAAGATTAAATTCCGAAACGTTGGCATAGAATAAACAAAATTCGTTTATGACCCAGCCACGAGAAATTTGAAGATGAACATTCTTAAGAATTATGCTTGAAATGTAAAAATATGGAGACAATATTATTAAATGATGATAAAAAATTGAAATCATGTGTATGAAAGAATAACGAACATCCGTCGTGAAAAGATAAGGAATGATATAATTAGAAGGCTGCCTTAGACTGAAGAAAAAAAAAAGAGAATAAGCCTGAGGTCGTATAAACAAATGAAAAACTTGCCTCGCACAAAAATAATATTTCGAGTAGAAATACAAAAAAATCTTGAGTGCATTGTAGAATGCTGTAAATGGAAAACTAAAAAAGAGCGGAAAAAGAAGATCTCTTGCGGGGATCGAACCCGTGCCCTCTGGTACGAAGTCAAGCACGGCAGACACTTTAACAGCCAAGTGAACGGCCTATCGGAAGGGTACTATTGCTGTTTAAAATGTTTAAAGGCCTTTTCTGTTTACATTCATTTTACATACGGCCTAGCTCAGTTTTTATTGTGGTCGCTTATTGTGCACGGCAAGAACGAGTATTTATTCCAATCTGTTCGGCAATGTACCGCTCTTATTTTATAGCTTCTGTCAGACCTAGAGATGTAGTGAGGCGTCATGATAATATTCTGTGTGTCGCTCTGAAACGCACCAGTTCTGAATTTCTCAAGCAACCTGAGCGTAGCGTGCAGCCTCCGGGTCTCTCAACATATCTGTGCAAATGCCATAGAGTTTTTTCTAAATACATGACAACTGGCATAAAACTACGTCTTAAGGTAGTGCGAGCGAGATAGTTCCCTAATCATAATAGAGATCATATAAGATATATACGTTTTAATTTCACCAGCTGTGGTACACACGAATTAAATATTGCATTATTAATGGTGACATAATATAGTTTCACATGTCAGAAATTTTAAGTAATTAAATGAAAATATCCAAATAAATCTTTAACTCGACACATTTTTTCACGCGGTACGTTTTAAACTCCATCAAAACGGAAGGTTTACTGTGATCCCGAAGAATTTGCTGCGGTGACAATATGATAATTTTCAAAAATAGTTGAGAAAAAACACTAACTACACTCTATTAGTTTTTTACGACATCTATGTGTTATAAATTCCTCATTTGTGAAATATGGTCTCCCTGGAGTTCATACACGCACCATTTCCCATGTAAAATAGCTCGTATATTCTGGCAAATATCTCGGATAGTAATGTTGTAAGGGGTTGAATTTTTGGTATCAATGGAAGGGTCATATATTTTTCTTTGACATTAGACCAAATTCATTGATTTCTAGGCAAAATGATATTTAAACTACCTTAAATTACCAAGAAAACAATTCGGATTGGTAAGATGCAATTTATTCGCACTTGTCTATACATGTTTGTACATACATGTTACGAATGAGTACACGTATGAAATGTTTCACACAAATCTATGCACAAACGAAACTCGCCCCAACCACCTCAAGGAGTATGTATTCAAACGCCAGCGTAACTTACAACGTGAGTATGGCATATTGGAAACGAGGAATAAGTTTACGGGTTCTTCGTAGCTCGCACTCATCACGCGGGTTATTAAGTGCGCCACACACCAGGAACAAACCATACCGGGTACCACTAATCGGCTCGGGTAAACCATTAATGACCTCGCGGCTCGGAAGTAACGCCCAACGACGTACGGCGATATGCAAATGCGCTGTAGGAGGAGGAGGCGGGTCAGTATTTCGGTTGGCGGTGTTCGTAGGAACGAGCGCTGCTGTCATTGGACCCACTCCACTACGGTAATTTAACTGTGTAACGGAGCGTCGCATTTAAGAGACAGTGGATAACGCGCACGGCCAGAATCTCTGGAGATCAAATGTAATTTTTAAAACGGAAATTTAAGGCGTGAATCCCATAGTATCCCACAATCATGGCGAATGAACTGCTTTTCAACTTCCGACTTATGAAACAGTTCACTTATCTAGGAAATATTTGTGGAGGAGAAAGTGTTAAAAGGTAGAGGTAGAACTGCCTTTAGCTACAAAAGGGAAATAGTGTCGATAATACCCTGTATACATTACTAGCTTTCTAACCACGTTAACTCTAATCCTAGTAAAAGTTCGCCGTGTGAACGAAGGTTTGCGCTAATCCTAGTTAACTTTTTAACCATGCGAGTTACCAGGGGCATAAGGGGGATCAGCAAGGAGACGATGAAAAAGGATTCGTTCAAGGTAGTTTGACCTAAATATCATTTCACAAAGAAATCAATGAATTGATCTAATTTTAAAGAAAAAATATCACGCTTCCCAATATACCAAAATATCAGTCCATTACCCAACAATTTTTCGAGATAATCATCAAAAAATACCAGCCATTTGACTAGGAAATGGTACTTGACGGCACTACAGAGAGACATTATTTAAAAAATGAGGAATTTATAACACTTAGATCAAATCAAATTATCGAGGTGTAGTTTACATGTTTTATCGACTGTTTATAAAAATAAATCGTATAGTCACCACAGAAAAATTTTTCAGAATCACGAATAAACCTCAAGATGTGAATGAGTTATCTCAAGGACAAATATAGCTAATCAATGAATTTGTTCAAATGTTAAAGATAAACATGTCGCCCTTCCAAAGATACCAAAATATCGGCCCCTTATTGCACTACTTTCCGATATCTTTGCTAAAAATATATCAGCCATTTTGGATGGAAAATGGCAGGTCTATGCAATCAGAGGAACATAAATTTACAAAATGAGGGATTTATAACAGACATATAATTTGTAAAAAAAATAAAAGTGTGTAGCAGGTGTGTTTTCTCAAATAAATATATTTATTTATTAATATAAATATATAATATTCGTGCCCTCTGGTACGAAGTCAAACACGGCAGCCACACGCCACAGCCAAGTGAACGGCCTACCGGAAGGGTACTATTACAGTTTAAACTGTTTTAAGGCTTTTTTTGTTTACATTCATTTTACATTCAGGTTCTCTAATAAAAAAGCCTAAAATAATGAAATGCCTTAGCGATTATGTTATTGGAATATGGATGAGGCTATTAAATGAAATATCTACATGGAAATAAAGTATAACTTGCTTTGTAACAGTTATTGGAATCGCTTTCAATCTCAACATATGTAAATCAATGTAAAATAGTCAATCAATAGTCAAGAAATCAATTATAGACGCATTTTATGGTTGGAAATATTACATAAACAATTACATTTCAATATAGATTTCCATGATATACATGGATTCATCTAGTCATTACACCTGATTCTTCTCATTTTACATTTTACTGAATAAATACCACAAAGATAAGTTACTACTAGGTAACCCGTGCGAAAATTTCGCACTTTCATGCTATCAGGGAATAAGTATGTTAAGGAAACGGTGTAATTTGGTTTTAAATAGAGAAGAAGGTGTATCATAAAGTACTTTCTTTATACTTGTTTTCTTGCAAAAATATACAAAACATATGAATACAATACAGGCAAGAGAGTTTGGTACCAGTAGGAACAATCATGACGTCTGTTACTGAATAATGGCACGCAATTTACAAAACTTCTTTAAATACAATATTAGAAGTAGCAATGTTGTCGTCTGTAACTTTTTGTTATGAGTTTCTTTAACACAAACATAAATATCACGGAAAGTGCGAACTCTAGAAAATGCTACATACAACTGTCCATGCGAAAAAACGGGTTCTGGCAAGTACAATCCGGCTCTCTGAAGAGTCTGACTCTGTGCTTTATTAATTGTCATTGAAAAGGCCACTTTGATTGGGAATTGTTTTCTTGTCATTTGGAAAGGCATGGTCGGATCCGAAGGGGTGAGTTTAATTCTCGGAACTAGGACTGTTCTACCCGAGTCAATTAATTTAGCAGTGATTGTGTATTCGCCTAAATTAGTAATTATTAACCTGGCACCGTTAATCAACCCTTGCTTGGCGTTGAGGTTGCGGATCAACATTACTATGGCATTTTTCTTTACCAACAACTTATGAGGTGGGAGACCTGAAAGATTGAATGAATTCAAGAGCGAATATATCATATAAATATGGAATCAAAAAGTTTTAATTGCATTGACTTACCAGATGGCCATTCACCCATGTACAATTAATATGTGCATTTCGTACTATTTTCATTTTAAACCTTTTTTTGAAGTTTAGAATTAAAAAAATGTGTGGAGTCGATATACCTCGAGCGAGTAATCGACATGGAAAAATCGAAACTTTTAAGTCAAATTAATGGATAAATAGTGAAATTTGAGATTGAGATTGTATTTTTCGTCAGAAGCCGGTGATTCAACGTTTAAAATGATACCTCATTTATCACTGTAGGTGCAGTATCAACTGAGCATATACGGAATGACAGAAAAAGACCTTTCTGTAATGACATATATGATACCTACTTAAGAATTTATGGGGCCATGAACAGTGTGCTTTAAAAATAATACATAGAGATAATAATATCTACATAAAGAAGCTAAGGTAACGGAGCAAATATGATTTAGGCTGGCACAGCAAACTTACATCAGACTTTGAAGCAAACTTTTAGCATACTTGCATGCACTCTGGGAGCTGATTGACAACAAATAGAACCAGAGGGGAGAATATTTTATATTTATACATATATTTTAAAATAAATCATTAGTCACAGTAGTAATTTGTTGCAGAATCACAAAAGAACCTTCCGTTGTTAAGGAGTTTCAAACGTACGAAAGAAATTAGTCAAGTTAAAGAGTTATAGAGATATTTTTAATTTATTACTGAGAAGTTTTGTCGTTAAAAAGTATATTATTCTACAATTAATATGACATTATTTATTTCATGCTCCCAAAAGCCGCTGAAATCAAACGTGAGATTCGAATATGGTCTCCATTATGATTAGACATCATGACTAGAATTATCTAGCCCAAACTACCTTTAACTCTAATGTGGAACGTGGCGTAATGTGAGCCAGACAGTTGAGCTTAGAAGAAAAAGATGATCGTTGGGTGGAGCCTTCTGAGATGTAACTGTGGCGAGAAATGGAGAGGGCGAGCTAGATAGCAGAAAGGACGAACGAGGAAGGTCTGTGCATGGTTGATGGGAGAGGGGAAAAATGGAAAAATGTTTGGTAATCCTATGCGAGGGAAGATAAAAAATAGGAATTCAGAACGGCATAAGAGAGCGTATTGAAACATTATTCACCTACAATAAAGCAGAAACGTTAGGTAAAAAATCATAATAAGTAGAGCTTTAAAAAATGTTTCCTAAAAAAATACACGTGAACGAACACCCCCTCCTCCTCCCCCCTATGCGGGGCAATTTGGTACACAGACCGGGGCACGTTCTTACACGTATACAAAGGCTCATAGGACCAATACAGAAAACCCTTCCCATGGAATAATGTCACCTATTGAATCGTTCAAATGTGGCCATCATCGATTATGGGCGTGAAGTAAGTACAAACTGGCCGATACATAGGGAGGCAAGTGTCAATTGGAAATCACTTATCGCTTTGAGTAAAGATGAAGGCCTCAAGTTAATGAGTGAGTAATCTCAAATTTTTGGTGTACACTATAGAGATGGTACAAAAAATTTTCCCTGAAATTTCCGTTGGTTAGGAGACTAACATTCAAGTATACCCTAACAGTAGTGCGAAACAATTACCGTTTAATGTATTAAGCATACCGAACGACCGGGGCAGATTCTTTACTAAAGGAAAAATAGAGACGCATTCAGTCGACCTAACTGGATGACTCGTTCCTGTTCAGAAAAAGAAACTTAAAATAAATCAGAATTTTTTGAACTTGGCCAATATTTATACGATTTTGAATCATGAAATATGTTTCCAAAAATTAAGTTTTCCTTTATTTTCCCTCAACCGTAATAATTTTACAATGCACTCAGTTGGAGGTTGATTAATTTTTTTCACCTAAACAAAAACGGTAATCAAGTACCGGAGGGATATTGAAATGTAAAGGGATCACTTGGACGAATTCCTAAGTATGTAAGTATTAGACCCTCAATCAAAAAATAATACTTTAACACTTATATATAATATATTTTCAGACTCCACTTGGTGGGACAACATTGCGATGATTTGTAAATGAATTCACATTGTAATATTCCACAATGGTTTTTATTACTCCGACCTAGGTTTTCACTCAAGTTAAGTCATTATCAAGGTCAACTACAAGGCCTTGATAGAACAAAACAACAAGGCCTTGATAATGACTTGAGTCAAAATCTAGGTCGGAGTAATAAAAACCATAGTGGAATATTACTAAGTGAATTCATTTACAAATCATCACTTATATACTTATTAATGAAACTATTATTGAGCTCTATTTTGTAATTTTTACTTCAGTTTTGGAACATATTCACCAAGATATATTTCACTCACGAAATACGACGAAACATAAATAAATAAATCTCAATTTCATGAAACACACCAATTTTTTCACACATTTTTCGAAAATATTTGAAATTTTTAAGGCTACTTTTTTTTCGTAAATTAAGAACTTTTTTCCGCGCTCTAGTAATAACTTACCCCCTTCCCACACACCCTTGAGGTGGCTCGCAGAGTGTCCTATAGACATGTTTGTTTCTTGACAAACCTTCGGTGACCTAGAACGATTATCCTCGCAATAGCACAGAGATTAAATGAAAACTCTCATTCAAGAAGAAAATTAAACTCGACGGAAAAAGGAGCGATCGAAACGCGAGAGATTTTGCGATCAAGCCTCTCCACGAGCCAAGCATTCATCGGAGGAGGCCGGATTGTACGTCTTCGAGGAAAACAAAAAAATTAAACCCATTCCTCCCTCGAGAGCGTCTGGATTTTCTCCGAATCCATTCCGTCCGACGAGCATCCCAGGCGATGATTAATAGACGATGACAACCTGTTGCTTGCGCCTGCTTAACCTATTATGCAAAAATATTCGTTCGGAAGGAATTTCCGGGAGCCAACTTCTTATCGAAACGGTGATTCGGAGATTACAAACGGTTTAAGAGAGTGCACCGTCTCAGGCGTAGCTTCGAGGGAATTAGTCATTATAAAGTGCAACGAAAGCACAGGGAAGTACGCCCGACTCTCGATCCAGTTCTTAACATACAAAGTCATGATCTATGAGAAAAGATTTTTCTAAATGGAGGCAAATAGAGTGGACGGATATAAAGATAAAACGGGAAGTGAAATTCCCATACATTTCCCATTTTCATCTTTTTTTAACAAATTTTCTCAAGTACTAATACTATTGATATAATAATTTCTACATCCATGAAGTAAGATAAAGTTTTACCGGTAGATAGAGTCCTTTACGACTACGACTCAAGGGATTTAACTTACTTCCGTTTTCACCTACCTTAACAGGTGGATTACCTAATAATACATACATAGCAATCACGCCGTTCCCTTCCGGGGTAGGAAAGGTCACAAAGTTTCACTCATAAATACATATTTGTACAACTAACTCTGCTTCAATAATTTCCTCCATACTGGCCTATCCCTGCATACCTCTTTTGTCTCATTTACACCCATACACTGCTTTGTACACGCCCTCCTGTTTTTAAGACTCCTCATATTCCTCCTCCTAAGAATATATTAATTAAAATTACACTTTATTTTTTAACAATAGAATCAACTGGCCTAAAAATCTTCCATCAGCGAACCTGATAAAAGGCACAAGTCTATTCAAGGGCAGGAGAAATAGGAGGTGATCGAGCCGAGGTTTCGACAATACGTTGAGACAGAATTAGTTCCCTCAAGTATTAAGTTACAGACGAAAATTAAGGCAATGGCATACACACCAGGGGTAGAAATTTGCCATGAAAAAATCATCTGACTTGACCGGGATACGAACCCGGATCTTCCAATGGTAGGTCAGGTGTGTTAACCAGTTATATCACCAAGCCATCTCCCTTCAATGCGAATTTCGAAGGGGGGTTATGCGAACTAGATATTCACGCCTCAAGTCTACAAAGAAAATGATTTTTTCATAGCGAATTTCAACCCTTGGTGTATATGCACCCGTGCGAGTGACTTCGTACCACATCATTTGCCAATGCTATGATTGGAAATTCGCAATGGCATGAGATTAATTCTGCTGCAAGACAAAACAATAAAACCACGGGCTTTCACAATGTTTAATGAATAGCAGGGACAGGGGATTGATATCCTAGAAATCCTGCTAAAAACTCTCAGAGAAATGGGAAGCCTAGATTTATATACCTAAGGTCCGTGGTTCGATTCCTGGGGCATGTAGATTTTTCCGTGGCAGTTCATAGGAACTGATTACTTGCCGTTAAATGCCCGATAATTAATGAGTTCACTTCTACACTACGGTCTCAAAAATTCATTTCATATTCATATTCACTCGCCGATTATGGCATAAAAATCGCAATTGAAAGAAACCTTTCCCAAAAGAAGACGTCCTTTTTCCTCCCAGTCTGAATCCTGCCGTATTAAGACTGACATTTCGAAGAAGCGGGGCAGCTGGGTTTTATGCGATGACATTTGAGGAAGGCTCATCTAATTGCTTTTTGGTCTCCCTTTCACAGTTAATTAGTCCTTTCAACATCCATTGCCTTTTATCCTGTTTCTAATATTCAACGATTCAGTGAAGGGTAAATAATCAAATCATGTTCGGGACGAACGCGATCTGAATTAGGCAATTTATACACCTTGGCAACATACTAATGACCTTCCTGCTCAAGATTCCTGTGGGGCTTCTTTGAATTCTCCGGTAAATTCGCGATAGGACGTCTTTGAATATAGATTGCCTATCTAATCTCTTCCCGCGGACCACATCCTTGACGTCCCGTAAGGGCTTGCGTGTTCCAATAACCTCAAGAGCTGGACTGGCGGGAGCAATTAACGTTGCTCCCTGTGGGACCACCCATGCCAGATAGGTCTAAGGGTAGGACCCAGACGAAAGGTAGTCCCGTGATGGCGTCACGAAGAAAACTGCTGGGAAGCGGGGGTGGGAGTCCCTCCCTAGCATCAATTACACAGAAAAACGAAAGAGAGAGACATTCAAAGAAAAAATAATTCAATTAAAAATCATAGCAACTACGGGACACCGCCCAAAAGGGCGGTTGTAGTGCCCGACATCAGGGGAGGCAAGGCCGCGGTCGTCATCACACGAAATCCTTGTACTACAGATTCAACACAGGATACAAGGACCTCGAGAGCTAAGAATAAAAAGAAGAATAGGAGGAGGATAGTTAGATAATACTAAATAGGAAATGAAGATGTGGAACACAGACGCCTTAGATGCCTCTTTCACCTTCAAGTCACATTTACTGAAACTCCTTTTTAGAAAATCCCAATTTACAACTAGCTTGTCCGCAGATTTTCCGTATGGAATTGCGACAAGAGGGACCATGATTAACGGCCAAACCTAAGTATTCAATTTACCTACATTTAATAATTTGATTTGATGAATACAGTGGATATTTCATTGCCAGGGTTATTCTCATTCCAAAAATCCGTTGCTACGAATTCATCCCTAACATCTATTTCATGCAAAGTCCTTAAACATATAATTATAAGCTCAGTCATGAAACATCTTGATACTAAAAAATTGCTAATCAAAATACAACACGGATTCAAGGAAGGGTAGATCTTGCGAAACTCAATTCGCACTCACTGCCCACGACATTTTTGTCCCCGGTGAACATAACATCCAGTAAACGGGCTTTTTCTTGACTTTAAAAAAGCATTTGATTAAGTGTCCCACAGAAAATAACTAAACAAATAATCTTACAATTTAGACCATGATGTAATCTCCTGGGTTATGAATTCCTAAGCGATCGCGTACAGAGTGTAGTATTAGACGGTGACATTTCTAATGAAGTTAAAGTCACTTCGGGTGTCCAACAGGGGAATGCCATAGGTTCACTTCTGTTCCTGCTGAATACTAACGATATTGGGGAAGTAGTAGACAGTAAGCTTGACTGTTTGCAGATCATGCTGTAGCGTACAGCGAAATCCATAGCAATAATGATTAGGATGTGCTGACGAAGGACCTCAAGGCAATCCAAGCGTGGTGTGATCCGAGGCGGCTAGAATTAAATTTGCTAAATCCTCCAAATGTTATTATTGGGCGAAGAGAAATTTCGAGAAATGGGGAAGATATGAACACGAAAAATGAGCAGCAGTCGAATTCATTTCATGAATCAACCAATAATCAACGATGGAAAATTTCGAAATAAATTTGAGAGGTACTCAGCAGCGTATATGAACGCTTTATATGTTCAGGATTTGGTCAGCATCAGGGTTGCTTGCGAGGAAATCTGCCGCTAAGCCCCACGGACTTAATTCCTTCCAATCGAGAGAATTGAATCTGAAAAGAGCGACTACATAATCATTTACTTAATATGATTTTTATGAGCTACATGGCCTTCGGCAATAAATTCCTAGAGACAATCTCCATTCAAAATCATAAAAACCGTATGCCATCAAGTTCAAATATCAATCTCAAAAAACAAGTTAATATTATTTTCGTACCAGTTAGTGAATAACGAGCTGAAGGATCCAAACATTAAACAGATCAGCTCAAACGAATTGGAAAATGGATTATCAAGGCATAGAATGCATGTTCCATAAGAATTATTATAATATTTACATGATAGCGCCCAAAACTTTAAAATCCCGTAATATTTTCCTGGCCCGTAAACTTGATAAATTACCAGTGATTACAACAAATACCGAACAGAAAACAAACTAAAGAAACAAAGCTAAAGGTGATGATAATAACGCATATGTATAATATTGAGAAGATATGCTTGTGTTCAACTTATTTGAAAACGCTAAGTGCCATCGGCATAAACCCTCTCTTCCAACATCTCCTCTCCTCAGTTTCTCATTAGTGGTAATTAACGTAGCAATTTCCAACTGAAGATAAATCGCATATCCACGGATATCGAAAATTTGCTGATCACTCACTAAGGTTCACTTCACATGTGACATCACAAAGAATTACATAACAAGTTCACAGAAATGGAAACCGAAGGAATGCACAAAAGGATGGGGACAACGGGCCGGCATTTACACGAGCAGGAAACAAACAGGGGGGAATAGACAATACCGCTCATCATTCTTTGATGAATGAGAATTTCTCCGACCGAGAAGCGGAGCGGGGGTAACGGCTCTGGACTGTGGGAAAGGCCCATGGCCCATGACACACCGCTACAGCCATCCTCCCCCATTATATATCAATCACATGTATATATACTGTTTACCAAAAGCAAGGCTCCTGTGTGTGATGGGACGTGGGTGTGCGTGTTTGTGTGGCAAAGCGACGAGGGAATTCCGTTGCCAAGGTGGGCCAGTTAGTCACGTCGGCGGGGACGAGGGAGGCCCGTTGCCAGGGAAACGCCACAAGAGATGGACGAGCAATAAAGGAGGGAAACGGAGCGGCGAAGCGGGCGGGAGAAACGAATGAAAAACGGCGAAAATATATAAATAATAAAAACAGAAAATGCAAATCTGCTTTTATGTCCCTCCCTCAAAAGAGACCGAGATGAAGGGGCGGTTGAGAAGATATGACAGCGGCGGACAGGAGCTCCCTCTCCCCTTTTGCCTCGACTCAATTTCCGGATGTACCGCCACCATTTTGTTTCCACGCGTAACCCATTTTTTTGGCTGAGAAATGAGAGACAGTCACATGAGGAAGAGGGTGAAACAAAACTCTAATGGCATCCCATTCCGGACACAATTGAGTGCTCCTCACATGAAAACATTTAGGCTGAGGAATAATTTATATTCCCACTTACGGTCAAACCATTACTGTGGTTTAAACAACGATAATAATATTGTCCGACATTATATACGAGAATTGACTTTTATATAGGGGAGAAGACACAAACGATATGGAAGTCTTCTATAAAAAAATAGAAGGAAAAATCATATAATATGGCATATTATAAAATAAAAGAGGTCTAATTTTTGTTTTATGTGCATAAATAAAAATATTTGCCAAAAGAAAATGTACAATATTTTGTATAATTCTTTTGAACTTTGTTTGAATTTTAAATTATGCTCAAGGTATATCAGCAAATTTTCGTTTCCTTTTTAATAATATCTTTATTTCCAGCAATTAAATAACACACGGTGATGCACCGTACGACCGAATGGTGTATTAACTATGAAGAATCAGCAACCCCAAAACAGGACAGTTGTCCTGATAGGGTGCCTATATTCCTTGTATTCTTATACATGGCTCTGTGTATTCGAAGCTATGTATCTAGGAATCAAATAATAATAATAATTATCATATATCTAGGTGTCTCTGAAATCACGTCCTTTGATGTATTATCAGAAATCTAACAGATGAAACATCAGAAATATAAACTTAACGATATCGGGCGTCATTTCGTAGTAGAATCTTATATTAGTATTCATATTGCAAAGAAAACTTTGTACTTTTCAACAACCCTAAAATTTGTACGACGCGTTTCGCAGCTTTACTGAATCGTCTGGTACAATTATACGAACAATTAAACAATCATACAAACAAATGTACCTGACGCAGTAAAGTTGAGAAACGCGTCGTACAAATTAAATACTTTCAGAAAATTACTCGGCATTCTCCGCAATATGAATGCTAATATCAGAAATATATTAAAAACATTACATAACGTGCAATAAATTTTCCCCAGAATAACAGCCATAAAGAAGTAGTTCCCCTCAAACAACTAAGTACATCTTTATCGCTGGTATTATACAAAATGGACGGAAGGCTCTTGCACAGTTCTGCCAATATCTCCTCCAGCGCGGGCCTTTGAGGAAATAAATATTAATTAAAGGCCTCACGACCTCGATTGAGAACCCTGGAAGTACTCAATATCCAAGATTTTCTAGAACCCAATACACAAGTAATCATTACGGTTATATTCTTTCACGGAAATCGGGTAGGGTAATCGATGTTTTGCATTAGTATTACAAAAAAGTATTTTCGAACAAAAATTAGCGCTGAAGTTAAAACATAAATTCTTGCACGAATTTACAACTTTAGTAGTTTCAACTGAGATAATATACGTTGTCTATTTATTTTAAACAATCATAACAGAGATTATGTGAGAAAATTGATCTTGATGCATCACCTGGATATGCTCTTGAAAACAACATCTAAATACTTATCTGGGCAACTTCAAAATACTATTTATTTTTGATGCCAAGTATTACAAGTTTAGATAATCCTTTACTACTGGGCATTCCCATCCACAATAATTACTTTTTTCCCGCCAGGTATCTCTCGAGTGCATCCAAAATTTTCTTCATAATTTTTACATTATATTCAAGGTATATCGACAAATTTTCTTTTCCGTTTTAGTAATTACTTTATTTGCAGCAATTAAATGATACAGGGTGATGAAACAGATTGGATGAATTGTGTATTAACTGTGAAGAGTAATCAACCCCAAATCAGGACAGTTGTACCCCAAAGCAGGACTGATGGGGTGCCAAAATTCCTTATATTCTTGTACATGGTTGAGTATATTTGAAGCTCTGTATCTAGGAATAAAATTATTATTATTAATTTTCTCATCCCTAACAGACTCGTAGTATGACACCCTCAATAGCGGAGCATGGACCGCCTAGCCAATAATTCGTTCTTCTCACATGCACCGTCTCCTTACCCTCTCTGACCACTTCCTTCCCTCTCCAACGACGTCAAAAATCTTTATCGCTTTCCTTCCCATGAGTATCTGGCCATTGAACTTCCTTTACCCTTCCAAAACCCACATCTTCAAAGACAATTGTCCTTCCCTTTTATCCCAAATCTTCAGGTCTAGCTTACGTGCAAATGCCACGCTACATATTAAATTCAATATTTTCTCAACCTAAAAGCCAGAGGTTCTTGCCAACAGGTCTATCCAGTCGATAAACGTCTCTCAAGCTTAATCCTCCGAATGTCTTTAGAGCTTTCCTAATTTTCATCAGCAACACAGCCAAAATTACTGAGGTTCATCGCAAACTCTACATTCTATGGGTTGCTATTAACGGCAAGTATTTCAGATATCATAGAAGAAATGCATAGGATTTCAAACAATCAAAACAGAGATTATGCATGAAAATTAATCTTGATGCATCACCTGCATAAGCTGTTGAAAACAACTTACCTGGGCTACTTCATCAATACTATTAACCAATATTATGCCAAGATTTTAATCAGGGCATATTTATATGAAGGAGTTCCGGTGTTCCGGAGTAGTAGAAGTTAAATAATTACAGAAAAGTACTCAGCATTCTTTACATTATGGATACAGAATGACAAATATATTAAATGCATTACATAACGTACAATAGATTTTCCCAGAAAAATAGCCATAAAGAAGTAGTTCCCTTCAAACAACTAAGTACATCATTATCGCTAGTATTTTACAAATCGTCCTGACCGGACGTCACCTCAACACACATCTCATGATATCAAAGCATGCATAAGAATTTGTTCATTAATACCACACAAACAATATGGAATGTGACCTTTGCATGACCCGGATAATTCACAGTCTGGTGCAGCCTTTTTCGCTGTCGCCTCCTTCATGAAACATCTGTTTATCCCCTTTGATACCACAGTCCAACCGAAAGTGATCATGACGGATCAGAAGAGCAAACACGTATGGGGAAATCCAATCAACGGCAGACCCGAAGGGATCGAAAGAGAGTGAGAGAGGGTGGGGGAGGGGAGATGGTCGGGCGCTTCGCTCCAGGGGGCGGTCGGAACTAATTCTGGGAGGAGGAAGGATTACGCCGGAGCGCTGGAATTCAAATGTTTGGCGGGGCGAGCATACGCGTCTCCAAAGGGACAACGGGGAGGGGCGTGGCTCCAACGGGAAGGGAGTGGGCGCGCTGTGCTGTGCGTATGGCAGATGATGTCAATGAGATTCCGGGCGAGTGCCCGGAGGGCGCGCCGAAAAGAGGATTTCCCGAAGGAGACGGGCGACCACTGGACTGCTGCCCCCCGCCCCGCGAGGAGGGCCGTCACCCGCAGACGCACGAGGAAGCGCCTCAACGCCGACGGGCGAGCGGACGCAGTGCGCCACCTGACGACACACACACCGCGAGCGAACGGCCATAAAGACCGCGGAGCTGATGAAATTCACCAGCGAATTTATTCAGCCATTGGCGGGTCTTTTGTACGATAGCGGGAGAGAATAACAGTTGAGCCAGCGCTGGACAGGATAGGGGCCGATGAAAAAAATTCGAAAGAAACAAAACAAGTAGTTTGTGGGCGTAAAGCTAAGCCACGATGCGGCGCAGAGGGTGATGGATAGAGAGAAGTGTTGAGTGTAGAGCATGGAAAAAAATAGGAAATTCGAATCCGAGAGAAACTAGTTGGTAGAACCCACGCGAGGATCACGTTGGAGTGAGGATGGACATTTTTTTGCGGAATTCACGTGATTTTGGTCGATTTGGTAGATACGAATTTTCCACGTGGAGTACACGTCAACTCCGCGTGGATTCCACGTCCATTCCACTTCATCTCACAAAGTTCCACGTGAGATTCTCATTACTTCCACGTGGAAAGCTACATTTCCGCCAGTATCTCATACTCATCAGAATCCACAATAAATCCACTTACAGTGAGAACCAAGTGTCCAAAAATCCATACAATTCCAGATTACCATATTGGATTCACATATTTCCGCAAATGATCCATGTAAAATATCACATTCCCACTCAACTACTATAAAAGAAGCCACGTGATTTACAGATAAGACAATTTATTCGTCAAATGTATGACCCATCCTATGCAGCTTACTACATCCACATATTACCCTGAAAGCCATCTAAAGGGTGTTTGGCAGGGGGGTTAATTATGCTACCATGGAATGTATCCACTCAAACCCGCATATTCTCTGCCAGTACAAATTTTCAAAAATTACGTTGCTCAAAATCAAGCAATTTGCCCTAGAAAAGGACCCTTGCAAAGAGGCAATTTCCCTCAGCAACGTGGATTATCAGAAAAACATTCCCACTCAGGAAGAAACAATTAAAGCGAACCATAAATAAACCAGGAAAGTGTTCAACCATTAAAGACATTCGAAAGGCGGGAACAACTGTCGGGTATGATGATGAGCGTACAGCTTTTGAACATTCGACATTTGCTGCAGAGTACGATGTGTATCAACTAACGGCTCTCGCTACTTTCAGTATTTAAGAGAATTTATTCGCCAGAGATAGACTCCTAAGAAAAAGGAAGTAAGTTGCGCCGTCAGAGCATTTTTGCCGGCGACTATGTCTTGTGCACTGAGATTGTAAGATATTATCAGACATGGCTCTTGACACCAACTTAAAACGCCCAGCAGTACCGCTCATACAATAGATGCCGGTGGGCATTCTTAAAAAAGGCGCACCAACAAGATGAAAAAGGTTTCGAAAATAAAAAAAAAAGGTTTATAACAGTCAATGTTCATTACTTTGCAACGACTTTCACAGAAATCTTCCCTACCTAACCGTTGGACTAATTTATAACGAAAGCGACCCAAAAACGTCAAGTTTGCTTCCAGCCAGAGAAGCTGCTTATAGATACCAAACGAATAGAATACACAACTCGGGGCAAAAGTACGGAAATGAGAAAACAAGAGGCACAGATATCAGGCAACCTGATTTCAATTCCGCATATTAGGGTATTAAAATACATAACCTTTTAAGTACGTGGAGTACCTACTAGTGAGATGGATGAAATACCCAGGTACTTGACTATATTTCGCAAAAAGCTGCACAATCACATTCCCCCAACCCACAACTGATTCCTCGGTCCAAAAAGGGTAACTTCGACACATCGAACCATACGTGGTTTATTTACGCCAACAATCACGCCGGCAATTTATAATCAGAAACGGAGGGAGAGTTTCAGGGCGAGGTTTGATGAAAAAGAATGAAGATCTTATGCTAGAGTGTACTTGGAGGAGGCAGAATAGGTGTTAGGAACAGTAAATGAGGGGCGAAGGGTTCATGAAGACCGTAATTGAGGGGAGGAGACTAGGTAAGCAATGAAGTGGAGGAAAGACTTTGTAAATGGCACGAAGACGAATATGCCCGACTGAAGAATTTAATTACATCCGGAAATAAAGACCTGTATAGTACTCTAGTAAGAACAAATTGTACTCAAAGAGACTTTGTAACATAACTCCAAACTGGTATGAAATTTCTTTGCGATATCTTTAAGCATAAATAACATACCATCGCTGGATTTTTCGTTAATAAACATTTCGCCGGATTACAGTATCTTATATCCGCTATAAATCTCCTTTTTAAAAAGTGCATGGCGATGCTTAAGGTAGTTCGAGGGAAAAATCATTTTAATTAGAAATCAATGAATTTGGTCTCATGTTAAAGAAAAATATCTCACCTATCCAATGTCATCCAAAATTCTACCCCTTACCACATAACTTTCGGAGATATTTTCCAAAAAATACCATCCCTTTTATATGGAAAATGGTACGTGTATGCACTCCAGAAAGATATTATTTACAAAAGGAGGTCTTTCTAACACTTAGATATCGTAAACAAACTAACAGCCTGTAGTTTGTATGTTTTCTCAAATATTTTGGAAAATTAATCATATTGTCACCACAGTAGATTCTTGGGTATCACAATAAACCTTCCGTTTTGATGGAGTTTCAAACGCACCGCGCGAAAACAATGAGTCAAGTTGAGGACTTATTTAGATATTTTCATTAATTACTTACACTTTCTGTCAAAAAAACTATATTATTACACCATTAATAATGCAATATTTAATTGATGTGTCCTACAGCTGGTGAAATCAAAACGTATAATTCGAATATGGTCTCTATTATGACTAGGGATATATCTCGCATGGACTACCTCAAAATACCAGCAAGTTAAGACTCCACATAAGGGTCATGACTGCCATTTAAAGGGGGCTCCTATTTCTTCTAACTCTGTTATTTAACTTCGAACTATTTTTTTCCACAGATACGCTGCGGACATATGTCATTCAAAGAGCCTAAGTTAAACCAATAAAAGTAAAAAATAGTTTTGGACAGGTTTTTCGCAATCCTACCCACCTGCTGCTGCAAAATATTAACAAAGGTAATCCTCATTCCATTTAAACCCATTGAAACCGATGGATCACTTCTAGCAATTAATAACATAAGAACTGACCACAGATCCTAGATGGACAAACTTTAGCAAAACATGACAGACAAATTATAAATAAATAGTATGTACACAGTTGGCACTTCCCAATAATTTGTCGCTAAATAGATACCCCTTTTTGGTAATTGTGATATAAAGCATCTATTACCCCACCCGATTCCCGTCTAAGGAAGATAACCGTGATGATGACTTGTGTACTGGGTTCTAGAAAATTCAGGATATTGAGTACTTTCAAGGTTCTCAATCGAGGTCGTGAGGCCTTTAATTAATTTTCATCCACTCGAAGACCAACGCTTAGGGAAATTATCGGCGGAACTGTCCAAGGGCCTTCCGTCCATTATGTAAAAAACCAGTGGTAACGATGTACTTAGTTGTTTGAGGGGACTATTTCTATATGGCTGTTATTCTGTAAAATCCATTTCACGTTATTTAATGCATTTAATATATTTCTGATATTAGTATTCTAACAGCAAAGAATAGAAATACAAGACGTATTAATTCAGTAAATTAGCACGACAGTGTATCTAAAAAACGCAGGGCTATTAATGAGTTACAACAAAATCCACTATCCCGTTCAGAATGGCTCAGAACGCCCAGCGATATTTTGCAAAGTTGCGTAAATGGGTCATGATTCACCCACCTCCGACATCACCCAAATTACACAAGGAGGGGTATCCGCCATATTTTCCAATTTCGTCCTTCAAAACAAGCGCGCAGAGCTCTTTTCGGCGCTCACTCCGCGATCAACGCGAAGGTTAAAATGATAGGCAGTGATGGCGGAGCGAACCTTGGATCAAGCCCCAAGGCGTGTGAATTTCACGCGAGCACGGTAAGGAGGCCAGTTTCTTCCGCTGGGCTAAACTTCGGTTCTCCGAGATATTCTGGATCTAAGAAAAATCTCACTCGATTGGAGAATTTACGAGGTTGGAGTACAAAGAGCCCTCACCCGGTATCGCGAGCGCAGAGATGATTGCCAAATCATGGTGTTCATTCCGAGATATTCCCGCTTCCAGGGAAGGAAATTCCGGGAGAAGCAACTGCAAAACATATTTACGGGGGAATGCCTGTTCCGTATTAATAAAAAGCATAAAAGTGAATTATTTTTCAATGCGCACAGCTAAGCGAACTGGATAGCCAATGCAATAATGAAGGATTGCCCTGAATATCATTAAGTACGCAAGACAATTTACGGATTACTTGTGGATATGTGTTAAACAGAACAATTTTGGCACAGAAAATGAATGCCAAAATAATCTTTCTTTGAGTTTTTATTCTCAATGCCATCTTCTTCTGGCGAACATGATATAATTTTGGAATAGTTGATAACAGAAGAACCACAGTTAAAAACGATTAATGACGAATTTGTCACAGCGATTTATGGTGAATTATAAATTTCAGCTGTGAACATTTTTTCATCTAGAGATGCATAAAAATGCTCTTCAATAAAAGATGGTTCCTCCACCTGGGGTATACGTTGACGGATACCTCAGGGTCGATGAATGCCGCATTTATCACCCCCAAAGAAACCCTCCGGCAAAGGAGAGGAAACGTAAAAATCAAGACATGAGAAATCACAAAAGAAGAGACAATCTTTTTAAAATATTGACGGCAATATTTTAAAAATCCTCGCCGAATGCCGAGATACTCTGAAGTCTCTGCAGAATACGGGAGAGATGCAATGCTACTAACAACCGATAGATCCGTAGATGAACTCGTGCAACGCCCATCATAGCAATAGACACATAAAAAACACCAATATATATACTAGCAAAAATGTTCAATTCCCAGTAGGAGAAATATTTATGAGGCAACAATCGTCACTAACGCCATTGAGGTTAGATGGCAGTGTTTCAAAAGGAAGAATTATTTAACATTTACATCAACTATATTATCCGGGAAGCCACCTCCGGGGCACGGGGTGAGTTACCAGTGGCAACTCACCCCGTTGGTGGTAAGTTACCAACAACATGCACCACAATGTAGATGTAGATACAGAGTATGTAGACACAAAGAGATGTAGATACAGAGTAAGATGTAGATATAAGTAACTTTCAGCAACATGCACTCCCCTTTAGATACGCTATCAATGCCACAAAAGCCATTTGCATTTATATATATTACAACTACGTAAACGAGATACAATAGTCACACGGTGATTAAGCGAAACGTCTTTTAGCATAATATGGCGGATTATGAAAAAAGTAAACGGGAGCAAATAAAGTAATCATCCTCAAGACCTGCTGATTTATCTGCTTCATATTCTCATTAGCAGCCATTATGGTCACAAATTAATCGCGGGAAATACGACATTTCAAAACAGTTCTGGGATCTGTCCCTGATATAATTCTCATGACCTGATCTACCGTAGTGTGCAGGAGTTTGTAAGGTATTAATAACTTCGTCAGAAAATAAATTGATTTTGAATTTACATAAATAAGTCTAATTTTTAATCTAAGGTCTGAAAGACTCCCATTCTAGTTGTCGCATATAGTAAGTAACACCAGCAAGATTACCATGACGGCCTTTTACGTACATTACAAACCTACCCTATACGCGTTCTAACTACGTTAAACCCACCAGCTTCCGCACCTCACTCGCCATAGCAAGAACTTTTCAGGAATTAACAAAACTTGGTAAATTTTTCGTAGAATATTTATTGATCGACCGGTTTCGCCGAATAGTCGACATTATCAGGTATTATAAATAAATAAACAAATATTCTACGAGAAACTTATAAAGCTTTGTCAATTCCTCAGCATTATCGTAAAGGTTTAAAAAATTTAAGGCTTTAACTATTGAATTTGTTAAGAACTTCTTCGTTCGTATCCGTATACTTCCAACGAACCTTTCCAATTATCCTCCACATTCAAGCCCCTCAGCATCATTCATCATCCTCTTTCCATCACGCTAAGGTTTCATCGTCGCACAAACAAGGGTCATCTTGACGCTATATATTAGACCCGTCATTAGGCTTTTCTAAACATCCTTACACAGTGGCCCTGTCATCGGCTATAGGAGCTAGATTATCAAGAAACAACTGATTTCGTAACGGGACATACAGGGAACACAGCTGAGTCGGAGCAAGATCTGGAGGGAGTGTCTACTCAGGGTTGATTTTGGAGTGGGGAGAGGAGGAGCTGAGGAGTAGGGGCACCCCTTCCCCGGAGAATTTAGGTCACACACTCGCTCTCCAAGGTCGCCGACGCCAGCAGATGATAGCGAAGGAACCACGGGCGTCGTCGAGGGCCTGGTTTACGCCTCGCCGATCCTTCACGAGAGGCTGGAGAAGGCACCCAAACCGGTAAGAAACTATTCTCCCACGCTGAAAGATGCGGCTGGTCCGAAGGATTAAGGTTCACAATAATTTAAGGGTGCTGTATGACTTCTCCGAAAACACTATCATTGGCTCTTCTGAAGTTACAACAGCTCCTTGCTATCTGAGTGGTCTTCTTTATTATAAATTGTTTCTAGTTGCTACGTGTTCCCGTTGCTAAGGCTGGTGAGGGAAGTTTTCACTGTTGAGAACGGTAGGTTGCTCGCCGTTAATACAAGCGAGAGGCCCATTGTTACTATACTTCGAAGCATTCCCTTTATGGTAACCGCTAGGAATCATATTGTTAACTGCGTTGCTATGCGCATAGCTTAAATGAAGCATGAATCAGAATTATTAAGCGTCTGAAAATTTACAAATCACTATAAACGTGTGGTGCGAAACTAAATCTTTCGAATATAAACCACGTGGTCATGCCGGGTGGAAACTAAATTATACCAAAATTGAGTTTAGTTTCGTCCTTTTAGTTTTGACCCGGAATGGTTTTGACTCTGGTTTAGTTACGACCCCGAGTTCAGTGCCCCGGATAAAATTCCATTTCGTTGCGCTCCTGCATTTCGCTCCCAGAGATAAAATTATTGACTTTTTACTAGGATTGACTTTCGTTTCGATTGCCATCCCTATTATTAACACAATTGTGAGCGAAAGACGAGAGAAATTATTCGTCGACGCTGAAATGAAGACGAAGAACTTGCCAAGAACTCTTTCGTGAAAATAAACGAATCAGGCGATATCTTGTGGAAATCGGTCCCAGACATCATTGTGACAATTGTGAGGAATTATAAAAAAAGTTCAATACTCTTGAGATCATCATAACGGATTTTTGTTTCCCTACAAATATATATAAAACATAATTGACGCTAACTACAAAATTAAATAAATTTTTATAGTAACCGTAATTTTACTCTGGTTAGTGCATCGGCTAATCACTTAATGCGGGAGTTTCCCGCTCCTGATGCCCAATCTATATCTCCAGATTTTATTGTCACATACCCTTGAGGTGGCCGGCATGGGTAGTACGCAGATGTAGAATAGATTAATTACCGACAGCTCGCATTGAGCATTGACGCCGGCCACGGTTACGACGAGGTAAATTCCTCACCTGCTAACCATGAGGTCGCGGGTTCCGTTCGGGTTTGAATACCGCCTTAGCGAGTGTCTCAACAAGGGTGGGTATCTGAGCAATATGCCAAGAGTAAATTGCTAGAAATGATCATATTCTCTTGGTTCTCTGCAACAAATTACTGCGATGAACACGACCAATAAACAAATTACTCACAAAACGGTAGAAAAAAATCGAAAAAGGCGCTGATAGCGACTCCGTAAGTTTACTCGCCGAAATACTACGCAATTTATGTCGTGTCTTCAAGTAGTTTGAGTAAGAGATCACCAAAACATGAAAAACAATTAAATTATGCCTAATATAAAGAAGAGTATATCATTTTTCTCATGACACAAAAATATCAGAAACTTACTTCTCCAAAAAGTAAAAAAAAATAGAAGTTGATTTCTAATGGAGATGGTCTGGCTACGCCTCCAGAGGTACATAATTAAAGAAAAAGGAAGATCAAATGGTAAGGATTGCGCCAGAAATGAAAATGTAAGTGGCAATCGCGCACTTTCTGTATTAATTAAAGAAAAAATCCATCACTCATCGAGACACATTAAATAAAATCGCATAATATTTTTTTGTTGCGAAGGCATTCCCTCGTACGCCGCAAAACAAATAAGCCATTTTAATACTTGAAAAAGGATCAACAAGAATTTCTGCATGCGACGCTACGTATAAATTTTAATTGTGCAACCATATTAACAAGCAAGACAATCATCACAGCTATTCTGGTAAACAAACAAAAACCATGGTAAGGCTCAGAAACAATCTTACCGACCGCGGGGGTTGAATTCACATTTTCAACACGCAGGTAAAAAATATCAATAAATTTTGACGATTGTACCAACTTGAGGGCATCAGCAGTTATCACTAAATAACCATAAATTGTCCTTTTTTGATGGAATAAAATTCAAATATATCAGAGGAAAATTTAGAGTCAAGAATGAAGAAAAAAATATTTCGTCCAATTATTTTTCGATTTCAAACAATAGCACAACGTACCGACCATCGCCGATGGCAATAAACGTCTTCATACCATCGTAACTTGGTCACCAGTGTAGCAAGCTTCCCATAAACCGAGTTGCAGGGGAAACTCGGTTAAAAGGAAACACGATACTGAATTAGGCAAACAACCTTGTCTATGTTGAGTATGTTGATTAAACTTTATGCTGATGAAAAATTAGTTGTTTTTACTACAAAAAAAACGCAAAGGTCAGGGAACTGCAAGTCTTTGAGATATGCTTCTTGATTTAAAAAGTTCATAGTGTATTCCGGTGGGTTACAAAGGTAACTTCAGAATTACAATGAACAAAGGTCGATTGGTTGGTTGGTTATCAGGAAAGGGGACCAACAACTGAGGTTATTTGCGCCATTGATACCAGATGTGTAGACTGATAGCGGAAGGATTATGAGAGAAATATGAAAATGTAGGAGAGAAACCCGGCGTCAACAGCCGAGTCTTAAGGCGTGTTCACACGGTACATGTACCCGCGCAAGTACGTGGCTGGACAGATCCGTGGATAAACGCTCCAAATTAAAACGGGCTATTTCATGGCCACGCGATCATGCATTTGCGCAATTTTGGGTGTTTACGCGGTGCAATTTGAACGGAAAATGTATTCATGACTATACCCAAGCGGGCATATGCATCGTGTAAACACGGCTTTACGGAAGGCGCCAAGGCGATCTCAATTTAAGGTCCCATTCGACTGACAGAGTACTGCACATGAAATGCTATCCATGCTGCATTGCGAAGTACGGAATCATTTTTCAGAAGACTTAAAAAAATCTGAAAATAAAAAAAATCAAAAGGAAATATCATAAAATATTACTTCAAGTGAACTAAATATTGTGCTACACTGTACAAAATATTATGTATTTTATAATTTTGCCGTTTTGTTAAATATTATGTCGGATTCTATGATATTAATACATCTTGTATATCTAGCTATTATAATATTTGTTTGACCCCAAAGATATGTTTAATTACATATGTTCCTAAGGGACATACTGGAAGGTTGTCCAATACGTCTAGGTGCCCCAGGTCCTCCCTGGAGGAACTCCACTTCATTTGAATCTAATCTAAGGGACATACTTGACCCGGAATAATAAATTCAATTTTCTATTTTTATTTCTAAATAGGAATCGGGAATTTCCAACGAAAAATCTCCCCACCGCCGGCGTTCGGACCCAAGCCCTCGGGATGGAAAGTCTCTAAATCATCATACTACCCTGCGGGCCACCGAATAGGCATGTGGTAGGTGGTGTTAGGTCACCACCGAATAAAGGCGTAAGGTTCTGGAATGTGAAATGGTGATGTGTATTTAGTGGAGCTCAGTTTTTATTGTGGTTGCTTATTGTGTGCGGAAAGAACGAGTTTTAGTACAGATCTGTTCGGCAGTGTATCTCTCTTATTTTATCGCTTCTGTATGGCCTAGAAGTGTAGTGAGGAGTGATGATAATATTCTCTGTGTTTCTATGAAACACACCTGTTCTGAATTTCTCAAGTAACCTAAGCCTAGCGTGTAGCCTCAGAGTCTCTAGGGGCTCCCACCTTAATCCCTCTAAAAGTTGAGAAACACTATATGTTAGCTGATATCAGTTTTTAACGAAGCGTGCTGCTTCTCTTTGTATTTTATTAATTTTTTGGTTAAATCTTCATAACCAGGGTCCCAAATGCTCGCGGCGTATTCGAGGTGTGGTCATCATCGCACCAACCGAATCCCCGCAAATCTATCGGTTATGTCGGTAAGAGCGATGACAGGGCGGATGGGGTGCGAGTGGATCCCCGGCATTCGAGGGGCATTCACGGGCGTCGCGATGAAATCCGAGGCAGGGGCTTCGGGACGAGGGTTTCACAACCACGTTCACCGAGCGTCAAATCAACGCCACACACTGCGGGTCGCCACGCGAGCCTGTTGCGGACTTGAATTATGAAATCGCGGGTAAAAGCGATGCGAGCGCAAATAGAATGTGGGCGAACAAAAAGGTCGACCGATGAAACTGTCGGGTGCGTACGTAACTTCGTAAAACTGTCACTTCAACAGTACGTGACAAAAAGCCGATGTTCCCGGGTGAAAATTTTGCTCAGATCCATTTTATCACATTGGACGACATCTCTACACATTTAAGGCGTGCTACACACGCATAACGCTTTTGTTAAACACAACGTTATCCACGTTTATTACCTATAACAGATACAACAACTGCAATTCTCCCCATGATATTCGAATGAGCGCAACGCGTTTCAGCTCACACAGCTATCATCAGGTACAAGACCATTAAAATATCTTATGGAAAAGTCCAGTTGTTGTTTCTGTTATAATAAGACGAACTTCCACGATATTTCGCCTGAACCTGTTGAAATCGACTATTTTATGCTATTTGGTACGGGTTACGAACTTAGCAAGTCAAGAACTTCCAAACAACTAGCAGTGGGTACCAGCCGTAGAGTCCAGGATGCTCTTCACGTCTATCTACAATAATATCCACGATGTTTTGAGTTGGCTAAAATTGCTAGAGACTTTCCCCTTCTAGATTCAACTTATTCACTTCATAACAGAACACCTTAATTAATAAATGAGAACAACATTCTATACTGAGACACTATTCCAAGAAAATAATCACTTGATAAATTTCTGGATAAATTTGGCGACAAAACGAACAGTTGAACAAGACGCTTAATTTCTTCCAAATTTTATCAAAGCTATATCTATTTTTAAAATATCATAAAAATAATTACTCCCAAATTCTATGAATCGCGAATCCATTACATTTTTTTTGTCCTTCCAGGGCATCGCAGATTGGGCTAGACACAAGGTCGAGTCTTGTCCCAGTCGCCCAGGCGGGATGGATGTTTGAGACCAACGCGTTTCTTAGCAAAGTGCGTCACACATGGGAATATGCGTGCGTATGGTGTCACTGAGTTGGTTCAAAGATCTTCTTTAGGATGTACCACAGATTCTGGTCTGGCCTCAGCTCGAGCCTCATGTCATTTTTGGGACAATTTTTTAACTTGAAATGTACATCATCAAAACTGAAAGGAAATATCTTCCAACCGAGTCAAGAGCCGCAATATCTATGAAATGAGATAGATAAGTGCCAGTTTCAATTATTTTCTCCAAGATTGGTTCTTTGAAAAATAATAAAAAGCACCTCGACCCTGTTTGATCAAACGTTTTGAGGTCATTTAGACCACATTTCGTTTTATTCGATATCTGCCTTTGCGACGAAACACGAGCACGTTTAATAGATTTTTGCAAAATATTTTTTACCGTGGGGGTTATTTAAGGCCAAGGAAGGAATAAAGTTAATAACCCGAATAAAAAAGGGTGCCAATAAAAAAAGTGGGGGGTATGTTACGGAGTGGGTCTAACGGCATTTTCGCAACCGATTATAAGCGCGGTTTGAACTGGCACGGCGGATTTAGCGCGGAGGGGCCGGAAATCAATGTAATTCAATAGACCGTGATAAGACTAGTAACGATAATCATCTTACGACCCCTCCTCTCCTCAGATACTCACGCTTGTCCAAGGGATTCGCGCATCAAGGAAATTCCACCAGATGGACATGAGCTAGGGGTGACCTGAGGCATATATCACCCCGGTATGAGCGCAAGAACCTCCAGTCCACAGCCGAGCGCTCGACTCACTCGAGGGGACGACACCGACCTAATTATGCGACAATGCGATGTAACGTGATATCATGCAATACCATGTGAGGAGTGCGAGAACGACAGCGCTATCAAGAAAGGAAAACCTGAGTCGACCTCACGGAGCAACGTTAACATATCAACACGTTCGCGATTCTAAACGTACATTGAAACCCGAATAAATATTGAAAATCGCCATTCATATCTTTATACAGTTTATGCACTTTATGCAAAAGCATTGATACTCATATTTTAAGCCTCTCGAATCGGTCCGACTTGTTATAGTCGAACATGATGGATCGAAGTAAGATCTTCACGAGAAAAAAATGGAACGAAGCGTCCTTCAGGTGCCCTATTTCGTTGTATTAAATCCCACCCAAATTTTACCGGAGAAAAGCAGTGTCTGGAAATTGGAAAGCAAAATTCCCTGACAATTTTTCCGTTTCAGGATTTTTTTACCAAATTATCCAGGGTTACTCAACAATTTTTTTCTGCTAATTGGTATGGGTTACGTATTTAGCAAGTCAGGAATTTCCAAGCAAGTATCATCGGGTACCAGCCGTTGAGTCCAGGGCAGTTTTCACGTCAATCTACAAAAATATCCAGGATGTTTTGAGTTAGTTAAAATTGTTAGAGACATTCCTCACTTTTAGATTCAACTGATTCACTCCATAACAAAATCTCATACTTAATAAATGAGCACAACAATCAATACTGAACCAAAATTCCAAGGGTATAATCACTTAATCTTAATAAATTTGGCGAAAAAACGAACACTGGAACATGACGTTTATTTTATTCCAAAATTATCAAAGCTATATGTATAAATAAATTATCGTGAAAATAACTATTCCCAGTCCGTATTAAATTTTATAAATCGCTAATTCACTTTGAATAATTTTTCTGTCCTTTCGCAGAGCGCATCGCAGGGTGGACTAAGGCACAAGGTCGAATCTTATCCTGGTCGCTCTCACGGGCTTGCTGGATGCTTGAGACCAACGCCTTTCTTTTTTAAGTGCGTTACACAGCGGGCGCAAACCCCGGGGGAGTTGTCCCCTGGAGTTAAATGGTGTCATTGAGATGGTACAAAGATCTTATCCCGATGTCGTCCATCTCAACATTTTGAATAGTTTACTCGAAGGTTCTACTTCTCCAGACTCTCCATACGACAGATGTTTAATCAATTAAATTAATAAAACTTTCAATCAGAACAATCATATCACATAGAAATAATGTCACAAAAACTAAGAATAAGTACGCCAAGTTTTTACCAACGTTCTTTGGGGAAATATAGACGTATACGTGTAGCACAGTATGTCAGTTGACACAAGAAGTTCCTCAAGAATCGACCAAACTCACAAAATCTAGCATTCCAAAAAGGCGGCAATACAACGCGGAGGATTGCGTGGGTGCGGAGGGTAACGTGGGACGAAATTTATACCTGAGAAAAGAGGATAATTACATGTATGTACGCGACTTTAGGGAGACGAGTGAAGAGGAGAAAGAAGGAGATGTAATGGACTTCGTATGACAAGTCGTATGGCAAGCAATAGGCGGCGCTGAGAAAAAACTGAATGAAGAGATCAGGAGGATGCAGAGTTAGTGGATGGAGCAGGTGCTCATGGGCGAAGGAATCACGGATGCCATAACAGAGGGAGGGATTTTGGGTAAAAGGGGTGGGGAAGAAATAAGAGGCCTTAATGTTCAGGAATTAATAAAACTTTGTAAGTTTCACGTAGAAAATTTAATACGTAAAACTTTTGTTTAAAAAAATCTTTGTTCATTCCTGAACATTATGGAAAAGTTTTACAAAGTTAAGGCTGAAACTACTGAATTTGTAAAAAGAGTAGCCTTTAGTGATGGGATGAAGAGCAGTAGGAGGTATGCTGAGATGAAGGATAAAATCCAGTCTGAAGACAAAGGCCGCAGTTCGTAAAAGGTTAGTAGAATCAAGTTTATCTCCATCTAAACCCACTTAGTCAAATAACGTTGGCTTTCGGTTGGACGAATCATAAAACTAGAAAAAGGAGGGCATGGTCTTTAATGTATATAAAGACTTAGGGGGACAGATGCAATACGAATGGGCAATGCTGAATGAGCCTTGTCTCAGCTGACCTAATGGGTATTCATGATATCCATCCATTCTTGTCAAAGGACGGTTCAAAACTAATAATTATCCAGGAATATATCGGAAAAAATGCCCCGGGTAATCAACCAGCTGACTTGTTGATTTTTGAATTAATATTATTAAAGTATTCTACCGGCTAAGGTAGATTTTGTTGTATGTCAGAGAATCTCCTTCCGGTCCTCTACACATTCAGGGACTCATTCTCCTCCAGTTTATCCTTTATCGTCTCATGATACGATCTACCCTTCTTCATCCCGTCCATGAAACCTATTCCCTTTCTTCCCCATCCCCGCTTGCCCAACATCCCTCCCTCTATCACATTCTTGAGCAACCCCTCGCCCATCCTCCATCCACATACTCTTCCGATCTCAAATTTCCTTAATAAATTTCCATTCCACGCCCACCATCTCAAGCACTTCCTCGTTAGTCTTCCTTTCCGTCCACCTCACCTTCTCCACACCCACATCTCAAATTCCTGCAGCCTATTCTCGTCCTTCTTTCTGTGGGTCCACGCTTCTGCCCCGTAAAACGCTACGCTCCATATCAAGCGCTTCACCAGCCTCTTCTTCACATCCTTCCCAATGTTCCATTCATCAGCTCCCTTCTGTTACTAAACGCCTCCTTACCTAGCGCTATTCTCTTCCGTATGTCTTTGCTACTATGTCTGTTTTCTTCTAGCATTCTGCCTAACTAATCAAAATTCTCTATTTGCTCGAGTTTGTGTCCTCCCAACTTTAATCATAAGAAGATCTAAATCCCCACACTTTTACACGTTAACCAAGTGCTCTTCTCCCGAACACTCTCATCAACATAAGGTATTCTACCAGCCGATTGGCGGAGTATATTTTACAGTCCTCACCGATACTTACCCAGTTCAAGGGTATCCTTCCACTTTGCAGCAAGAAACATGTTCACTAACAGACTTCTCGAGATTATCAAACCCTAAATCTCTCCTTATATTGTTCAAAATTCCTACTCTTTTCTTTCCTCTTCCACGCTTCCGTAGCGGTCTCCTATCACCTTCATCACGATGCTTTTTACCTCTCCATACGTCTTCCATCCACCTTTTCCGCCTTCTCCGAGCCTCCACCAATAGCTTTTCCTTTTCAACCCCATCCAGCACTTCCTCGTTCGCTCTCCTATCGGCGAACGATCCCGCCGATTGATGTAAGTGCTCATGGAAGAGAAATATATGTTAAGATCGCTCAGTCCAAAGTTACCAGGTCCCGAAGAAGTTCCTTCCCCCGAGTGTCAAGAACTAGCTTCAGTAATAGCTCCTTACTGAAGTAAGAAGCTAGTCTTACTGAAGTAAGGAGCTATTACTAAGTAAGTAATAGGTCCCGAAGAAGTTCCTTCCCGCGAGTGTCAAGAACTAGCTTCAGTAATAGCTCATGGAAAAGAAATATATGTTAAGATCGCTCAGACCATATAAGGCACAAGGTCCCGAAGAAGTTCCTTCCCGCGAGTCTCGAGAACTAGCTTCAGTAATAACTCCTTACTTACAGTGCCATTGAGGAACTCAAAAAGTTGGGTAGATCATAAAATCTTAGATAAGGCATTGATATATAATTGATATATTTATTTATCTCATGACGGTTTCATTATTTAACATTCTTAAAATAGATTTTAATGATCTTATAATGATAATGATGTTTTTCTTTTCACCTAGATTCATATTTTATTCGGATTGGCTTCAGTAAAAACTATAACACATCAGTAACATGCTTAGTGTGCATATTTATGAAATTCTACCTATTTATAAGTTTTAACAGATTTTTGTTACTGTTTCAGATGCCGAAGTTACATTAATTTTAATAGGGTGTGGTGTAATGTATGTTGGTGTTAACACACCCCCTGTAAAACACACTCGAGGTAGCTCAGGAGGTAGCACAGCAGGGTAGAGTGTAAACGTAGATTCGAGCGCTATCATCCTAGTCGACATTAAATGCCGCCCTTATTTAAGCATGACCCGATCATTGAGAAGAGCACAAAAAATTCGCAATAATTCCTAAGTCAAGTCAATACGAAGATGAGAACACAAAGTTGAGCCAGTACTGCGCAGTTAGTCGGGCTGCAGATGATGTGTGGAGGAAGAGGCACGGCCTTCAACCCAGTGAGGTCACTTCGTCCGAACGCGTCACGACGAAAAAGGCTCGATCACGGCCCCGGACTCACGATTCTCCGACCGGCAGATCGTCGAACTGGAGACGCTGCGACGCCCTCTGAGGAGGTCCATACCCTCCGACACAGCAGCCGCCGAGGAAGACGAGGAGAGAGAGTCCTGTCCTCTCACAGCAGTGCTCATGGTCGGTTGCAAGAACACTTAGTTATTAGAGAGGTATTTTTCTTTAAAACGAGACCAACTACATTGACTTCTAGGTGAAATGATATTTCGCTAAACTACCACAAGGTCCGAAATTTCAATAAATAACTATAATAGGAAGGAAAACGTGACAGATAAAAAAACAGCATCAAATTAATAGGAGACCTTAATTTCTCATTTGATTCAATGAAGGCGTAATGATCTCGAAAAACCCGTTGCCGAACGATGTTAATAACAATTTATTGAACGGGTAGAAACACCCTTTATAAAATCCACATTCTACAGATTATAAGTACAAAAAGAAACAAACATCAGGAAATATTACTTCTGATATATCTTTTAGCAGTACTGACACAAGTATTAAAATGATCAAAATCATTGAGATAAATATTAGTACTTTTATTATATTAGTAAATATTAATATTAATACACTATAGAGGATACCATTTGCTGGTGATACACCCTGTTTATGCGTCTTAAAATAAATCTTTGATTCTTCTCCATCATGATTCATAAATCTTGATTTGTGTTGAAATTTTTTAAAATAAATATATGTAGTGCTTTGAATTGAATATCGAATTGCTGCAACGAAAAAGTAGAAATACTATTCACAAACTCAAAAAATTTCATTGGGAACTGGAAGTGTTGAAAAAATTATTTGAAGATTCGTACCAGCTAAAAGAAAATCTAAAGGAAAAACACTAGTACTAAAGGCACTAAACGGACACTAAAGGAAAACAAGTGTACATGAGATGAATATAATCTCTAGCTGAATAAATTAAGTGACTTATGGCCGGTTGCAAGGACTGTTAATTGTGGAATCAATAGTTACGAGATCCATGAAGTTATAGATCTCATAAAAATATTCGGGCTGCATGAACACACATACCAGTTTCGTAACTCATTTTCCAGAAGTTAACTGCTTCGAATGTTTGACCTTATCTTCCTTCGGTAGGTGAAATTTATAGAGGTGTATCCTATGTATAATTGCTAATGTACATAATAATTATTCAGTCATAGTAGACAAACTGGCCATTTGTCTCAAAACAACTATTTTATCAAGTAATTAAAATTCAAAGCGGTTCATCGCGCTTCCGCCATCTTGGCTTCTCATGAAGTTCATAATTCTATTCCAAAAGTTATGAAGCCATGTATGAAACCAATAAATTTATCGAATGTTTCTGCAACGCTTACTGAATGGTTTCCATGGCTTATGGGTCCCATAACTCTGTGGAATACATGCGTCGTTCCTGCACCTGGCCACCAAGAGAGCAACAATGTAGGGGCCCTGCAAGGGGGGGGGGGGGCGGTGGGGTTGGGGGTAAATGGGTGGGTGGGTGGTCGGAGGAGAGCAACCCTTGGCATTCGAGCCCCCGCAGTGGGTGCAGCTCACCAAACTCCTCCCCGCCCCACCTATTAAGGGGTCGACGGCACCCGTCGAGACTCGCGTCGATTATTCCCTCGGCCAACCCTTTCAGTTCACGCACTCGAATGTGAAGCCAGGAGTAAATTGATCTCCACCAGTGGCCATCCAAAAATTAGAGTGAAAACAAACATTCGATGCGATTAATCTTCGTTTACTAAGGAGGAGCTCAAAAAGAACATTTACTAAGGACATCACTTACAAAGGAGGAGCTCAAAAAGAACACAATTCCATCCACGTAATCTCACAGATTCCTCGTGCGCATCGGTAATTGACTTCGCTGAACGCTATGAACAATCGCGCCGCATAACCTCACGGCATTTGTCCACCGAGGCACCGTTCCACCAACAATGATAACTTCTTTACCTCTATTTCTAATTTATTAGAGGTGATCTACCGGTTAGGGTGTGCTTAAATTGAGTAATGAATGCCTGCACCATCTCTTACTGAAGTCCCTTGTCCCGCAGAATGGTCTAACTGTACACTCCGGCTCCATCTCTCTCGATTATATCCATTAAGCCTATACTCTCTTCTTCGCTTATCACCATCCTACCCTAAATTACGGTCTGCAACAACCCCTAGGCCTTCATTACCAATTTCTGCCACCTGTTCCGCCGCCTCTTCTTCTTCAGTAATTTCCTCAGCGACCATATTACTTACTCGTTCGTCTTCCTTTCCGTCCATGGTACGTACACCTCCTAGCCTCCCGCAATCTGTTCTCATCCTCTTTCCTCCGAGTCAACGTTTATGCACCATAAAGCCCGTATTAGACTCCTATAAGTATCATTCCTTCAAATTCTTACTCAAGGTACTCTTCATAATAAATTCTCTCCAGTGCTGCAGCGATTCTCTTCCATTTATTGTCCTCTCTCTTAACTTTTTACTACAAGATCACTTTTACAGCAATGCCCTTAGCAATTGATTAAAGTGTTCAAAGCGTTCCAGTTTGTTTCCTCCAGCTTTTACTGCCAGCATCACTCTCTCAGTCCTAGCAATTCTCATTGATGCGTTCTTCTTACGACAGTAATTCAACTCTTTAGATGTATATGTGCAGTATCCAAATTGAAAAGAATGCTTTTCACTTTTCTTCATTATTTTATTTGTTCGACGCGTTTCACAGCTTTACTGCATCGTCAGGTACAATGGTTTGAAGAATATTGTATACAAAAGATGCGGCAAAGCAGTGAAACGCGTCGTACAAGTTTAAAAAAAATGTAGAAAAGTATATACATACAAAGCATTCTTTTCAATAAGGATACTACTAATGTTAAGTACTTCCAAGACGTGACGCCTGATTTAGTCAAGTTCATACATATACATTTAAATAATTTCTATATACATTCTTATCACAAATTGAAGGGTATGATGGTTCTATATCCACTTCACCCAGATGTATCACATTTTCCGATATATAAATTGAGAATACGGCATAAAAACGGCCACGAACTACGATTGTTCGTTGCACAATATGACTATGATACCTTAAAGCAGTTTGAGCGAGATAGATCCCTACTCGTAATGGGGACCAAAATATTGATTTATTTTTAAAAATAGTTGAGAAAACGTACAAACAGCACACTATTAATTCTTTGACGAGTTCTAGGAGTTTTCGAGGATCGAGGAGTTCCTCATTTTTTTGAAATAACGGTGCGTACACGTACCGTTTCCCATGCTAAAGGCTGGTATTTTTCGTCAAAAATCACGGAAAGTAGTTCGGTAAGGGGCTAATATTTTGGTATCTTTGGAAGGGTGAGATTGTTTTCTTGAAAATGAGACCAAATTCATTGATGTCTCGGTAAAATAATGTTTCGCTCAAACTACCTTAAGCCTCGAATACAGTCGTAGAGCATCTATTGCGATAAATGCTCAGGGGAAACGTTCACCACCACCAACGATATGTAGCCGAATGTGTTGTCTTTCGATTTTATGTGCGACTTGGGCAATATGAACTGCGTCATCGCCAAAAAAAATTGAGTTTCCTCACACTCCAAAATCCTGCTTAAATTGCGCTTTGCCGAGCTCCTAAATGCGCAAGAGACGATTTCGATTTGCGTCAAAATAACGGAAAATCTATTGTCGTGCATTGGGAGCCAAGGAGATGGAAGAGCCTGTCAGCGACCTGTTTACGGAAAACTCGCCATCGTTCTGTCGTCGATGGTTGGGCAACCCTTAAATGATCTCCGTTTTCCTGCATTTCACGCATATTTTCGTCCCTTGTCGTTAATCAACCCTGACGTGCCCTCGCCTCGTTAATTCCGTTCAGATGAAGCTGTCAAGCAAAAACAATAACGCTCGCGTCCATTGCTTGGAGATCGATTGGGATTTTGATAATAGTTTGAGAAGTCACTGAAACGTCAGTCGCATCCACAGCCCTCCAGTGGATGGCAGGGACTACGCCGGAAGAAATAAAGAGACGAGATGAAAGCCCGATGTTGGGAAATACAATCCAAGCGAAAGACTCTTCCTCCAGCACGTAAATTTAACACTTTTCTAAATCAATTTGACACTCCGTCTAAGTTTTCATTCATGCAAATCATAGGTAAACTTTATTTTACTATCGGTACTAGAGTGCGCCCAAGATAATAGTTCAAGAGACAGAAATGCAGTATTTAATACGCACGTACAAGGCCATTTTAGGATGGGAATTATCCGACCCAATAACCCATTATAGTGGCTTTTGTTAAAATGATAAGAACGGAAAAACATTGTAGACTCTTCATTTCTTTTTATAAGCCAAATTAGTATAGTTCAACTGCATCATTATCTTGGACGGACCTTAGAAAACACGCAAAATTGCTCACAACACAGCAACAACATAAACTTTACAACAAATGGTAACCAAACTCCTTGGATATGTTTTATGGTGGTAGTTTGACCAGAAAGTTAGTAGGTCGTACCCTAGAGGTAGAATCTACAGTCACCACAAACTCGAACTACAATACATCAACGTGCCTCAGAAATGAGAAGTTTTTCAAGTTGTACAAACTTCTAGTAATAGTAAATGTTCCACAGGTAAAATACACGCAACTTTGAGGCAGGTTTTATTTCGCTTGACACACTGGAAATTTGACTATAATATGCAGCAGTCATGAAAGTTCTACAGCACTAACTTCCATGACTATAATTGATAAAGAAAGTACAGAAATATACACAATGGGTTTGCCATATTTAACAGAAACACAGTCTTGGAACTGAAGTTTGGTTTCATCGGTAAGTGTCGGGCTCATCAACATCTAAGTTTTCTTTCCATTACCATCCATGGTTCCCCGGAAAAATCTGGTACCTTTAAAATCACCCATCATGGGCTAGGCTGGAAGAGCCAAGGTAACTCTCCAAGCTTTGAACCCAGAACCACAATTCTAGAACCAAATAGTGAACCCATTGCACTACCATACCATGCTTTACTTTACACAAGAGAGAACCATTTTTCTCTGCTAAAACCACAAAATGATAAGAGGTAATATATCACCGGAGAAATTTGGACCCAGAAATAGGAGACCTGGGATATGGTATCTGATTTTTTTGGAAGTCTAAATTATGAAAAAAAATAATCAAATAAAAAGAAGCAGAATGGTCTACCTCGTGACATTAAAAAATGAGATTTGTGCATCTCAATTTGTCTGAATCAAAGAGGGCGACTACCTCACAATATTTTAGCCAGATCATCGATAAAATCTATATATTGAAGGCGATTAGATGAAAAAATATTCATTAATACATACACTTGATCCATTTTACAGGCAATAAGCATCATGATTAATGTGATCCCCTGAAAATGGGTGGAGCAAATACTGTAATCACAATCATGTAACTTTTATAACCATTACTCATATTTCCTTTTCAGATTTCAAGTCAACTTGGACATACAATGGTACCTCAATTAGGAAATCATATTGAGACCATGAAAACTCAAATCGTTCGACGCAGATGTCTACTACAGTCATATCATGGTTGTGAGCTATGTAATAATTTTTGAACTACTAACTCTCCAACTTCATATTTACGACTCTTATGACCTCAGAATGTATTCAAGGTGAGAATTTTAGGAGCAGAAACTATAGAAAAGGCATGCAAAAATGTGTTGACAGTTCTCAGAATTCTTTCAAGATACTCCAGTCACACTTTCTGGCACTCCTTCCACACGATCTGAATTCATTTCTTCCATCGGTTTATAAGACTACTTCATAAAAATTCATCATTCTGTGAATCCAATTTTATAATTAAATGTGTAAAACTTATTGTCTTCGCTGAACAGAGAAAAAGGCAACAAAAGGCCTCTCCCTGAAATATTAATTTTGTTGGCAAATTTTTTATGGAATTATTTACCTGAAACAGCAGTTATGGTTGAGTAGATGACTTTTAAAACTTCCTCGATAAAAAGCCATAAAGAAAAATATGTTCATACGCCCAATTCATTTTCAATGAATACGCAAGATGTAAGATTAGCTCAAGGTTTTACTGATG
This sequence comes from Ceriagrion tenellum, assembly GCA_963169105.1. NCBI lineage: Eukaryota > Metazoa > Arthropoda > Insecta > Odonata > Coenagrionidae > Ceriagrion > Ceriagrion tenellum. The sequence continues at coordinate 45,658,354 of OY720637.1, forward strand.
TTTACTGATGCTTGAAAGGTCAGGAGAATTAAATTTGAAAATTTTAGGGCAGTAAATAAATACCGAATTAAAAATTTAATTTCATCAAAGGAAAAGAGCAGATTTTTCACCAACCAGCATACGAGTAATAATTTAAACCAGATGGTAGCAATAATCAGCAAGGATGATGATATGGAGATAAGCAATGAGAACAAAGATTAAAAACCATGATGTGAACAAAGACACTTCCAAGTACCTTTATTGATGAAGAAGCACTCTTTATTGCAGAGAAATCAAAAGATATTTGTTTTAACACCACACTTCCAGCACATTGTCTGCAACCTATCAGCACTCTTTCATAGCCCTAATAATGCTCGTAAGACCTCATGCATATTTTTGCTTACTTAATCTGCACTTCAGGAATTATTTTCAAACTTCTAGCGCACTTTTATCCACTTCAATCAATTACAGCCCCCTTTCTTCATGCTTCAAACATTCCTTCAGGGTTCCAAGGTACACTTTAATACCTCTTCTACACATTTCCTATTAATTTAAAAGAAAGAAACTAAGAAATGTCCAAACTGTTATTAATTTGGTTGAACAAACAAATTAATAACAGAGTGGACATTTCAAAGTTTCCCAGTTTCTTTCTTTTAAATTCAAGATGATGTTCCACAACATCTCGCCAGATACTGTTGAATATATTTCCTGTAAACTTTGGGTATTTAGCTCAATATTCCAAAACATTTAGATGAACAATTTACACATTCTATGGGCACACTTTATTTACACAAGAGCAGGAGACAAAATAATGTTGGCCTTAACGACAGACCCCCAAAAGAAACTAGGCTAATCAATGAACTTCAACATCAACAAACTACCCTGTAAGTTGCCACAAGGCTGTCACGCAAGAGTGTTCGACACTAGCCTATACGACGGAAAAGATAGTGAATGAAGGAAATATAAGATGGAAGGAATAGACTGTGAAAAAAGTGAATACAAATAATTGTCTCCCTCTCAGTTTGTTTTCATCATCAATGCCTGGAAAATGGGATACCTCTAGTTTTTTCTATTTCTGTTCAATCAAAAGTATCTCTAACTTTGTCCATTCTCATCTTCCAGAAGTATAGTGCAGATGTAACATAATCTCCTTATGTCAAATTAAATCTACACAAGGTGATTTTTTTTCTAGCAATTTTAGCCTTCATCTCAACCTCTCAGCCACAAATGCCTTCTGAACCAGTCCATGTGATAGCTAGGTCACAGTTTCTCTTCAGCTAAAACACGCATTTGTACTCAATTAAAAGCAAGAACATCTTATAGCATTTGTTTCCGTAGTTGTACTTCTGTGACAATTTTGCCAAATCATGAGAAAGAAAACATCTCTGAAGCTGTACTTACTAAGGTAAACATCAGCAATTGAAAATGTTCATCTAACAACCAATTCACAGAAATACGAAATGGATGGAAAGAAATACTGGATTGGCCTCAATGATAATGTATTAGCAGAGATTTTAAAATATGTACACTGTAGCGCATATAATATGGTTATCAAATATGAACTTTCAAATTTTCCCTAACATGGATTAAATATTGACCCTTCAAGACATTTTCATTGGACAAAATCCAATGCAATCTACTCCCAAGTTGAATAAGACACTGGTGAAAGTATTTTCCCTTAAAGTTAATGAAGTTTTCTGACACAGTTATCGATGCCTTGCAAGACGTAAACACACTTGATGAACGCTAATTGTAAAGGTGTATCCCACAATTATGACACAGTAACAATGAATACATTACATGACAAAAATAATTAAAAATTTTACTCTGATAGGATTTTTAAAAATCTTAAACAACAAACCCATCCTAACCTCTACTTACTGATCCTTCACTGCCCACCAAAAACTTAGCACTTAATTGTTCACACTTACGTCAATGATGCTCTCGTCTCCTAGAGCCCATCGTGGATGATGTTTACTCAGTGTGGTGGGAAAATCAGGGTCAGTCTGAGGACGCTGAAAGACATAACCCACCATTGCATCATCTTGGGATCTTGCCAACTGAGGTCTGTTCTGATCAGGAACCTAAGAAGATAAAGGGAGTCAAAAATTAAACCAGATGAATCAGGGGTTAGGTTCTCCAACAAACAAGTTACTTCACATTTTACCTGAGATATGAATGCCATGATAGAGACTAATTCTATAATCAAGGAGGCGATTCAAATCCATAGCCTTTGGATAGCCAGGCAAGTGCACAATCTACATTAGTGCCAAAGCCAACTCCAAATATCTACATATTATTTTCTAACCAATGGAGGTGTACATAATAGTTGATTTTAGGAAACCATCTATGAATTTGGAGTGAAGGAACAAAATTCGAGATATTTCACCCTAGATTAGCATACAAATGTTTCTTCTGTAGAATTAATACATCTGTGTATTCTCTGCAATCTACCACTGGGGTTTAATGCTTTCATGCCGGAGTCTCAGGGAGGGAAATTTTCCCCATAATGATTCTCACAAAAAAATTCTCCACTGCCTTGTAAGAAGCTCTCTCGCTGTGACGAAAGGGAGAGGTAGGCTCTTCTTCCGCCTTGGGACCCAACTCAGTGGGACACCCAACCCTTTCCTCGGCCACTGGCCTAGACCCTCTAAAGGGTTAAATGCCCCTTATGCAGCATGAGACAATGGTCAACTGACTGAAATTGCAGTGCTTTTTTAAATATGTATGTGTTTTACATGGAATCTTTGAATATATGAAATGAATTCCTAGTGTTTTTTTGAGCGCATAAACGTTACAGATGAAATTTTAACATTTACATTAACAGAGTAAGTGTTTTAATCTCCCGATCCTGCTAATTATGAGTTCAAATCTTCTGTTGCTTAAACTGCAAAAACACAATCCCTAACCTTCTTCTTCAACTGGATTTTAGAACGGCAGTGTGCATCTTAATGCATATGATATATGTCCAATTAATCTGTGATCCAAGTTTCATACTAGAATTTCATTTATATTAACGCTAAATGTTTGTTTCAAATCTGCTCATACTAAGCAAAAATCAAAACTTCATTTCAAATTTTAGATTTTAAGAGTCTGCGACAAAAGGGTGTTTAGAAAAATAACTGCAAAGAGCAGTTGTTGATTGGGAGGAGGGAGTAGCTAATGAGACAATGGGTCAATTATGAGTTGCTGAGGAGAGGGAATGGACTCTCGCTAAGCATGGTCTCAAGGGATGACTGTAAACCTGGGTTTATTGTTATGCTAGGAGTAACCATCACCCCACTTTGCATATGATAGGTATTCATTCTTTAGCATAGGAAAATCCACGTGGTATATGGCAGGTATTTGTTTTTAAGCATGAAAAATCCTTGTCTACATGCGGTATTTGGCGCAATACCCTCTTTCCCCAAAGCAAATGTCCCAACCAAGTGGTCCAAAAACAATTTACAGGTAGCATACCCATTTAAAAAAAATTAATATTTATAGAGTTGATGGTCTTATAACTTGAGTGTCCAAAAGCATTCATTTTATTATTTTTTGCTTTAAATATTGCGGCCATTTTTCAATTGTGGGCAGAACATTTGCTGCATTGTTGGTGACTTATTCTTCAGCTGAGGTTGGTACCATAGCTATGAGGCAAAAAACGATACACTACATGAATACAAAAACACTGAAATTATCCATGTTTAATATTGAATTTTACAAACAAAATTTAGAAATGAAATTGCTAAAATTGCCATTTTTAGGACTTTTTAAAGGAGAAGGCAGTTAGTTTAACTCGTATTTTTGTAGGCAGTATCCTAAAATAAAATGCATTAAGTCAAAATAAATTGAAGTTGAAATTTTTCCATTTTTCTTTTTACAGGATGGAAAAATTTAACTTTACATGATTTTGCAAATTGACTTGGTTGAACAGCTCCACTGGGCGTTTGTTCCGGAATTTATGCAGAATGAAACACTCAAAGAGGAATTTACTTAAAATTTAGGAGGATACATACAGGTAACAAATATGAAACCATGAAATACTTTAAAAATACAATTTCATATGAAAAAAAATTACCGAGGTGTGGTTCTCCAACATTTTCTTAGTCCCCGTTGATAGTATGTAAAGATATCAATATTATTACTAGGGTATTCTAGTGGCAAAGGAAGGTTTAATGAAGAGTAAAAATCTAAAAGATGCTAACATGCACAGACCACCTTCAGCCCAGTGTATGCCCTACCACCTTTCTTCCATCCATGAAGCCTATTCTCTTTCTCCTCCTTCCCCACTAAACCAACATCCTTCCCTCTACCATAGCCTTCAGCATTCCTTCACCTCTTACAATGATTTCCTACCATATTCTCTTCTTCATTCAGTTTTCTTTGTCCAGCAAATATCCTCCATCCTCCGCCACACCTTCATTAGAAATGAGTTCAAATACAATCTTTTGATCACTACACATTATGACCATTAACAGTAACCATAAACCTGAAAGTCCTGCACTAATCTCATGTATCATGATAACCACTTACGTTTTGGTCTGAGGAAAAAGACAAGGCAAATTTCAGGCATCAATTTCTATCACTCACTGGAGCAGTAATGCTACCTCCAAACTACAAATAAAGTCCTGCAAAACCAATTTAAGGACTTTGAAAAGCCCTACAACAATGTTGAGGGGAATTAAGCATCCTAATTCCTGAGAAAATTTGGAAGGAATGACAACAGTAGATAAAGTATTGTTTTCTAAAGAATTTGGTTTGGATTTAAGACTTAAAGAGATAAAAATCCTACACACTGACCTATAGAATAAGATAACACAAGGACCTTTCAATGAAATCTACATCAGGAGGAGGCCTAGAAAGAAGCATGATGTGAGTTCATGAGGTTTACTTCAAGTATAAAAAGATTGTGACGAGTGGAATAGCAGTACTTAAACTGAAACTTGGAGATACCTTATTGCAGGGATGCAGATAAAATTTAATCCCAAAGGAGGGCTTAATTCCATAGAATATTTTGGAAATACATTTTTGGGGAGATAAGAGCCTCTTTAGGGGTGAGTGTTCTACAAGTACATTCCTAGAGAAACCAAGGGGTATATAATAATAACTTAAAAAGCTAAAATGAGAAAGTACAATATCCTATAAATAATGAAGAGGAATACTAGAGGATCAGGTAATTTGGCAATTTATTGATTTATTAATCCCGGGACGCGTGTTTACATGTACGGGACAGTTCCAATAGGCAAATTAAAACTGTATATATGCAACAAGTATACCAGAATAGAAATAACAAAATATACACATTGAATACAAAAATACATAAGTGTACAGTTAACTTAATTACATAGAGGTAAGAAATTCATCCACCTAATAAAATGCATTTTTTATCAGATACTCTTTTAGTTCTACCTTAAAGAGTGAGATAGATTTGATGCTTTTAATTTTAATAGGTAGGGAATTATTGAACATCACTCCTGCATAGAGCGGGCTTTTAGCGTATAGCTTTAGATTATGAGTAACAGTTCTAAAGTCATTTTTCCTTCTTGTGTCATCCTTATACACATCCATATTAGTTATTAGCTCTAGTGCAGAATAATGTTCTTTAATATACAAAATTGAAAAGAATATATAAATGCAGGGGAACGTTAGAAGCTTGAGATCCTAAAAAAGGGACCTGCAGCTGTAATTTTTCTTACTCTTGCCAGGATTCTCACTGCCCACTTTTGTAGTTTAAAAAGCCTAATTGTGTGGTGGGAGTGGCCCCAGGCTACTACACCATATTTAAGTCAACTGTAAATATCTGCATAATAGACTAATTTAGCAGTTGACAGATTTGATATTGGCAATATTTGTCTTAGTAAGTAACACCCCGAGGCAATTTTAGAGCAAAGACCATTAATATGTGTTATTGCAAAATATTGCATGGATTCATCAATTTCCGCCCCTAAGAATTAAAAATTCGATACGTGAGAGAGAACTTGTCCATTTAATTTAAGAAGAGGGCAAGTTAGAATTTTCTTTTGATATGGGTGAAACTGAACAAATGTAGACTTTTCTTCGTTGATGATTACTCTATTTTCAGTGCACCACCTTACCATGCAATCTACACCTTGTTGGAGGGTGTTGACAGAGTCATGAGTATATTTCATGAAGTGATTAGTATCATCAGCATACATTGTAAGGTCACTGTGATTAAGATAAGATGGAAAATCATTTATACAGAGGAGGAATAACAGTATATTTAATTTAATAAATCTCAAGAGAAAGGAGGGAAAAACTTGCTTACATTTACAGCCTTAAATATTCAAAATTACATACCTACCCCTCGACAAAGTTTTGATGCATTTATTAACACTGCTCTCATTTTTATCAATGTGGGAGGGCATTTACAGTAGTAAATTTCTTCATTAAGATGATGGCCAATCATTTTAGACAATTCTAGCAGTTAAAACTAATAGGAACTGAGAAAACAAAGACATGCAAACATGATTTCATATCATCTTTGCATGATTCTTAATTCCATAGAATATTTTGGAAATAAATTTTTGGGGAGATAAGAGCCTCTTTAGGGGTGAGTGTTCTATAAGTACATTCCTAGAGAAACCAAGGGGTATATAATAATAACTTAAAAAGCTAAAATGAGAAAGTACAATATCCTATAAATAATGAAGAGGAATACTAGAGGATCAGGTTCTTAGCTTTGAAAAAGGATACTAACTATTTATGGAAGATAATAAGATAAGGCTGGAGCTCACAGTTGCAGAAGTTAGCAGCATTAGCTCACTAAATACAGGGTCGAATAAGTAATGTACCGGAATATCAGGAGAGGTACTTATCAAATGTTTTCAATCAACTTGAGGGCTAGAAACTCAATCAAATAACAAAATACCATAATGTATGATGGCAAGTTTTTCCCACAAGGAACTTCCACTTCTGTACCCAATTACTGAGATCCAACAGAAAAAGACACTCAATGGTAATCTTTGTACAAAGCAACATTTCACAATGATGGTCTGCACTTCCATAAAAAATGATGTCTTATGATGCAAGCAAAATGCCTTTTGCATACACTAATTCTAAAACCTTTATCATATAGGCAGTTTCATCAGCACTTTTTCACTACTCACATAAAAAGTTTAAATATTTATCATTCCAGGAAATCAAATAGTACCTATATCAAACAATATTTTGAAATTAAATACCAAACTAAACTAGTTTCACAGTTGGTGAGTTCATAAGTTAACTTGATGTTCCATATGACAAATGGTGTAAACAGCAATTTCAGCTATGTAGGCATCAACAATAAATGGCATGATGACATGAACAAAATCAAATGAAACAAGTTATAACTTTCAGATAAGTATACTAATCCAGAAGCTGTGACTCGGTTCACTTTTTAGCCCAAGAATTACCAATATCTAGACAAATGTCATTCAAGGGCAATCAGTTGCAATAGATTACGATTCAGATACTACAAACATATATATTTGTCATTGTAATTTGTGCTGCCTTTGCTTCTTTTTTATGATTCAGAGCTCTCAACGTTCACGTCAAGTAATCAAAATCGCATATCAGGCACTTAACAACGATTAATGACGCCGGTTCAAGTGTTCTAAAAGAAGTCACATTTTGTGATATGCATAATATTATGATTGTTAACTACATAAATACATGAAAGGGGAAATAAAGAATAAAACCCATGGCTACACGCTTAAAAAATCAAGCTTTTAAAAAACAAAATCTGTCGCCATTGTACACTGCTCTCACCAACTGCAAAATCTTACGGCAAGATAAATGCCAATACTGGTATGTTACCAAATTATAAGTGGTCAAAAAACAAAGCAAAGGAGAAATAGGGACAAAATGCCAACCCCCCATGATTAACAAAGCAAAAGCCAAGAATGATGCAAATTAAGTCAATAAGTTGGGCAGCAGAACAAGACGTATTTTTCAAAATTGGACAACACTCAGGAGGGGACGTGCAGCTCTACCGATGGCACTAGATTTCGCAGACGGGGATACGACATCCAACTATTTGAGAATTGAACCCTCCCATCACAAGCAGCTTATCATTCACTTACCTGATGCCTAATTATTTGCGGAGCTGTCATATGTCCATTGCTGTGGCTCAACATACCGCTTGTCTCTCTCGAGAATTCTCCTAACCACTTCATTTATTTAAAATCTGTGGAGAGAAATGGAATAACACTTAAATCCTGTCATAATACGGCCAAAGATAACTATAGCACTATAGCCATCCATTCATCAATTAAGTCATTGAAGACCCTTTATGTACGAGACCTGTGACAGAAATACGACATAATCACTTAACATTCATGACCATTCAGAGGAATATACATGCTGAACTTGGTATTTGAAGTAAATTAATCTAACCATAATAAATAGCGTTAGTCAATTTCGGCGCCATAAATGACAGCGCACAGTAATGTTTACATCGTCCTTAGCCTGCATTACGTAATTGAACCAACCTGTAGCTCGAAAATGACAGCAGGTAAGACTGATACAGTAATGTATGTTGAATGCAGGCACACAAATTTGATTCCATTGCACTCAATAGAAACTAAGGAAAAACCTATCTTAAAATACATCAGCTTGACAATGGCGTACATGGGTCGTCAAGTTTGGTCACATAAACGAACATCTACAGCAAGAGGAGACGGATATAAATCAAAACTCACCAAATTATTCTTTCTCATATGAAATACGTAATACTAGAACACATGTCACAACGAAATATCTTCTTATGATGCAAATATTACGACACTGATCAATCGGAACACGGATTCATCCACACACATTATAACGCAAGCCCCCACGAACTCCGATCGAATTCTCGTTAAATCAACAGATTAATACAGCGCTATACAATTGGGGAAACTATTTACATCTGACTACCACCAGCATTAACGCCTACATGAAGATGATGACAATGGATACAATATATTTACTGTTTACTATTCACACATGCGACATATTAACCCCCACAGAACGCCGGGTAATCAATTTCGAACAATAGCCTAACGTAAAGCAAAATGGTGGGAAATTCAGAAATAATAAGAGAAATTTTCATCAAACTTTTTTTATAGTATGAAACGCTGTCAATACATAAATAATAAATACAATGTATTGCATTCTTCCACACAGTTTTCACATACTTTAGGCCTACAAACTAAAGTACAGGCAATCACACATCTCACCCATCCTGTAAGTGCTCAAGGTGGTGTAAAATGGGCAATGGTGTAGCAATCAGTTGTGAACAGAACAATAACCACACCACGCAAACTGACTGAAATGAAAATATATATTGCTTGAAATGTGATGACATTTTGTGATTTTAAGTTGGGTCAACAATTTCAGAATGATATGTGAGCCTTTGATGTATCACTGCTACATGATATGAATCACACTAAGTCAGGCTATTCATAGACATTATCACATATACAATATGCATATGCTTACATAATTTCGATACAAAACTGTCTGGAGTAACACTCAACTTCTCTGCACATTCACTTGCAAAACAGGCCTAATCAACAAGTACACTAGAAAAATCAAACTTCACACAACTGCAGTAGAAATGGTATCTACAAAATCAAAAAAGCAGATGTTTCTCTAGCTATACTGCTTGTAGAAAATGTATTCATGAAATAGGAGAACAATGTGTAGGTTAATGCATTGTACACTTAGCCAATGATCTGACAATTAGCATGACTCAACAACCTTGTAGACAGCGCCAGTGTGGGGTATATCCAAATACCCATTTATATAATACATTGTAAGCACACCCAGAAATTACTTTCATAACGTAAAACTCCGGTTTAAAACAATTACTGTACAAATAATTATAAAACTGACAGATAAAAATCATCACTGACCAGAACTTAAGTCAATGACATTTCTATTATTACATGCAATGAAATTTACAAGATAGTAACAAATGTAATTCATAAATGGAATGGCAAGGTTTTAAACCAAATGAACTTTACATTCTACCCTCACCAAATCAATCTACAACCATATGTCTAAAATGTGCCAAGCCCCACTGCATCTCATTAAATTCATTTGCTGATTTAAAACTTGCAAGCATCACTTTAACGTGATGCTGTATTTAAAATCACATTTTACTTTCAACTTTTGACCTGAGGCACCTAGCTAAAAAAAAAGTGGCATCACAAACCAATCAGTCTCCAACAGCACAACACCATAAAAAATATATGAAAGGTACAGTTCTCTGCTACCACTTATGGCATTCTTGTTTGAGGTACATGTTAAACATTTATGGAAGCTTGGCTTAAGTTTCTTCCATGGCACCAGTGTATTTGTTGTGTGGTATTTTAAAATTAGCAGTTTTAATATGCCTTTTAACTAAAGAGAAGTAAATTTACATTTATGACTAATAAAAATTAGATAACAGTGTGAAATTGATTAATTGATCCTAAAACCACAATGGTTACAATGGTCAAACATTATAAGATCATTTACAGTAAGAAAACTTCCTTTGACAGTTAGACTTGAAAAGTGATAATACAATATTCCACAAATAAGACAAGCAAAAAAATATGACACTAAAATGCATTTAACAAAATGAAATGGTAAATAAACCACAAGATAATATAGGGGACAAGCATGCAAGACAATCGTCAAACACTTTAGAAAAATCTCTCAAACTCACAAGAACAATCACTGTCACACACACATTCACTCACATTAAACATAACATCCAAATGAATTTCTCAGTCGTTATTGCATATGTACATTTTGCCACATTAAAACGGTGATGGAAAAAAGAGCAGCATAGAAAATCTAGCCACCAAGAAACCGCTTAGGCACCTATGGCTACTTGACTTTGTCAGTGAGTGGAGGGCTCATGGAATACTACAGTTATCTCACCATCATAATGGGGTAGTAAAACAACATGGCCCCAGGTACAAAGAAAAAACTTGAGTCTCTTCCACTGACTCTTCCTCCATGCTTACATATATCACTTTACATGTTCAAACTATGGCGTACCGTCACTATCGTTGTAGTAAAACATCACCCCTTCAAAAACAAATATTTCAAATTCAGGAATCGTTGAAAAGGATATTCAGGCACTGTGCAACTTCCCTTATTGGTTTAATAAAAAACCCAGCCTAAAATGCAATTTTTTAGTAAGGGGAAGAATAGCTAAAATAATTTTGGTTCGAGTATTTCCATTAGACAGCAATCAAATCAATGCATTGAGAGTAACAAAACACCCTGAAAAAGTATAATTTTTCCATGAAAATAGAAAGCCCTCTGAAAAACTATTTTCATCAGTACTAATTTTGCAAAATACACATTGGCAGAAAGAGAAGATGATCCAATGGTCACAAAAGATCATTAAAATGATTATAAGCAAGCTTTGTGACCGAATACACTAAAATGGCTGTCTTCCCATAGAAAAATATTCTGCTGCCCAGGAGCAGGCTAAATTGGACCAGAGGTTTGCAAGGGCCTGGATGTGGCCACTAACTCAACAGCTGAATCAGCAGCTCTCAGGAGATTCCTTTTCCCCACTCCTTTTCTTCACTGGATTAGAGTGTTGGCCATACCAGATCCTTCACAGTCACCATACTCGCTCAACACTCTCTCTCTCACAAGAAATCAAATAATTCTGAGAGGCCTTCAGCATGGTCTAGGCTGAAACTGTAATCTGACTCTGAGAGAGGAGGCTCTAATGCCAGGAAAGGTTCCGAGGGTGATAGCACCGAAGATGCTGATGAAATTCCCACACCTGAAGAATGAGATCCAGGCGAGAAACTAACTGGATCCAAGTCTGCACATCCAAAGGCAAATCATGAAAAGAAAAGAGAACTAGTTAGCAATATCCAAAATAATTTGAGAACTGCACATTGTACATTAGAAGCTATTACAACAAGGAATAGGACCACCACTTCCTCAGTATCACTAATTCAGGTATATAAATAATCATAACTGGGCAAGAAACCAGTTCTTCAGTTCAATTCAATATAACTCTGAGTAAGGAAATGTTTGTAAAATTATTTAACCACCTCAAAACAAAAATTTTCCTTTACACCAACTGATAAAAGACTAATCTCTACTTTGACTTCACAACATGAACATGTAATCATAATACTTTTTGAGCTGATTGTGTATACATTTGAAGTTTTCTTAAGGGTAGAAAAAAATTCAGAGTGAAAGGGTCAGTCAATAAAAAGTTACATGTGCCATGGTAGCAACAGTCAAATGATTAAGGGCTATAGTGCCATTTTATATTTAAATAGAATCAATTGTAACAAGTAATAACTGCTGTAGAGTACATTTGGAGCTATCATCATAGACCTAAATTAAACCATACCTACGTTTAGCAGTATTGGTGCTGCTATACAGATCAAGAGCATAACCAAAACAGAGATATCTATCGATAAAACCTGGGCTGGGAAAAATGTCAATAATATACCTATTTGATCCTTTCCACTAGAGAACCTTTGCACCCATGCCTATGAAAATGCCATGTGAAGGCCTAACCTTGAAATTACATCCTCTTATAATCGAAGTCTGAACCCAAGTTCCTCATCACTAACATTGGCATACATGGAACAATTGCTTCTTCATTTACAGGTTGACCACAGTGTTTTTTAATGTTTTTCTAACCCTCCAATCAAATTAATAAGCATAAATGCAGAAATGGAGCAGCAATTTCAGTTTTACAATAAAATTTTCTTTATTCATGCACATGCAGTTGACGAAACTGAAAAACCCTTGCCAATAAAAATGATCAATTTTTGATAATTAAATCACTTCTCTTCAACCACATTGAAAGTCATATTGAGATCTCTCTGAAAATATGACAGCTGGAACACAAGAAACTCCCAAATATTGCGACAGGATTGTAGATTTGGAACACCTTGTCATTGGGAGGGTCCATAGTCTAAAAATGAGCCTTCTATTGTAGAGTAAGTCTTTCAAATCATTTGACCACCAGAGAAATGACCACAAACCATGGTGGCCAGCTTCTTAATGCTTAACCTGTTTGACATGCTCACTGAAATGTTCTCTGGACCTCTTAATCTAATTGTTCGATGGACTCCATTGAGAGCAACTAACACTATCAGTGTAATTTGAACCAGCCTTGTTGGGACTATAGCCATAGTAACGACACATGCTGTTGATGCTTTCCCACCCCCTCTTGTTAAGTGAAATTAACATGTCAGCATTTACCTACCACATGCTCCCCTCATTTATCAACTCATTCTACAAATGCCTTTCTGCTTGATACCATACTTGGAGCGTACCATCTAAGGAACACGAACACAGTACTTTCTAACCAGAGGACTTGAAATTATCTATATATTTTCATGTGACAGTTTGTAGGAATTCACTGCATTAAGCCCTGCTAAGAACTTGCTATTTGCTCCATGAATGTACTAAGGCCTTTCATAATGCTGCAGATGAGCATACAACAACCACACTGTGACTTCATCATTGGTGTTTCTCATACATACCCATCCCTTACCCTATTTCGTGTCAGAGTAAGCACAGTCAAAAAAGTTCAATTCAGAGAGAGAGGCCTGTCAGTAGAATGTGACAAAGTTTTCCACGTTACTTCATGTTGAGGATTAAGTTTGGGTTCCTTGGTAACGGTTGAGAGATAATAAATACTATTGATACATGGCATTGTCTGTCAAGTAATATTTTAATTAACACACTAATAAACAAAAATAACCAAGAGGTTATGGGCCCAGAGCTACCAGAGCTCATTTTAAAAAGGAAAATAATAACATTGAAATTAAAATTAATAAGAAAAAATGTAAAGAAAAGAAAGAAAGACAATAAATGGCAGCGTCGAGTGACGATGTCACGCACATACAGAAACTGAGGGACGCATCTACCTACGCAATGTGGTCCTTTCAAATAAAAATTCTGTTTAGAGCAAATGAAATAATTGAAACAATAGAAGATAACGACTTGTGTGAAAAAGAAGAAAGAAATCCTAATGAGTTACGAAGATAGAATACGAAGGACGCATGGGCTCAACATTTCATAGTGTCCACAATAGATAGATCCATGGTCCAACACATTATGACTTGTAAAACAGCCAAGCAAATGTTCGATAAACTGAAATTAATCTACGAGAAGGATACAGAAACACTAAAGTGCCAGCTCTCGCAGGAATTCTACGCATTTCAGTACGACCGATCCAAGGACGTCATGACAAATATAAGCAATCTCCAGAACGTTGCACACCGACTCAATGGACTCAAACAACCCGTAGATGACCTGATGATAATGACGAAGATGATGTCCATCCTTCCGGAAGAATACAGACATTTCTCGAGCGCATGGGATTCAGTAAGAGGACCGGAAAAGACATTAGATGACCTTTGCGCACAACTAAAAATCGAAGAAACTAACCTCACGACGGAGAGTGACATGGGCGTAGTATCTTTCGCAGCAGATCACAAAGCCGGTAAAAATAAGGATAAAAATGAAATGGTATGTTTCTCCTGTAAAGAAAAGGGCCATGTAAAAGCTGCATGTCCTAACAGAGGGTGAACAATATGTAAAAGAACAAACCATACAGAAAAGGATTGTTTCTTCCAAAAAAAATTTGTAGTATTTGTAAGAGAACGAATCACAATGAGAAAAATAGTTTCTTTGAAAATAATAGTAAGTTGAATGAGAAAGGCAATAGAGATAGAACACAAAAAGGCACAAAAGTAGCATTTTTAGCTGATACAGAGGCTAACTTAAGCATAAATAATACTTTTGAATTTGTGGTAGATAGTGGTGCAACAAAACACATGGTTAATTCTACTGAGTTAGTATAAGATTTGCATCCATGCAATGAAAAAGTTAGGGTTGCTAAGAAAAATGCAAGTATGTCTGTTGCAGCAGTAGGAACTCTTGACATGAACAAATGTTAACTAAAAAAGGTGTTATATGTACCTGAACTTACCAAAAATCTAATGTCTGTTGGTGAAATTACAGAGAACAGCAGAACTGTATAGTTTACTAAGGACAGTGTGAAAATCCTGAAAGGTGATGTACCTATGCCAAAGGAAAACATTGTAATAGAAGGCAAAAAAGGAGAAAATGGAATTTTTGTAATCTCGATGGGACTAATGAAGTCCTATTGACGCATACAGATAATGTTGGTATGGAGTGGCATAGAAAAATGGGCCACATACATTTCAAAAATATTAAGAAAATGGCATCATTATGTGATGGCATATCAAAAGAAATTGCTTATGTTAAAGACAATACTTTTTGTACTGTTTGTGTTAATGCTAAACAGACCAGATTCCCTTTTAAGACTGAAAGAATGAGAGCTACTAGATTTTTGCAAATAATACACACTGATGTGTGCGGACCATTTGAAGTGGAGACTCATGACAGTAAAAGATACTTTGTAACATTTTGAGATGATTTTTCACATTTTTGTAGTGTGTTTCTTATCAGATATAAGAGTGAGGTGTCTGAATGTCTGAGGCAATATGTTAAATCTGTAGAGAATCAATTTGACAAAAAGGTTAGTGTGATACGATGTGACAATGGAAGAGAGTACTGAGCTTCTGAGATACAGACATGGTGTAAAAACGGGTATTGTGCTAGAATATACACTACCTTACACTCCTCAATTAAATGGTAACGCAGAGAGAATGAATTGCACTCTACATGAAACAGCTAGATCTCTATTATTTGATGCAAACCTGTCTAAGGGAATGTGGGGTGATGTTATTTTAACTGCAGCATATATTTCAAATAGATGCCAGAGCACTACTATGGACAGAACACCAGTGGAAATGGTTTGGATACAAACCAAATTTAAAAGGAGTTTAGATTTTTGGGTGCAAAGCATTTGCCAAAGTCCTGAAGCCTCTAAAGAAGATGGATATTAGATCAAAAGAATGTATCTTCATTGGATATACCCGAAATGCCTACTGCCTGTGGGATGCAGAGAAAAGACAAGTGTTCATCTCCAGGGACGTGATTTTTGAAAAATTTCCAACTAAAATTCAGAGTCTGAGAAGTCCACACCAACAGGATGAAGAGAGAGTTAAAATATGTGTTAGTAAAGAGATTATTGATGAGGAAGGAGCAGAAGTAAAGGAAAGAGAAGAATTAGAAAACAAAGAATCTCAAAAGCCTAAAGTAAATCAAGATGAAGATATGAGAAAAGATAATGAAAGGGAAGGATTAGAAAACAAAGAATCTCGAGAGCCTAAAGGAAATCCAGATGATATGATAAAAAATCATGAAAGGGAAGAATCAAGAAATGAAGAAAACAATGAAAAAGTAGGACATGAAGAGAGAAATTCAACCATACATAATTTAAGACCTAGGGTAAACTTAAGAAGACCTCAGAAATACAAAAACTGTAAAATGCTATGTGAGACAGATGAGGTACTGCTGACATATAGTGAGAACATGGAAGCAGAAGACAAAGAAAAATGGAAGCAAGCACTTAAAGAAGAAAAGGAATCGCTACTAAAAAACAATACCTGGGAAACTGGAGAAAGAAAGAGTTACAGGAAAGCAAATCTTAAAAAACAAGTGGATATTTAAAAAAGGAAATATGATGGTCGTTACAAGGCTAGGTTGGTGGTGAGAGGTTGCCAACAGACAGAAGGAAATATACATTTTAAGGACACTTTTAGTCCTGTGATTGATACCACATCATTGAGAATTCTACTTGCAATTTCTGCTCAGGAAAACCTACAAATTAAGATATTTGATGTCACAACAGCTTTTCTAAATAGTGAACTGGATGAAGAGATCTTCATGAAAGTGCCGGAGGGGTACAAAGAGAAGAGTGAAAATAAGGTGTGCTTACTAAAAAAGGCACTCAATGGACTGAAACAAGCTCCTGCAAAATGGAACAAGAGAGTAACCATATTTTTCAGAAGAAAAGGACTGATACATACAGAAAGTGACCAATGTATATTCAGAGATGTCGAAAAGAGCTTGTACTTAGGAATACATGTAGATGATGGAATACTAATAGGAAGAAATGCTAGTGAAATGAATGATCTATTTAAGAAAATGACTTAAGAATTCGATATAACAGTAATGGATAATCCAAGCACTTATCTAGGAATGGAGATATTAAGAACGGTTAATGGAATACTTTTATCACAAGCCAAATATGCAAGACAAGTGTTAGAAAAGTTTCAGATGCAAGACTGCAAGCAGGTGAAGACTCCATTGATGCCAACCAGCAAAGAAGAAGTGGAACAGATAAGAAGAGAGGAAAGGTTAGACTACCCCTACCGAGAAGCAATCGGTAGCTTGTTATTTATGTCATGCAAGACCAGACCAGATCTTACATTTTCAGTTGATTTTGAAAGCAGATTCATGGAAAAACCTATTGAAGAAGATATACACAATTTGAAGAGAACCTTGAGATACCTGCAAGGAACCAAAGATTTTGGAATATATTTCTGCTTAATAGACATGGGAGATAAAATAAAACTTGAAGCATACAGTGACTCAGACTTAGCAGGAGACCTGTCTGACAGAAAAAGTACAACAGGCTATATAATTCTGTTTGGTAGTGCACCAATCGTGTGGTGTTCACACAAGCACAGTGTTAAGGTATTATCCTCAACTGAGGCAGAGTTTGTTGCAGCATCAGAGTGCTGTCAAGAAATAAAGAATGCTAAGACCTTAATTGAGGAGTTGACTAAGAAACCTGTGTCTGGACTCTGAACATAAACAATCAGAGTACTATAAAAATGATAGTCCGGTGAAATGAGTAAGAAAACGAAACACATTGAAGTAAGGTTTATATTTAGAGAGTATTCAGAAGGATTATTTGATATTAAGTTTTGTCCATCAGAAATTCAGGTGACTGACATACTCACAAAACCTTTGTTAAAAGAAAGATTTGAAAGATGTAGAAATGCTTTTATTACAAATGATTATTGTAACAAGTAAACTGGATATCTTTTTGTTGTAAAATAAGAATTTAGTTTTTTTAAAAATTGGATGTGTTGAGGATTAAGTTTGTGTTCCTTGGTAACGGTTGAGAGAAAATAAATACTGTTGGTACATGGCATTGTCTGTCAAGTAATTTTTTAATTAACACTCACTAACAACCGAAAATGATCAAGACTTCACTAAAAACTGTAGTTCTTCACTATCAAGTTATGATGGTAAAATAAAACTGAACTGTCCAACACAACTCATGAAAATTGCATTATGAAGGCAGTTATAATGGGTTATGTAACAGTTTCATCCAATTGTGACACATAGAAATATTATAAATGCCAATAGCACTAAACTGTCGACCTGCAGGTTTGTGGCTAGCTGCCATGTGTATTGCCTGATGTCTTTTCAGGTAGACAGAAACAAAGTCAATTGATGGTGAAAACCACCAAATATTATTTAAACAGATAACATTGAAAGGTCACAGGCATTAAGAGCGTGACGGCAAATGATATCAGATGCTCTGCAGAGATGTAACGTATGTGTAACAAGCACAACCAGGATCAAAATATTTCTAGTACAGTTCAATGAAAACTCGAATCCATGCCAGAGTCAAGGCATCACCAAAAACTATTGATCCTGGCTGTGGATCCTTCATAGTGCAACTTTAATAGAAACAAAATGCACATACATTACCGTAATTTTCTGATTATAAGACTTAATGGCAAGCGCAATGTAAGAATTTACTTATCACCATGAATAACATGCAGTCAGCTTTTAGAGAACGGCATTCTACGCCATTCTGTACCCTAGAGATCACTTCGCAAGCGGTAATGCTACCTATGGATGTCTTTTCCTCTTACATACTCCTTAGGTTTCTAAGTGAGATGATCTATTGGTAGTAGGTTTTCCCCTCCAAAACTTTCATGCACGTCGATGGAAATATTGGTCGATAAATGATAGAATTGCTACACTGTCGCTAAAAAGTACCTGTCTGTATTCAATTCGCCTCACTTTATGCCCGTTCATGTCGGATTCCATCCGATCAACTAGCGGAAGATACGTTACTCTGTAATTTGAAGATGTTACATTTCTGTGTAATATTTAAAAGAAAACCTCTCCCTAAGAATGTTGTATAGCCACAGAATATGCTTGTATGTGCAAATAAGGCTGGAAAGATGAAAATTCAAACAAAGATTGGCTGTGAAATGTGTGGTGCAAAGATGCGGTTGGTAGATGTCGTATGTTGGTTCTACATGCATTTAGATGCCAACGAATGCCATGTATCAAGAATATACTATATGAGAATGGCACAGGTCTCGTCATTATTCCTGGAGGGATGACAAGCCAGTTGCAGGTGATGGATGTCAGTTGCAACCGCCCGTTTAAGAGACAGATGCGTAAAAAGTGGAATGAGTGGCTTTATTCCGGCTTTATTGACAACTTAAGGAATGTCAAAGAATCCAGAGTTATCACTAATTAGTCAGTGGATTAAAGAGTCCTGATATGCCATCGATTCATCAGTGATTAAGCAAGGTTTTAAAAAATGCTGCCTCACAATGCAATAGATGGGTTCGATGAAGATTTGCTTGGGGATGAAGAATGCATAGTGGACGATGAGGAGGACAAATATGATGCCCTTGGTGACGCAATATTTGCTGCCAGCAAGCGTGATGTCAGTGCTTTGCACAAACTCTTTGAATCAAGCGAGAATAGTGATTTGAATGTGAACGATACAGTGCAAACATTATTAAAGACAAGAGGGACTGCATGTAAATTTTTGTTTTAATAAATAAAATTGATTCATCACAATTTTTACTGAAATTCATAAAATCAAATACTTGTCATAATCAAGTATATTGAGATTACTTCAAATGTGACCTACGGCCCTAATAAAAAAGTGATAACTTTGTAAACTTGTATAATATGCACCCTACTTTTTTGACTAATTTATGCAGAAAAAATGTATAATATACGGAAAATTACAGTACATATTTTGACCTTTTGTGGTGCACCCACTTAACCGAGCAATGTTTGGATGACTGTAGAATCTAGGAAAAGCACACTACCCCAATTCAGAACCAGTCTGTTAAAGTAAATGTGCTTTATAAAAGAAAAACTATACAATGATTTAATATATCCTGTTTCCCGGCGAAAAAGGTACCTTCATGCCTCGAAAATGTGATCTGAAATTGGCCTGTCTCTCATGGGCCAAGGGTACACCATAGAGCACCAATTATCTGTGCTATTCAAAGGGAAAGCCAAATAAGGTAATCGAAAACAATAGTTACAGCGCCATGTCTGCTCACACACACTGTGATGAAACACTCCTTGATTGATGTAATTTCGTTCATCAGGCAATTGTTCATTCCATTAACTTCCCTAAAACATTTCACCAATTACAATTGATGTCTGTTGGTTACAAGCAATGAATACACTTCAATTTTTAGAACTTAAGGTGATGAACCTCACTTTCATATACGCAATGAGTTCTTTATTATATACCTGTAATATCTGCCAATGTGGAAGAATTTAAATTAATGATTGCAACACACAACACTGAGAAAAGTCTGAATACACGTAAGCACAATTTGCTTCAAGTTTCTTTTAATTTCGGAGACTCACGTCAAGGTACCTTGCACACACTTGCACAACTACAGCTCCCCTAAGTCAGATTCCTCCATTATAGGCTATCATTTTGTTTGCATTACAGCAATTAGTGGTAACCCTTCGGAATCAACATCTCATAACTAAATCAATCAGTGGAAAATTAGTAAATACAAAGCAGCTGGAAAAAATCTGGATATTCTATGCTCTCCAGGATTTTATTTCTTTTTTCAAAAATCTAATGATTGCAGTATGTGATAAGGGCCAGGAAATATAAAGTTACTTACATGCACTGTTTACAAAGGAAGTCTCTTCAGCAGGTGGTAAGTATTTGAACTATTATTGGAGACTAAAACACAGTAAACATAAGAAATACCACAAGAAAGAACGGAGGAATAATTCAAATGATACAAGGTCTTTGCAAGGTTGCAGTTGGAAGGTAAGGACAAATTTATATTTTAACATTGAAATTCCTCATGTTAAATACAATGTAAGAATATCACTTCCTGAATAACATTACATACCAGTTGCAAAGACTTCTTTTTGATACCTAAACAATCACACCACATTTCTCCAGCAATATAACCATAGAAAGCAGAACTTAAGTCTCTCAAGAGATAGCAGGGGACAGTCAAAAAACTATGCCCAGATTTATGTGCAGGTCCCAAAAGAAACCAGAATTCGTCATTTAAACAAACCCTATTAATTTTTTTGTGATACTAGCAAGTCACCTCCTAAGTGGTCCCCCAACGAAGTGAACGCAAATATCCAACCCTACATTTTAATTTTGAAAATATTTTTTATCTCATCTTCTCCCATGCCTCTCAAGAGCCTTCAGCTTTTTCAGTTTACCTCACTAACGTCGCCAAAATATTTCTCTTTGGCATCTCTATTCATTTTGGGAAACATGATTAAGTCACTGGGTGCCATAACAGACTAGTGAGGAAGGTGGGAGTCATGGCTTTTTTGGTCATAAATTGACAGTGTGCCATGCGACCAGGTGCATTGTTGTAGTGGAAGAACCAGTAATCTATCTGCCACATATTGTGGTTTTATCAGATTCAAAAGTTTGCTGCATTAAACTCTACATCATCCTAGACAACTCAGCTGGCACATTGAAGGTCCACAGTCGATCTTCATGTAAAAGTTTGCTAATTTTTCCAACATTGTCATCGATTCGAGAAGCTAATGGACATCTAGTATGAAGAAGATCAACGATTTATGACTCCTCTCACTTGTAGCAGAAAACCCAATTGAGGACTTGGGTTTTTCCTAAAGCATCCTCTTTAGTTAGTGTCTTCAATATAATGAAAGTTTCTGCGGTATTTTTCCTGGGCAGGAGGCAAAATTTCACAGCCGTTCGTTCACAAGAATCTACCATTAAAAAATGTTACATGCACAAAACAGCCCTCACAAAAAATTCACAGAAACTTCGCTTTTTCTTTTCCACTATTGCCACTTGAAGTACTAAATGCAGCAAGGCTTGAACTATAATATGCCTAAAAGCAGAATTTTATACTTCTAACATGCTGCACTCAGCAGAATGATTCCTTTCTTTAGAGTGCCCCCATATACGATCTCTGAATAAATATTATTTCACATAAAAGCAGACAACATTCTGTAACCCATCATGCTAATGGGAGCTAATCAGCTGATGTAAAATACAGAACCTGAACTCTCAGTTAACATTTGATTTATGCATAGATGTATCATCTAGTTGCAAATGTTTACCAGAGAATGAATGTGACACAAGGTATTACAAACTAAACAATTTTAAAATGAGATAAATAGTTACTCTTCTCTTACACATAATTTTGTTCATACATTAAAAATTAGGTCTCTAATTATAAAATTTTCAATTATTGCCCCTGAAAAATACTAGAGAAACAAAGTACTGGCGGAGATTTAAATTTAGTTAATCCATATAACTGTTAACTTAAAGAAACTTGATGTCATGGAATGTAAATGCCACCAAAATATAACAAGAACTGCATTTTTTTTATAGTCATTTGTAACAATTCTTTAACAGTTTTCCATTTCATTTTGGGAGTTATTCAGAATAGATTGAGGGACACTGCAATTAGTAGTACCTTCTTGCAGGCATCAAACAAGACAACGTAATGCACTAATGTGAGCATGGTATCATAAAGAGAACAGGGCAAACAAAAAATAAATCATCACAAATTTGTTATTAAACACCACTTCAAAGAAAAATAACAAGCACATCACAACATTCATCATGTTAAGACTTACCAATCAAGCTAAAACAGTACATGTTACCTCAGAGTCCTCCTTGACACATTATCAAGTTTAAGAAAGAGAACTGGAATTTTTGCACAGGCCATTAAAAGCAGAAGCAAGGTCCCAGCTCATACTAGGCTGAATCCCATGGTGCTACGCCTCAAAACCACGTCAATCACACACAAGATCCAGCCAAGCATAAGGCAGAGGGTGCAAGGAGAATTGCAGTTGCCAAGGTCACGGCATAGCATCAGCCAAGCATTTCTATAACTAGTCCACTCTACTAGTCAATATTGCAATGGCACACGGAGGCAATCAAAGGATTTCCTCAGGCCATGAAAGAGTCATGCAAGAATTTTAAAGCGAGAACATCTGAAAAACCAATGAAAATTTCCAACAGCAAACTCAACCACCAGAGTATGTTTAGGGTTGTCATATCGTGAGGTAACACATACCACATCCCATGTAAATTACAGCTTTGTTCCCAGGTTTTTTATTAAATCCAAATTAAATACAGGGTTCCCTCATTGCCTAACCATTAACATACAAGGAACCACCACTTTCAAGGTTAAGAATTCAAATCCTTGATATGAGAAACTCTATGTTCAGGAATTAAATGCACCCATGACAACATCATGAGTGTCTCCCCTGTATGAAGGGAATACAACTTTGACTCAACCGAGAACAATGTAAAATCAAAATCGAATATTCCTCAATCCTTCATTTATTCACTAAGCAACGAATAAGTCCAGTTTATTGCCTAAAATACGCAATCCCCAGGAAGAAATTTTATTCTACTTAGCTTCACTTTTTAGCAATTTAGCACCCAGAGAAACATGAAGCCATCTCATAGCTTTACCAAGTACTATTAAATGGTTCATGTAGGGAAATTTCCGTAAAACAAAAAAAAAATTATAATGGATAAGATGTGAAATGATACTGTAAGTAATTCAGTCTCCAAAAAGAATTTCAGCTACTGCACTGCACTCAACTTTCTTCTAGTTGCCAACCAGGATTATAAAATTTAGGCAGCAGAACATCTACCATAGGTAAAACTATACCCTGTTGCTAAGTAGGCACTTTTCAACAACATTAAGGCCTAACCCGTATTAACTCGTAATCAGGTAACTAACAAGCCAGGAACCTACTGCACATAAATGGCTTCCTTTTAAATAGAAAGTAGTTCTGTAAATTATGCACCCATAAACATTAAACATCGATATATTTAACAAACACTTCACAATACCTAGTTTGTAACAGGCCAGGGCATCTGTAATGGGGAAATGTGGTAGGCTATTTCGAATCTAACAAGGAATAAGTTCAAGCGGAGTTGCCAGAGATGCTACTAGTGTCGAAAGTTTATGATGTAGTTTTCCGTTTGCCTACTAGATGTAGACACCGCAGGGGTGGTGGCAGTCTTCCAAAATTCCAGCGAGTACTCCTGAAACGAAGGACGGGAGGAGCGCTCGGTGTGTATGGCGGAGCAAGGATTTCACGGCAAAAAGTAATTGGCGAGGCCCACTTCAGACAGAGTGGAAAGGATAATCCATTGCATACTCACTCTTTGGATGAAGAAAAGTATGTTATCAAATTTTTTACTAGCACAATATTTAAGCAAATCATTTAATGTTTTTCAACAAATTATGATGCTTGATCATTTTGCTCAGAGTTGTAATAATTAGCCTGAATGAATGTTTCGAGAGTGAGACTGCAAAACTAATGCACAAGTAAACTACAGTTACTGACGAACATTTCAGTTGCTTATCCTTTATTTTTGACACCTTTATTCTCATTGAATTTATTTACTGACATTGCGTAATCAAATGTGCATTTTAAGTGATATCCTGCGTTTCATTCCAAATATTCGGATTGGCCACCTTGTCATTTCTTTCCTTCCAAGGCGGACCTGCCAGTGCATTTCCAGGAATTACAGAGGGCAATAAACCACACGTGCCCTTTCTGCCCACGCCAATACGGCCCCTCGCCAGAACATGCCGTGGGGACAGTGGTAGCTCACTGCGAGGAAGGCTCATGGCGATTGGGGGTGGGAGTTCCGTCCATTAGCTCTGATTCTGGCTCATCGTACATCTTGGAGAGTTCGCTAAAAATATCATCTTTGAACATAGCAACTGCCTATGGTGATTACTGTTTTCTACAGTATCAATATAATTTGTATTGCAGCAGTAGCCAGGGTATTGCAAAAAAATTATGGTGTGTTTCGTATTATACTTGTCAAGTGTTGAGTTTCTGATTTAATGGCAATAAATGTAAGACTGCCTAATTTTTGCCTAATTATTAACCCTATGGAACTTTCTCGTTGATCCCAAAAATATATCGCACTCTTCACTTTGGTGTAACGTAATGTTTAATTTTCCAAGATTTCGGATAAATTGCAATTTGATTGGGTAAAAGGGAAGCAGGGACCAGGGTTGGCGGGGAATTTCAAATTTCCATGTGGTGCTACCTGACAGCCCAAATTTGAACTATTTGCATCCCTCGGAGACTGCAGTGCCTCTGGGAAAAGTGAGTTGAACTTCTAACAGGAGGGTAAATAGCCTACCATTAAGTTAACACGCAGACACACTCCCTGGTTTGTAAACACAGCTATCCCTGGGTTCACCATAGTATTCACGGAGAACAGTTTGCTAATCTTCAATGTAATATTACATACAACATTAATGCAATACCCCCAATATCATTAAAACTATCTAAGCTCTAGGTTGCTATATTAGGAGCACTAAGTATCAATTAAACCATGCACACGTTATTTCAATGGCACGTATATACATCTACAAAAAGTCTCTCATATACAGCCATGGTTAAATTTTTCCACAACTAAAGCAATTTTGAGCCCATTTCGTCTTTTGATAGCAAACCTTGACCAGTGATTTGATAGGAAATAGAAATGTGATGAAAGTGAAATGAAAAAGAAACAATTTGCAAACCATCACCTCAAAGAATGAATACGAAAGTGTTCACAGACTATATTATCACCGGCCATTTAATGTCTTTAACAGAGATGGCACATAGCAACTCATGCATATTGCACCATAGAAGGTGAGAGAAAGAAAATTAGGAACAAAGAATAGATAATATTCACATATAATGCCAGAATTCTAAGTTAGGGGTGTTTAACAAGAGTTCATTAAAAGATCCAGTAAGCTAAATGGCCAGGCAAATCGACTCAATCCTTTTGGCAACAGCATGCATCACATGCAAGAAACATGCAAAAGAAAAAATTTTCAGCTGATGCCATTATAGCATATTAGTCACATGGCCCAAATACTGCCACAATGATACGATTCACATGTCTAGTTCATAGGTCCCAACATCCCTCAGCAACATTGTATTCACCTTTTATATACATGTGAATGGAAACTTCGATGACTAGACTATAGCGTGAAGACAGGAGGTATATAGCACCAGTTAAACTATGTACTTGAGAACAAGGTGGTAGGAGATAAATACTTAAATTACTTTGGGAAAAGGCTAAGTAAGAGCCTAAGATAGCCATTCAAATGTTATAAAGGATGTGAAATGAGGGTTCAGCTCTTCTTACAATAACTTAGGAGCATGGGGTTGCAATTACATCATACCAGAAGGCTGTTTAATCATGAGATTGTGATTATATAATTATAATGATGATCAGTCTGGTCATCACTGGAAACAATGCGTAGTTTCTTTTGAGAAAAGGTTAGCAAAGAGCAATAAAGAAAATGAATAATTTAATTCACATTGGAACCACCCTTAGACCCCAAACAACAAGATTTCCTTTGATATATGACATTTTCTTCAGTCTCAAGAATTTTGGAATCCTTGTAAAGCAATCTTATCCCACTGTTTACACTTATGAATTTTTTATCCTGTGATTTAAACAATAGACAAGGATCAATATGGAGGCTGGCACACCCACATGAATCAACTGACGACCAGCATTGAAGCAAAAATTATGTGGCCATGAGTCCATGAGACCGGATAAATAGCAAATGATTGGGCCAATTGTAATGAAACAAACCTCCATACATAGCCTGTTTCATTTTCTGTTGAAAAGTGGTAATAATTTTTTCACACACGTCATTATGCTGTTTCTTGCAAGTCAATGAGAAAAAGAGCCCATTCATCGAGCATATAACAGAAATTACAAAATTTCACGAAATACTGCATAATTACTTTCCGTTCAATCACAGAAGTTAATACAATATATTTTCAACCTTTGCAAGTACTTCATTGTTATTTTTCAACTCAATTCGTTTCTGAGCTGTTGTAAATTTTTTGCCAAAAGATTGCGCATCAAAACAACAATCCTTTCATTATTTGAATGGTGTCCAGCACATCCAGTTAACTTGAAATTAAGGGGAAAAAATTAGAATTTTCCCCTTCAAATACTATCAATCAGCTGAAGGCACTGGATTTAGGGAAAATCCATTGAAATTAAATTATAAAACATTTGGATATGATTTAGCTTCAATTTACTGCAAATAAAAATATCCCTCGATTACCACTCTTTTCCTTAGTACTCCATACAACTTTAAAAGGGTGATTTCATGATGTATGTAGTGAAAATACTTTGTAAATTCCCAGCCTCTGGCTCTGGAGGACCAGGAGGTTTATGTACTATAAGTGATTTAAATAAAAAAATAATAATAATAAAAACCTGGGTCTGAATTAATATAAAGTATTGTGGAATTTCACCAAGTGAAGGAATTCTTCATGGGTTCTGCACTGGGTCAGGAGCTTCATATTAGCATTGCGATGCAAGAGATGGACATCATAATGTCAGCCAGTGAAGAATTCTTGCATTAAGTTTGCCAGTAAAGTACCAGATCTAACATTAAATAGGGAAATTACTTTCATATCCTTACGTGGCTCCAATAAGCTAAGTCGGATAATTAGATAAACATTTATTTGATGCACTGAAGAGGAGTAGAAACTACAGTTGTTAACAAGGGTCAGAGTTAACTTATACCATCAAAACTGCCATGTCATTAGGAAATTAGGGTGTTCACTTGCTCCAACCATTTTGGAGGACACACGCAGGGATTAATTTGCTTGAGAAATTCAGAGCAGGTGTTTCAGAACAAAACAGAGAATAAGATTTCGACGCCACACAATATCTCTAGGTTCAACCGAAGTGATAAAATAAGAGAGATGCATTGCCTAACTTGTCAATAACATGTTCATTTCATGCTCAATTAGAGCCTAAATGAAAACTGAGCACCACTTTCATAAAACACTTCACCTCCCAAAACAATTTCTGTAATACGGCTAGTGTCCTACCACCCTCTGCCACACACATGCAGCAGCTCGCAGGTAAGTATTAAGATGCAGACAAACCAGAGGCTAATAAATCCTATCTTTTATTTTACATAGCAAGCATCTTTACAATAAAACTTTTCCTTTTTATCGGAATGCCCTAATTGTGCATTATTTCAGTACAAGGAAATCATGAGAATAATCAATATTCAAGGGTTTCTAGCTTACGTTAAAACCAACAGAAGGGAAGTTAATAATAAGAAAAATATAACACTAGGCTCAGGATAGTGAGATTAAGGGTAAATATTGCACAAAGTCATCAAACCAACCCACCATACGCCCCAGATGATATCAGTATTAATGAGTAAATAGGTGCAAAGGAGTTAAGCTTCATAGGAATACATGAGAAGTTTTCTAACAAGGTTCAGCGTCTGGAAATGAGAGGCAATACCCAATTCCAAATCTGATTCTAAAGGCTCATCATTGAAATATAAATTACATACTCTGTTAATAATCATTTATCACCCAGAACATGAGAGTATTCAAAATGTTATTTCACACAGTAATTACTTTTGATTATGGAAAACCATTAAGTGTCTCCAGTAATAAATTGTCTTAGCAGCAATAAAATTCACACAAAACCTGCTGACCAGAATATCATTAAGTAATATTTATCATAAAATCACAATGCTTCAAATACCACAGCATGTATATCATCATTCATTTATCAGTGGTAATAAAATAAATTGGAAGGCATTAAACCATGACAAATCAATCTGATACTGGAGCTCTGGCCATCTTAAACAAGCTTAAAACCATGGGAGGCCAAGAATGGATTGGAAAATTAAAGATCTAGCTCACATTATACATATCAGTTCAATTAATAGGTACTTGAAGCCTTGAACCAGATATATCTGGTACTGAAAACAGTTAATAAGAAACTTACTATTGCATAACATTTGTAATTACTATGAAGTCTTCATACAGTATTATTTAGCTATTGAAAAATTCACAAGCAGTCACCTATCATCAAATCTTATAAGTCATTAGTCCGATACAAGGGAAAATTGACAACCTACACTTGCCCAAAACACTAAAAACAACATAACATACAGAGAAATGGAAATCCACTATATAAAACTAACATTAGGATATGGAAAAACAAATTGTAGAAGGGAAACCTAATTCATGCTCATGCAAAACTTTATTTACACTAACTTCCTACAACAACCATTAAAACATGTGGGTACATAAAATACTTGGCATTAAATGGGACAGGAAGTTCACAGGTCACTGGGCTTCAGGATACTTAGGTATGCAATACACCACTAGAAAAAATTCCCTTGATGGGAACAATACATAAGAAAATATCCTTTGAAAATATTAGCAGAGACAGTCCCCAAAGGAGTGAGGAAATGATTGTAACCTAAGGCACAGGCATTAAGATTGCTTGCGAATATACATTGACTTTCCTCCAATAGTTCAACTAAAATTGCAGAGACTAATAACAAAAGGATATTAAGTTTAGCTTACAAATGTGTTATATGGTTCCCACTAAGGTATGAACAGTTAAATTATTTTATATTAGTTACAATGATAGCTTTTTAATTTTGGTAACCTTGCTAAAATGGCTGGTCTGCAGATATACTCTGACTGGTTTAATTGTTAGCCTCCGACCATAAAACTGTACAAATAGATTAACTTTGGATTGGAAAGGTCATTACTTTTACACAGCCCATTGTAATTTCCCACATATATCCTTCTTTCTCTCAATAATAATATTTAGAAGACATTATCCACTATCACACACTTCAACAAAGAGAGAAAGAATAATAAAATTATAATGAAACCAGGGAAAAAAGTACAGACATGCTTCATTTAATGACAACTCAACATTCATTCCAGTAGACTACAGTTGAATATTATCCTGATTAATCACATAATGGCATTAAACATGGATCATGATTGTGCTTTCTGACATTGACAAGCATTACGATTATAATATCAGAATGCTATTTGCTTGCAGAGAAAACAAAATAGTGAAGCATTAAATCCACGATCATTATAAACCATTACATTAAACCACACTCCTCAAGACTTAGCAAGGCAGCAGCTATACAAAATCCCACCATACACTTCCTCTTCCAGTGTAGATTTCAAACCCCACCAAAGCTACAAGACATGGAAGTCTTTACACAGAAGAGTGCCCATTATCTGTGCTAATGGAGGGGGAAGTCCAATCGGATAATCAAAAGCGATGGATAATCTGTCCATGTTCAACTGTGTGATAGTTTTGGCCTAGGTTTCCTCATCATGCTTTCTTCAAGTCTTATACACATATCGCAATAAAATTCTCACTAGAAAATTTCATTAATCAGACAATCATTTATCCTATCAACTTCGACACCACATTAGGTAGGTTGAATTTGATATCTGTGGGCCATTTGCAATAAATACACACCCCCAATTTGTGGGACATTCAGCAGGGAATTTTATTTTTAGTACTAGGAAACTCATAAAGCCAGCTGAACCAAAACCTTGTGAATGGGCAAAACGTAGCACTTGTAAATTTGAACATAGCTACAAGCTGCAAGTATAGGTGGGGTGAGGTGGGAAGGAAGGGGGGGAGGAAAGGAAGAGTAGGGGAGGGAGTTGTGTCAGGATGATTGTCGGGTGATCTGGCAATCAGTCGTCAGATAATGGAGTGTTTGCATTTTTTTGGAATACCGTTGAAATCTGTTGGATTCGGTAAATAATATCGCTATATATCGACCTCTCGGTTGCTTGCACTAATAGTTGCTTGGTTATTTAAATTATTAATATTTATCATGCTCTGTTTTCGCATCGATTTTGAGCAGGCTGAAACGCCCAGTCATTGGCTCTTCGCTACATGACATCATCTCTCATATTTGTGTATAGCTGAGCCCTGTGGTTAGCATTGTACATCCGTTTCGGCAGAAGAAAATATTAATTATTTCTACCTTTCTTGCATTTAGGCTGAAATCAAGTTTTTGCCATGGAACCAGGTTTTGTCAAGGCATGTTCGAATAATCTCTCGACGGTTGATGCCATAATGGTAGGGCATTTCCTGAGCGCTAATGCGGATTATGTCGGACCAGAGCAGCAAGGAGTAAAATTGTCAAAGTAAAATTAGGAGTAAATGAATACCACTTAATGAAACTAAAACTCTTTTTATTCCAAAGGTTTAACGATTGTCAGAAATATAACTTTTCTTTTACCTGCTCATTGTGATATCTGCCAAGGAAACTAGTGATACACCTACCCTACTAGCACAATTTGTTTTCAGCATATTCTAAGCACATTTTCAACATATATGTGTAATGTGTAAAGCATATTTTGAGCATGTGCTGAGCATATGTAAATGTCCAGGAGGGCATATGCTGAAAATATGCTCAACATATGCAGAAAAAATATGGACAGCATATTCTCAAAATATGTTT
The DNA here is from genome assembly GCA_963169105.1 of Ceriagrion tenellum. NCBI lineage: Eukaryota > Metazoa > Arthropoda > Insecta > Odonata > Coenagrionidae > Ceriagrion > Ceriagrion tenellum. The sequence continues at coordinate 45,689,811 of OY720637.1, forward strand.
TTAACTTATGTTCAGCTTGTTCTCAAAATATGCCTGGCATGTTTCCAAAATATGCCCATCATGCTCTCAAAACATGCTTAGCATAAGGCCGTGTCCATTTATTACCTCTCAAGTCAGTCAGTCAACCAATTCTACTAATACATCTCCATGGCCAACAAAACAAAATATATCGGCTTGTCAAAACATTTTCACTTCCCACACACAACAACAATAAATGACTAGTCTGTAACCTCGAATATATCATAATAAATGATTGATAACCATTAACCCATAAACAACCATAGATGGGTGTAAGTTAGTAAAAGGGTTTAAGCATACATGCTCCAATAAAATGGAAACTATTTCCTGACTCGCCTATGGATTAAAATCTCTGAATATACTTAACAGATTTTATTGATATTCATACCACAAACCTCATTACAACCAACGTGGAAACAAAGTAAAGAAGTTAACACAAGGACCATTAAGAAATTCAGTTGAAGTTCAAAAGCTTTCACTTATAGTTTCATGTTAAATTTCCACGCGAATAATTCATGCACTGTTAATAGCGTTCACAACAAGGACTAGGGAAGGCACTACCTTTTTAGGGAGAAATAACAGTAACACAAGCCAACGCGTCTTTGGTAATAAATGATATTGAATCCATCATACACGAACGTTGCACAACACCAGTGAAACTACGTACGTTGCGTAAAACACTTTCAACCTATGCTTGAGACGCTAATATAAATTTGACTCCAAAGCCCCTAAAGATACCTCCGAATGAATGCCTACGAATCACCACTTAGCTTTGATTACTACTTTCAATGCAGGGTCGTTTCAATGCAAACAAACAGACTACAGCAATTAGCCATTTCCTCCTTAACACCGGGTTGTCCGGCACGTTCACGAACCTCTTCTCCGGTGCAGATAATAGTAAACTAATACACTTAGGAACGAAACAACATTCGTTCCAAGCCTTTTTGGCAGGGATTCCCTAACTCGAAGTTTGGCCCTCCATAATATTGAATTTAACAAGATTATTTCAGCGGATGAACCAGATGAACTCTCAAAGAAAAAGTAACTACTCGTGGCCACTCGAACACAGCACAACCAGGAAGCAGCTTAAATGCAAGGATCTGGGAGATGACGTCACAAGCCCGGGAACATGGCGGATTGTGTTTCAGCACAATATTAAATTTTCAATTTTATTTATCGATATCTCGTTTAAAAATTACCACAAAAATCTAATTACCGAATTTCACTTAATTGAATGGTGAAATTGTTTTAAAGATTACTTTCCAAAAAAGTGCAAATACTCCATTGGCACTTAACTGTACAGCTTTGAATTACTGGCATAAAGTTCTCCACAACTATTGATTTGATATGATAAAAATTAGAGCCATTAGACCATTTGAATTCAGCAAAATGCCATTGAATAATATACATTAAACAAAGGACAATTCTTCTTCGCAGAGGACTTCCTCCACAAAATTTTAAGCTCGTATTCCAGTCACCCAACCTATTATATTTAACCTTACCTCAATGGAGAATATTAAGGTGCCAACCAACAGGATCAGCAATGACCACCAAGACTGCAGAAGGCCGAGACAGGTACGTAAGAGAGCAGTGCATAGAGCATGGGTAGTTAGAACTCAGTCTGTGATGTGAATAGCATAATACTAAAAATACACAAGTCACAGTCAGAGTTCCCACACCCAAGCACCAGTCCAGTTCCTTCAGCTCTCGCTCACTTGCCATGGTGCATAGCTGACGCATATTAAAGGATCAGCATATAGTGACACCGAGGGAGTCACTGCGGCCATAATTCCCCTCTCAGGAAAATACATGCCTCTGCATAGAAAAATGCTGATTACATAATGGTCAGTTTTGCAACCTAAATCACCTGTTTGGTGCTGGTCTTCAGTCTGAAGCTGAAACTTGCCACCTCCCATGGGTCCATAGTCATCACACTCGGAGATGAGAATGTTAGTTAGCGAAAATGTATCACTTTTGCTATCCGCATCATTATCTGTACATTGGCCACTTCCAATAAGCTCCTGAATCACCTCACCATGGCTCTCTTCTTGAGATCCCATACTACTAACACCAGAGCTACTGTTGATGAGACCAAGAGTAGAACTCGTGACCTCATCATGAGGACAGAGGAACACTTCAATCTCTCCCCTGTTGGTCTTCATATGAATCTGCAGACCCTGTAAAGAAGACAAAAACTTTACTGAGTGAAATCCAAAAAAGGGAGCACAAAAGGTTATGCTAAAACAAAATGGGATGGGTTGGGTCAGTTGCACACTTCTTGGTTCTACTGGTCCAAGAGAATAGAAATGGAATTAAAGCCATAAAAAGTATCTGTACAAAAATAATTTGCGCAAAAACCAGCTTGAAACTTGCCCACTCTCTGAAAATGGAGGCTTCCCATGAAAACATGGCAAAATACAGTACTTGAAGTACAGTAATGGGTAGCATTCAATGACAGTGGATGCCCAAAATTGAATTTGATGAGCATTTGCCAGCCTTTGGAGGGTCAAGCAGAGGGTATCGTGCTGCATGTGAGTATAATATGCATGTGAACTGACTGATAAGAATTATTCTTCAAGTCATATAATAGAGCCCTCAACACAACAAGAGATCTTTCAACTTTTGAAGGGTGTCATGATATGAAGCCACAAAAACTTTGCAATATTATCAGTCCATTGAAAGACTAAGACAATTGATTGAAATGACTTAAGTTTAATCCACACACAGTGAAATCCACAAATGAGCTTATTATGATGAGACTACATTGATCACATTTTTCAACATGAGATCCTTCTTCTCTACAGAGAAGCTAATCCTCAAACACTTACATTAGATGGAGGTTGGACATCTAGCCTGGCTCCAGGGGGTGCCTTAACCACCATTACAGTTTGATTTCTATACCCTGAAATGCTCCTGAGATCCTGGTACGTAATATAAGCATGCTTCCTATCTTCGCTCAGCAATCTAAGATCCCTCTCTGAAATTAAAAAAAATGCATTAGAAAACTTTGATTACAACTTGAAGCCACTCCAATCAAAATTCATAAATAAACCTAGAATTAAAACTGAAATGCAACTCAAGAATGAAAGTAAAACACACTAAGGACCATTTAAAAAAATCTTAATGGCACTAGAGAAAACGCTTAGCAAATTTCATGCACACAACCACGCTAAGGTCAAGTATGGACAAAATTGTGTGCCAAGGACTGAAGTACAATAGAGCACCAATTATCTGTAGTCTGATTGTCCAATGATCATCGTACAAGTCCCTTCCCCTACTCTTTCTTTCAGGCCCCTCTCCCCCCTCCTCACCTGCCACAGGTTTTGTTTGCTTTTGCAGCCAGTGGCCACGTTCAAGTCTATAAAATTGATGATTTTGCTCACATACAAGGTTATCCTGCTGCAGGCTTTTCAGTTGTGCAGGTGACAGAGTCCAGAATCACCGCAGAATACTAGCGCGACCCACATAAGTGAGTCCATAGCATAAAACCTCACTTTTATGCCCCCAGAATTAATGTTTCCCCTTTGATTTACAACATTTTCTTGATGCACCAACAAGTTTTGTATCCTAGTAATGATATCCTATTCTGCAATTTACACATTCAAACTTCGTATTATCCCACAATTTACTATATCTGGCCAGGAGCAAGGTGGCGGCTTGTAGACTGAACACACAAATTGGTGACCGACCCAGAGTTTGAATCTGAATATAAAGAGAATGCCAGGGTGAATTGTAATGAAATGAAGGTCCACGTTTCTAGTGGTCTGGTACCCTGAAAATGGTAGTTCACCTCAAGCTGTTATTTTGTATATGCAATATTTACATACCTCAAGATGTTTTTCATTTTTTAGTCTAGCATTATTGTACTTGGCTGTTGGCTCTATTCTACTCTGTATTCTAGTTTGCATGAAACACATCCTTCAACATGCAAAATTTGAGGAAAGGCCTGTCATGTAATCATCATTAAAGTATGTTACTCTAAAATGTTATTTACATCTGTAATCCCAGCAGATTGTTGTTCTAATATACAGTAGAGTGCCAATTATTTGTGCTAATAGAGGTAGCAGCCCATCAATGGATAATATGTTGATATTTAGTTGTACTTGCCCAGGAACATGCATAGCATAAACATACCTCATGCCTAGTTTTACATAGTGTGTGCTTTAAAAAACTGGAGCAGATTTATATGAAGTTCATGGATATTAGGATATTATAGCAGCAGGATGTTTAACAGAATGAGAATAGGATTAAAGGAAGGCATTTGAAAGAAAAATAAGATTTAATTCTCCAGAGAATTACTTACCAGCCTCACTAATAAGCTTATCCAGCACATTTTCTTTGGTATTTAATTCTCTCAAATATGCTTCCAAGCTCTCTACTGTATGCTGGCCACCATCAGCCGAATAATCAGCACCCCTAAAATGGCAAGAGTTTAATTATAACAATCATTTAATAAAAAAATTACAAAAGCATACAAAGCAACTGCAGAATATTCTCAATTCCACATGATTGCAATTATTATCCAAAACTAAAATTTTTATTTTGGAAGACTCTGAAAGATACTCATCCATTGGGAAAGAAGAACGATTAAAAAGTGAAGCATTATAAAGAGCACTCCAATTCCCATGATACTCAACAACACTTGACTATGTAAGTTTGGCAGAATATGTAGGCAAAAATTTAACACTATTAATGAACTACATTCTGAAGTATTTAGTACATATTGCACAGCTATTTATTTCCTGATTAATGGGTAAGTCTACTATATTCTGGTATATTTTCACATAATTTAATTTTCAGAGTATTTTTAACGTCAAGTTCCAAACAAAACCAAGAGAAAATGGATCATGGAGTGGGTGAATTCCAATACATATTCCAGGTCAAAGAAAAGGACACTTCTCAAACGATTCTTTCCAGCACAAAAGGGCCTTCCCTGAATGTGTTATCACCTGCTGCATCCAGTCTAAAACAGTAGTGCTGCCAATTCTATCCCACACTCCAGTACAATGCGACCAAGTTTTATTGAGTATATCTATTGAATTAACCATAATCTGATTACAAAGAGCTAATTTAATTCATCAAATTTATCAAAAGAGGTGTTTCAACGTAGAATATTGAAGTTGAATGATAGGAACTTCCTGAATTGATTTGTATGGAGCTAGAATCCAATCAATACTGATGGTTATTATTAGAGATGGGACGTTCGAATAGTCGAATTCTCGAATAATGAGCTATTTGCACTATTCGATATTGAAGAACACAAATTAATAATTTCACCCTCTCGAATATATTACACGAATCGACTGTAATGTTTTTTAAATTCGCGGTCATTGGTTGGGTCTTACATGTTACAAAGCGTTTGGTCTACAAGATTTGGCTGGTACAAATTCATTAATTAATATTTCAAAAAAAATTTCATCTTTTAAGTATAAATATGTATAATCCATAATAACTTCGGGGGAATTATGTGAAAAAGCAAATGAATGAATTATCAAATGCTCGCGAGGTTGGTTGGGCCTTTTTTTTACTCCTCGTAGCATGATGACACTTACATTTCACAAATTCAATCTTTAAAATAATTGTGCATTCTTTATTTAATTAAAGGTTTGTGATTAATGTAGTAAAATACTAATAATAATAAAATCGTTAAATCTTCCACATTCTTGTAGTCTCCTTAAAAAAAAAACAAAACACCCATGTAGTATTCGATATTCGAGTGAAATATTCGAAAAAATATTAGATATTCGAATTCGAGAAAAATTCTATGCGACCCATCTCTAGTTGTTATCTTAACAAGAGCTCTAGAAATACAAGGGGCGATGCGCTAAAGGGGTGGGCGAAACTATGGACATAGCTTATCATCAAGTAACAAAGAGTGAACAGGTTAACATTAGGGTTGCTGGTAGCATAGTGACTAAGGACCTCAAAAAGTAACAGTAACACGTTGCGACAGACACAATTCAAGGTATCATATATTGGTTCAATTTTAATAATGTGAAAATTAAAAAAAAAATTCACTCTTTGAAGGCAGACTGAGGTAAACTAATACATTTTGCCTGATTTCCAACAGATTTCTTGTTTTAATAAGGTTTTAGGAGATTGCGGAGTTCAATATGTACTGAGGTTTTTCTTCACATTATACACGACTACATGGCAAAAAATTTGAATGATACTGTAATACGCATATAAATACAATGTATTCTGTTGACGATTTAAGAATAAACTAAAATACCCACAAGGATTACTCAGGTGAAAAATGAACATCACTTCCTTCATATGTAAAATTGGTCCTTCTGTAAGATGGATTGCAAGCGATATCGTCGAGTCTTAGAAAGTACTACTTGGTAAATACTCTTTATAACAACCTTTAGTTTGGTAACATAGCGCATCAAGATTAACCAAGATTTTGATATCAAAAAAGCAACACAAAAATTATGATCATCACTAACTTGATATTTTCATGGATTCATTTATTTTGCAGCCTAATACTGGGCCATATCTAATAATTACTGACTCTAGATAATGCCAACAATGCCAAAACGTATGAATGTGGGAAAACTTGGTTGAACTGATGAAAATATGAACATCAATACCTTAGGGCCAAATTTCAAACAAACAAAAGAGTGTTACCACTAATAATGACCAGATCCATTCACGTAAACACACAATAAATGCATTAAAAATTTTTCTCAGAAATAATAATGAATGGGAAATTACATATTGGGTTAAAATCTACAGATTGGCTTAACTTCCTGAAATGGATTGCTCCACAAAGAAAAAGAATCTGTTGTTCAAGTACACCATAATGCAATAATCCACTGATTTACTCTCAGTCACTGAGCTTATAAATCTCAAGTACACAAAGAGAAAAGATCTCAAGCAGTAAATATTCAGCAATGCCTGTGTAAGAGGTTGACAGTTTGGTCCTGGGTTATACATAACAAGCTGATATCTGACCAGGAGTTCAATGAAGTGTATTCTCAGATACGAAACTCATATTCCTATACACACTCAATGAACATTTAGACAAAATGCAAACAAACACAAATGGTATAATTAAGAAATAACACATCGATTGGTTAAATCTCGTGAAATCACTTACAACTCACCTCCACTGAATGTTGTTTTTTGACTTCTTTTCAAGAATACCAATACCCTCAAGCACATTGGTGATGTCATAAATACGCCGCTTCTGAACGTGAAGACTTTCGGAAGCCCGATTCAAATCAACCACACCATTTGGAGAGTTTTGTAAAAGGCCAACAAACCTCTTGGTCAAAAGACCTAAAGAGGTGTCATATCGTGTTCTCTCCACACCAGATTTAGCTGAGAAGAAAAAAATTTCACTGACAGAGGCTCTAAAAATATTTTGTAATAGACAACTTAGATTTTACACTCCAATGACATTTGACATTACTTAAATGCTATCAACAGCATGAAATGTCTTACTTTTTGTACTTGGACTTGGACTGTCATACATTGAGGAAGGTGAGGCTAAGCAAAATTGAGGAACAGATGTTGATGGGGATATACCTCCCCCTCTTGGACGCCTTGCTCCTCTTGGAGTCTTAAATGTCCTTCCATGAGCAGAAGTGTCCAAATTCAGACGCCTCTTCACTCCCTGAAAGAAAGTGAAAAAAATATTCAAATGTACTTCGGATGATGGTATAAGGATCTTCAGGCCCCACAGAAGGTACCTAATCTCCTCTAAGTACTTCGTCGCAATTAAGATGCTCACTTTAGCCTCATTTACACTAAAATTATATATACCATTATAGCAACCCTACACATACTAACACCACCATCATAATTCAGTGCCACCTTCACCAGGGAATCACAATGAACAAGTTAAGAGCAAGAGAACAAAATGAGGATTCCAATATTCCTATGGTATTTTGAAGTTTTCGAATTGTTTTTACAAGCACATGACCCCATCACTTGCCTATTCATCTAAGTAGCATCCACTTCCTTTTAATGATTGACCTTTTTTTACTATCAATATTCATTCCCATATTCCACCTGGGACACTAGCACTTCACCATGATTAGGTGGAAGCATTAGGAACAACAGATTACCATTTCCAAACATGCATTCACATTACGATTTCAGCCTAAAATCATGCATACCACAGTCATGTTTACAGCCCATATCTCTAAATAAAGCAGGTATCGACAAAAAACCAAAGCCACTGACATTTCACAAAAAGTGATGACACTTAAGACTACTGCAATGAAATACATATTCAAAAACTGTATACACAAAAAAGTTTTGTTGTAAGGAGCAGGCAATTAAAATAAAACTTCATATTGGTGAACTCACATCCTATATTTCTAATTTAGTATTAACTACTACTCAAGATTAATAATGGCATGAAATTACAAAACTGAAATGCACAGGAAATAGATTATCCCAGTCTGAAAGAGAGCATCTTTTGTAACTGCGATCAGGGCTGCCACATTGCAAAATAGACAAATCATACCATAACACACATGATTACATATTCCAGTTATTAATGGCTTCTAAAGTAAAACATAAGATTAATATCAAGAACTGAATTTGAAATTATCTGTATTTGAAATCTGATGGCTGACTTTTCAATAGCTCAACCATTTATATATCAGTATTCAAGACAGCTGAAATGGATTTTCTCAATTTCATTTCTTGAGTATAAATAGCATACACACTGGTGTCAGTTTGCCAAAAATTAATTTGGCTTCACCATTTGAGCAGCTTCGAAATGTATATTAGGACAATGATGTGCCCACTGCTACTAATCACAGGGTCAATAATTAGCTACTCTCATTGATGAAGAAGACACAGCCATAACCCTGACATCTGAAGTCACTAAGAACACAATTCTTAATTTTTAAAAATAAAGAGCATTAAAGCATTAAAATATTTAAGTAAAATTTAGCACTAATACAGATGAGAGTTCTGCCAAACCAATTTTTTTTAATCAACAAAAACTCCAAATCCTTACCTCAGAGCGACTCAAAGCAGCCGCTGGTCTACCCCGGCCCACAGACGTGGGAGGAGTCTGGCCATACTCATGGTCTAAAACATACGACGGGCTTTCATCATCATCATGAGGCTCCAGCTTTATTGTTGGGGATGGTGTAGCCAAATTGAGTTCCAGAGCATTGTCAGCCTTTAAACTTCCCTTGATGGCCTTCCCACGACCTCCAGTAGGTGTTGATTCTAATGATCCCACGTAGCCACCTGGTCTTCTTCCTCGCCGATGACCTGCAGAAAAGCAATCAAAACCTATGCAAATTGTTTACACCAACCATACACCAGCTATTGTTGCCTACAGAGCAGCAAAAATCCATTACAGCATTTGGCTCTTTAAGCTTAAAGAGTATAACGCATTCCTACCACCTAAGATAATGAGCAATTCTCATAGGAAATTGGCAGAAAATTAGCAATAACCATCAGTTAAGACAGTACCTTCTCAAAATGAATATACTTGCATTACAACCAATACTGAAAGTGCATTTTTCAAGGATAGAAGGACCTATTCATTTATTTCAGTATTCTAACAGCTGTTACGTAGCTTTTGTGGACAGTGCTAATATTTACCTACTAATTTCTAGAATATCATTCTGCTTTTCCCCCGATAGTGATCCACCATTTGATCCCTCTTCAAATCCTCGTATCGCTTTATTCTTCTTATTTTGTCTAGAATTTCTATCCTCCACCCTTCCCCAGTTCTCTCCCTTCTATTAGCCTCTTTAACATTCCTACCCTTTTTGAAACATCCTCCATCCATCTCTTCTGCTTCCTTCAAACCTCCACCACTAGCTTCCTTTCCTCAGCACCCACATCCACCTCCCACCCTTATATTCAGACCCAAATCATTGCTTCCTATTTGCCTCTAATCACTTTTGGCTTCCAATGGTTTATCTTCATCCCACAACTCTGGTACTGGACTACCAATGCATTCACTATTGACTGTAACCCCTTCCCTGACAGATAAACCAATGCTTGATAATCTCAAATCTCACTAACTTTATTAGTTCCCCTCTTACCTTTTTTCTAACTCAATGAATGACTTATTGCATTACAAAATTCCCAAGACATCATATTAACATTTGAAAGCAATACATACAATGACAGCCACTACGTTTACTACCAGATAAAGCATGTAATGACATCACATTTCAAGTAATGACAAATAATGACCCATGGGAAAGTTCTTAGTCTGGTTTCATCATATCAATATTTACTTAATCATTAGTCAAGGAAAAATTAAACATGATTTCTACATTACCTAATTTTATGGATAAAGAGCTCCCAGAGTAAGGTGTTGCCATAACTAAACAAAATAAATCTACAGGAGGTCCTAGAGTGATAAAGAGTTCTGTTCATCCTACAATGATGTAACTAAATTATTGAGTAAGTAAAAGCATGCTAGCTGAAGTCAGTTCACATCTATCCTATCAATGATGCAATATCACAGAAAGAACAAAAAACATAAATTATACCAAACTATTACTTTAGGAATCATTAACTAAAATAATGTTTTTAATATATTAAATTTCCAAAGTAATTAATGCAACATATGGAAAGGAATGAGAAAAAAAAGAACATGTAATTATGACAGGGACTCATTTCACAATTAACGCTAAAAATCATATGAAATGGGTATCTATTATGATTATAATGGGACGCATTAAACGGAAAATTTGTGTAATTCCCTTTTCTTTATACAGGAAGAGTGGCTAAATAAATAATATCAATAAAGGGGCTTTATCAATTTAGAGGCTTAAGTGAAATTACAAATTCAGCAACGGCTGATGGGTGAAATTACAGTGAAGTTCTTTTCTACAAAGACATAAAACTGAAAACTACAAGCGCCTCCTTAACAATACAATCATCAGAACAAAAAATGATACACAGTATGTTCAGAATGTCTGATTCGAGAATCTCCTGGACACATTTGCATCTATGTATTGCAATGCACTCAACTTCATGGTACTCAATTTTCTCTGCTGATCAAAAATGTCTAAGAGCCATCATAACACTCATTTAGGTTAATTCTCCATTACCGTTGCCAAATAAGAATAGGTGCTATTCACAGAAATATGAAAATAAAGTGAATCCTATCATCCAGTTTGAATATCTGTACCAGCAACAACCAATATTTGAACACGTAACAGCACATTTGATTTTAGTTCCTTGTTGTACTAACCCCTTCCTCGTCCTCTTGACCTCCCAGCTGACCTGCTCTTCACTGGATGGGACAACACAGAGCGTGAATTTGGTGAGCGAAAGGCAGTGATGGTTGTGTTAGAAGGGGAATACCCCTCTGGTGATGCAAACACCATCGTATGGGGAGAGTGAGCCATGATGATGGCTGGCTGGAGACCTCCAGCCTCTCCCTATAACTTCCCCCGAGGCCCTCCCAGAGAGGGTCAAAGCATGTGGAAAATGGACAATGGTCAGCAAAACCACCTCCCACCTCCAGTTCCTGGGGTCTCCAGGACACCTAACTGACTGTCAGACAATTTAGACTGCCTGACAGTCGTCATGCCCGTATGATTGGCTATCCTTCCAAGCTGCTATCTAAAAGTAGAAAAAAAATCATTAGGGCAAGCAAACAGTCCCCTCAAATAATTAAGGATTATTCAAGATATGATTATTAAGCATTTACTAGGATGTACTATTTTCGATACCAGGACCTCCAATTTACAGAAGAACTTCATTATTGGTAAATACTTCCATGTCATCCATGACAAACATCTTGGAAATTGTTTGAACACCTAACTTGGACAATACTTATTCAACTCGGTAAGGATTACAGATAACAGGCCAAAGATACTACGAAACTTAATATCCAGAATTTCAATCTTTAATACTCGACTGCTCGTACTATTTTTGGTAATGTGAGTGATCACATGGGATACCATAGTTTCCCACAACTTTTATTTCACATAAATAGTTGTAAACTTTGTAAATTCTTATCTCGAGGGTAAAATTAATACAAAACAAAATTCATTAAATAAATGCAACACAATCTTTATTTTGACGTTCATAGTGGCTCACAATCACAGCCACATCATAAATGGTCACCCTCTCTTTCACTGTCATCAGGTTGACCATATTCAAATACAAACGTGTAAATTTGACATAACATCTATGTAATCAACTAAAGAATGCCATAGAATAACCTGGCAATAATGAAGAGTAAATCTTGATGGTGTTCGAGGTTAGTGAAAAAATATAGCGTATGGCACTCAGGTGCTCCAATGCGTTTGCAAAGAGATATCTGTTAAAACCAAATGAACACAATTAATTTATTAATTAGATTAATATTGAAAAGATATAAACACTTGATGGCCTAAAAAACTGTCAAAAGTAATCGTCTGGAAAAACAACAATGCTCAGCAACTTCTCTAATACCGACTAATAGAAAAGCTCCATTTTCTTGGGCACTTCAAGTAGAGTACTCCGTCTGTCGGATGAGACGTTAAGTCGTGGTCTCCTTGGCGCCTTTCGTTAAGAGCAGGCTAATGCCGACACCGGGTTTCTATCCACCCTTCAGCCCTTACCCATCCCCTATGGAGCAATTGACCTTAGCCATCGGTCTCCTCCCCTAATATCCAATCCAATCCATGTTGTCTGTACAAAACTGTCACGTTAAAGGTCATGGGGGATAATCAGGTGTCCCAAACAACTTTGCTGTGAGATACTGATGGTATGAATAACATTACAGGGTTGAAACAACAGTGGGAGGATAAGAAAGCTTTGCTTGGAAGGCATTGAAATGGTGAGAAGGATACATTGTATTACAAAGCAGAAATTCTAAAATATATGACCCTGGGATACCGTGGTACTCCATGCAAGCACTGGAGAGTTAAAAACTACATTTTCAGGTGAGTAGTCCCAACTATGATCTCAAGCCACAACTACAGCTTTTAAATAAAACTTTCAAACTTGCATTTTCTAAAAGGACTAAAATCTTAAGTGAGCAGCAAGCTATGAGTAGACCAACTAAAGGTGGGTTTATTTTAGAGCAGAAAGTGGAGTTTTTTTGTAAATAAAATATTCGGTGTAAATTAAGAGCCCTACTTTAAGTATGCAATAACCATACAACCTTTAACAGAAGGGTTGGATGCCATTGATTTGGGAAATTTTAAACCAACACTAATGCCCAAGTTATGTTCACAATTTATAAAATACAAAATTTTATGTTTCACATGACCTACTTTAAATTATGTTATAAAATATATCATAATCTGTTTAAGGGGCTTTACAGTGAAAAAATTGCCCAGGTGGTCAGATTTTCTCCTATTTGATTTGTTCATCTGCTAGTTAAACTGAGTGTTGTGGGAGAAAAGAAATCTCTCTAAGTTAACATTTTGGCAGGGCATCCAAAAAGTCAAGATACTAAAATGCAAATGCACTATTTGAAATTATTTTCATACACCCACAGGACCCTGGGAAGTTAGTTGTTCTAATATTTCCTAGATAAAAATGAAATTCTCCAATAGCCGTAAAAAATGGCACCACTCGTCAAACATGTACCACAAAATTCACTTACTGTATTGGTTTGCGAGAAAGGGGATTCCACAGCAGGGACCAGCCACAGCCTCTCCACCAGAATACCCTCCTGTGATGGTTTACGGGAATGTTACTTCCTCGCCAGTGACCAACACAGACACACACACTCAACCCAGTTTGGGATCCTTTTCGAGGGCTAATGGGACCCTGATAAGGATGCCTGGGTTATAACCTGATATCCTTCATAGGGCTAATGGGACCCTACTAAGGATGCCTGGTTATTACCACAATCACACACACACGCACTCAAATCACTCACTCACAACACACAGACGGGCCCAACTTCTGGGAGAAATCGCTCAAAAAGAGCGTGGTCAAAAGAAAAACACACAGAAACAAACGAGGGTGAGCGTCGGATACGCGTATTTCGGCCACAAGGTGGCCCTCTTCAGCGAGCTGAAGGGAAAAGCACTTGCAACACGAGGTTGTAAGTGAACGAAAGGGGAGGACAGCCAGGATTAAATACTGAAGGGACAGAAGGAGGGGGGGGGGGAGAAGAAAACCAATAACCAATGGGTGTTGAAGAGGGCAAAAGGCATTGGTGGAAAGTGGAGAAAGGGGGGAGGGTGGTGAAGAGGACGGAAAGGTGGGGGGGGAGGGAAGAGAGTGGCGAGTGAACGTAAGTGGCCGTTGTAACTAGGGGGGGGGAGTCAAACTGACGGTTGAAGCAGGGGAAGGGGTGAGGACAAACGAAAACTAAAAATCAAAACAAACCGTCCGTTGAAGTGAAGCAAGGGGATAACGACCAAATTTGAAAATTGAAACTAAGCTGACAGTTGATGTATGAGGGTAACTAGAAATTACGTGAAACATAGAGAAGAAGAAGCATCCAAGTCTATAATAGAAAATAATGAAGAGTAAGAAATCGGCCCTTTGTCGCTATTTACTAGGTTTCTTCTGAGTTTGTGTATGTATAAACTTTCATAAGCGTCAAGTAAATGATTATCTGTTTGTTTAATGAGTTGTAGGTTGTGTTCCGATGTCTCGTGTTCTGTTTCGAGTAAGTGTTGTGCGATACTGGATTTTTCTGGTCGATTGTATTTGAAGTGTGCCATATGTTCTTTAAATCTGGTTTTAATGCTTCTACGTGTTTGTCCTACGTATGCCAAATCACATGATGAGCAAGATATTTTGTATATACCGGATTTATTGACTGTGTCTATTTTATCTTTGGTGTTCCCCAATAGGTGTTTTAGCTTGTTATTATTACTAAACGAAATCTTGGTGTTAACCGTCTTAAAAATCTTTTCAAGACCTTTTGTGATTTCCGGGTGGTAGGGAAGCTTAATATAGCGCAACGGTTCAACTTTTTTAAGTGTAGTGGAATTCTGTAAGAGTCTCTTAAAATTATGTTTTTTAACAATATTGTCGACTACAGATTCTTTAAAGCCGTTTGATTTTGCAATGCTCTTAATGTTACTCAGCTCTTTAGAGTAATTTTTCTTGCCAAGTGGGATGTTAACCAAGCGATTGACGAGTGCATGAAAAGAAGCGAGCTTACTGCTGTTGTGAACAAATGAATTAGAGTGAATGTAATTATTGGTATGTGTGGGCTTGCGGTAAATGTCAAATTCAAGTTTTTTATCGTTTCTAGTCAGCAGAAGATCTAGAAAAGGGAGTTGGTGGTTATTTTCTGTTTCGTACGTGAATTTAATGGAGGGAAATAAACTATTTAGATCACGAACGAATTGTTTTAAATCGTACTTTTTTGTATCAAAGATAGCAAAAATGTCATCCACATATCTAAGATAGACCTTTGGGAAGTAGTTAAATGTGCCTTTAAAGGTATTCTCAAAATGGGTCATAAAAATATTGGCTAAGAATGGGGATAGGGAGTTACCCATAGCTGTGCCAAATTCTTGTTTGTAAAAATTTCCATGGAAAACAAAGAAGTTTTGGCTCATCACTAGATTAGTGAGTCTAATGTATTCATCAATTTTCTTAGCATCGATGTTTAGGGAAATCAACCAATCTTTTAATGAGTTAACAGCTATATCTACTGGCACATTTGGAAATAAATTTGTAACATCAAAAGATACCATTAATTCTCCCTCAGTAAACACATAGTCTTTAATTTTGTTTACAAAGTCCAAGTTGTTCTTAAGAGAATGGGGGCTTTGAAATTGTAACTCAGAGAATTGATTTACGAGCCATTTTGACAAGAGATAAGTAGGGCAGTTTATACCGGAAACTATTGGTCTCATGGGGCAACCATCTTTATGAATTTTTGGTAGGCAGTATAATCTAGGTAAAACTGGGTTGGATACTGAAATATTGAATTTAGTCTTCTTATCAATGAGGACAGGACAATCATTAATCACATTCTTAAATTGAGTGATCAATCTGTTGAGAGGGTTCTTTTTAACATTAATGTATGGGCCGGATGATAACAAGGAACTTACTTTAATGTAATAATCCTCTTTGTTCATAATAACGCAAAGGTTGCCTTTGTCGGCTTTCATATAAAAACAATTTTTGGATTTTAGAGACTGTACAACTTTGTTATAATTGGATATCCTAGACTGTGATGGTGTCTTAGAATGCCTGAGGTTAGATACAATTTGTTTTTCACATGCTTTCCTCAGAAAATCTTTAGTGGCATTGTCATAAGGTCTGAGAGATCCTTCTATATGGGCAACTAAATCCTCGATAGGGATTGATTTAGGTTGAATACTAAAATTTAATCCATAATTGAGCAATCTTAGTTCTTGGGTTGAGAAATCCTCATTAGAGAGATTGCAGACATTACTAAAATCACTGTCAATAGTAACGGAAGGATTGGACTCACCGATCAATTTGGATAATTTGCGGTTGACGCAGCGGGCTTTGTCCTCGCGCTTCTTCAGAATCACGACGTAGATTCTTCTGTCAGCTTCTAACCACTCCTGGAAATCCTTCTCAGCTAAATTCTTAGTGAGTTTAAGGTGTAAATTGTATGCTTGTATTTCTAAATGATTCCTTTTGGCATAGAGGGACACGATTTCAGAGTTAAGAGCTCTACGTCGTAAGTTTTCGTCAATATTAAGGTTTCTTTTTCGATACAAAGAAAGGGTACTGATAAATTTCGGGAAGATATTGTTAAGTTTACAAGATTATAAAAAACGGATGTCCTCAGCAATTTTCCCAATTTTTGTTTTCAGCTGATGGAACTTATTTAACTCAGATGACTGGAAAGCCATATTAATTAAATCAAAGGAAATTGAGCTCTACGGCCTCTCTAGATAGATAAAAATGAAATTCTCAAAATTTCTCAAATCAAAAATTTTCTAGGAAATATTAACTCAGAAGAAACCTAGTAAATAGCGACAAAGGGCCGATTTCTTACTCTTCATTATTTTCTATTATAGACTTGGATGCTTCTTCTTCTCTATGTTTCACGTAATTTCTAGTTACCCTCATACATCAACTGTCAGCTTAGTTTCAATTTTCAAATTTGGTCGTTATCCCCTTGCTTCACTTCAACGGACGGTTTGTTTTGATTTTTAGTTTTCGTTTGTCCTCACCCCTTCCCCTGCTTCAACCGTCAGTTTGACTCCCCCCCCCTAGTTACAACGGCCACTTACGTTCACTCGCCACTCTCTTCCCTCCCCCCCCACCTTTCCGTCCTCTTCACCACCCTCCCCCCTTTCTCCACTTTCCACCAATGCCTTTTGCCCTCTTCAACACCCATTGGTTATTGGTTTTCTTCTCCCCCCCCCCCTCCTTCTGTCCCTTCAGTATTTAATCCTGGCTGTCCTCCCCTTTCGTTCACTTACAACCTCGTGTTGCAAGTGCTTTTCCCTTCAGCTCGCTGAAGAGGGCCACCTTGTGGCCGAAATACGCGTATCCGACGCTCACCCTCGTTTGTTTCTGTGTGTTTTTCTTTTGACCACGCTCTTTTTGAGCGATTTCTCCCAGAAGTTGGGCCCGTCTGTGTGTTGTGAGTGAGTGATTTGAGTGCGTGTGTGTGTGATTGTGGTAATAACCAGGCATCCTTAGTAGGGTCCCATTAGCCCTATGAAGGATATCAGGTTATAACCCAGGCATCCTTATCAGGGTCCCATTAGCCCTCGAAAAGGATCCCAAACTGGGTTGAGTGTGTGTGTCTGTGTTGGTCACTGGCGAGGAAGTAACATTCCCGTAAACCATCACAGGAGGGTATTCTGGTGGAGAGGCTGTGGCTGGTCCCTGCTGTGGAATCCCCTTTCTCGCAAACCAATACAGTAAGTGAATTTTGTGGTACATGTTTGACGAGTGGTGCCATTTTTTACGGCTATTGGAGAATTTCATTTTTATCTATCTAGAGAGGCCGTAGAGCTCAATTTCCTTTGATTTAACTAATATTTCCTGTAGATAGCCAAACCCCACTGTCAACTGTTCAGTATCTTTGGACCCACAACCATGACTGTCTAAAGTTCAGTGACCAACTCCTGGCTCAAATTCAATGTGAGAATGATTGATGAGTAGAAAACTGAAACTTCAAATATTACTCTGCTTGGGTCTTCTACTGTAAGCGAACAAAGTTTGGTAGATAACATGCAGCAGTTTACATTTCTTTCCTCAAGATAAAATTTAAGATTGTAAAATCCTTAAGAAATTTTCAAACAAATGCTTCCTGCTTCTTGTATCGAGAAACACTTTTGGTCATAAGAACTGCTCCATTAAGTTCTGTCATATCATGAATCCTATTTTTTCTTACAAGATTCAATTTATAAGCACAGCACTAGATATGGATTATCTCCTCTCCAATATTCGATTAAGCCTGCAATGCAACTGGTCATCTCTCATGTAGAATCTCATACAATAGTTCTTACAAGGTGGCTACTGATATTCATTTTTCAAATTCCCTCACCTTTCCCTGATGGATTTACCAATGTCCCTGACCGATCGCCTAAAGGTCACCTATTAATGGAATATTTTTATTGTGCTGAATTGAATTTTTTACAGCAGCTTTAAATTTTCTAATTATAGTCTCATTTTTTTAGAATAGCAAGTATGTATTTACTATAAGCTAGTGTGCTCCAGCTTCATCTCAACCTGAGTTTCGGAAGTTAAAAGAAAACGCTAGGTAAAATTTTCTGAACAGAATAGCCTCAGATTCCTTGTGATGAGCACAACACATAGTGATCATGAATTTTAATACTGCTAGGAAAATACCACAATGAGGATATACAAACGGGATACATTTTACCTCTGATTCTTAACTAAGTAACTAAGATTCACAACTGAATGTTTCACAAATTGATGTTGCTTCCTCCATGCACGTCAGCGACGGACGTTAGTTTCAGTTGGTGAAATAAAGGGCGGGAAAGACTGGCCGATAAACGTTAAGGTAGAAAAATAACGAGGACTCCTATTCCAGTTTCTCTCTGACGGTTACGAGAATTCCCTGACTTTTCCAGAAATTCAAAATTCCCTGACAATTCCAGGTTTTCCCTGATGATCACCAAGTACCCAGCATAATAAACCTTAAGAGAGTACTAATTGCCCTAGAACACTTAGTACCATCAGTGCATTCTAGGAAGTGGACACCACCAATGTAAGAATGTGGTTCATTTAAATCTTAGAAGATTCTGAACAGCAACACAAATACATATACCGTCTGTTGTTTCCTCACAAAAGATATCAATGGCTACCCTCAAACTCCTTTTTCTTCTAGAATTCTATGGTTAGTCAGATCACTGACAATTTTCTCTAAGTGTCTGGACATGGGATACATCACCAGCCCCTGTATACAATTTTGTATAAGACAGAAAAAGAGAATGAAATGTCACATGAAACTAAGAAATCACAGGACTTAGGAAATTTATATTGTCTGAGAAACCTTAATGCTAGTATACATTGTGAAATAGATACAGGAAATTATACAGAGGTAAGATAACATATTAATGGTATGTGGCAGCCACTAATATCATTAAGTATTATGAATAATAAATATATTTATTTAACCACATTCATACAGTAGTATCATTCAGTTTTTCAAGGCTGTTTAATTTGGTGGAGTTGGTAATAAAATTGTGTCTTTTAATAAATAAGAAGCACCATTCTACTTTGTGATTGTAATGGCTTTGGACACATGATACTCTTCATGCAGTCCCAGGATTAATTTAATTTTAGGGACACAAGTAGCAATGCTATAAACTACACTGCAAGACATTGGAATTTGCTACTATGTTAGAATCTTTCCTCAAGAAATGCATCTTTTTCAACTTTCTCACTGGTATTTTTGTGTCGGCATGCGAAATATATTTGTACATAAACTGTACTTGGAATATCTATACATCAAATCTGCCTGTGCCTCTATTAGTCGTGTATACTAGTTTTCCTTCAATATCACTCATTTATTCATAGTTTACTGCACATTCTTTAATGGAAGTGCCTAGGTAAAATTAGAACTACACTGATAATACATTTGAATTGATATTAGGTCACCCAAAAAGCAGGCATACTGAGTCTTGACTTAGGCATTAGGACAGCTATCTACAAATGAACATGGGATACATATGGGAGATAAAGGAATGAATATGGGATATTCCATTGCAATAGGTACTAGTCAAATACCTGTTTCAATATAGATAAGAAAAAATGAGAGATTGAAAAAGAACACCTGAAGTCAGTAAGAATTGCTAATGACCAGGTAGTAGGAACTTATTCCAACGCAGTGCAGTACATTATAGGCAAGTTGATAATTAGCACAAGAAATACCAAACAAAGTATCAAAAATGCATGTAAAGAGAGCCTCAAGTACAATGAAAGTGGGGTTAATAATGCATGAGGACATGATTGGACCAGGTAGAACTTTGTGGTGATAGGAAAGAACTGACAGTAAAATGATTGTTAAGAAAACATGTGGAGTAATATGCAATTTCTCTTTGCTCAGAGCAGAAACTTGGGCACTCAGGAGAGAGGAAAAGTATAAACCAGAGGAGAGGACAAGTAGTTCTAGAGAATACTACATAAAGACAAACAAAAACCATTCTTCACTCTTTCATTTCTCATGGTGCACTTCAGGGAAGCAATCAATGCAAGGCAGAGGCACTGGGGCGTTTGTAAGTCAAATTAAGAATAGTGAAGATGCCAATTCTGAACGAAGCTTGTTTTATTCTGAATGAAGTAATTTTTTCAGTCAGCAGGGTGAAAATTATAAATAGCACCTCATGATTAATGGCAGGGGTATCAAACAGATTTTCCTCAGATTTGAGCCCAAAACCTTCTGCACCACATGAATGCTACTGCAGTATCGACTTCAGTCCAGTGTGAAGTCAAATCGCAGTGCACAGAACTTTCAATTCCACTCACACATTCTGGATAACACTAAACCTTTATTTAGCAATTTGAAAAAAGTAATATTTAATAATAAATATTTAACATTGTATGGATCACCCAAAGGATAATCTCTGAGTTCACGAGACATCCTCCCCATTGTGAAACAAAATTTGATTTATGCTCCTGCGCAGACTTGATAGTTAATGATAAACTATAAGTGCAATTGGAGCAATGCCACTAAACTACAAAAACAATTACAGCACAAGAAACCTAAGCCATTAATAGTTCAACTGTATACAGTTAATCAACTTTAACTAGTTTGCACAAAAGAAGCTTTTAAACCAAGAACATAAACTGCAAACTGACCCAGAGATTAAAATAATGAAGAAAGGGAAGGAAATATAAGAAACAAAGGAAAACCTTGCCAAAAGGCATGAATCTGGTTGACAGTAAACTGGACATGAAGCAACAATCACTTGGATCAATAAATGAGGTAAGCTAAGTGTGATGGAAGCTACCAGCAGCATAATATTAACTCAGCTTTAGGCAACATTATATATACAACAGCCAGCAACACACAAATTTAGGCATTTCATCAAAACACTTTCAGAGCCAAAATTATACATAAGCAGAGTACTTACACCTCAAAATTTTAAGAAAACTTTCTCATTCCAAAATTAAAGTTTCAGGGAGGATAACTATAATAAAACCACGCACTATAATTATTCAGATTCAAAATCAGTGATGACGGCAACAACTTGCAATGCAATAGTATATTACAAATAACAGATGTAACAGCATGCAACATTCACACAAGAGCATTTCAAAGCCCCTCCTCAAAAATATGACTTTTATATCAGACCATGTCTCCAGAAGAAGGGCAGAGAAAATCATTAGGAAGATTATTGTTAAAATTAGGGGAAGATTCTTGACTACCATTTAACTTCCTTAATGACCCACTTCAAAATATTCTTCTTCCTGGAATGAAGGTGAACGACCTCACTCATCACCAAACCAAAACATGTGGCGCAATAACTTCTTTCAGATCAGAGGCTTACCAGTAAGACCCTCCACCTTACCAGAAACTTCAAGGTCTGATTGGTAAAAGCATTCACGAGGGCGATGCAGTACTGACATACAACTTAGCACATAGGTTAACTCAGCAAGACTTCTCAACACTTTTCTTAGTGCTTTGGCAAAGGCTAGGATAAACAGTTTCAATATTTGAATAGGCTCAGCTTGCCATTAGAAAAAAGGTAAATTTGGCCTAGGTTACCAATGTGGTTTTACATCAAACGTCTTCTTTGTAAAGCACCTAAATTGGTAACTGCACTGGGAACTAGATAGGTAGAACATCTTAGGTTCACATGGATGTGATGTGAAGCCTCACACTCTTTCTAACCTTGACTTCAAGTTTACACCCTGGGCCACCTTTCCATAGGCGGTATTAGAGAGAGAGAGCAGACAGTAAAAATAATATTTGCTACGGAGTCAATCAATTTATTAGGAATTAAATTTGAAATTGACAGCCAACTAGTCAACCAAGATACTTGAGTGATAAATTAACAAGTAATTTAGTCAGAAAAGAGAAATATGGAGCCATAGCAAACCCAAGAACACTCAACAATGAATTGCACTCCAAGAAAATTAATCCCTGAAAGCATGAGGCGTGGTTAGACGATATTTTGTAATTCACATAAAAAACAAAGACTGGCAAAATGGTATTTGTATAAGCAAGGAGGTAAGAATAGATAAAATATTTTAAGCTTTTACAAAAAAAAGGATTAACAGATTTCGAAGGTAACTGAAAGTTGGCATGAGAGCATAAAGACTTACATAATAAGATGCATGCTTTAATGAAGACTGAAGTAGAGGCAAGGAAAACAGAACAGGAAGTAAGATCGGAAAAGTCCAAAGAAAGACAAGTGAGGGAGAAAGGGAGGATGCAAAAAGATAATAGAAAGAGACATTTCAGGGGACATTTGATGGTAATATGACACAGAAGCACAGAAAAAGGAGGCAGCTGATGTGAACATATATTTGTTCTCAGTAGTTTAGACATTACCAGGGCTTAAGAAAAATACATTACAAAGGAATTACTACATAAGACAACTATAAGCTTAGACTTTTACCCAGACAAACAGCTGTAACCAATGGTGAAGTGATTCAGACAAATCCACTGGTTTTTCCATTAAGCTACAATTTTGAACTATTTACCCCATCAAGTGGCAACCTGAGAAATTTAAGAGTTACTGAATGTAAGATTTCCAAAGTTCACAAATAACAAGCCTTAACATTAACTTAAAGGGAGACTGGGTAAAAGGATTACTCAATTCCAATGGTGAGTAGAAGAGAAAATTCAAACACTCACAGCATAATGATAAGTCATTAATAATGAATCAGATTTGTAGTAAAAATAAATCTACATCCATAGCAGTTTGAATATGAAATGACTGGCAAGGTGCAAGCCCACTCACTTCCAGACCCATTTCAACAGCACACTAATGAAAAACTTTTCAAAATGGATGCCTTACACAAGGATATCTTGACTCGTAGAATTTAATGGGCTACTTCAAATTGATTTTTCATTTAAATCATACTATAAAGCCTCAAATGACCATCAGGCATAGTTCTAAAGCATATTTGTAGCAATGATACAATGACAGTCACGGACACTATGGTTCAATTGGATGGTGTCAACTTCAGGTACATCTCAACCAGTACTCCACGAAGTTCTAGTCATTGACAAATAAAGAGTTAGATGCTCACCATAATTATGTATGCATGTAACTAACAATGCTTCAAGAGAAAATCAACAACTGCTCAAGAGTAACCTTGTTAATGAACAATTTTATGTGAGGCTAACACAATCTATGCAAATGCTCCATACCAGGACAAATATTGTCCAAGGAAAGGAATAAGTCCTTATACTTGACATTTAGGAGGGCAAATCAAGAATTAAGAACCTGTAGTATGGACAGATTGCACGTGATATATTCCTTATTAAGGCCGCATTACATGGTACAATTTATTGTACAAACGAATGTATGATCTCTTGCATGAGGAAAATTGTACTATGTAAACCAGCAAAAATGTATGATTGTCTGTATGACTAAATGGGAAACAGAACCTGTTGTATTTCCATTCAGTTTCTTGTTCATTCTAACATACATTCATTTGCATAATAAAATGTACTGTGTAAAGCGGCGAATTGTATGGTTGTCTGAATGACTTAACAGGAAATAGAACCTGCTCTATTTCCATTCAGTTTCTTGTACATTGAATGATACTGTCGTCCGTACAATAAAATGTACCGTGTTAAGCGGCCTATAAGAATGCTTACCCATGAGTCCATTTTATTTTCTAGTGGGTCTAAGTGTCAATCAAATTGTTCAAAGATACAGTAAATATTTGAGATAGAAGATGTCAACAGGAGCCTAACTTCCAGCATATGCTTCCCTATGCAAGCACCTTCACGTAAAAAATAACCTTTACAGCAACAAAACTCGATCAATAAAAAAATTGAATTCCCTACATGTTAACTGATGACTAATAAGTTAAGTATGCATTAATAATTACATTATACAAGATAAAACTACTTTAAATTGCATGTTTCTACATTTTTTTTTAAATGTGCAGACCTATGAAGAAGCCAATGAACAACATTTGCATCCTATTGCATCAATTTCATTTTGGATCTAAAGGAGCCATGAATTTCCAGTTTGCTACAAATATACCTACTGCTAACATCCAAAAGCAAAGTATTTTTTAATTCACATTTTAAAAATATTTCACATGCCTGCATTAATGCACGAATCATAAAGTTTTGTTTAAACACTATTCCCAAGAACATAGCTGCCTCAATATTGAAGTTAATGAAGTATTAATCACTGTAATTATTGTAAGTTATTAAATACCTATTATTGCACAGGAATAATTTAATATAAACCTAATTTTTAACATTTGGTGTTCATACTATGTGAAATACAATTAATAGAAGGCACCAAAAATAGCATTCCTTCTGCCACCAATTTAATACCCTCCACCTTCTTTGTTCAGATCTCATCAGATGAATGAATATGCATGACAGAATTCAGGTGATAACTAGCTCCTGTAGTACCAGGCATGAGTTTCAAATTACTTTGGAATTATGGTATTTAAAAACAAATCTCTTGAGATTTCACACCTTATCCTAGTGATTAAGTGTTGACAATTATGGGTATTAAGTACAAGCTTGTGGATGCAAAGGGGGGCAAGTGTTCATCAGAAATAACTTAATGCACTGAGTGAAGATGAAGTCCTCAAGTTAATGAAAGAAGCATCACAAATGCATGGTGTGCACAACAAAAGAACATATCAAAAAGTCTGCTAGAAATTTTCACTAGTTCAGTGCCTACTTTTAAGTATGCCCTTATTGCAGCATGGGTAATATGTATGAATGTACACAGAGTGAATACGTCACACCAAAAACTATAGAATTAACAGAGATATGTCTTGAGGACCTACACCTCCTATCAAGCAAATTAAACTTAAAATTAATCAGAATTTCTGAACCTTGGCCAGTAATATTTATGTGATTTTGAATAAAATTCAGTTTTCACAAATTAACATTTTCATTTTATTCTACCCTACCCATTAATCTTTCACAAATTTGTAGGTAACTGGGATAAAAATTACAGGGGTTGATTATTTTACCTTACCTAAAGTGGTAATCATGTACCAGTTTTATTAAAATGTAATGGGATAGTTTTTATACCACACGTCATTTCTCCTTAAAAATCATATTTTGATCATTCAATCCTAATTCAAATACTAACTAAGAATACTTATTTTAACGAATGATCCCTGTGATACATACAAATAATCCCGAGAACTAATTATTGAAATTTTGAATATAATTTTTATTTTAATCTTGGAACATATGCACTAAAATGCTTAAGACCTTCTATGAGATTAAAAAATATATATATTTATCTTTCTAAGCAATCTCGTCATATCTAACACCTTATCTGGACAAGAGTTTGGGTACAACGGAAGATCAAATGTGGATTACACTAGAAAAAAAACTGTGAACAAAATAATGCTAATACAGGCATATAAGGTTCCTCCACTCCACATGCTTACTTCACCTTCATCTGACATCTTCAGTGATCAATAACAATGCACCACATTCAACAGTACTAATTGACTTCATAGTAGACAGCTGTTACTAATACATGCTGGTTCTACTGAGCCATCTCAAATTGATCATTTTTAAAAATGTAGCCTCTTTCAAGCTTCCTCCTGTGTCACAGAGCTTCACTTTACGCATTCATATAATACATGGTATGCTGGGCCCCAGCACAAAACATACAACTGCACACCAGGGCACTCAGAAAAAAGACACAGATGGAACTTCACTATCGACCTCCATCAAAAATCTGTCCTTGGATGCCAAATTTTGGTCACCAGGATAGTGCTATAGACCCTAACCAAGGTAAGAGAACTGCCGCATACACGTCAACCTCCTCACTGGAATAGAGGTGTCAAGAAGGCAACCTTGAACTTGCGAATGACCACAAAGCACACAATTCACATGAAAGTTTGTAACCATTATTGTGGAATGACAGAGAAGTCCAAGATATTATAGTGGAGTCTTGCCTAGCATTGATGTAACAAAAACTTTGAACCCAAATCATTTTCAAAAAGCAAGCAATAATCACCATGGCTAAATTACTCCTGTAGTATGTACAGAAACACTGGTGAAAAAGTTATCAACTGCAACCTTGACAGCAGAATCAAAAGTCGGCAACCATTCAAAAATATTTCCTCTATATTAGTCCTCAATAAATCTTTGGCAACATAGTATGTTAATCAATCAATAAGTTCATTCACACAAGTTAATCGATAAGTTCATTCACACAATCTTGGAGCTGACCAGTTCATGTCCTTGTTGGATGACCATGGACAAACATTATTAGCCCTTCAGGTGCTATGCTTTCACCTTTAACATTAAATTGATGCACAGACCACACATATATTCTCCATGAACTATTACAAACCAAGCATGAAACACTACGGCATTACAGAATGCAAGAAGCTGGTTGGCTACAACCAACACTCCACAGGCACAATCACCACTCAAATGCTTCCATAAATTAATTGCTAACACCCCTTCGCAGAACTGGACAGATACAAATGGAAGCTTCAACATCAAAGCAGTACAAATTTACTGAATATAACTTAACCACAGTACAATTCAACGCATGGCAAGAAACTGGTATGCATTCCATTCCCCAAAGTACTAACAATACACCTAAAGCAAATGAATGCATTTGGCAACTGATAATAATGCTTCATCAATGAAGATTGCATTGCATTTTCGTGGGTTATACACTCACCCACCAAACTAGTAAATATAAATAAGTATGAACACCCCACCATGCATCATTTACGGTTGAATCTGCCACACTTCACTGACAGATATAAGATAATAAGAAACCAAATTTACTCATGATAGGATAATGCACATTCACCGTCAAAGATAAACACCAGCAAAATACGTTTAAAAAAAATGGAAATCATTTCCGAAACATTTTAGAGGTTATGAAAGATGATGAGAATGTAACCGCCAACTTCCACATAGGACAGCCGCACCGGGACAATCATAAGAAAATCAGGGTCCGAAGAATAAATTAAGACCACAATTTCCACTACAATCCTGAGTGAGAAGAAATGACTCGGAAAAAACAACAAGACATAAGTGTGTCCGTCACAAAAGGCATTCCGAAATTATACAGCGCTGGATTTCGGGCAAAGGGATTCATTCATTATCCAAGTTAGAATCGTGGAAAACCATGTTTGAACCATGAACTTCATGTTTGGACATGGCGAGGGCTCCGAAATCTTCCGAGGAGAGAAGCCCGACAAAAAAAACTGTACGACATCTTTGTCGTCGATTCCGGGATTCGAAGCCTCTCAAACTAAGCGTGCTATCAAGTTACTTCAGAAAATCACGGAGTGAAAGCGTGAATATCAATACTTCTCCAGAAGAATATCACAAGAACTCTAATTGAATAATGGCATTCTAAAAACACGACACCGGCATGAAACGACAAGTATTGAGAAATTACTCAAGGTATTTCCTCTAAAATTCTAATGTCTTAGCTATTTCTGGAAAAAAATCGTTAACACAATACTAACAAGCATACCGAAAAAACACCTGAAGTAACGCCGCATGAAACGATAGTCATGCTCCCCACGAATGATGCTTCATGAACTGAAGTTCGACAAGAGGCAAGACAACATTACGACACCGAAAACCCTGAGGATCTGACAACCATCACCCTAATCGCAAATTTCACCGGGAACGACTAGCTATAACAAGAGAAACACCGCCACCGAGTGCCTCACTCACGACACGATGCCCAATTGAAGCCCCCGCATACGAGGGCAGTTTTCCAGTATATTCAGTCTTGTATACTACCTCCTAAATTAGAATACACTTTAGTGAAGTAACCATCGGGTAATATCTCATCAATGGAAGTGCATTATCCGATTGCATTGGAAAGAATTTCATGGACTATGAAAGGTACCCGGAATTTTGACGAAGGTAACGAAATTTGGCACCACCAAACAATTCAAACTCATAAGAATTTCAATATGAAGTCCATTGTGATGATTTAATTTAGCAAATCATGCGAATAACTCCGATCTACAAACCGTAAATCACGACCATGAAAAACAGGAGTGCAGTCCAATACGTTGTCCGTTAGGTAAGGTGCAGTCGACAAAAGACGCCGATTAGCTGCGAGTACCGAGTAACTTAAAAATACAAGTCCGTAAGACTTGCGAACACCACGAAATTTCATCACTTACCTTTAATCAAGATCCTCAGGGCCAAGAAGTCGCCAAACCTGCAAAACAAAAAATATTAACTATGGACGAAGCTTGCGACTCGGTCTATTTCTCCCTTCCACCATTAAACTATGCCCTAATGCAGCGACAACGAATCTATTTCAGAACCATGACATATTTTCACAATTAAAACGGTATTTAACGACAATTTACACCACTTTCAGTAGCAGGGACATGTGCTCTAAACGAGCATTTCATGAAACGCTCAACGAACTTTCTCACCGAAAGTCGTTAATTCTCTAATAATCCTTAATTGCACTCTACTATCATTACTTGAAATATTAAACACATACTATTCACTACGACTCATCATCGAAGGTGGACCACGCTTCTCCAAGGCGAGTGACCGAATTTTATGCTTACATTCATTCGCTATGTTACTATTTGGCGTCCTCAACACAGACATCGGCGCTGCAAACATCCCCACATTTCAACCATAAGTACCGTCACCCCCGGTCGAATACTAGCTTTCGCGTCACCTTAAAGATTAAAAACACAATAAAACACTACTTAACGGCAGAAAATTAACCTTTTTCGATGAATCAACGGTAGTCTTTTGTTTCATGATTTCTCTCCAAGCCGCGGGTAAGTGCTAACCAATTGTTACACACCTCAAGTGATCATTATCCAAGTATTCGAGCTAAATTGTTTCAGAAATTACAAACTCCATGTAATATCGACAGCGATTAAATCAAAAATTGTTCACAGACCGATACAATTAACAGATTCCGCGAATACGAATGCCACAAGACAGCTAGCACTCACCTATGCGTGGTCCCGGCCATCTGCTCAAGCAGCCAGTAGCAACAATGAGTGGCGCGAACTTGTATTTCCCGCAAATTACGTATATCCGGTGAGGGCCCCTCAATGAGAATACATCCTTAAAACCTCCAAATATATATACTAATCGTCATGTAAGATTGATACAATTGAAATACGCAATATAAAAACATACTTGGCAGTCATACAGAATCCAATTAGCACCAAATTTGTAAAGTATATGGCACTGTAACAAAAAAATGTTAACGTGGCTTGCTGCAGGTATACAAATAAAGTCCACTAGATGGCAGTGAAGTAGCGACGAATGGCAATGTTTACGTTCGGATTTCAAAATTCCTATGGCAGTGTGTGTGTCGAAATGTGAAGTTTTTTCATCTTCTAAAGGTAACATCCCCACGTAATTCGATCTAAGTCATCCAGCACTGACCAATGAATCAAATTGCATACAAAAAATTTCCCGCGTATCCAAAAGCCATTATTTTCCAAAAAAGGCAGTATCGCTGTTGTGCTCAAGTTTTCCTATAATAACCCAGGTTGCTGCAGTTCTCCTCGATCACTAATCCGTATATCTTCTTCGTTTGAATTTAAAATAGACGTAGAAGTTGTTTCTTCGTCATTTCTATTTCATAATTAATATTTTGATTAAGCTATTTCCATTTTGTTAAAGTACGAACCCTGGGTACTCTGCGAGTAACCAGCAATAAGTTAGAACTTTTGCAAGGAAAGCCGCTGACCATCGTATTGACATCATTTATGATCTCACTTACCTACCACTCAGGTCTTCACCAGGAACCTTTTAATGCATGAGAGAAGTAATGCTTTTTCAATTCGATGTCTCAATTTTGTGCAACGTATGTTTATCTATAGAGTTCGATCACGGTATTTTTCTCCGTGGAGTACTCGTGGTGCCTTGGTTCTCTGGCTGAGTTCACATCATGTTTGTCTTCGAATAGACAAGCCCTGTTTTATCTTCACTAAGAAGCAGAAAACTACCCTTCTGACACCGTAACTTGACTTTACCCGATATGTTAAGCATTGGTGTTAATTTTTCACAGAATTATCTCTCAATTCTTGATTACAGTGCATGTTTCAGTCTGTAACTATAGTAGGGAGCCCAAACAGGAAACTTATTCATGGTTTCTGTATGAATCTTCATCTTAGTAATACAAATGTACATAAAGTATGCAGCTGGTACAGTATTCATATTTGATAAGTAATCTTAAGTCACGCAAATGATTAACTATCGGAGTTAAAGAGCATCAACTTAAGAGGAATCCCAGTTAACCCAAAAAAAGGAAAACAGCCAACTCTGAAGAGGAAAAGACCATGAAATTCATAGGGTAGACGTAGAGGATAATCACATGTCGCTCTAAATTCTAGCCTATAGCACATGAAGCAAAATAAATGCAGAATTTAAATAAAAAAAAGAAACAAATGAAATTGAGGAATGAGATAAATGACCAAGATGGATTAGGAAAGGGGAAAATATCTGAGAAAAATTGAGCAAGAGCCCTTATTGGGAAAAATAGTACTAGACCAAGCTGGTGGAGACATAAGTAAGATAATGCACAAACATAGAATCTCCATGAAAGTACAGACAGCCTAACCAGAAGGTAGAAGTATAGGTTGACCAAGAGAGACATGGGTGGAGGCATTACAAGGATATGTTAAAAGAAACAAAGTAGAAGAAAATGACGAGGGAAAGGAAGTCATTGAGTTGGCCAATGCATAAGGGAGAGAAAGGTGGAGAAAATTATGGACATACCTTCAAAGTTTACATGAATTTAAGAGCAAGGTTTAAAGAATGAGCAACCAAAGAATGACAAAGAACTCGACCACCAAACCAAAGGGGTCAGCAATCAAGTTAGAGCAAACCAGAGATGACATTAAAAAAGGCATGGATCAACCAAAATGAGATATTGAGTAACACTATACCCAGTGGGCTATAGAGCAGTAACTTTTTCTATAAGCCTGAAATTTTAAGGTTAAAAGAAGTTTCTCCAAAAAATCACAAACCAGGATTGAAAAAAAAGATGCATGTAAAACTTAATAGATGGTAGGATTATTTAGTGGGTCACAACAAGGGTTTCAGTCAACTGCAACCATCTTATGTACACCCAATTTATCACAATAAAAAAAACCTAAGGTACGGCTATGAGGGAGTTGTATCATTGGATTTTAGAGCAATTATGACTGAGCAGATAGAACTTAGATTTCCAATGGGCTCAGGGAAATGGAAGACGCCAAGTTATTTCCTTCAATTAATATGTCTAGATTTTTTCATGTGAACTTTAAATTGTTCTAACAGATAGAAAATAGAAGATGTTGAAGGAATAAAAATTTTATTTTCCAATTAGACAATGGGAACAGTTATTACATTATTTTAAATAGATTGTTAATCAAGAGAATAATCCACTCCTAACCAGGGGTGTTAAACATAACTAAAGTCATGGTTCCAGTTCAGATAAAGTTTCAGTTCACAGAAATGAACCGAAAGTAGGAACGAAAATCTCGGAATAAAAGTGGTTCTGGAACAAAAATATTTTGGACGAAAACTCATGGGAAAAAAAGAGAAACCGCTCCGATTTCGGTTCAGGCTATGAAAAGTTGCGTTCCCACCTTCCCCCCTGTGGTTCAGACTTTCGTTCTGAAGAATTTTATAAGTGTACCTTGATTTTTCAAATTGACCTACCATAATGTTGGCCACTTTGGGTATAGTTTCAGGTGCTAGTCAAGGTGTTTCATCATGTTTGATAACAATGGAAAGAAACCAGCATTTACAATGCAATAAAAGCAAAAAATTTTAGCCTAAGGAGAAATTGTAGGTTACATTATATTCTGCAGGACAGTACAATCTCTCAACTGGTATGGAAGGGATGTATGATAGACCACTCGGGGTTGATCTCAAGGTATCGTTGATGAATATCCCTTCACATAGGTACTCACACAGCAACAGCAGAAACAATGGGAATCCTTATGGTATTCCTGCAGATTTATCTTAAAGCACAAAAATGAAACTCTCGAATATCCGAACCGCTAACATGCTATGCGTCTCAGCATGTCTCTGGTAGGAACAAGGCACCTACCTAAGCCTATGCACCCTGCCCCCTTCTTTTAGCCCCCCACTACCAAGATCACATCCTAAGGATTGCGAGGGGAAATGCAGTGGTTATCATCCTCAAGTGCATGCATACGGAATATTTGTAAACTTCAAGCAAAGCAAAATACAAAGAATTTTAGCTTTCCCATTGCTGTTTGAGAGCACGGCCTGGAATCTATTGAGCACCCTTGTCCTCCTCCTTGAGGCTGCTGCTTATCGGATTAACATTTTACAAATGCATATGCAAAATTTTTCCATATCCATCCCTTCTTTGAAAGGGACCATCCCTCCACACTAGTAGTCACTGTTGTGTCCTCAAAGTCTTTGTATCCACACCATGATCTTTTCTCTCCCTTTTTGCATAATAACCATTCTGCCATACACCCTTCTCAACCTTTTCAATTTGGTCAGTGTCCTGTACCTTAGCATACGAGTGTCAGCCTGGGAAAATCCCTCACGCTAATGGTTTATAACCCAGCAAGCCTGACCACCGAACCCCTGCCAGGGAATCCCAGCTGGTAGGGTGCAGGGGTGAGAAAAGGACCCCTCTCTCCCTCCCCCAACCTCGTAACTGGGGGAAGACAGGAAGGTTGGGGAGGTTAGGGGATGGAAAGAGTTGACACTCCTAAGTAAAGAAACTTAAATCGCTGCAATATAACATTATCAGAGTTCAATATCTTTTCCCTCAAAATAAGTAGAAATTTCTGAGCAAAATAATTTTTTAAAGTTTTCACAGTATAATGGAGAGTAATCCTAAAATTATCGAGTCTGCCTGACACATGGGGGCGAAGAGCGCTCGTTTTACATTTGAAGCAGATGATAAACAAGGAAACACTACATATATGATTGATGTATATCCTAAAATCGTGATACTATTGATGGAATTAATAATTTTCAGTTAAAGGAAATTATTTTTAAATATCCCATACATCTCTGATTATGATGATTCCAAAAAGTTTTAATGTCAAATATTACACTCGTTGCCATCTCTGAAATTATTACATTTTATATTGTTTCTAATTGTTAAATGTTCCTGATTCTGAAGTTAGTAAGTCGTCTG
Organism: Ceriagrion tenellum; assembly: GCA_963169105.1. Lineage (NCBI taxonomy): Eukaryota > Metazoa > Arthropoda > Insecta > Odonata > Coenagrionidae > Ceriagrion > Ceriagrion tenellum. Next base: position 45,723,473 of record OY720637.1, read on the forward strand.
TTGTTGAGACGTGTAAGATGTTTGCTGTTACAACATTCCGATAGTTCCATTGTTGTGCTTTTTCCAAGCCTACTTTGTTGGTGTACCATAAGGATTTCCATTGTTAAAGCTGTTGCTATGCGAGTAATGACAACGATTCCCTGAGATAGGGCACGATTGGGCCCGGAACCATGACTGCAAACCAGAAGTCCATCTGCCACTTCCCTTGAACTGAAACTATTCAATAGAAGCAAAAGTTCCGGGACATTATATTTTATTCAAAATTCTACTTTCTTTCCATTAACGAAACTAAAGTCAAGCCGTACATAAAGTTTTATTCCAAGCCAAAACTATAGTCAAGAAGAAGGCCTTAGTTTTGTTCCGGAACGAAACTATACGCTTGGTTCCAGTTTCATTTAGCATCCCTGCTCCTAACCTGACGACGATTTCATGCATCTTTTTAAATTTTCTATTAAAAAATAATTTAATATGCAAATCCTCTTTTTGTACCAGCTGAAGCCCTCCATGAAATCACAATCAGAAATTTCAAGGTACACACTTATAAAAGAAGAATACATCCCAGGGTCATGGCAATTATCTAGTATTTTCCAGAGTCAACGAAGTTAATTCCACATAATTATTATACACTTGGTAATCTTATTGGTAACACAACCTAAGAGCTACAAATCCAGTTACAAAAATTGGAATAAGAAGGCACATAGAAAAGGAAGGTTCTTGTAGTACAATCACACAGAGAAAATAATATATATATTGAAATCTGAAGTACAATGAGGGAAAACACACTGCTTTTGTTGTATTACTGAGCAAACCAACACAATCTGAAACAAAGTCACAAAGCATACTAGCATTTCCAAATATCTCCCAAGCAAATCACCTCCATTGATGTACTCCAAGCATACTTGGTTCAGGAATTATCTAAAACCATTTAAACAACAAAAAGTTGATTGCTTGATAGACAATACCAGCAATCCAATAATGCATGGGAAAATAAAGAAAATACCTAATCAAACTCAATAGTCTTTATTGTCCCATTCACTTCCTAAGATGTAAAGTTCATTTCAATAACAGCAAGAAGACAACAAAGCATGTTTCAGCAGATTCAGGGCTTAATTAAGTGGGAATATTTCTCCAATACTTCTTGCATACTGGAGGAGGGCTCCTTTATCTTTTCTCAATTTATTCAGTCAAGTTGGGGATTGTTTCATTCACCCGAGGCCCCTCACTGTCAGTGCTTCATACTTCCAACACTTGTAATTTAGAAATTAAGTCTTGAGTAGATTACTTGATTAAAAATTTTTCCATATTACTACATAAAAATTTTCCATCATGGCAGAAATTCTTTCCACTCACTGGAAGATGATTTCACCATTGCTACAGCTACTAATATATTGCCCATAACTAGACAAAAATCATTTCACATTGCAAAAAGTAAGGTAGCTAATGAGCATCTTGGGATAAAAAGATGATCTAACAACAGTTATATATTGTACAACAGCATTGTTTAACTGAACTTGGAGTGCCCAGGGAATAAATGAAGCAAAGACCAAACTTAAATCTTTGACTAAAATATAGCTGGACAACAGAAATATAACGAAATACATCACCAAGTCAGAAAAAAGACTTAAATATGAAGGCAATTAGGATGGCATCCGCTTTCTCTAATTCTGATGAGAAACTTCTCACAAAAAAGTCCTTGCTCCCTTAGCAAAATGTAAGGAATAAAGGAAATACTGATGCAAAGCATAAAATTGAAATTCCAACCATGTAAAACTTCATTATTGGTATATACAAGAAAAATAAAAGACTGACTCAAATTACAAAATAAGAAAGCATCAGCATAGACAATACTTTGGAATTGTAATGAATCATAGACACAATCACTAGTTTTTAAAATTACTTACAGCAACACTTTTCAGTTTTCCAAGTAAAACATCACAACTTCAACATTGGCATTCAGGAGCAAAATGACAGTGACATGCACAAAGAAATCGGTCATAAAAAGCCATGGATAGCCAGGGCCTCACCTATGATATTTTATATCTAGATATACATACCACCTCAGCCAGTCAACAGTCTTGCAGCTCCTGAGGCCTGGCATTATTACAATTGGGAATTTGAACTCGACATTCAGACTTGACAGAAGGATAGATAATTAGCATTTAATGCAGGAAAATGGTTATTCACCTCACTCATAGGTAGTGATAGCAAGATGTTAATAGAATTATTATTCCATAGTAATAGCCTTCCATTTGTAAAAATCCTTTGGAGAAATAGAAGGCCCTATTTATGTCTAATATTTCATTCTTCTTCTCAGCAAGTCTACCCTTCATCATCTTATCCATTAAACCTCTTTTTTCCCCCTCCCAATTTGCTAAACAGACTTCCCACTGTCACAACCATAAGCAATCCTTAGCTCCTCATTACCTCCTCCAACCAACCAACCTCCACTTACTTTTATATTTTTCATAGATGGAGTCAGTCTCTACTGCATTGCTTTTCTGCTTTATTGAAGCTCAGCAATAAACCAAATTTTCCCTCCTCACATACCATACCCCATGCACTTCCTCATTTGTCTTACTTTCCATTCCCCACCTTTTCTCCATCCTTCTCTACACCCACACCTCCAATGCCTTAGGTCTATTCTAGTCCTCCTTTCCTCTCTTAGAGCCCAATTTATGCCCCATAAAATGCTACACTCCATGACAAACTCTTCACCCTCCTCTTCTTTATTTCCTTACCCTGATGTCCCCATTTTTAGCTCCATTGTATCACCAAAATATTACTTTGTTTCAATTATTCTCTTCCTAATGTGCTTGCTACAACGCCCATTTTCTTCCATTGCATGAAACAAGTGATTCCAATTTTTCCCTGTCCATTACTCAGTTTTTTGTGATTCATCTTCACTCTATTTCCTACAGTGGTTTTCAAATGCATCTGCTAAAGATTACAATCTCTTCAATGATGAACCGACTAATGCCTGGCCGTTCACAAACATAACCGACTTTATCAGCCAGTCTCCGACTTGAATTCACACATCTCACTCAGCGCATGCTGTTCTTTCCATTTCCTTGGCATTAATGTTCAAAAAACAAACATGACAATGGGCCCCTTGCATTACTCCATCGCCTATAGATTCTTTCTCGCTATGGTTGGAAATACATGTAATATGATACAGACATTTAGGATTTCTTATCCTTCATGTTCAGAGATAGGCATTTGGATGGTTTGCCATAGCTTGGATTCCGGTAAAAAGAAGTTTCAATGGCCAGAACTGGGTCATATACGCAAAAAATTAGCCTGTCATCTATTATCTATCACTAAGCCTCATTTCATGCCTTTCAGCTAGGATGACATATGCAAAACCCAACCATTCTCATAGCCAGGGTGCTTGGCCCCATCCATTCACCCTCTCGCCTTCTGAGAGGGCACAGGGTTCAAGCTCTCTACAAACACATGAGTTCTATATTCATTCTCCTGGGAGGTGGACAAACCCTCCTTGAGAAAATTAAGACAGAAGGATGGATTTTAAGAATGAGTTCATGGACAAGGTGGGTCAACTCCTGTCTTTCACAGGTGTGTGCGGTGAACAAAGACATTGCAGCTGTAACTTGCATTCAAAAACTCAACAGAGCCATCGGGAGGAATTCAAGCAGCCATTGGTGACTAATACCTACGAGAGATAAAAGAGAATTTTCTAAGTTTAAGGGAGTAGGGCAAATTCACAACAAAGAACTCCCTGAATTATATATTACCCATGCAATTGTTGATTCTTCAAACTGGATTACACAATCAGGAGCAAGGTTTACGAGCATGTTCTAGAGGTTGGATTACAATTTATTATACTCTAATCCAGAAATAGTTTAAGCTAGTTCATAGTCCTATCACTTTGTTAGGTCATGCTGAATTGATTATTACCAATTGACAACTCATATACCAATTTGTATTATTAGAGGCAATATTCTTGCAAGCATTTTAATTATCATATCTTAATCTAGGGGATAAGTAACATACACAATGGAGTTTCAGAAGGTATTTCATTCCACATCATGTGGTAGGAAAGGAATCTCACTCAACTAAGACAGTGTCACTATAGTGCTCGCAAGGTTTCTGTGCACTGGAGAGTTCCTCCAAGCCTAGCTGCCCATGGTAGATGAGCAGCGATTGGCTGCCAGTGTCCAATCCTGTATTCCGGTTCTTAGCTCAATTTGCGCGCCGCGTACGAATACTGTTTTAATACTGACTTAAATTTTTGTTTATTTATCGTGTAAACACGGTTACCTGCGCCGATGGGGATTACTTTCTAACCTCACTGCGATGACTATTGCAATCACTGCAAGTTTTGACTCAATGTCTATAGTAGTTTCTCGTCCAGAGTATTTCTATTCTAAAGGCTCTCGCGTCGGCAAGGCATAGCGTTCGTTTTCGCCGATTCTTTTGGGTCGCCACCTACAGTATTCGTACGCGGCGCGCACTGAGCTAAGAACCGGTTTACGGGATTAGACGCCGACAACCAATCGCTGCTCATCTACCATGGGAAGCTAGGCTTGGAGGAACTCTCCAGTGCACAGAAACTCTGCGAGCACTATAGTATTTGATGCCTCAGCTTATACCTCATCAGGGCATCAGGTTAAAATGATCTCCCATAAAAGGGTCTGAGATTGCGGACATGACGAAAAAGAAAAATCTCTTAGTAAATTCCACACTTAAAATTTTTATTACTGATCTAGGTTTCGATTGCCTTGCAATCATGTTCGAATAGGTGACACAGATCACAGCCAATGAGTGGATTTCTATGATGTCTCCTAGTTGAGATACTGTGAGGTGGTTTACTTGTGCTGGGGATTTTCAATATGAAAGGAAAGGTATGTTATCTAATGTCAAAAATGAAGGTCAAACCTAATAAAATCATATGAATCCTGAGGCTAGAACTTTGAGGAGCAGTTTTGTTGAACTTCTCAAATTTGTCTCTTTCATAGAAAATTAATAATAACTTTGAGTGCCATGATTCTTGGACTGATTCCACCAGTTTTGGCTAGGTGAATACTCACTCACATTCATCATGTCTTTTAGTAACAAATAAGACTCTCCACATATCAGAATGGCCCTAATATGGAATCATATGTGTATCTAGAAAAAATAACCTAACTGATTCAGACAGTCAGGGATAGTTACCCCAGCTAATAATTAACAAGGATTGGCAGTGGAGCACACCTTGGCATTCAATAGTACAGATTAATTGAAATTGGATTGAAATTTCATGCCATTGTGAAGGGAGGCGAAAGGAATGGTGTGGGCTACATCACAGTGGCACACCGGTTCTGAGGGGCTCCCTCGGGGTGGCTCTAACTGCATAGGACTATGTCTCAGAAATGCTGAAAGATACATGAAACTAATAAAATTTTTACCCCAAGGGCTTCACCATTACAATTTACACAGGAGAGCTTTTTCCGCTCAAAAAATGCATTCTCAGTTTCAGCGTATTTAAGGCTCTCAGGTCAAAGGTTCCCAACAACTGATAGTGACAGAACTAACATGTTGATGAACATGCCATCATAATCATTTTTAGAGGTGGAAAACATTACTTTTCTCAATTACAACAGAAAATGTGCTAACCCACTGGAAACCCTGGAAAAGGTAGCAGGCATAGATGTGATACACGGTGAATTGCTGAAGAGTGGGTGTAAAATACTCACAAGTCCATTGTATGAAATGTGCACTATGTTTATTAGCTTCTGCTATTTCAATTGATTGAAAGAATAAAATATTTCATAATAGTTTCATAACACAAAAAGAAGAGCCAGAAGACCATGTAGCAACTATAGAGCAATTAGTCCATTGAGTACATATATTATTAGTCACAGAATGTATACTGTTTTCATAATTTTTTCAACGGAGAAACCAAAAATAATTCTTAACGTTTTTGAAAAACAAAGTTTTGACCAAAAGAAATATATACATGTGTGTATTTTATTCATCTTAGGTTGGATGGGACAGAACCGTCCCCTCTTCCCCCAACCCTGTTTACATACACAAATATATACACCTGCCATAAAAGGCATTATTAATCATTGCTTTTATTATGCTGCTAAATTTCCTCAAAATTTTTTATTTATTTATTTGAGAAAGTCCCCAAAACTGCACCAAGGCTTTTAACATTGGATGACTACCAAACAAATCAATTATAAGCATTAACAAAATATAAAATAATAACCGATATAATAACAGAACATAGAATAGATACAAAAGAACATGAGAAATTGGACCGGGACTTAGCGATATGTTGGGAGGGAAGATGGGACTAATTTGTAGACCTGGTTAGTAAGGAAGGATTTGAAAGCGGAGGGTGACTAGAAGAGGTCTAGGGAGGGTGAATGCAAAGCCAGGGAGTTAAAAGTTTTTGGAATGCGGTAGAATAGGGAATGCTGGGATATTGAAAAACGAAATTTGGGGATGTTAATAAGACAGCCATTGTGTGTGGTACGGGGAGGAACATGAAGTGGGAAGAGAGGAAGAAGGATATTGGTGCGGAGAGAGCCCCTTCAGATGCAATGAAGGAACTTCATGTCAGAGAGCAGATGATGGAGAGAGAGGTGGGGGATTCCAAGTGAAGACATGATAAGTTCTTGCGTACAATTTCTGAAGGAAGGAATTCAATGACTGGCAATGGCGAGAAAGAAGTTAATAGGTCAACTAATTGTAAGTAGTTTCAAGGTTGTTGGGCAGACGGTTGACCAAATTGGGGCACAGTATTCTAAAATGGGGAGGACACAGCCAAAGAATACCATCCGGAGAGCAAGGAGATCATGAATGTCGGTGTGGCGGTAAAGAAGGCCGACAACTGACATTGCCTTCCTCGTAATGTTATTAATATGCTCGTGAAAGTTAAGTTTTGAGTCAAACACTATGCCTAGATCACAATGGGAACTGACATAAGAGATTGGGTTCTGTGATAGAGTGTAAGAATATGATAGAATTTTGCGTTTCAAGGAGAAGGTCGTCACAGCTGATTTCGAGGGGTTAATACAAAGCTGCCAAAGGGAGCACCAGGCGTGAAAGGAGGAGAGGGCAGATTGAAGGGCATTGGAATCGGAGGGGCTATCAACCTGCCTGAAAATTTTGCAGTCGTCCGTGTAAAGTAAAATGTCACATCCCAACGGGAGGACACAGTCAATGATATCATCAATGTAAAGTGTGAACAGAAGGGGGCCAAGGACGTTGCTCCATTGTGCCATGGTTTAGCACCGCAAATGTAAGGAAAATTTAGCTGGCCCTTTTTAAGTTTGATCAAGGAGTTACTAAGTTCTAACACCCATTAAATATTAATTTAGGTCAAATTAAAATTCGATAAGATACAAAAATAGATATTCAAGTGGCGACACATTTAAATGAAAGAGAGGTACTTCTCCCCTTATGGACACTCAATAGTCTTTATTCCTAAGAAAGTAAAAGACTATTTTGAAACAAATTTCTATTTAGTCTTATCGTTACTTTGGATGAATAATTAGATTTTAGATTAACGGAAAACTTAGAACAACTCATGGGTTCATAAATTTACAAGAAAATGTAAAAATGTTCTGAATTTGTTTTAAAATGTTTTTATTGGTAATGATAAGAAACTAAGAAATATAAGTATGGAAAAGCAGGATTTGGATCCTAGATTTGGTTTTATAGATTCGATAAAAATAGGCGATTTGAAATTGGATTTCAATAAATTTTTGATTTGATCCATCACTGGAATTATAATAATAATAATAACTTGTCTTTATTGTGAGCGAAATTAGGACTCCACAGTCCTCTCTTACAATATTGCTGGAAAAAAAATGCATCTCATATGCTGTCTGAAAAAGGTAATTGACTAAACTTTGGGATTCAAAAATGTCTTTCTTAGACTCATTAACATCAAACTTAGGTTTATTGTATATAATTTTATCAAAATCCATGATTATCTAAGGGCATTTACCAGTGATTGGCATTGCTGATGACAAACAGATTATTACAATTCAGCAATATCTGAAAATATCTTCGTCAGGTACACAAAGGACAACAGGGAATCCATGAAATTTATGGACATGCAATTACACATTTTCCTTGATGACCATTATGCAGACAAATTGTTTATGAATTGAAGCAATCTAAAACTTAAGAAGTGTGACATTCAACATTCATCATCTACATAATGGTTGTATGCAAGAGTTGAGTCGTGCTTTCTTTGAACATACCCTGTAAAAACAGCTAAGTCTGTATACATACACAGTGTATATACAAAATGAAACATGTCTTAAGAATATATGAAATAGATTCACCACATACAGAGGCAGTAAATGTCGCATACACATTTAATCAGCATAAATGGATCATACTCACCATGAATGTCAGCAGTGAACATGATGTACACATGTCATCAGAATATGTGGATTGTTTTCTAACAGAATGTGAAAGTAGTGTACGTCATTGCTACATTACTATATAAGAGGAAAATCCTTTGATGCAAGGCTTATAAAAGGCTTGTATATCTAATAAAAATAATTACAGAGAATAAATGGAAACTGAAATAACTATAATCTAATCAGTGAATATAGAACTTGATTACTTTTCCATGACATTATGTAGAATATTGTAGATATTTGAAATATACATGATTCAAAAACATTATCGATGGATATCCTATATATAGTGCTATGTCCGTCCATTTGATGTAATGCTGTTTGGGCGATTTCATTTGGTGGCATCGGGGCAGGAGATGGGGCCTTCGACACAAGGAAGGTGGGGTGGGGAGAGAGAGAGAGAGGTGGACGTTGCCATGTTTTCTCTGAAGACTTCGTATGCGAATGGAAACGCAAGACTGTCTCTTTGTAACATTCCACACGTGGGTCACTGTGAAGGGCAGGAGAGACAGTTGGCTCCCCTGATATTTGAAAAGGATTCTAGATGTTCACTCCTCAAGTCTACATTGTAGCACATGAGACGATAGTCGTGCTTACAAAGCCACTGTCGCAGTGGATAAACCAAACATTGTCGTTTACATAACGACAGATTGAGGAATTTCCATTCATTGCATTGGCAAATGATGTGGTACAAAGTCACTCACACAGGTGCTTACACACCAAGCATTGAAATTTACCATGAAAAAATCATTTGGCTTTAATATCGGCTCTGAGAGCTTTCTGTTGTTGTAGTTGCCTGCCGGGACCCTGAGCCTTCCATAGCCATAACGCATTTTGCAGTCTTCCCCAAAGGTGTTATGGGATCAAAGAAGTGCAAATTTGCCTCCGTGGAGGAAATTTATGTTGTGTACACGTCCTCGGATGAAGAGAACCAAGAAGAGCACAAGCGGCACTTGAATTGATGCAGGGCAGCCGTCAAATGCTTCTGGGCCAACGTTGGGCCACCTAAGCCGGCAGAGCGCCCATCCAACGCCGAGGAATCAAAGTGATCGCCAACCACTACAAGCTAATCGTCTGTCCAGCTTGGTTTTCATCCAGAGTCGGTTTCCTCAGGATCATGGGTTTTTGTATCAGTTATTACTACGATCAATCATGCGTTTCTTTTACAAACTAACAATATATATTACATTCCCGTTACTCCAACACCAAATCCTGGGCCAGACTCCTTGTACATATCATATTGTGGCAAGATAAATCATGTCCGAAGTAGATAAATATTACATTTATGTTGGCATTAAATATTCATTATGTAGGCATTGACTATTGGCATTCATCTATGGTAAGGATGATCCAAAATAAATAAATTAAATCTGCAGAGGAGGAAAGACGTTGAAGAATTAGCAAAATATCCAAACCAAACCCTATACCCTCAGACTCCAAATGCCACAATCCACAGGGCCCCACCTGTCACATCTGCTGACAAGGCTAGGGAAGATGAATACATGTTCAGAGAAATCTCGCTTTTACATTTACAGTATTTATATTTTCCTGTGATTTACAGCATTTTCTTCAGGTCCACAAATTTTTGAATCCTTGTAATTCAATCTTATCCCAGTATTAACACTTTCAAAATTTGAAATATCCCAAGATTTACGAGAAATGAAAAGGAGCAAGATGGCGGCCGGCACACCTAATGACTTAATGAATGAATGGATAAAAAACTTACGACCTAAGTCAGAACAAAAATTACACAACTGAGAATTTGAGGCTGAATATAAAGGGAATGCCCAGGCTGATCATCTTAAAGCAAATGTCCACACATAACCAGTTTTGTTCTCTGTTGAATGGTTGTAATCTCTATTTTTTTAACTCTCTCCAAATGCTGTATGTCGTGTGACATTGAAAACAAGGCCCCATTATTCAAACCTCAGGCAGAACTACCAAAAGTTGTCTGATTACTGCATCATTATTTTAGGCTCAGTCACCATCAGAATTTAATTCATCATTTTCTCAACCTGTGTAAGTTTGATGAAAGTTTCCATTTATAAACTTTAATTTTTATAGAGCTGTTGTTAATTTTGTGGAGCATTCCCATTCACACTGGTCATAGGGACCTGATGGTGACACCATTACCTTTGCCTTGAATTCAGTATTACGATCCCAGTACCTCTGAAAACACGAAGCCAATGGAATAATTTAAAGGAATTTTTATTGATATCACATTTTACCAGGAATTTGTGTCTATTCTGTGAGGTGTGCTCTGCGAGTCCTCGGTATACTGATTAGTTGGGTTTTGATAAAAGAAAACGCACTTCATGCAGCAGCAAGATTAGGTACTGATGACTTCAAAGCATCAAATGACTGGATAGATCATTTCAATATTCAGTAGAGCATCGTCAAAAAAACCACATCAGTGGACAATCTGTAAGCATAGACCATGAAACAGTTTCTCATTGGAAGTGCCCAACTTCATATAATCGTATTGATGGCTGTATGGTTTTAAAGACACCTGTGGATGTCACAGGACTATTTTATTATAAACAGCCACACAAGACCTTAGACTTCAAAGGGGACATGGAAAAAAACAGCGAAGCTTGCCTCACAGTTTTGTGAGGAGCCTATGCCAAAGAGATTGAAGCCCTTTAAGGGAAATTTAGAAATCATATTAAAATAATAAACACATAAGGACAATATTTCCTGCTAACTATGCATCCAACATTAAGGCATGGATGACTTCTAGTATTTTTAAAGGACCAATACATCAGTGTGATACAGAGACTGGAGGCCTGAAGCAGAAAAATCACCTTGTTATTGGATAATATGCCTTGCACACCAAGTTAACTTGAAATTACAAATGTAATATATTATTATTTTTCCCTGCCAATTGCACCAGCTTACAGCAGCCACTACATTTTAGGTGTAATCTATTCAAATTTTAAAATACTATGAAACGTCTGGTTATGATTTTGCTTCAATTTCTTCCAAATTAAGATTTTCCTTGATTTACATTTACCTGTGATTTACACTTTGCCTAGGTCCCCCTCATAAGTGTAAAAGAGGGATTTCACTGTGGTTATGGCCATAATTGGATTGGAACTAAGCCTAAGATGGAAACTCATGTATCAATTCATACATAGAGACTTAATGAGGCAAGACACTGTCTTGGATACAGAATTAGCTGGAAAGACCAAGGAAGAGATCACAGGGTTGATCAGAGGTAAGTTAAGTCACAAATATACATGATGGATTCAAATCTTTGGCATCATTGCCTAGGCAACATATTGTCTCATTATTTGCATTTAGCTCACCCACACAATGGTGCTGTCATTGACTACATTTTTTCAATCGACTCGTTAATGGCCACAGTTAGAAGGAGTTATCTTGAGCCTGAGATGATTGTTAATTTACAGTTGAAGAGATATGGACAGCATGAAGTTTAAAATATTTATGACATCTCAGAGAAACTTCATGGATGTTAGGGAAGAAAAATTTGCTATCAGAAATGGGCAAGAGACGTAAGAAGCTTCCATTGTGAGCCCAAGTTGACGGTCGTTAGACACTGAATTAAACTAGAACATGCTCAGCATTATTCAAGATTTTGCTATGCCTTATCTAAATAGAACTTGTTTAGAAGCAGGCTGGAAAACAGGACTGAAAATGCTAGGCTCAGTAGAACAAGAGAATCTGTTAAAGGCGACCGCATGTGAAGACCATTCTAATTTACGTATATCTCGCACTGACAAATTTGTATTTTCATTAGCAGTAACATTAGGTATTTGATAGGGTAAGTAAATCCCAAATATTCACTTGAATTGAAAAAAATCAGTCGAGATCATTGAAAAACACCAAGAACTCAACTTATGTGAAACACCCACAAAGTCTCAGTAAATGTAACCAAGGGGTTTTTTTGGGTTGGTATGGTCATTTTCTAAGATTTTTATAAAATTTGATTATCCCCTGGTGAATCTGTTTGGTGTAGATGAAACTCTCCCAATTTCCTTATAATTTGTCACGTATTCAGCCAACTTAGCCACATTTGTACGTACAATACGTGATTGTATAATGAATTCAGTGGATTTACGGAAGCCTATTTCCCCCATTACATGTTTAAAATTGAGACAAATTTAACAATAACTCAAATATCATGAATGTTGGCAAATATATATGTCATTAACAATAATGATAAGGAGGAGTAGTAAACAATATTAATATCAATAACAGACTTAAAAATTCAGATTCAAAACGGGTTTTTCTTCAGTTACTCTGTCGGCCCCAGTGGCGGCGGGGTAAAGTCCTCGCCTGCTAACCCGAGGGTCACGGGTTCGAGTCCCGCCAGGGTAGAATATTATCTGCCCAGGACATGGGTGTCTGTGTATCGTCCGTTGTAACTGTTGTTCACCTGACGTAAAATGGCCTACTCTGCTGTATTCGGGGCAGTGAAAATAAATAAATAGTTGCTTAGCGCTTCCGTAGTTTCATTCTATACTTGCTTCACTCTATATTTATGGTTACTGGCAGGTAAATTGTGATAATTTGTACTATTGACTGCATTTCCATTTGAACCTCCACCATACCTCACCAGTACCATAGTGGCAGTGCAACAATCAATGTGGCTCTCAATTTTATGTGGGTATTCTTGATAACACTTTTTGGCAAGGAGATAAACATCCACTATATATTCACGCTTATGGTAATGACTTGAATATTCTCTCTACAGTCACCATAAGTACCCCCTATCACCACCAATGGATGACCATAGCACCAGCATACATGGCAAGCACGACAGACAACACCCTCCCATCTTTCACAAAAGAAAAGAATTTTTTCACACAAGGAAAGTGTATGAAGCAGTGTATGGGGGTAAATTAGGCAAAAGAGGTTTGCAAGGATAGGTCAGTATGGATGAAATTATTGAAGCAGAGTTAGGTGTACAAATATGTATTTATGAGTGCAACTTTGTGACTGTGCCTACCCCAGAAGGGAACAGCGTGATTGGCAAGTAATTCTTTTTCTTAGTTACCTAACTCTGAACAAATTAACAACACAATCTAATTTGGGTTTTGAACTACTCTGCCTCAAGAAAATCTGTCCATTGTCACCCAATATAAGTTACAGTCATAACACCAATATCTATTTTCTCTCCACAGTAACCTATATTACCCCATATCACCACTAGGGGGGGAATGGAGCATCGGTATACAACACAATCCCAACACAATTATAAACAGTACATTGAATATCTTACGTTAAAGTTTGGCATGAGTGAATGCAAGCCAATGAGCACTCCTTAGGGTGCAAATAGTTAACTGTATGTGAATTATAAATGTAAGGTTGTTATAAATTCCAGTTTTCCCTATCAGCATTTAGTAGGATCACTAATGTATCTTTCTATCGCTACGTTTACCAATTGAACCCAGATTGATATGAACTCGGTCCAATAATCTGAACATTTTAAGTCAGCCGACTTGGATTGCCTGGTTTACCAAAGCGAAATAGACTGAAATATTGATTTCAATCAGTTCATATCTGAAATCTCAGACTAGCAGAGAAAGCAGGCAGAGTTAGTCCTCTTCTTATATCGATCCCACTAGCCTGTTGTGTTTACCATACTGAGCTGAACCGGCCAAATCAACCTGAATTCGATTGGTAAACTTAATAAGTAGTAGGCCTGGCATTACCCATACAATAAGTATTCTTAGCCAATTCAACCTTATTTATTTTGAAACTCATTTGAAGAGTACTAAGACAGTTCTAAGGCTTTTAAAAGGGACTCTTGATAGCAGCCTTATTTCTAAGAAAAGTGGTAAGAGTGCAGACGGTTTTGTCCATGCTGTTTGGGGAATGATGCAGGGCTCCGAAGGTGGTGCACAAGGTTTATGTTCAAAATTGGTGGTGCTGCTCTGTCCTGGGAATCTAGGAAACTGTGAACTGTAGGTCCACCTAGTGCAGAAGCTGAATTTATGGCATTCACAGAAGCGGCCACAGAGGCCATCCATCTTAAAGGTTTTTTGTTTGAATTTTTGGCAAATCTTGTTTTGAACAATGCACTCAAAGACCATAAAACTTGCTCGCAATTCTGTCTTTCATTACACAATGACACATTGTGATGTTGGGCACCGTTCTACATATGACCTCATGAAATGTGACAGAGTAAGACTAATGTATCTCTAGGACTAGGTTTGTTGATGCATGTTACTCAAGACCAAGCATTAATGGAGAGAGTTAGAAAAGGTAATGCTTGGGCACAAAACGCCTCACATCTATGCAATTGTTTGGTTGGCAGCATATTCAACTGCCACTAATGTTATGAATTTAATATAGCGTATGGTTATCATCCATATATTCTTGGGCGCGGCTTCTGGTTATCCCCAATTAAACATGTTGGAGACCAACATTGCAAGCATTAAGTTTTTTCAATCCATCAAATTCGGTAGGGGCACATTCGGGGAGCACATTATCGGGGCCTAGCCAGTGTGGATTTCAACGACCCAATAATCTCATGCAGACAGACGCTATGTAAGTATGAGGTCATCAAAATTGTGAATCACCCGAGCAACTGAAACCAGAATGACAGGTACAATATGTCAAGCGCCTGGAGGAGAATCTTCAGAATAGAAAGCCATGGCTTTCCCCTGCAGGGAAACCGGTCAACCAATTAGGACAATCTATGGGCCGGGATTTTCACTTTAATAACGGACAAAATCTGTATCACTTCTGACCTGAAGACGCCCGCGGGATGGCTAGAGACGCAGTTGTTTTCAAAAGACTACACGAAGAGGGATACCCGAAAGCTAACACCAGACATGCTGAACTCCAGGGAAAACTTAGGATCCAAATGAGGCATACATGATTTGATCATATTCCAGAGTATGCACATTTAAGAGTATAGTTGACCTGTCAGCGGTATACATCGAGTACATATACTATACTTCACATCACATGTATACGTTGAGCCGTCCGAATATGCACCTCATTCATATTAGATAATTTTCTAAGATTTACGGCATAGCACAGAATGAAAATCCATTGTTCTAGATATAGAACCCACACAACGATAGCAAAATAAATGCACTTCGAAAAGAAAAGAACGATATAAAAGTATAAAATTTACTATTGATTAACATAATCGGAAGACAACTTACTTGAAATAGCGAGACGCCTTGCAAACAATGGCAATTCGCATTCAATGGTAACATACACATGAGATGGACTTCTCGCAGATTTATATATCAATAATAACAAATACTTCATTCTTTCCCTCATCCTGATGAACCTGCATATTAGAGTAAGTAATGGCCTTTACTTCTGTTCCTTGTGGATGCTTTCCAATTTCAAATGGCTCTCCGAAACACCGCGCTTTTATTTTGAAATTCTGGGCATCGAACTCCAAAATTTTCACAACCTGGAATGGAAACAGGTGTCTGATGTGAATAATAGCTTCTATAGAGAACATGTCACAGCCTATCAAAAATCTGCAGCATGAGTAATTGGCTGCAATTTAAATATTCATTACTATAAAATTTAGTGCGTCAATTAGACGTATACCTCTAATTCATACTAACCCTGGCAATAAAAAAATGATCGGCACAAAATATAAACAGTAATTCATCTAAGAAGTGGTAAAGAAGTGATAACAAGTCATGCCCTTCTGCCTCCACATCCTTGGTGTATTTAATCGCTACATATTCGATTTCAGTCATGTAACCATACATGGCCATGCCGCACTGTTCGAATGCTTCTTCCAATGAGTCACCCCATGCGTGCAATCTATAGCGAGATAAAAAGACGACATCATAATTTCATACCACACGGAATTAGAATAAGCTTCAAATAATTGACTCATAGGTTTCCCATGTTGTCGTTATCTGTATGTACATACTGAACGTCAGCTGTGTGATCCAAATCTGAAATATGCCAAAACAGAAAAGGTAAGAGAAAAAACTAAACGAATATTCAAGATGGAAACACGTACTTAAAATTCAACACAAACATTCATATTTAACATCAGGGATATAGATATCTCCGCCATCATACGGAGTCAATTCTTCGTCTGACATAGCAGACAAACTTTTACGAACGGCCTGAAGATCACCACCCCCCGCTGTCAATCGCCTGGCAAATGTTCGCAGTTGATACTTCAATTGTTATTACTTATCAACATTTTACGTTCTAAGGTTATCCATTTCTGTAAAATTAAATTGAATTTTTGAGAGATGTGGTGATATTTGAGAATAATGGTGGGTAAGAGTAACAAAAGAATTAAAATAATCGTACAAGTAATAACAAGAATATCGAAATATGTTTGGCGCCACAACTCCGCATCTTCCGGTTGGGTGACGTCACGATTAAGAAAGGCGGCGTTTTTAATGACCGATGAAAGGAGGACTTCCAAGTAAAGGAGGGTTATGTCCAATATGTGTACATACTTCTTATACTTTCCTTTCATTCTGAATCAATTTGTAGGTATTACACGTTATAAAACATATAAGTTTACTTTTTCTCGCAATACATCACCTTTTCCAACCGCAGTTCATCCCGTCCGTTGAAGGGAGGTTTCTCGGGTGCTCTACCGGGTAAAAGATTTCGTGTAGGCCGACGTTTAGAAGGACGAGTCGTTCAAAAGATTCACCATTAAAAAGACCACGCCATTAATTCCTACCGCTGTACTGTGGAAACTAAATAATTCGCACATACCAATGCAGTACTTCAAGTTGAGCACATTACATGCTGACTAATGCCAAATAATGGGGCTGCAGACTCGAATTGAACGTGACTTGCGAAGAGTGATTGTAACGGCCGGTTTTCCTCTTCCATGTCCATAATATATATGAGCAATCGTTATGTTAGAAAGAAAATTTCCTAGTGATAAATAGTGTCAAAGAACAATCTCACTGACATCTTGTATTTATACAGGAATTGGCTAAGAGTTATGCACGTATCCTACTAATCCACGATAAAAAATAGAGGTGCCATGGCACTTGCTAAGGAAAATTAATGTATAAGAAACGAGGTGAGTTTTAGAAAATGTGAGTATAAGAGAGACATGAAAACTATAATAGTAGTAGAAGTAATTAAAAGAATATCAAGGTAGGTATCAGGGATTTTACATGTTTGGTGCCACAATTCAGCACCTTCAGTCTTGGCCAATTGTGTTGTGAGCACCCTGTAAATTTGTTATTCGTACAAATTAAGTATTGACATAAAATTCTTTCGAAGAAGTTCATAATTGAGGCACTCGGAATTAGAAGTTATAAAGTCAAGTTTTTTAGAAACCCAGTTGCACACACAATACGCATGTTGAAAATCAGTTCTGTAATGGTGATAAACGATTTGCGAATCAGAAACCTTAAAGTTGATCATTCAATGAGCATGCCTATTGTTGAATGGAATTTGAAATTGAAACTGTTAAGTCTGCCTTTTTGAGTTATAAGTTGTTAAGTCAAGCAGTGGCAGATGTTTTGGGACAGTACTGATTGACACTGTTTGACAGCAAAATAAGATGATGCTCACTTGCTTCTGGAATATAATACTCGGCCAAAAGATATCACATTTAGTGAAACGATAATAAATAGAAGTATTACTGAAGATGATGAGGTAGAAATGGAATAATATGGTCGGCAGGTAGCCCTTGGCCCTTTGTGCCGTGGAATTATTTACACATCTATATCCCTATAGTGTATTGTAAATATCCATGGTAAAGATGGCATTTAGAAAATAATATATTAAATTACATCAATGGTAGCTTGTTACAAGGTTACATTCATGCATACCGATCACACCATTCCCTTTTGGAGTAGGCAAAGTCAAAGAAATCAAATATTGCCGTTAGCTCTAGAAAACTGGCTCCCTCTCAATAATTTCCTTCATTATACCTAATTTGTATAATTTCATGCATGTCCATTACTGGATCATCAAAACCTCATTCTTTCATCACCCACTCATTCCTAACCTTTCCATCACGGGAAGTAATTCATTTCTTCGCATTGGCCCAGCTACCCAAAGATCTGTGGTTCAATTTCCAGTTCAGCATGATTTTTTATAAAAGTGATTTCTACATGCTTACCATCCTACTTTTCCATGACAATTCCTCAGGTACCCCATTCCTAGTGCATCAAGTCTACTCTCTTGCTAATTCTTACATATCCAAGTTTATCTTCCTTAAAATAATCCTGAGGAGAACACATTTGTATAAGGTGATTTTTGCATCCCTCAACAAACACTCATTCCTTGATGTAGTCCACATACTATCTGCAACTTTCCTACAGGCATTTGTATGCAGTATAACCTCTTAATTTATATTAATGTCTTTTGCAAACATTCAGCCAAATAAAATAAAAAGTCTTTTCCTTTTCAGTCAATTACTCAATAATTTACCCTTGTTATACAAGAATCTTTACCACTCAATCAATTCTCAAATTGTCCGATACTACCTAAAAATCCAGCCATTACGTTTTTCTGGTTTTATCCTCGTCGCCACTGAAGTGTCGCCCACTTGACGATACTAACTTCGGAATTCCGGTCGGGAATATTAATGAAAAGCTAAGACTGGTTTGAGTTGGCTGCGTCCCGAAATGAGTCGTTGTAACATGGTGCAATACCCGAACTATCTATGGGAAGTTAGCGTCCCTGTTTCATAGCCATCTTAACTCCGCGGTTGGGTACACAGACTCAACAATGCCCAACAGTGCATGATTTAAATGCACTTAGTTACGAAACTATCGCAAGCTAATTGTTTAGCATTTCGAGGCACAGCCAATCGATTTATTAATAGCAAAGTATAATTTAATACATTACATCTCTCCCCCAAATTTAGAACACTGTGATAAGTTGAACAAACAGAAAATTTATCAACATTAGTAACTGACAAGAGAATGTACATAAAATAAATTGAACATATGCTAAACAGTGACTCAAACAATTAAGTAAATACTTATATGCACATATGAAACGTAGACAATCAAACAGATAATCATATCACAAATGCCAACCCTATTAAAGATTAAGTTTTTCAACTGGTCTTCTTGGTCTATTCGACCTTCTTAGTGGAACAGGAGAGGTAGGTTGGTTTGCATCGTGAGCAGCTGACCGACTGCAATTAGAAGCGGATATGTCTGAGTGTGGAGGGTTGAGTGCGTGACGTTGGGGGTGTGGAGAACCAGTTCCAGTTACATGGTTCTCACCTACAGACACCGGAGGAGGAGGGGCAACAGGAAACTGATTTGGTTCCACAATATGCTCATCATCTAATCTGTCATTTGCTTCATCCACAACTAGCCCTGAGTCAATATAGCCACAATCTGGTTGATATGTCTTTTCCACACTAGACCTGAATTAATCTTAATCAGGTACATTACATGGCTAATTTGTTTGATAACAACACCTTCAATCCACTTATTATTTGCTCTGTAGTCTCTTACTAGGACACTCTGATTTAATTTCAAATACCTCGTTTTAGAACCCTTTGCATGATATTTTTGCCGGTCTTGACTTTGTTCAACAGCATTACTTACACAGGGGCGTAATAAGTCTAACCTGGTTCTAAGGGACCTATTAAACATTAATTTAGCCGGTGTTTCATTCGTGGTTGCATGCACAGAATTACGATAGTCCAATAAAATCCTACTGAGTACAATGGACACATCATTTACATTATCCTTAAAAGCACATTTTATTTTTTGTTTGGCATACTTGACGGAGTTTTCAGCTTGGCCATTGGACTGAGGGTTATAGGGTGCAGATGTTGTATGTTTAATACCATTAGCATCAAGAAATATTTTAAATTCAGCTGAAGTAAATGGAGGACCATTATCAGTGTGAATTGAGACTGGCAATCCAAATCTCGCAAATAATGACCTTAATTGATAAATGGTGTGTTGAGCCGCAGTGGATGGGACTTCAAACACTTCCAACCATTTAGAATGGGCATCAATTACTATTAAATACAACTTTCCTTTTAACGGTCCAAGAAAATCTAGGTGCAAACGTTCCCAAGGTCGGTTAGGGTACTGCCAAACATGTAATTCAGCTTTGGCAGGACTTTGTCGCTCTGAAAGACAGGATGAACAGCTATTCGCTAGACGCTCAATATCTACGTCTAAATTAGGCCAATATACATAAGACCTAGCCACACTTTTCATTTTGACTATCCCCATGTGACTAATGTGTAGCTCTCTTAAAATGTACTCCCTTAAACTTTCTGGAATAACAACTCGGTATCCCCACATAAGTACACCTTGCTCTATGGTGAGCTCATCCTTCCTTTGAAAGAATGCTGCTAGTTCCCTATCTCCCTCGGATAAAAAATTTGGCCATCCATACATTACATATCCATACACCCTTCTTAATAGTGCATCTTTTTGTGTTTCTTTTTTAACATGACTGCAATTTAAGGGGATTGAACTTTCATTAATAAAATGCAAGTATGTTCCTAACCAATCTAAGTCATTATTTGTTATTGAATGTTTAACATTCAATGGTAATCTTGACAACGCATCAGCACTGTTGTCCTCTGATTTCACATATTTTATGTCAAAATTATAACCTGACAAAAATAAGGCATAGCGTTGTAATCTACCCGCTGCAAACACTGGAATACCTTTCTTAGGGCCAAAAATACTTAATAATGGCTTATGATCACACTTAAGGGTAAAATGTCTACCGTACAAATATTGGTGATATTTCCTTACACCATACACAACTGCAGTGCATACACTCTTTGTCTATTTGGGAATAGTTACATTCAGCAGAAGACAATGTTCGAGAACTATAAGACACTGGCCTCTCAACTCCCCTTGAATCAATAATACTTAAGACACAGCCTAGCCCTGTTGAACTTGCATCCACTGTCAATATGGCTGGAGCATTTGGATCATAATGGGCTAATACAGGTGCAGTTGTTAAGAGTTCCTTGACCCTCTTGAATGACTCTATGCATTGCTTGTCAAACACAAATGGAACGTCCTTCCTCAAAAGTTTGTACATTGGACTCATTACACTGCTTAAATTTGGAACAAATTTACCATAATATTGTACTAACCCTGCAAAAGCTTTAACTTGAGTTGCATTCTGAGGAATAAGTGCATTTATGATGGCATGAACCTTCGATTGAGTTGGGTGTAAACCATCCTTGTCTATAATGAACCCCAAATACTCTAGCTCCTTCACAAAAAATGTACATTTCTCCTTTTTGACCGTAAAGCCATTTGAAGAAAGGCGTTTACATACTTCCTTAATTCTATGGAAATGAGTTTCACTGTTTGGGGCGGAGATTAAGATATCATCTAAATATGATACAACCCCAGGGATACGTTGCAGTGTTTGCTCAATCCTTTGCTGGAAAATACTCGGTCCACTACTGATACCAAAAGGCATCCGCTTACAGGCAAATAGTCCCTTATGAGTAGATATGGTGCACAGTTTTTGAGAGGCTTCGTTTAACCTTAGCTGCATATAGGCCTGGCTTAAATCAATTTTACTGTATAATTCTCCATTTTGCAATTCACTGAACAGATCTTCAATTCGGGGCAGTGGAAAATGATATACTTCTAAGTCCTTATTTAAAGTGATTCGATAATCACCACATATTCTGATAGAACCATCCCTCTTGATTACTGGAACTATAGGGGTAGCGTACGCACAACTATTGACAGGACACAAAATATCAGAATCAACTAACCGCTCAAGTTCGGCTTCGACTTTAGCCTTAAGTGAAAAAGGTAACGGTCTTGGTTTCACATACTTAGGAGTAGCATTTGGTTTCAAGACAAGTTTAACTGGATCACCAGTGTAACAACCCAGCTGATCATTAAACACATTAGGAAATTCCTGGTACAATTCCATTACAATATCATTGACAGATTTAGTATTTTTAATTTCACCCCTTTCTGATGAAACAGAATTCTCTTTATTCGGAATAGCTACTGTAATTTGTAATTGCTGAATCCAGCCAATCCTCATCAAAGGATTGGCTCCCCTTTGAATAACAAATAGATCCAAATGCCTAGAAATATTCTTATAATTAACTAATACATTGATTTTACCCATTGGTTTGAATTGATCATTTGTATATGAGCTCAATATCAAATCTGTCGGTTGTAAAGGCAAGCGGTCTAAGTGCAAATTATAAAAGTTTTCGGATATGACCGAAACACAAGCACCGCTGTCCACTTCAAAACACATTGGTTTATTTTCAACATTTAAATTAACTCTAATGGGATCTACTTTCATTCGGTTGATAGCTATCTCAGGTTCCTTTATGTTAAACATAGGACTCAAGTCAAAATCAAGATCATCACTTGTGTTACACTTATCATTTACTTGGCTTTCCTCAACATAATCTTGTCTATTTATACTATGCTTGAACTCCTTCCTCTGTGAACCAGACGGCTGATTATTATGCATACCGTGACCATTCACGCAATTAGCACTGGGAGAAGACTTAATTTTATTTTTGGACTGGCACACTTTCTCTAAATGACCAATTTTTCGACAAAAATTACAGCTATAATTTCTAAATCTGCACACTTTTGTCATGTGACCCACTTTACCACAGCAGAAACATTTTACATCACTTGACTCTCCCCCTTCCCTTCCGAAGCGGTGAGGTCCTTGTGCCTGGCTCCTGTTCTGCATTGACCGGTTGTAGCCCTTGTTGATACTGTGCAGACGCCCTGTTCCGCCGCCGCCGGCACCGCTCTGCGTCGTCAAGGTCGCCGTATCTCTGTCTGCGGTCTCCATAGTTGTAGCGGTTGTAGCGATCTGTACCGCCTTCTCGTACGTCAAATTTGGCTCCCCCAACAAACGTTTCTTAATGGCTTCATTTGTCAACCCGCTGACCATTCTGTCCCTTAAATAGTCCGGCAATTTGTCCTGGAACTCGCAATGTAGAGATAACTGCTTCAGTTGAACGATGTACTGCGCCACAGTCTCATGTTCGTGCTGGTTGCGGAGGCTGAATTTATACCTTTCGGCGATGAAGGAAGGTTTCGGGGATAAATGTTCTCCAACTAATTTCACTATCACATCGTAAGTTTTTGTGCCTGGTTTGTCTGGCGAGCATAGATTTTTCAATAAATTACAAGTTTTTACGCCAACCAAAGTCAATAGCGTACATACTTTCTTATCATTTTTAATTCCATTGCAGTCACAAAACAGCTCAAAACGTTCTATATATGTTGCCCAAGTTTCTTCCGAATTCTCAAATTGTCCGATACTACCTAAAAATCCAGCCATTACGTTTTTCTGGTTTTATCCTCGTCGCCACTGAAGTGTCGCCCACTTGACGATACTAACTTCGGAATTCCGGTCGGGAATATTAATGAAAAGCTAAGACTGGTTTGAGTTGGCTGCGTCCCGAAATGAGTCGTTGTAACATAGTGCAATACCCGAACTATCTATGGGAAGTTAGCGTCCCTGTTTCATAGCCATCTTAACTCCGCGGTTGGGTACACAGACTCAACAATGCCCAACAGTGCATGATTTAAATGCACTTAGTTACGAAACTATCGCAAGCTAATTGTTTAGCATTTCGAGGCACAGCCAATCGATTTATTAATAGCAAAGTATAATTTAATACATTACAATAACGATAGTGACCTCAATATTGTCTAACACTGTAGCCAAAATTGAATTTATGAATATTCTTCAATAGTATAATTTGAATTTACCAAACTCTACATTATTCTATCTCAGTTGCTGGTCTAATTTTAATGCAAAAGAGGTGAAAACTAGGACCACCCCCTAAGATTTTTATGGCCATTTTCCAGCTGCCTATATTTCTAATGAATGTCAATCCACCTTTGGAGCTTTATGTCTCTCGACAGCAAACCGTTGTTCTAAAGACCAAAGAATCATTAGCACAAAAAATTTAAGAAATCAGGAGAATTATGATTACCTTCAGAACCAAACTTAGGAAGACATTTCAAATCCATATAATGATTCATCAGGAAGTATTGTATGTACATATTTGATTTTTTCCTAACTTGCCACTGATTTTACTGATCACTTTCAGCCTTTTCCATTCCTAATCATAACTGCTCTCCTAACATAGATGTCACTCCCACTTTGTCTGTCCTATTTTTTTTAAATCTTAAGAGGGTCCTTACAACAGCTGAAATGAAATACATATGTATTTGGTGAAGAACGTATAAGCACAAAACAAAGCTCTAGCTTTGACAGAATTCCCATTGGCATCATTAAGCAATCCTTTGACTGCACTATTGGGCTCTCCATTTTCTTCTAAATGACACAAAGATTGGGACTTTTTCCATCCCCCCATACATTTCATAAGTAGTTCTATTTTATTAGAACAAGGATAATATCTATATATCTATGAAAATTTACCACAGCCCATTTTTATTATTAACTAATTTAGCAAAATATATGTCTACCTACATTTTTTTAAACTTTCCTATCTCCTTCCACTGTTCCAGCATGGTAGCAAGGAACAGAAAAAATGTTCATAATGAAGTTTCACATAGGAGGTGGACCTATTGGAATGATAACAGTGAGAGTGGGACAGTTTGGTGAATGACTTTCAAATTTGATTCAAAAGTCTTTTCCCTTTTGAGAAACGCCTACCTATTTTTTAATTGAACTATGGTTGCTAACCTAATCTCAAATTGCAAAATAATAGCAGTGAAAATGCTATAATGGCCTTGGTTGATCAGGTATTATGTGATTTACATTTGGTTTATTAATTTTTGGTATAAGTTGATTGAAAGATGATGCAGCTTTCTATGGTGTTAACCAAGAGTTCAGGTTTGGCGTCTTTATTATATCTTATAAGAGTCATTTATTTTACAAAAGAGTATTCGATGTGACAGTCATGCAGAGGAAATATTTAACCAGTCAAATAGTAAAACCAGGGGGGTTGTGCTTGAAACGTTCGAGATTGATTCCGGCACGGAATAATCCCGATCTCTCATTCCGTATCGGAATCTTTTCACTCGGGATTTGGTGTGCTTGAAATTTTCAAACCGATGATCGGTTTCGAGTGTTGCTATCTAGTTTCAACTCGAACGGTAGACGTGGCAACGTCGGGATGAACACGTAAATACGGCCGTTGTTAAGGCCGTTTCTACAAATATTTACAAAACAATTGACAGCAGAAAATCAGATACCGCTCATATTGAAAATGAAGATAACGAAAGAGCAGAAGGAAATCCTTCTTCAATTTGTTGAAGGTAAGTAAATCGAACCACTTTTGATTTTATAGTTCGTAATATATGTTTTACATTAGTATTTACTTTTCAGAAAATGAAAATATTAAAAATGGCAAGTTGAAAAATAATTTTACAGCTAAAGATGCAGCAATGCAATGGCAGGAGGTGACGATGAGACTGAATGCATGTTTGGGACCAAAGAGGTCATGGAAGGAGTGGAGAAAGGTAAGAATGAAAATTAAATGAATGTATGTATCGCGCAGTAAATATTTGTCAATTTTAACCACGAATCACCCATCCGGCATCACACAATTTCGTAAGTGTTGTAACTTTTTCGACGTATAATTAACAAAGTAGTTTCCGGTTAATGAAGCGCTGAGTAAATTTTTTGTTTAGCGGTAATTGTTAATAGCTATAAATTGAATACCATAGTGATATTACAACAGATATAGCTCTTTACAGTCTTGGCAAGATATTAAATGTGCTGCCAAGGGCAAAGCAGCCGCCCTAATGAGGGATATTACCCACACTGGGGGTGGGCCTCCAGTAGCTCAGGAAATGAGTGAGTTCCAGAGGCGGGTGGCAGATGTGATTGGTGGTAATGCAATCCATGGCCATCCCAACATTAATGAGTCGGTGATTGTGTTTGATGAGGTGAGGTTTTTTAAAGGTGTACTTTTAATAATGATTTATCTGTACAAAATGTCAGTACTGTAATACTCTAATAAAATTATTATCAATAGTGTAAAATGCTATTATACTATGTAATTAAAATTTTTAAAGACACTTAATACATTCTCATTTCAAAGTTGAGCATTTTATATATATATATATTTATTGTTATTTGAAATGAATGAGTATAATTGGACAACAAGTAGTTTAGTGAGATATATAGGGACAACCTATTTGCATACATATTCATATTGTTTTTAGGGCTCATTTCATTCACTTATTACTCATTCCATTTCAGACCCCAAATGAAATACCCGAAGATAGTGCATCCCCACCAAGTCCCCAAATTAGTTTATGTTTAATGAATGAACCTGGCCCTTCTACCTCATCAGCTGATCAAACCATTCCCTTACTCCCTGATTCCCAGTCTGCTTCCAACACGATCCACCACCATATTCCTCAATCCACCTCCAAGGCAGCTGACAAACGCTCTGGCAAGAGTAAGTAATTTTTCATGGACAAGCGCAGCCTATTCTTTGGCTTAAACAGTTTTCCACAGTTACGTTATAAACTTGAAAAACCCGCAGTAATTTCTTTTTCTTAATTTAATATCATTTACAAAATATTTTGTTTCAGATTCCAACACCCGTGTAGATGAATTAAAAATTATGCAGGACAAGCTGATACAATTGAAAGAAAAAAGTATTCTCTTAAAAGAACAAAAATTAGAGGAAACAAAAAGATATAATAATGAAATGCTAAGTCTGGAAAGGGAAAAATTAAAAGTTTTAAAAAGAATTGAGGCCAAGCTTGGCAAAAATAATTGTGATATTTAAATTTTTGTATTTGATTATGCGTTTGTTTATAATATAATAATTGAGTTCCATCATTTGATTATTTAATATTTAACATGAATGCCTTTTCTATATCCTCGAACTTCACGGTATACCTCCATGCAAATGACATTCTTAATAATTATGAATATTAACATTGATAACTTTTTGCCTAAAATTATTACATAGAATAAGTATACATAATGGCGGGAATAATAGAGTAAAAATAAATGAGAGTACTGTTGGGGAAGGTGAAATTAAATGAAATCTCTAAATGAAATATGATTTTTTTATTGGAACCACTTGTAATACAGAATGCAATATTATTTTATTTATAATCAGCACTCTTTTAATACAAAAAAGACATTTTCCATCACAAAGTTCAGTGAATGTTAGGGTTGTATCCATAGGCCTATAGAAAAGTAATTATTTTTCAATCCACAATTATTCTTTAAAAAAACAACCCAGCTTCCAGAACTTCTACTTTGTAATTAACAGGTGATGGAGTTGTAGTTATAAAACCTAGGTTAGTGCATGTTATGGTTAAGAGTGGAATAACACAAAATTACTTTCTAGCTATGTATAGTATGAACTTCCACAAAGTTAAGATGGAGGTGATTGCTTATCATGCAATCAGTTCAAAACTTGATGATTCATAATGCTGAAGAAACCATGCAATACATGCTATGACATGACCGCAAAAAAGTTAGTAGTAGTACAAGCAAAGCATACAATTTTTAACAAACACCCCATTGATAGCTAGTTATTTTTAACATGCAATGATCATAATAGGTGGCAGTCACCAGGATGCAAGTGAAGAAAATAAGAAACACCACAAAGAATGGAAGTAATAATGGCAACTTATGTATTTGACATAAGTATACGCTAAATGCAAAAATAACCTTTAAAGTAGCATGTCTTATTTTTTAAACCATTTACCTCTGTAATTATATTCCCTTAAATATGCATGACAGCAAGGAGAAATACGTCACAATAAAGGTACTTGGTATTTGTGGGAGGCTATCAACAGCTAAGATCATTTGCACCTTAGGGGAGGGTAGGAAACAAGTAGGAAAGGAAGGGTGGAGTGAAACCCGTGCTCTTAACCAAAGGCGCCAAGGGGACCACAGCTTAACCTTTTATTATAGAAGTTCTAGTTCAAAATATATAGCTACAACCTAAAGTAGATCCTACTCATTTATTTACTTTAAACATGGGATAGTGATCATTTTTGGCTGACCACCTGAATTGGCTGAATTTATCTTTGGGAAGCATGATGGCCAAATGGCATTTGGCTTTAAACTAAAATGTACATACATACATACCCATCACGCCGTTCCCTTCCGGGGTAGGCACAGGTAAAATGTTACACTCATTAATTCATAATTGTACACCTAACTCTGCTTCAATAATTTCCTCCATACTGACCTATCCTTGCAAACCTTTTGCCTCATTTAACCCCATACATTGTTTCATCCATGCCCTCCTGCTTTTAAAACTCCTAATATTCCTCCTCCTAAGAATTTCCTCAACCACATTCAACCACAACTATCTCGGCCTACCTCTACCAACATTCATTCTACTCGTATATATCTGTTTCGTTATTCGACTCTCATCCATTCTTTCAACATGGCCAAACCAACGAAGCATACTCCTTTCATACACGTCCATTACTGGAGCATTTAACCCACATTCGTTCATGACCCACTCATTCCTGACCCTATCCATCCTACTTTTGCCGCTAATACTCCTCAGATAACTCATACCCAGGGCGTTTAGTCTACTCTTATGTCTATCCTGGCATACCCATGTTTCACTACCATATAGCAGAGTGGGAAGAAGTACACTTTTGTACTCGGCAATTCACCCTTCCTTAGACAAGCAATCATTCCTTGATATGCTCCACATGCTACCTACCACTATCCTTCCAGCATTCGAAATTCTCTTTATCTCCTCATCTATTCTTCCAACTTTCGAATACATCTTACCTAAGTACATAAAATCATCCACCTTTTTAATTACTTCACCATTCGCCCTCAACACACAGTTATTCTCCCCATTCTCCTTATCAAAAACTACTACTTTTGTCTTGCACGCATTTACCTTCTAAACTACGCTAAGGTAAACTAAAATGTTCCAGGTTGAAATCCTGATTGTGGCCTTGTGATACCTCCTAGAAAATCTTTCACATTGGAAGAAGAACATTCTCATTGAACGGTGCTGTTCTCTTACATCTGAATGTGTGATATGCACAAGTCTGTGACTTGTAAAATATAAACATGGAATTACTACTGCTTCAACATATTAGCCCACTGAATGGTAGATGAACGGTATCAAATGCAACCCTACCAACGAGTGCGATTACAAAACAACAAAAACCATGGATAGGTATCAATGGTAGCATTAAAATTAACTGGTAACGAAAAATCAAAAGTTAACTTTAAAAAAATTGAAATTCAAGAAAAATGAGCGGCAATTATCCTCTCTCTAACATCACGCCCACGCTGATTACCAAGCGCATTTTGAGCAGGGACAACATCAACTCCTAATTCCTCCAACTCAACCATATCCGCAATATTTAGGGGCAATCCCTCTTCAATACACATGTTGTGCAGTACAGCACAGCTATTAACAATTTTGCTAACTTTATCAGGCAAATAGTGTAATACTCTGTGTTTTAGTAGGCATCTCCATCTGCTCTTCAACACTCCAATACACCTTTCAATGGTGCTGCGTGCTTGAGTTAAGCTCCGGTTATATCTGTCCTCTGGGGTATTCGGCGCAGTATAACCTGGGACAGGTGTCATGAGCCAGGGGGCAACAGGGTATCCACTGTCACCTATAGAAATAATAATGGACAAAGGTGATTCTAGTATCACTAATGCAATAGCCAAAGAAAGTAATATCTTAACTTATGAGACTTGAATAAAATTCAAAATAACATATCAGATGAATAGTGTTAAATATTGCTAGGTAAATATGATAACTGTGATATAAGTTTTAACCTGGGAATAATAATGTTTACCTCAAAATTATACATAAAATGAATAAAAAAATTGAGATACACCCATTCAAATCATGAATAAGGGACAGAGAAAAAAGGCATGTCTATTACCCAACATCCAAACATTGTGTTGCTCGTATGCTTGAGCAAGGGCTGGCTTTAACAATGAATTTGCCATGATGTAAGCATCATGAGTGGAGCCACAGAAACGTGAATTAATGTTTGTTATTTTTAGGTCCATGTCACACACCTAAAAAAATAATTTCATAAATCACAATAAGGATTTCATGTCTTGAACTTAATAGAGCCATAAAAAGAGTAAACCTTAAAGTTTAATATATTTACATTACCATTCAGATAACTAATTTCAGTAAATTTTAATCAAAACCAAGGATAGTTTTTTAGGGCTGACAGAGCTAGTAAATAGTAAAACTATGACTATCATTGACATAAGAAAATTGAAATTGCAAGGAAATATTAAACATGGATGTATTCAATGGCTCATTATAGAAATATGTTGAAGCTGCCATAAAAACATTGTATTACCACTTGTACATTCACTGAGTGATATCTTTTGTGGTTGAAGTAATCCCTCTCCTTAAAAACTGGGTGGTTTTGTGGAGGTGCCACAATGGCAACATGGGTACAATCAACCACACCAATAACCCCAGGAAATCCATATTTTTCATAAAATCTGAAAGAAATTAGGTACTATTACTGAGATTGATATAAAAATCATTTGTCCCTTAATATGTAATAAGATTTTCAAGTATATAGTCTGAATCACTTAAGATACTTAAAATTATACAATAATAGTACAGAAGACATTTATAATAAATTTCACACAAAATTACACCATGTATAATATTGCTATTCCTGACAGGTTGAAATGCAAATAATTCCTGATCGTTAGTTAAACAAAAGCTTCCATGTCACGTGAGTACAAGTCACTTTCCTTGGTAGTGCTTAAACATTTTTCCTTCATTTCTAATACAGGTTTTGATGGGATTTGATCCTTCAACTTAGATTTTGCTGAGGGCTCAAGTTAAATAGCTTTCATGGGAGGTCAATTACTTGGTAAGTGAACTGTGACAACTACTTAGTACTCTTCTAAAGTTGAGTGATATTAGAAACCTCCACGAATGAAAATACTCTAGTTAAACCTATCGTACCAGTGAAATTCATTACCTCTGCCTTGTCCTAGCCACTGCATCATGTCTTAAATCAAGTCTCACCCAACGATTAAATAGGTGGTCATTAATGGCGTTGGTGACCTCATTTATGACCCTGCTGACCCTTGATCTTGACATTGCCGTCGTATAATCTTGGGCAATACATGATTGGTATGAACCCGTGGCATAAAAACGTAGGGCTGCCAGCACCTTGAAGTAAGTAAGTTATAAGTAGCAGTGACTGAGGTTGACTTACACAAAACTATTATCCTTCATTAAACGACCACGGAATCAAGTGATTTTTCCCAATTTGCAGTAATTCGGGAAAAAATCTGGTGACTGATGAAAAACCATCTCATCACAAGAGCAGTGTTGTAAAAACATACTTACCCGAACAACTTAAGAGGAAATACGACTTACCAATCCCTTCAATAACAAATACACTTCATAATGATTAAAAACTCTACAATAAAACAGATTCAAGAACAAAAATACATATACAGCTGGTATATCAAAATCCTACACATTGAATTACTATCGCAGCATTGACAAAATGTAAGATTAATATGTTTAAAAGCCAACTTTATATGACTTAGGGTTAACTGTGACGATAAACATAAATAACAGGAACTCTTCCAAGTGACTTTCAGCGACCAAACATTTCTAAATGTATTTTAAGTACGTCCTCTGATTTCGTTCAACACCCACACAGGTTAACCACAGTAAACACAGCACACAGACATTCGAGATTCGTTCCGTGCTTGTCCACGCGTTCGGCGGTACATTCGAACATGGTAATTTATATAGTCTTAGAAAATGTGCATAATTTTGCTGCATGTACATCACACGCGCAGCCGTAAATGTAATGCAAAAATCTCCAAGTGAATAATTAGCTGAAATTATGGCAATGGCATGGCTTTTAAAATTTAGGAAACTTAAAGGAAATTTTTTAACTCTAGATAAAGGGACTTAATTACGTAAAAAAATTACACATAGGCACATTACCCCGGAGCAATTTCAGCAAAAAAATGTTACTCACCTTAGTTTCTACCGTAAGCGATGAGGATCTTCCTCCCTCCGGAATGACATCTGCGAGAGATTCAATCAAATCTCTCGTCAATGGCTTCGAGAGACGAAAAAGGCTCTTGAATTCGCCGTCGCTCATATTGAAGGCATCTTCTCTTTCCCTGAAGTATCTCCTTCTTCTCACAACTCCACCTTCTTCCTCCTCTAATTCTCTCATTAACCACAAATTAATCATACCTTCCGCCATATTGTTTAAGATTCCGATACGGAATTATAATCTCACCCAACTACGACCACTCGGTTTTCATTCCGGCACGGAATCAGTAAATTTCAAACAATATCTCATCTCGAACGTTTCAAGCACACCAAATCTCATTCCGTATCGAAATATTCCGGGCGAGTCCTTGGTTACGTATCGGAATGAATCCCGAACGATTCAAGCACAACCCCCCAGGACTCAAGTGTCCTCATTGTTGAAGGAATTACTGTGTTTTGTTAAACATGCGTTATAAAGTTTCTGCCCATAAGTCGTATGCACTTAAAACAAGTTTCAGTGGACAGTACTAAGAGTTCATTTAATTCACTCACCAACAAGCTGTTCTACCCTACCTTACCGAACATATACGTTAGAAACAAATAATTTGAATAGCCATTTCTATTTCAACAACATTTTAATTAGGTACCTTGGCACTCATCATTAAAAGTGAAGTGGAAAATTGGAGAAATAAAAAATTGATCAATCATGGTTACAGTGCTTTATTTATAGTTTCCTAA
Organism: Ceriagrion tenellum; assembly: GCA_963169105.1. Classification (NCBI taxonomy): domain Eukaryota; kingdom Metazoa; phylum Arthropoda; class Insecta; order Odonata; family Coenagrionidae; genus Ceriagrion; species Ceriagrion tenellum. The sequence goes on from OY720637.1 coordinate 45,756,500, forward strand.
ATGTTCATGATTGGTGCTGAAGCAAGTGCTGCTTCCATGAGACAAAAAATTGAAAAAAAAAAGATTGGATCATTACTAGCACAAGGAAATGAATCCACAGAATGGAGCATTGAAAATGCCAACTAATATTCAAATATCATCATGAGATGAAGAGATTGTAGGAAATACCTAGCAAAAAAGTATTGCATGACACTGCGGCTAAATGTTTGTTATAAGTAGAAGCCATGCCATCCACAGTGATGATGTTATGCCAAGTAATGTGATTAATTTGCATGTTAATATTTCACTGTACTTTGAAATTATACATCAAAACTCTGACAAATAATAGCAGAAAATTTAATTCACAGCAGAAAATTATGGCAGCACCAGCCACTAACAAAGGCTGAAATTTTTATAACACTTGGTAATTTAACATCAATTATACACACGTGAGAGCTTATAATTAAAATTGGCTGGCAATGCTTGTGGCCACTAAACAAGTCCATTTGTGCCATTTACATTTGGTAACAACTTATTACACTTCACAAGTCATGAACTTCCAAGTGTCAATAGGTCCCACCTTCATCAAACATTACCACTGAAATGGTAGTAGTGGAGGGCAGCAATTCAATTATTGTTATGTTCAATATCCTATCCTGAAATGAAAATACAATTTTATCATTATTTCAATAAAACCAATGTCTGAAAAACAACTGCATAAACTGTACTCACTAAATTAAGGAGCAATAAATATCCAGAGAAGGCAACACTTGTATCGTGAGGACCAGTTATCTACCAAAAAAATGTTAACCCTTTAACTATCCCTTTAACATATCCAGCTCTCTAAAATCTCCAACCTTGTCAGGCATCAAAATACTGAATAGCTTCCTGATTTCTCATTAGTATAAGTGCAAAACATCTCTTCAACAACATTATCAATTAATGTGAAAGTTAAAACATAGCTGTACAAATGTTATGCACTGGGCAAGTATCCAACTACTCTGCTAGGGTGTCTCATATGATATTTGGTAGAGTTAAGTACTGATTCATTTTCACATACGCTTCCATAAATTCATCTCATGACCTCACCCACACCATTTCTTCATTATTATCCCCAATTAAAAAAGAACAAATAATAACATGTAACACAATATGCTTGTCTCCAGTAGAGGTCTCATATTCTCTATGGGTTTACACCCAGTGCACACTTTAGGACACCCCTTATTCTTTCAAGATTCAAGGCACTTGGTATTTATTTGTTAAAAATGATTGATTAGGCTAAAAATCATATGATAGTCTTAACGTTACACTACCCACAATAGCTATTAGCCAGGGATCAAAGGCCAGTAGGTCCAAGAATAATGGTTTCTTTTGATAGTTAGACGTGACACCATAATGGTCCCTTCCATTTACGAAGGTCATTTTAGCATCCCTAAGGTAGGTACAAAAATTTCAAGCTCTTAGGTATATTTACACACCTTCACAGAGATACTGGCAAATGCTTGGCTGTGCGTGGCATGTATTTTAGAAGTTGAGTGGGTTAGGCCCTGAAGCCTGTTCACCTGCCTCATCACCAGACTCTGAGCACTGAAGAGCACTGTGACTGGATGTTACAGGTGTTCATATTTGTAGGCAATTCATTTACAATGAGCTACATCCTCAAAATAATTAACTTATAATCAGCTGAAGAAGAGTTTAAATTGAGGGTTGGGGTGGGAACAAAGGAAATTTCCCACCTTGCAACGTCACTTTCTATTGAAGCTCAATGAGTAACTGAGACTAAATGAATAACATCACAGTTGAAAATACATCTGGGTCTTCCACACCACTTAGGACAGCAGTTTATCCTTGACCTCTCAGATTTTGACAAAAATTTGAATAAATGTTTGTATTCTCAAATATGAATACCATTTAGAGTGTCTTGCAAAACTCTTACTAACAGTTGAATGATAGCAGTTTTTCAAAATGGCACTTTTCACTGGCATGAGATACTTGGTATTACATAGAATCAATGTTCAAGTCACTTCATAGCTCTTCTTAAATCTGCGAGTTAAAAAATTACACATTTGGCAAAAACATATTAATTAAAAAGAAAAGTACATTCCAATGTAGCTGAAAACTGTTTCTTCTGAAATTCACAAAACTTGCAAAAATTTAGGAGTTCCTCAAATAGAGCATAGTGAAAAGCTGTGCATAACACCTAGGAAAGAAGTTTTATCATAAAGAGAATTAATGATAAAAAACCTCATCAATGAAATTTGTAGCAAGCAAACTCTCTACGAATCCATATGGCTTTCTTCAGCGGATTTAACCGTTCCATGTTTTGTTTTAAATATATCAAAAGCAAATAAGTTGATTGCTGGGAAATTAGGTTCGGGGAAGTTGATGTGCATGTTTATGAAATAATCTTTGCACTTTTCCACATCATTTTATTTACTACAACTTAAACATGATCATAAAACTGCTAAATATTCACGTGCAACATCTGCCCTATGAAGCAGATTTTGAGCACAATACATATTTTACATTAGTGTTCCACATTTTTGGGTTCTCCATCCAAATTTGTTGACTTCGGCAGACAACGGTTTCCATAGCCATCCTCCAACTGTATTCAGGTCAAAGGTGGAAAGAAGCTGATTTGGCCACCTTATAAGTGCTGGTTGTCCTGGCACCTGACTTGGTGCTGTGCTGCGATTGGTCAGAGCGGATGACCCTTCTCCTTGAGCCACTGAGGGGATAGCCATCGTCTCTGTTGAAATTTTCTAGCAATTTCCAAATCTCTTTTGCTTCCTTGATTTGTCTTGGATAATAGTGGCTCTCCTTGGCTAGTAATTTTGCATCTTTGAAATTAATTCTGTGTCTCGGCTCTCACCAGGCATGTTCAGCAACGGCAAACAGACTGAACTACTTATTTTTTGTTGCCCTTGCATGCTCTTTTAGTCTCGTGCCCATGAACCTGTATGTTTCGCCAATACATGATCATCTGCAGGGGCATGGCATTTGGTACACCTTCACATAACTCCTGTAAATGCGGTTCTTGGGACCAGGCAAAAATGTTGTTTATTTCTGTCACACAATTGAACCATGAGACCACATCGTGTTTTTTTCAGGATCCTTGCAATCTTCTCCTGTTCCCCCGACAAACGGGATAGTCACACATGCCCTTGGTTGTCGGCCAAAGTCAACGAATGAGGATGGAGACCCCAAAATGCAGAACCCTAATGGACAACACCATGGAAACCTTCACGAGAATATTTTACATGCTTGTGATTAGGGCTGAAACTAGATTTGATAGGAAATTTAGAAATTGTGCCTAATTCAAAGTCATCCTGTCAACAACTGTTAAAATGAGATTGTACCCACCCACCTGTCACCTCTCCTCAATGCTCACCTTCTTCTACCTCTCCCTTCCCCACCTTATTATTCCTTGAATAATTACCACTCAGCAACTTCCCCATTCCTATCTTCCCCCTCCACTTCCCCACGAACTATAAAACCTGACCAAACCTTCACCTGATATCTGTATATACTACTTGAGAATGATGTGAAATTTAAACTGATCGTATCTAGTAAAAAAGTGAGGAAAAGTAGAAAGTTTTTTCATCAATATGGACATCAAAAGACAGCCTTCAAATATTGAATAACTCCTTCAATTGTCATTGAATGGGTGATGTGGGAAAATTACAAAAATTAGTTTCTCCTCAAAATGAAAGAATTCTCGGTCAAAATTTATATATCATTTACACGATAAGACAGGGTACAAGAGGTAAAAAAAATATGCTCACAAAAACTGGAAAAACTCAAAAAGTTCACGCAATTCAATGACTATTATTAATTTATTTAAACAGTTAATAATTTTATTGATGTCCTTTTGCCTAATTTAGCTTCTTAAAAACTTTTGGATTAAAAACAAGCCATTAAGTGACTTTTTACATTGATTCTATCCTGGGATATGTGATAATGATAATCTTATGACAGTAAAAAGATAGTTTTGAAAAACAGCTTTAATTTATTTGTTTTTATGATTTCCACAAAACACTCAAAATGATATTCATCACTAGAAAGGCAATTTTTCCTTCAATATTTGTCTAAATCTGAGAGGTCAAGGGCAGGGGCGATCCCAGGAATTTATTTCGGGCGGGAGACTACCTCAGTGATCGGAGTGTTCAATGTTGTATTGATAACTACATCTAGTTGTTAAAATTGTTCTGCAAAACCCTTACTTTTCTGGGGAAGATGTATCCCCTCCCCTGGGATTGACCCTGGTCAAGGATCAACTCCTGTCTGAAGTGGTGTGGATGACCCATAATTTTACGCACTATATATATTCTTTCCAAAGAACCAGATTAAAGCAAAAAAAATTACACTGGCTACCTTAGATTTTTAAATTGAGGTTTCCATTAAGCCTGAATCACACGATCATTTTTTCCGTCCCTTCTAAGGGATAGCTCCAATGATAGCTTTTCAGGGACCGTGACAATGATAGCTCGAGCTATCATTTTCTGAATCACACTGTCATTTTGGCAGTCCCTTTTTCCATCATTTTTTCTGTCCCTTTTCGCATCATTTCTATGTTAACTACTCTCATTCCATTGAAAGCCGAACGTGGCGTTAGAGTTGCTCTTTGCGGCCGAGCACTCTGATTGGCTAAATGGTGGAGTCAGCGATGCCTCCAGGGACGGAAAAAGGGACGTGCCCAGGGATGGAAAAAGCTATAGGGATCCCTATCGCTGGAGCCACCCCTGACTTTGTTCGAGTCACACGATCATTTTCAAGCGATCATTTGAGCTATCATTGGAGCTACCTCTTAAAAGGACGGAGAAAATGATCGTGTGATTCAGGCATTAGCTTGTTTAAAGGGAAATTAAATTTACTAACTTGAAAATCAAGGGATTGTTCTCCTTTATAACAAGTTTCTATTTTTTGGAGATCATGATATCTCCCTTATTCTGCCTAAAAAGCCATTTTTATCAGCTGGTGAAGATCGAAGCATGAATGTCCAGGGGTTTTGACTGTGCAGAACTATGAAATATTATAACCAACAAATTTTGATGCCTTCCTTTATGAATTGTGATCAACGGAGGAGACGACTGGCTGGCATACTCAATCTTTTGAACTCAGAGAAAAAGAGTATGTAAATTGGACAAAGATGCATTAAGTAGCTAATAGAATACATAGTAGTAGCCAATGAGGCTATGGCAGCTTCCTCTTATCTTCTTTTAATTCTCTCATCAACTGTTGCACTGACTGTTTCTATGAGGCATTTTGAAAGCAAAGCATGTAATTTTCCTATGGAATTTGTTCATGACATTAATTAAACCTTTCTGTCCTCAACTGTAAATGCATGAGGCACACCTGGAATGTGGCCAAGCAAGTGTGAAAAAACGTTTCCCTTTCATTTTATTAAAACTTCTTTCAAATTTTCCATCTCGTTAATCTCGCACTGAACATGTTTCGTGTGAGTTAACCACAGGGTAAGGGTAAAGTTTTGGAGATTTTCAGGTACCTGACTAAACCATCTGGATTTGCATTTACTTCAGCCACCTCATACATATGGCACTGACGTGCTTTCATCAGTAAGAAGTGTATCACAGTGAATCTTTCAAGATTAAGTTCGGACCCCAACTCCTGACACCAAAAAATTGGCATAGTTGAGACCCTAAGAAAGAGGCTCAGTCTACTTTTCTGGCAGCCTAATGACAGATGACTGACACTGTCTCAGAGAACAATCTAAATTTGCAAGTAAACACTCAAGTCAGTACTGTTGATATAAAGAAGGTATAAGTAATGGTAAGGAAATGGTATAAGGAAAGTAACATCATTCCTAACAGGATGCCAGGTGTCACAAAAGCCACATTGTAAGTAATTCCATCCAAGCTCAGCTTCCCTTGGATTCAGACAGCATTTTTTCAACTAACTACACATTTTTGTAGATAATCTACAGGACTATAATATGAATGCTGATTTCTTGAGAGGTGTATTGCTTAATGCTTTACCCAAATCCAAGAATATTGAACAAACTTTCTTCTTCATTTCACCTCAATTATGGATATCACAGAGAAAGAATCTAAGATTAGTTTCACATGGTCTAAATACTCTTCTAGAATTTATGCTGACTTTTGTAGATGAAATATCAACAACCAGAATACTCATGAAATAACTTAAAATTAAGAGCTCAAGAATCCTGAATGGCAAGTATGGCTGAAAAGTAAGGTTGTAAGTTGAACTTTTGCGTACATTTAGCAAAAATAGCGGAGCAACCAAAAAACCCATAACTAAAAAAATCTATCTAGATTTCCATCATTTGTGACATCACTGAGCATGATCTCATCCACAAGCTTGTTTACTTAATTATCATGATTCGGTTCGACTAGAAAACCTATGCAAAAGGAAAATAATGTCATTGAACTTTACAGCAGTTAGCTTCACTTCATTGAAAAGTTGAGGGTTAGTATTCATTATTCAATAAATTACTCAGTAAGTTTCAACTGTTTAAATGTAAGTTAGCTGTCAATAGAAAATTACTAATTATTATACTCAATTATGGATGGTAACTTAGCAAATAATTTCATTAGATTTTTAGGTACCTCCCGAAAGGAAAGTGAGCTCAACTCTTAAAATATTCCTAATTTGGATCAATAGGAAAAAGATGGGTCTAAAGGAGAAAGAGATGGCTGATTGGAGGAGTGAATTTAAACTTGAAAATAATATAATATACCAATTGCAATAATTCACAGACATCCTAAGTCCATATTTACAATACTTCATGCACCAAAACAGCTCTCCTGTTGACATTCTTGCCTGAAAGAACAGAATCATACACTGCAAAGTGATGCCAAACTAGAAGTCACTTTCCTTTTTTAGCACAGCATCAAATACATCCTTCAAAAATTATTTATTGCCTACTTTTGAAGTTTAAGGTTTAAATATTACCCCTCATCATCATCAGCATTTCACTTTTTAGATAATAAATTCTGAGCGCAAAGATAAAAACTCAATAGCTCACAACCCAAAAGACAAAATAGTGAAGGCATGGCTTACCCTGTAATCAGTCAATGTGAAGCATATTTTGATGGCCATAAAGCACTCCTATTTAAAACATAAACCTCTTCACATAAATTACAGTCAAATTGTTTTCATTAATGATGATAGGGACTGATAACCACAGGTGGATGGAACAGTGTGCAAACTGGGCATGTGCCTAGTCCTCTGACTTCTTAAGGACCCCATAAAACTTTACACTTTTTTATAACGATACCAAGTTGGGTTAGTAGGTGTAATTTTAATTATGCACTTGTAAAAAATCAGCAGTGAAAAATGATAGAAACTTATACGTTTATTTTCATTAGTTCACCATTATGTTTTATAATATCCACATCATTGTTGGTTAGGGCCTGTGCAGATGTGCTATTGCTAGTTGGGGCAATAGAATCGTACATGTATCTTTGTCCTCAGGAAAAATATAGCTCACAAGCATTTTTATTTTCCTTCCCTCTTTTTTTAACGGGGGCCAATATATTCTTTTACACCTGGGGCCTCAACTAACCTTAATCCACTTCTGCTGATAACTGTGTTCAAGACGTACATTTGGTGATTGCACTTAATCCCACCTAAATCAATTTTTTTCACTCATGCCACACAATACTACCCATTCTTGACTTTTTAAATGGCATCACAGAATACTTTCATCCTAAATACTCATGAGAAACGTTTACCACTCTAGCACATTTATCTTGGCAATGAAGACAAAAAAAGCTTTCTATAGTAACAAGTAAACAATAAATTTGATAGTTACCAAAAAATCCACTGATGGCACCCTCTCAGAAGAACAGACCCCTCATTCGACGGCCCATTCCTTGACGATCATACAAAATATTGAATTTGTTCACAAACTGATTAATATCATTGCAGCCTTTGGTTATAGTACCCAGGTATGTCATGAGGCCAACATCATTGCATTGCTGAAAAATGAAACAAGTATATACTTATGATTTCTCAAAGGTTTCATGGGTCATTCACTAAAAGTACCAAAGATTTTCAATTTGGTTACTTCCAGCATACTTAATGACATCAAGCATGACTTCGCAGAACAAATTAACATTAGTGTCCAAATTGAAAAGAATATTTGTACTTTTCCATAACTATGACCCGTTTAACAGCTCTAAAGCATAATCAGGTACAACTGTTTAAAAAAAATTGTACCTGACGATGCAGTAAAGGCACGAAACGCATCATCCAAATTAAATAATTGTAGAAATGCCCCTTAAGCATTACATATATGTAACAGTTGAAATGGTTATCCATGATTCTTGAGACTTCATATGACAATAAATCATGGTGACATCCATTCCTATAAAAATATGAGATACTGAGGAAAAAACTCACATTTTTTTAGAAATTTGCACATTTCACTTCTAAGCAATACCGATGAAAGTCATTCGATCCAGCTGAAAACTCATTTACAAAAATGTAGTGCATAAGAATGAAAACTTACAGTAAAAAAATCTTCCATCACTAAAGGTCCACCTTTATGAGGAGGAATTGTCTTTTTTAGATTTTAGCAGGTTCCACATGGAGACAGCATACAGGAAATATTATATTTTTTAACCTCCAAGAAAGTCGAAAGACAATACAGCAAAAATCAAATGACCCCTTCTCAGAGAATACTTCTCAACGGCAAAGTAGTTACACTCATTAAGGTTAGCTTAAGGTCTATTTACTCAGAGCATAAGCTCTAGCAGGTTCATGTGTGAGAGCTCTCAAGAACACAAGCTATTTCCTGCTTACAAATTCACATTTTTGTACATGTTGTTGAGGATACAAAATGAATACTAGAAGGAACACACATTCATGTATGAACTGATAGGACCTCATGTGTGTAAAGTTTTTCTATTAAACGTAACCATAGAGTAAAGAATAGTCTATGGAGTGCTCACTGAGATACACGTTATGGAAACAGATTTTAAAATTTTCATAAGCACACTAGATCGCATTGGTATTGCCAAAAGAGGGAGGCCTTGAAGGGAGCATCCAATTCACCTTTCTGCCAAAATGGGCAGATCCATCTATGAAGTCTGCCGTAACATATTCTAAGACCACCCCTTCCCCTGAAGCCGCACTCATGCTCACTCACTTTCATCAGTATCACTTGGTGGTATTCCATCATTAAATAAGAAAGAGGACAACTTTTACTAAAACCACTAATTTTTATTACAAAACTAATTTTGTTTTGTAATAAAAATCAGCGGTTTTAGTAAAAGTTGTCCTCTTTCTTACCCACTCATGCTGCTTCCAACTCTGAAGGACAAAAACAAGCACAAAAAAATGCCTGCCTGGGTATTCTGCCTGTCATCTACAGACACTGGGAATCCATTTAAACATGGAGAGACAATAAACTCGACTGTTTCAGGCAACACTTGGTGAAAATGCTTTCTAAAGAATTCAAAAGAGATATGGTACTTTTATATATGACTTTACTTTTTGATATGGGACTTGAAATAAACTGTGAAAAAGTACCACATCTCATTTGAATTCTTTATTATGGAGAGACAAGTTTACTTAAGGATTTAAGTTTGCAGCCACACCAATTGCTGAGTTCATGACACATCAAGGCAAAGTTCCATTATTAGATCCAACGATGGGACTTCAGTTCGCAAAAATACCAAATGAAGATGCATATCCCAAGCGGAGGTGAAGCAGGAGGAAAGCAGCTCTAGGCAATATGCTCATTGAGGAAACGGCTCACCATATTGGAGAACTAACTTGGCCAGTAAACATTCATTTTTGGGGATTAACGCATTACAGTTAAGTATAAGGTTTGAATATACTTATTATCAAAATCAACTTTTTCTGAAGGACTCAAAAGAGAATTCAAATAAAAATTCCAACATTAAAAAACCATCAGTTGAATTCTAGCAACCTGCAATGTTGATAGCCATGTTAGATACTATTTACCCTCACAACTATTTTCTAGGGATTTAACATGCATATTCACACCCTTTTTCCGAGATAAAAATTTGCAAAAGTTAGGTTCGAATAGTTAAATAGAGGTATGTTCACCTGAGACACACTTAGAAGAAGCTTAGATTGAATTGAAATTACTTCCAAATTAGAATGAGATAATCTCTACTGAAGAATCTTTACTTGTAAAAACCTACCTCATATCTGAAACATGAGTGAGCATATACATTTTTTTAAATGTTCTTTATAAACATTATAGGCAACTGAAGGTCAATTGTGGGTCCACATTCTAACCTAGCTTTTTGGTTTTGACTCTTAGGGAGAATCCCTCTAGCCTTTTTATTTGTTAAGCAGACAGCTGTCCGATTTTGGAATTAAATTACTGGAGAATTCGTAATTTCGATTTCCAGTCTTTTTTTGATTGCTGAAGTTCACATACTTGCATTTCTTTACATTTATATCCATCCAATTTCTCGATACCCAATTCTTTAATTTGTTCACGTCGTCCTGAAGGGCTTCATGATCGATCTGATTTTCAATCTTCCAATAAAAAATGCAGTCATCCGTAAAAAGCAATGTTGGAATTTATTTTTTCCAGGAGATCATTCAGGTATACCAAAAACAATATTGGTCCAAGGATGCTTCTTTCACGAACACCCGACATAACCCTTGTTGTCTCTGAGCATTCGTCTCCTACTTCAACCCTGTGTCCTGCCTTTGGGCAATTCATTGACCCACAAGATCACTCTTCCATCTATTTGCATTGGTAACTGTCTCATCTTAAGCATAAGCCATTTGTGATCAACTCTATCAAAGGCTTTTGACACATCAATTATTACTGCATCTTACTCTATTCCCGCATCTATAGAGTCGCCAATTTCATGACAAAAACCTAACAGCTGAGTTTCAGGTGAGTGGCCTTTTCCTCATTCATATTGACGATAAAACAACCAATTCTCGCACTCCCATAAATCCCAAAGGTAATTTACCACTATCTTTTCTGACAACTTGCAGACAACGGAAGTCAAGCTTACCGGTCTATAATATTCAACAAGATCCTTATCTCCCCGTTTGATTGATATTGCTCGGGCCTTCTTCCAGTCACTAGGTAAGACATTGTTGTTCATGGTAACATTGAGTAAATGGCAAATGTAATTTGAAACGGCCAAACCACCCACTTTCAGTAAATCAATAAAAATACCATTGGGTCCTACTGACTTATTCTTTCGCATTTTTCTAATTTTATCAAAAATTTCTGAGTTTGAGGTTTTAATCGGTCTCGAAATAACTATCCTATATTCCTGTTGTCATATATATATTATGTTGTCCCGAATTCCTTTCAGATTTTGTAAGTGGATTCATGATGATAAACTCGATAGCTTGAAGAAGGTTTAAACGGCAGTTTTCAGGGATGCGCGGAATGGAAAATAATGCAGTCTTGCAATTTCATCAATAACTTAAATACTAATGCACTAAATAATCTGAAACTTTGTCTGATTCTTAAGAAAGATTTTTGCTACAATATTTGAAAAGGAAGTTTCGCTATCTTGATCCGTGTTGTTATTACGAAGCCATAAATGCGATGCATCCGTCCAGTACCCGGAAAAATGTGCTAAAATTCTGGTTTTAAGAACACAATGAAATCAATACAAATGGAAAAAAGTTTTGTATACATCACTAAATGCAGAAATAAACAAGCTTTGATTTGATGTATTTCATTTTAAAATCGATTGAGCCGTCTTTGAGTTATTAGTCATCAAACTCAGGTGATGGAATTTTGCAGCAGATAGTAGGCTTGAGATTATTGATATAAGTTCTTTCATGATAACATGAATAAGCTGGGAAATTTAAATTCAAATATGGCCTCTCCCTATGATGAAATGTAAGCTACAATGGTGAAACAGACCTTTTATAAAGAACACTTAAACATTGTAATCATAGTTTCTGCATCTGCTGAGGTGACCTCGGTGTTTAAATTCTTCCAGGAGTCCTAACACACGTGAATACTCAAAATTATACATCATGAAGTATCATCAAATATAATTACACATTCTCTTCTATGTATCTGTGACATACCATTAACCATAAGCTTCAGATGCCAAAAAAATCAATGTTTGTTTCCCAAATCCAATTCCTAATTATACATGTATACTCCACGTAGTGCCAATTTTTTCACAGAGAAACCAATGGAAAGATGGGGGTTAATTGACAAGATATATAAACACATAAAATATACAATGAAAGGAATGTATGCATCTGCAGTAAGTGTACTTACTGACAGATAGAATATAATACAAATCATGCATACTAGAATCAAAGAGATTTTTGGGACACACCACAGATGAGCATTGTCACTGTTTATGACTGCTCTGCCACCAAGTGGGTTTAAGAAGCTAGGTTGCATCAACAGATACACCCCAATGAAGTGGTGGTGGAGCTAAGGATTTTTATGTTACCAATTTCATCATGACAGAGAGCACTCTGGAGTACTCTTTACCCTATGACATAACTCAAGCTTTACAACTGGCACTTAGGATATGAAAAAATTACATAAAAAATTACATACATTGTAGAAGTCTGCTCGGAAGCGGGGTCCTTGCAGGACAGGCAGGCGATGGCTCAAGGAATAGGCTTCCCTCATAACTTCATGATTGGTGGGCAGTTCTCCTGACTGAACGGCTTGAACATACTGCAAAACCAAACGCACTCGGCTGTGCAGCATCTTTATTGCACTATGTTGGGCTTGCAGATGCTCTGCCACTGAATCAAAATAGAGTAATAAAAATCAGTTAACAAATGAAGATTGGGTGAGAGTTTTAAATACACAATAAAAGGAACATTTTTTTCTTCTGGCATAGTATAAATACTACAACACAGCTCTATTTCTTAGAAATCTCTGAGAAAATTTCTCCAGCAATCCTCTCAACAGCACTGGGACATAACTAGAAGTAGAAAAATCACTTTAAGTTTCATTTGAGGTAAATTACAGTAATTATTTGTTTTATTATTATTAACGGGCAAATAGCCCATTTACAGAGCATAAAGAAAAACTTTACACGAATTAAGAACTACATTTTACATTCATTAAGAATACACTTGTTATTAAAATTATAAAAAATTACCACAATTTTCTGTAAGTAATAGCTATTGGCGGTTTAATTAAGAAGGCCAAAAGCAATAACAATGGGTTAATAACACATAACCCATTGCAATTGCTGCATTAATGTATTAGAAAACAAATACGGCAGCCATCATGCAATTTGGCATTCTTTCATCTAGTATTTGAAATTTACGTTCAAACCGTAAAAACGATAGACCCACAAATATTCCACATATGAGTTGTACGTGTACTTCATATATAATTAAGATTCTATCAAATATTAATAGACTTGGCTAAAAATAATAGGTTTGGAATATATAGTTATGAAAAATATCAGAGACAGAAGTGAATAATACCGAAAATTACGGTACTTTTCAGAATGGTCCATCTCTATAAATGACATATGTTGCTTTAAAAAATTTAGCTAAGGTGGGTCACAACAAGGATACATATTATACAATGAAAAACTAGCATAATACAAATTATGAGGGGATAGGGATGGAGTGGTGGCTGGGATGCTGGCTTCACATTCTGAGGACCCTAGTTGAAAGCCTGATAGTGGCAAAGATAATACCCCAGAACTTTATCAGTTGGGTGAGACATGAAACTGTCATCCCATGGGCACCTTCCGTTAAAAGCAGGCTAAAGCTGATACTGGGTTTCACTCCACCCTCCCTCAGACCTAAGAATTATCTTCCCATCAGCAACTAACACAACTACCCTCAAAGGCAGTAATGACCTCAGTTGTTGGTCAACTTCTTAAGTAACCAACCACCAAACCAAATATGATACACATGCAGCCACTTAGGAAAGCTCACTAATACTCACAATCGAATACAATTCCAAAATTCCACTAACATCAACATCATGCATACTAATTTCCATATTATGTACCGAATTAAAAAGCTAAATTCTTTGTTTTACTTACTATCAAAATTAAGGCATTCAGTAAGCCAAAATGTACTGATAGCATTATATTATGGGTTATTTTATTCTAGAATTTCGTATGGTATAGTGTTGTGGGAACTGCCCTCCCACTTCCATTGTGTATTGAAAATACATAAAAAAGGTAAGAGTGATACGTGACCAAAATTATTATGCCCACTGTCGACCTCACTTTAAAAAATTAAAACTGTTATCTGCTCCATGTATATATGTACATCTATCATTCTGTATTACTAGTGAAAATTAATAGTGCTGATTCTGAATTGAACAATTGTATCCATGTGTATAATACTAGACAACGTAACCACCTACATGTAAAGCCAACCAATTTATCCCTAGCATCAATTGGTCCAAGGTCTTTGAACATAAAATTATATAATAACTTACCAGAATGTATTAAAAAAGAAAAGATACTACACCAATCTTAAAAAAAATGGTCTGTGAATACCTAATTAATAAGTGTTTTTATAGTGTCATAGATTACTTGAGGCCAAATTTACAATGTTGTATATTTTCTAAACTGTGAAATATTTCTTGTGTATGACATATCTTACATGCCTGCCATTATTATTACTGTGCACCGTGTCTCCTGGATAAAATTAATATCTATCTATGAAAAAACCAATCTTGATACTTTTTCAATATAATTAGTCCAAACTGTAAAATAAAACAATATAAAAGGACATTAGCTTGAGCAATTTACCACTGTACTGGAAAACACTTTAACATACCACCACAATTCTCAGTTTATTTTCTCCTTCCAGAAGAATATGGGAAAACATTAGGGTTTTTATCCCTCAAAGAAGAAAATTTACTACATTCAAAGCCCAATTCTATGACAAGACTGGATATTAACCCAGATCTAACCAAGACAAATCCTATCCTGTGAGAATATATTGTCTATTAAGATAGAAGAAGGTAGTTTAAGAGAGAAAGCATTTAGAATTAAAAAAACCTCCTATTCAAACTTCTGATTAGCTGGAAGCTAGTGTATGACGGCAAATGGGATCTCTAACCTTCCTTAGATAACTCAGAGGAAGCTTAAAAAGAATGCCCTGACCAGTGAACACAAACCATGATTCTAGTTTGTGATGAAAATATCTTCTGCAACTAGTTATCACCAGCATAGACAAAAGGGCCAATGTATATATTAGACACAGCCAATGTATATATTATTACAGAAGCAACCTTCACATACTGTGATGTTGAAGGTGCTGAAAGTAATAACAGCATGTGTAAAGCTGAAGTGATACCTTGTGAACCTAATAAATTGCACACAAAAGCTACAATAAAGTTAAATGGAGCTGGAAATTGATACATCCGTTATTCAGCAAAGGTATTAGACTGCTTAGTGCATGAGCTCTGTTTGACTGTAAACATTATAGATTAGAGGGTGGTCTTCTAGTTACCCAGATAACAAATCTCTTACCAAGAGAGCTTTCACCAGCTTCATTGCTAGACATTCGAGCAACATGATCAACACCAATACGTTCAGCTTCTTCTGTGGCCAATGTATAATGAAGTTCGACAAAAAGCATGGTTGCTTCACCCCCAACAAGATCAATCACGGACTCATACAGAGTCACAGGCAGCTGATTTGGAAAAAAAATGTATCATTAATTTTGATTCAACACCAAAAAGGTCAATGCTTAAAGAAGATTGCATGGTGCTTCAGAGTCTAATTCAAGGGTAACTTACATCAGTGTGACGAGCTTGTGGGTTCATTTTGAGGAAAACTGGACTTTCGTTGATTTCACAAATTTGCTTGTGAATTTTTATGTCCATATCATCAGGTGCATCTCCGGTAGTATACCATCCCAAGAAATCAAGATCACTAAATACCTGCTTAACTGAAACCAGAAGGATAAAGGCATTTCATGATAAATTCTAACTATGCCAAATTTTGTCCATTGCATCAATACCCTATAAAATGATTAACATGACATTTCCAACACAACTACTTACATTGTTTTTCTTTAGTAATATAATAGTCTCTGTCTATAATAATATCACCAGCTATTTCATTGTACAAAAGTTCAAATGAGTTCATTATTTCAATTTTTCTTCCTTTCTGTTTCCCAATTAAAGCACCAAATACTGCAAAGTTAAGAAAAAAAGTCTCATCATAATATTATGATTTTCCACAGTCATCAATTTAGCCACAATGGTTACCAAGTACAGAAATCGCAAACATATATAATTGCAGTGAAATTTGGTAAAGCCAGGCAACTCCCTAAGCCCAACATCACAAGGGTAATCATAAGATTAAATGAGAGAAAGTCAAGCTAAACACTAATTGATTCAGGTCTGCATCTGTTGACTCCTTTCATCAATGAAAAAATTATAGTTTTTATGACATTTTTGGCAGGATGAAATTGGCAAAAAAGTATGAGCTAAAATATTAACAGCGAGGACATGAATAGTGAGAATGAAACATTCCTACATGTAGACTAGAAAGAGGGCCGTCAAAACTGAAACGAT
This sequence comes from Ceriagrion tenellum, assembly GCA_963169105.1. Lineage (NCBI taxonomy): Eukaryota > Metazoa > Arthropoda > Insecta > Odonata > Coenagrionidae > Ceriagrion > Ceriagrion tenellum. The sequence continues at coordinate 45,772,965 of OY720637.1, forward strand.
ATGTGTGGCAACTGTAGATAAAAAAGAGGAAGATATAGAGAGAATTTAAAGGAGCCATTGACTAGTGCTAAAATGGAGAAGATAGAGATTAAGTGGCTCTGAAATGAAAGACTGAAGTGAGAACTGAAAGATATAGGGATACGAAGGATAAGAGGTAAAGAGAATGTGACAAATTAGTGAAATATATGAAGAAAATAAACAAAATGGTGTAAATAAAAGCTAATTTAATAAACAAATCAAAGTTTTGACACATGCACAATAAATGCAGTGATTTATATACTCAGTTGGTTACTCATAACAGTTAACTACCAGCAACAATATAGACATCCTAATTACTAACTTTAAATAAATGGCTTTAAAGGAAAGAGTGATGTTGTAATAGCCATGACATCACACTTAGTCACAACACTACTAAGATAAATAGTCCTGCCATGAGTCGCAAGATGATCATCATGATGTATAGATGACTGTAAAATCTTGCACTCTTTTCTCCCACATTAATACATCAACACCTAATTTTTGTAAGCATGTATTGTAAATATAATAATTTCCATGTTGATAAATGCCATGAGCATCCAGAGGATCTAAGACAAGATTAAAATGAGCTGCACAAAGTTCGTCCAGTAGAGTAGCATATGATTATTTTCAATCAATTCTTTAATAAAACTGGATTTTCAACAAAAGATATCCCTAAATAAAAAAATTGTTAGCTGTGATAGTTCACTGAAATTATATTTAAAGCATAGAAAGTGTAGCACTGACATTGTGGCAATATAGACATTTTAATGACACAGAAGTGTCATGCTCTCATGCATTAGTTTTGCACATAAGATTTTCCCACAGAAACAAGTGGATCTATTCTTTGGTTAATTGGGACCTTAGAGTGGATAATGCATGTTTTGCAACCAGACGATTCCTACAATGAGAAAATTTGATGGATTATGAATATGGACGTTTAAGCCTGAACCTATGTTAATTTGTTCTTGGATTATCTTTGATTGAAAAATGGAAAAAAGGTAAAATTTTAACAGAGTACATCAGATAATGGTTTAGTACAAATATTCAGCATAACCTAACAAGATAATCTCAGATATCATTTTGTAGATATCTTGAATTTCAGTATGTATTAGACAGAGGTTGCTTGAAGATGGAGAAATATTTCAGCTGGGATAGAGCTTCTAAGACAGTACTGTCACTAGAACCATTGTAGATATATGTTCCTGAAGTGAGCCAGAGTGAATGAAGTTCAGTAAAAACCAAGGTCAGCTGTCTTAATGTGAAGTCTAAAAGGAGGTAGACAAATAAGATCCAGATATGGAAAGGAAAAATTAAGAAGTGAAAGGAGTACTGAGAGGGGCCACATTACAAAGTGAGCAACAATAGCCCTGGTAATAAGATGATGTGCACTCAAAGGAAAGGGGAAAATGGATTCCACATTATTCCAAAACTAAATTTGTCGATGTCCTTTCTCAAACTAAATAAATCTTAACACTCCCAATAAAAGAAGATTTTAGAGGATATGCTAAAACATGAGCCTCATAGTGTTTGAACATAGTAGCAAAGAAAACAAATGTTTCTCATGAAATGCAGGAAATTTTATACGACCCACAATACCTAGTATTGCACTTCAAGTTATCGTTTCCCTAATTTTATATAAACAAAGAAGGCATTGAGCCCAAGTATGTTAAACTTAACTTGATACAAGTTCTGGCATTACCAGTACCTAAATAATACCAAACTCAAGATACCAAAATAAAAAGATCATTTCCTAGTAAACACTTGGCAATGCAAAGCTCAAAATCTACACAGGAATAGGGATTGTTCTTGAAGAGAAATTTGAAGTTAACGGCACCATGCAAACCTTAGCTATCAATGCCCTAAGAAAGTGATTGGAAAACAATTTCGGGTATAGATTGGTTAGCAGTAATACCTGTTGACTAAGGAAGAGTGCAAATTTCAGCAGCTGTTAAAAGGGCAAAAACAAGTTGGGTTCACAATTTGAACAGATGAAAATGTGACCGTGAATCACAAGTTTTATGATCCTCACAGCAGCATTTCATTAAGGCTGTGAAAGTCTTGTCAACATTGCCAATGCTGATGTAATGCTGCTGCATTGTAAAATTGCAATATTATTTTTAACAAAGACATTTCTTACCATATATTAATGAAGGTTGAGGACTTTTGGAGATGGGATAGTTATTCCTTAGTCACTACAAAGGCAAGTTGTCAACAAAATCCACTAGTGCCAAACAGAAGTTGAGAGGGTTAACATTTCAATAATATGTATATAATATATATGGTAGTCAAAGGGTAAAATAATCTCAATAGTTTCCAGGGTGTTAATCTGAGGGAATTATATTTTCCAGTGTCATATCCTTAGGGCAAAGTCACTCTAGTGATGGCTTTACGAGAGATGCCTGTAAAACAGGGAGGTTGGGTGGACATTCTTGAAACAGGCACTGTTATTCCTAATCATTTGAAAATTTATTAACACAGCCGAACTATTTTTCAAGAGAGTGATTCAAACCACTAAGATTAGTGCAACAATTATTTTTAATGCAGTGTAGTAAGATAACTTTGGAAATATTATTTTCACTGGAGGAGGATATGTGATGTAATAAATTGACTGTGAATATTTCTTCGCCACAAAAGAGTGAACAGAATAATCATAGTTAAAAATAAATCAATTTTTAAATTAGGAATGATGATGAGAATGCTAATATGTAAATAAAATTATTGCTCTGAAAAAATTTACTATTGATCTTATTGGAGATAATGATTTAATTTACCAGCAAATACCAAATGCTTATGCCAAAGGTGTTTTGCATTACTACAAATTTCATATAACCTTCTTGTATTCAAACTTCAATCACACAATGTACCTTTATCCACCTTGGTCGAATTAATTGGGTATACTTAAGTAGCATTGAAATTTATTTAGATTAGGTAAGTACTTAGTGGATTAAATCATAGAACAGTAAAATTTCGAGACATGAATTGGAATGCAAGCAATATTTTCACAGTTATTCAGCCATTTGATGCGCATTACTCATGCGAAAAAAATCTCACGGAAATGTAATTAATAAATAGGTAAGTCAAAAATGTTTAATTACAACATAATAAATAAACTTAACAACAGAATTACAGGTTGATTGAAAATTAATTAGGGCAAAAAATACAAAATGCAGCGAAATGTGAGGGACTCGTTGAGTTCAAGTAAGCAAAATGTACATTAATACTGCAGAAAGAATCTTATGGCAAAGGGGTGTTACTCAAAAGTTTCACTATCACAACAGCAACAAGGGGTATCACAACGTATTATGAAGCAGTTCACAATACAGGCTAATCAATGTGAGTACAACATACAAAAATGAGGAAGCTTTCGAAGACCGAGGAATTTGCACACACGAATAATTACTCTCGGTGACTCTTCCTAATAGCACTGTTATAGAAACTTTCCAAGAAGCATTAATCGATAGTAACTTACATCTTCATCATATATTATCACTATACGTAAACGTGCAAATACTTTGACGAACAAGCACCATACAGTGCATTATTATCAATCTATTAAAGCTCCCAAGCAAGGTAAACCGTGACTTTGAACAATGGCAACTTTACCATATCATACAGTCCCTCCTCTCCGACGCTTGACGAAAAAATTAACCTAAGACAAACCTTGATGAGATGTTCCCTTTTGAGCTCTGATTCTGGTCCAATGCTCAGAAATATTCATGATTACAAGAGGATGAAGTGACACGGATACACTTCCCACTGTTCCAGATGATGCCATAACACTCTTCCCTGGTTCGTCGACTTCCATTGTGATTTGTAATTCTAAAACTTCTAAAAACAAACTTCACCGTTAAATCTCAGCATAAGTTGGGATGATTATATATCCAAGATAACTCTGATGATCTAATATTGACGTTAACAGACCCTTCGGCCCATCACTGCCGGGCAGAAAACAAAACACAGCTTCAAAGCCGTCGCTGTTTGATTATCCCATTTCTTTTGTTCTCTCTTCCCTGATTGGACACACTGTATATTGTATTTTGAATGATCGAAGCCTGGCGGAGCGTTGAGTTTGGTTTGTGTGTGAAGTGGTATTTAAAGAGTATTTACTTGAAACTTTCCTTTGCTTAGTAATTCAAGTGTTGAAACGCAAGTAGTGTGTGTCAACCATGACAGATATTCGTTCTATTAGTCCCAAAGAGTTTGAGGGGATACTACATTCTCGACTTGCAGTATTCAATGGCTGCGATGCCATCATTCGGTTTATGCAAACTCAACTAAGTTAGTCATTTCATTTAAAGAAGTTTCTCCTATGTGGTGAGAGTTATATGTTTAATACACTTGATGATTTTCCCCAATTTATTTCGTATAGGGAATTGCAAAGACATGGCATCGTTGCGTGATGAGATCGAAGAAAAAAAGATAAACAAAGACAACCATAAGGAGAGGAATGATTCACTGCGGCAAATATTGGAAAAAAATCATCTGAAAAAGGAAAGTCTTCTCAAGGAATTAGACGACGCAAATTTTCAGGAGCAGGAAGTTATTAAAGGCAAGTCTTAATACATTCTAAAATTTGCCAAGGAAATAACATGTTTGGGCAAAATTTGCTCGCTGTTGTGGTAATCCTCTGGAACGAATTGTGGTTTACCTTTGGGATAGGACCATTTTAACCTTTGTGGGCATGCTTTACGATTTCCAGTATTTTGAGAGCATCCATTTTATTTCCTTTATCCATGCGGTGCGATAACCTTAGAATGAAGTCACAGGTGTGACACCTCTCCCAGTGATGAATCTCAAAATTTTACCTCTACCTTAAATCCTTACCTCTTAAATGCTAGGTCAGTCTGGCCGATGTACGTCGTTGAGCATCCCGGTGTCTCGCCCCTCCAGCTTGTGCATACCCGACTGTTCGAGCACTTCCTTTTTGTATTTCCTGTAACCAAGGAGCTTGCGAAGACATCACAATATAGTGTGCTACCTTAATTGGGGGGAGGGTTGCAAGTTGGAAAGTCTTTAGGATGTCATCTGTGAAAGGCTGCTTACACCATTTCTTGGAATCTGAAGGCTGGGGGCAAGGGATGTTAGCGCCGAAAAGGTTTATGGTTTCAATTTCGATTGTAGTATGATATGTATCAATTCAAGTTTGTAGCAGCTATTGTTGTAATGGTTGTCACCTGTGTTAAAATTCACCATGTAAAGGGGTACGCTTACCAGTTGATGGACTAATGCGTGGTGGTAGTCTATGTAGGATGGTGTATAGTATTTGTCAAATTCATGTTTTCCTCTTCTTATCGAGGTAGTTCAATCTAAACAAATATAATTTTTACAATACAAACTACTTGTTTTAAATTTTGTATTCTGTTTTGGTGATGCGTATTCAATAAATTCAGGCTTAACCCCAGATAACTCACTTCCTGTCCATACACAAGGAATGTCTCCTAGTGAAGCAGTCAGATAAATTTATGATTTCAGGTCCGGATTGATTGGCATTGGTGGTTTGTGATTAATTTAAAATTTTCCTTGGAATCAGATATCATTTTCTACTAAAAGGCCTCCCAACTTCTGTTTAATAGCTGCTCTTTTTTAAAAGCAATGTCATTCATTTTTTTGCAAATAGTAACTTCCAATCTCAACCCATCAATCCAATGAAGTTTGTGAATCAACTCCACATAAAGTAATAAAAAGTATTGGGATATGGCGTCCATATCAGGCCACACTACTGACTTTTTTCATGTCAGGCCATATCTGATGGTTCATATAGTTCTAGGATTGGGGTTGGTAAAGGGTTTACCATGCGTAGTCGTATTTCTAACCTACATAGTTTACTGATGAAAGAACCAAGTTCACCTTGCATTTCTTACCGTGGATCAAGCAAAATTATTCAGTTTTTGAATTGCACACAATTATCTTCTGTGTTGACATGCATTGAATGTTTTTGTTACAAACTGCTTGGTTAGGTATGGCTGAACCCACCCTCTTCCCACCACCCCACCCCTACCTGAGTGTAATTATATTGAGGGATGTATGTAGAGTCTTTACCTGAAGATGACGTTGCACCTTGAAACCTGGGTCATTCCAAATAAAAATTTGTGGAATCACCGAGTTTTCAGTTATTATTATTATACCATTTTTTTGTCTTAACTTACCAGAAGTGTGCCTCTTTCAGAATCCTGAATTGTGTGTTATGTCATCAAAATGGGAAGGAATGTGCTCATTTTTGTCCATTCTTAGAGTGGCAGCACATCTTTCATCCATGAGTCATTGAGTGCAGTTGAAGTGACAAAGGTTTTTGTAATTGTATGTTGTAGGTCAAGAAGCCAGAGTGGATTACGTCAAAAGCCTTTGGAAATCCTATGTATTAGCACTGGGTTTTTACAAGAGCAGACTGGACTCTCACCTTGAATATCATGAAGATTATTTAGTTTGGACATTTAAAAACATTTCCAGTGATAACAAGAAGAAATACATGGTGAAGTTGGTGAATAAAGATGGTCAATGGTCTTGTAAGTATAGCCTTGGAAAACATTAACTGCAGTTGGTATGAGATGCGTTTCTCCTATGCATGATTAGAGAGGTGGTGGACAATTGTTTTATTATTCTTACAGGCAATTTTCATTTTATTTTCGTCTGCTGAATAATGTTTTATCCTGAAATTGCAACTCAAGTTACTAAAACTTGACGTTTCGAGTGAATTGAAGGCGATGGTGGGCGGATGCAAGAGAGAAATAACAACAACCTTAGCCAGTTTGATTAACTTAAAGCAAGAACATGTATATAAGAAACGAGTATTACAATTGAAAACAAGCCCGTAGGCTAAATACCGTTAACTTGGTCTATAGAAGACGAACACAAGTCACAACTGCAGTACAGCAGGTTCTTTCACGTCCGTGGTCAGTTTCAAAAGAGGCCAGGCATAGCTTTGAGACAGTGTGGCAGGCGATTGAGGGGAGTCAGCTGACCGACGCAGGAGTTGGGGGTAGTAGGGGAAATCCTTGTCCTTGTTGATTGGTGGAGGAAATGGCACTAGCGTTGAGTCGATCAGAAAAGAGTGTGCCACTGTCCCTTTCAGTATAAAAGTGAGTTGATTTTCCCATCGCAGACAGCGAACGTGAGACAGTGAAACGCGAGACCACAATATGCGATGGATAGTTGCGACGGCGTTTGCAAGTTTTTGGCATTCGCGAGTTTTTTGGTGATGACTGGTTTTTCTGGCAGAGTGGTTTTTGCACTGTTATTTATTGTCAGAATGATAAAACCTTTTATATCACATTTGTAGAAATAGAAGACAATGTTATATCCCATTCTGGACTTCTGGAGAAAATTTAGTTTGCCTTAAAATCAGAAGAAAAGTCCTCAACTTTAATTGGATTGCACAATCTAAATATTTATTGTCACCATTGTAGGTTAGTGCATTGTAAAATTCTCTCAGACTGAAGTTTTATCCCCAATATCTCAACTCACAAAAATTTGTATCACTGGTTACAATTTACCAAAATTGTATTGTTTAAAGAATAGATGTCCTCGCTGTATTAAGTGCAACAATGTTAGCACATAGAATTCAGAGCAACGTTATAAATGCATTTTAGTGTTCTCCCAAGTACAATGATGTTCAGTAATGAGCACACCCTTATGGTTACAATTACCCCATTTGGATAGTAAAAAGAATTAACTGTGTCTTGCTTACCTTGCCTCTGCACTTCTATTTCAACTAAAAAACAATGGGTGTACGTTGGCAGCTTAATCACAGAGGAGGTGCAGCCAGGCTGTAAATGTTCTGAATGATGTCTAGTTGGCATTTTGAGTGGTGAGTGATGATCTTGTCGTGCATGCCGGCAGTGGTAGGTGCCTCTTGAAGCAATGAGGAGCATCCATCGGCAGCTCTGTTGTGAGGCACCGAAACACAATTCGCAGTTTGTTATAATTTGACACTGATCGCCAGCTTCATTGATCCCATGCTGTTCACTATGATGTGATGTTGGGAATTGGACATTGTGAATTCACTGCATCCATATTCAATGGTGCTCATGTAATCAATAAAAGAGAGAAGAATGGAGTCTCAATGGAAAGCAAGCACTTTCCCTGAAACGCAAGCGTCAAGGTAAGGATCCAAATGTCGAGGACGCTTTAAATCAGTGGTTTTCCATAATGAGTGAACGAGGGGTTTGCATCAGTGGTCGCAATTTAAAAAAGAAGCCAGAGGAACTAGCTTTTTAACTTGGTCGTGATGATTTTAAGCCAACAGATGGCTGTCTCGATGGAAGACCATAAACAAAATAAAATTCAAGAGAGCTCAAGGAGAATAAAATAGTGCTGATGTTGTGAGTGCAGAGGAGTGGAAATGGAACTGACTGCCCACGTTATTCCAGAATTTTGGTGCATTTCCATTTCTACGTTTGTTTATGCATACTTAATGGGATACTTCCCTCAACACGTTCACTGCGGCGTGGCCCACAGGTGGGTCACGCTAATCCAACCGGTGACGCGGCCATAAGATTCAATGAATTATCTTAACTTGCGAGGAGTAGTGTGAGAGTAGGAATCGAGAACTTCTCGAGTGACTTCATCCAGAGGTTAGTCACTTGTCAAATAATTAACTTATGTGTGCCACTTAGTGTGACCCACTGGTGGGCCACGCCGCCCCTCCTGAAAATTTTTTCAGCGTGAGTGGCGTGGCCCACCAGTGGGTCACGTACAAAGTTACATATTTGTGTAATATATACAAAATATAATGTTCATTTTTTGTTTCTTTCTGTTTCTTTATTTTTTCATGTTTTTACGATTTATACGTAGAAGAATGATCAATAATAATAATCCTTTATTACGGGCAGGTGCCCAATTTCCAGAGCATGAGTAGTACATGTAACTTTTAATAAGTGTGATTCTAATAATGAATAATATGTTAATACACAACAGAAAGGAAAAAATATTTACACAATATAAAATAGATACACAGTATAAAAATAGATATCAAATATATAAAAAAAAACATAAGAAAATTCAGAAACATTCAGAACAAGTAATAATTAACCTTAAAGGAAGTAATTAAAAGAAGAAAAAAATAGATACAATATCAAGTAGATACAGAGTAAACAAATAGACATCCAATATGAAAGTAATAAGAAAAAAGTCAAACACTTTGGTGCACAATATAAAATAAATATCCATGTAAAAATTAATAATTAAAAAGAGTGTCCTAAGCTTTTTAAACAAGTCATAAGTAGACTTACAGGAAGTAAAATATGTACCAAAAAAATTAACAAACTTATGAAATTCTTTAGCATCATATTTATATATATATAAGCAATGTTCAATTCAGTAAAATAAGTATATATCAGCTTAGTAAAAAATAATGACAAAGTTATCAAATATTTGGCACATAAAATTGAGATAAGAAACTTAAAAAATTAGGTAATTGACTAAAAATCAGCATATTAAAAAATCTTGTGGAACTTTTAAAATTAAATAAACATTTAAAATGTGTTTTGATAAAACATTTGCATTTCATGTGAAATCCTAAATCTGCATTGAAGCAGGAAAGGCACATGGCAGGATTTTCTTCACAGTCTAAGCAAAACTGGTGCACTTTTGAAGTGGCAGATTGCGATACTTTTCTTTCTTTGCCTTCCCTGCGAGAATTAGCGTAGCATAGAAGGAAGCGCTTTCGTCGAAGGTGCATCTTTCCCAGTTACGTCCTTACGTTGCACCAACAATAGAGGAATGTCATCTTCGCTGGATGACATTGCTTCAAGATGCAACAGTAAGGATAGTGACTAATTAGCTCACGGACTGCTTTGATAATAAGTACGCGCCGCACATTTTTCTCCTCAACCTCCTGGCTGTGTGTCTCTTGCTCGCAAACTGAACAATCTCAACTGCACTCGGCTAGCTGTGAGCGAGAGATAGACACTCTCTTCCCTCTCTGGAAGAGAAATTGGGAAAGGGGCATGTACCCATCTTGAGCTAATCCCTCAGTGGGTGGATGAGCCATCATGCCCTTGCCGGGCGTACGTCTTCCAAATTGCAGACACTACTGTTTTCTGAGGTTAACAACTCATACCCCTCTCTAAAGGATTTCCCTTCCCTTCTTTCATAGTCAGAGTGCACCGGGATGGGGGATGGGTCACATGGACGGGAGACACACGGACGTGTATCTACGGACGATCACGATCAAGGGCATGGGCAATAAACAGAGATGGGTGGGAGGCTCCTGGGTTTTCCGACCATCAGCAAATCTCAAGTATATATGTTGTATCGGTGCCCCTCCCTTTCCCATCCCGCCCAAGGGTCTAGCCGAAAGCGTGCCCCAACGTGGCCATCGGAAGGGTGGGCTGGGAGTCACTTCCCTCCCCCTTCCTCTAATCTCAGGCAAGAGCTTAATGTTGCCGCTCATACCACCATCCTTCGGCAGCGGTCAGAAGCTCGAAGAGACTGTGACCCACTGGTGGGCCATGCCGCCCATGCAGGATGAGTGTGGCCCACCAGTCACATCTAAGCCATCCCTCCCACGCCGCCCTGTGGGAGGGATGGATTAGATCAGCCCCGCAGTGAACATGTTAATTGGGGCAGAGCGCACCAGTCCCGATGTGTCCCAATCAACCGGAATCTACTGTATAACTAATATGTAGTCTGTACCTCAGTGTTTTTCCTGAAACTCTTCTCTCAAAGTGGGACTTCACGTATCTAATAAGACTATGCTGGTATATATAGTGTTTATGAATACCTGTACTTAATGAAACTGTTTCTCATACATGATTTATTTTAATTCATCTCCAAGGTAATATTTTTATACCCCTGTTGAAAAGAGTTTTTGCTTTAAAATTGTACAATTAACTACCAAGGCTTATTTTAGCATAAAATTGAAATGGTAAATACTTTTCATTTTAGTTGAGGAAATATTACCTTTTTTATGTAACTTATCATGGTAGGATGGTTAATTTACTGTATTTAATTGATTTCAGGCACTGATATGGTACCTAAACTGAAAACAAGAGATGCATTAATGGAAACATTAAAGGAGACCAATGATATTCAGGGTTTTTTGTCTAATGTCAGGAGCAGGTTCAAGAAAATAGCCTCTGTTAAAAACTGAAAATTATATATATATTTACTCGACCTTTGTCATTCTTGTATCATGTTTCTTCTTTTTAAATGACTAACTAGATGTAAAAATGGCATTTATATTTAAAAGAAATGTTTAAAATTGTTATCTATACTTTTATATGGAAGTGAATACATATTGTTTATGAAAATTTCTCATTAAAAATGCTTCAGGAAATAATGAAGTTAAAAAAAATAACCATGTAATAATTAATAGACAACTCATTTGGTGATTTGATGTAATTTTATACATAGGCAAATCTCTGTTTGGGACCACGTTTGTCTTGTTCCTCTAGTTCTTAATTGTGCATGTTTCTGTGTCCGAAGAGTGAACTGGTTGAAGAATTGACTGCTTTATTTTGGAGTAAGACAGCTTTTTCTAATTATTTCAATACTGTACTAATGTTATGTATATATTTGTGCTCAAATAAACTTTTTTCTACTACATAGTGCATATATTGTTAAGCTTGGTACCATTTGATGAACAAACCCATAGTGATTATAATGAGCATTTTCCTGTAGGTAAATTATAACGATGAAAAAGAGGTATGCTGTATGATAAAGGCCCTTGGAGTTTATAGATTGTCACTTGACTTGAATTCTACTGAAAAAGGACATATGTATCAAACCCTTTAAATGCATAATAAGGTCTACGAGGTCATAAGGAGAGGACTGAGGCTTCAAACTGGTGCTTTCTTTGTTACCTTGCTACAGAAAAACTATAATACTTACTATTCTGAAGTTCTGATTCAGGTTTCTGTGGCAAGCAGTTATTCTTTCCATTTTTTCTTTCGGGATTCAGCCACATCATTGTTTTTCCGACAATGCTTCTCCTATCGTGGAGGCATCTTCAGTTCACAGATGCAGCACTTCTTTCTGGCATTCTCTCTCTGGTTTGTGCTAGCACTCTTCCATGTAGTCGCTAGGTGGTAGCTTCCCTGTTCATGTTGTTTGGGCATTTTGTGGATTCAATAGCTTCCCTGATTCATTTAGGGAAGAATCGATTTTCTCTGCTCAAGACTTCTGTTTCTTCAAAGTAGATCGAGTGGCCAGGAGTGGCAGTAGATCCAGACCATGCATGCTTGGCTACAGCTGAGAGGTGGAACTGCTTATTTTGTCGCCTTTTGGTGTTCCTTCACTCTGCAAGTGATTGCCCTCCCAGTCTGGCCCATGTAGGATTTCCCACAAGTGCAGTTTATCTGTTGGCTCAATACATTGCTAGAGAACTTGTCTTTTACCTACCAGGCAGACGTTCGTACAGAAATTAACACATTTCATCCGCAATCTAAAAGGTATCCTTATAAAAAAAGGAGACTTGATAGTAAGCTTTGATGTGGTCTTTATATTCACCAAGGTACCAATTGAAGACTCCGTCCTCCTAATTAAAGAAACGACAAAGAGAGGATTTCCCAGACCTAGCGGAGTTTTGCCTCAAGAATTCGTGTTTCATCTGGGATGGACAGTACTATAATCAGAACAAAGGTATGGGGTCTCCCCTGTCGTCGCCAACATATTCATGGAGGATTTTGAGCAGAAGGCCATGCAGAGGCCCTAGAGAAGAATGGCAACTCCAATATGATGGTCCTGAAAAGGGCCGCCAGGTTAGAGAATAGGAGGAAAACTGAAACCGTCTCATCAACCAACCAAGGGGAGAGACCCTCAGCCTACACCATCCCTTACATCACAGGGACATCGGAAATGATTGGCAGAATTTTGAAAAAACGCAAAGTAGTAACCAGATTCTCCACCACCAAGTAAATCTGTGAAATTAGGCCCAATCCAAAACAGCGGAAGTCCAATGCCCAAGCCACAGGGCTCCTGTGGTTCCAACAGGTCAGGCATAAATTTCACATTTTCTCCCTCGTGAAAATGGCCACATATTTTTAGCTAATATTATTACCTGTGGCTCCGCTTACACAGTTCAAATTGTTCGCTATATTAAAAATGCAAAATTTTATGAGCATACAACAGTGAAAAACCCCAATTACATCAAAACAAAGTAAGCACTCCTGGGATATTATTTCTATGGCATCTTTCTATTTAAAAAACTAGGCCATGGTCACTTAAAGAAGTGGACATTAAAATGCAAATGGAAAAGCTGCAATAACAAATGGCCATGGCCAATGATGATCACTGCAGTCAGGGTAGTATGAATATGTATTGTGGTACATGGTAGTACGAATATGTCCTAGCTGTAGACATGTTAACCTTGTCCATTCGGGCCAATGCTCCTAAATGGCAATTTTCACCAGCACTGTGCACAATTTCTTATGTCTACTAGGAATACTTGTTAATTGCAGGCAATAGTGTGTTAACTAATCATGAGGATTGATCTTCTTGATGTATCAGTGATTTAACCTAATGTATTCAATAGAATAAGTTGAGCAGGCTCAAAATGATGCAGTTTTCATGATAATAATTTGTCATTAGTGTTTATGATATCATAAGAATGAGCTACTGTTTATCAGATTTTTTTATTAATCCTACCTTTGTTTTGCTACCTGGCAACTACATTCTCATGGAACTTAGTTTGTGTTACCATTGACAACAACCAAGTGATATATTGTTAGTTCAATACTGTGTTTATTATCATATTACTAGTGACAAGAATTGTTCATTCAAAGTCTCTGGTTTCTATATATTTTCACAATTCAGCCAGATGAGGTTTATGAACAAATGGATTACAGAACTTGGATTTTGAGTGTCAGCAGCTTAACTCACTTCTTCCCACTAATAAATGGTAAAGATATTCACATGTTCAGAATCATGGAGCACATTTCAGTATCTTAAGAATCTTATCTTTCCAGCAACTTACTTTCAGTTACTGATGAATGACACTAATCTTAAAAGCTATGATGCTCAAGACTTGTTAAATAAGCTGAAGACTGAGCTGGATTTGCATGATGTCCACACTGTCTCTGTAAAGCCCCACTCGATTATATTGCCACCTGATAGAGTAATGCAAATTCAGTCACAGAGTAATGTGTTTATTTCAAATTTGTATGTACCTAATGTTAGAAATAATATCTTTGCAAAAAGGTTTTGGAGTTATGCCTGAAAGACACTCCACTTCTGAAAAATTTATCTGTAGAAGGAAGTAAGTGTAAAAGTGATGTAATGGACTTCAAGTGCAGATTTGGAGAGTTGGTAATGCTTTTTTGACTTCTTACATATTCATATCCAAGAAGTATTAACTTCAAATCAGTGTAAAATGCAACTGAACATCAAATTAATTTATGATTTTTCCACTGTGAATTTAACACTATTGAGTGATCATTAGCAAGTGACTGTTGAAGTAACTGCATGGCTAGTTCCATGGCTCTTTGAAAATGTCCAAAGTAAACACCTTAGTGTTTAAATCAAGAGTGGTGCCAATTATTACGGCCATTGGAGATTTATTCTTTATTTGTATTTTGTGTTTAAAGTTGGGCTTTGCCCCGTGGACTTTGGTGCTTAGTGCTCGCATACAGGTACCTCTGGCATCATATGCACAGTACCTGTGAGGACAACTAGCTCCTTAAAACCCCCAAGAGATTCACAGAGGAAGTGGATGGGTTCTGTTTGGGAAGTCTGGGTTCAATTCCCAGTACAGGCAAAAGATTTTTCCACTGTGTTTTTCACACGCTTGTGTGATCACTAGCAGGTGACTCCGTTGAAGTAAATGTGTGGCTAGTTCAGCGGTTCTTTGAAAATGATCAAATTTATTATTAAACACACAAGTCTGGAAGATAGTTAGCTTGTACTAGTACATATACTGGGTTGAAAAAAGTCATAGTAGTCACCAAATAATAGAATGAAGCTCTCACATGGCATCAAGGGCATGACTGTGTTATGTTATTGTAGGTATGTGTAGGTTATCTATGAGCAGCAAGGTTAGTTATGGAACTAGCAATGTGGTTCTGGCTTATAAGTAGAGGTTGGCTACTGGGAAATAAATGAAAGTTAAAAACTGACAGGTGTCTCCGGGAAATCAAGCCTCAATTAATTATATTCTAAAGACATTATCACCTATAAGACTATTTTCATGTCTATCTCTCACAAGGGAAGCATTTAAAGGAGATAATACTCATCACTTTCATTGACTCGGCTTCAGTTCTTGGGATTCTTCTCAAGTAATTTCAGTTAGGACAAAATTTGTATATTTCAAGGGGAGATTCTGATCACCTGATAATTAGGTTTAGAGATAACATCATTGGTTCTGATGATGAGACTGATCGGCACCAAGGCTGTTAGTTATTTTTCCTCCCAGTATGAAATTGATAGATGGTATTACTGAATGGATCATATGTGATTTTGCAATGAATTGTCATTACAAAAGAAACCATGAGTTCCATTTATTATCTGCAAAACAGAGCATGTTTATTTCTTTTCTGTTAATCTTAAAATTATGTTCAGTCAACATTTCTTGTACTTCTTGTATTGCCTTCTCCAAGTGTATGTTGAACAGCTGGTGAGAAGTCGCATCCTTGTTTAACTCCTTTGTTAATTTCGCTTCCGTTTTTCTTTTCTTTCATTCGTATTGTGATGACTTGTTTCTTGTGTAGTTGGAAGGTTATTCTTTTTGACCTAATCTGATATGGTGCATAAAAACTCATTTCTATCTTTCTTTAAAGAAATTATCCTTTTGGATCAAGGGTAAATCAGTGATGACTAGAGGTGGTATGATGTAAATTATTATATTTTGACACTTACTGGCAAGAAAGGATTCAGTTCAGAATAGCGCACTTATCTTTATGCTGAGTTTATAAAATGAATCCAGGATAATTTTATGATCCCCACATCGAAAGTATTCCTTTGATAAAAAAATTAAACATCATGTATGAATTCTTCTGTGCTTCATGAACAACAGTAACAGAATGAAATTTAAAAAACTTCACAGGCAGTGGATGAAAAGAATAATCTTCAAATGGCCAAAATAAATGATGCAATCAGTAAATCTGAAAATCATAATATACCAATGAAAACTTTTCAATCAAGGATTAAAGACTGTAGTGATTGGTGGGCCTTACTTATACAAGTGAACTCAGAAGCAGATCCACATCAAGAAATTGGTCATTGTCTTCAGCACACATTCAGTGTTGTGAGTACTAATTTTGACTGGTTATGTACAGTTTTTCAATCTGACTTAATTTAAACATTCTTTGAAGATGACAGAGATCTATTTTCCTGAAAAATTTATTGCAGGCTTGTCATAAAGTTCTTCTTGAAAAAGTCACAAAGGCCCTTGCTTGAAAATATATTTTTGAGCTAAGAGCGAATATAGCATTAACTGACACAAGAAATACATACCGAAAATACTTTTGATGAGAATCACAAATTTAATTATTACTATTAGGCAACACTCTGCAATGATAATTTCTGTAAATAGAAATAAACACATTTTGAAAACCCAAATACAGGTTGATTTCTCATTATTACTAAATAAGTACTTATTGTCTATTTATTGTGTATCCAGAGTTTGAAGCAAAATATCTTATAAATCAGAAAAGGTTTACCTGCCACCACTTTCAAACTTAATTTGGATACATATCGAGTATGGACTGAGCCTAGGCAAGGATATGATCGGAAAGTATGGCAGTAGCAAAAGAGCCAGGCACACTTCTGCATGGCAAAGGGGAAGGTAAAGTGGAGGGATGGAAGTGAACGGGTAGGGGGAGTTAGGGGAGGACACAGCTGAGAACAAGACGGTGTAACCCAAATGTCACCCCCTCTTCCTTTCTTTATTTTTATTTTTTTAACTTCCCATGTGGCGTGATGCAAATGTTAACCAACTTACCTCCTCCTTAAAGGAACGCATTAATATACGACAAACAAATACAAAAATAACACATTTTACCTTATAATTAACTCAAAGCAAAACACATGCATTGTCGAGAGACTCGTTTTAAAACACCAAAGCAATTAATCATTAATCAGAATAGTATTGGGCCCAATTGGCAATACAATTGTAAAAGTATTTGAGTTTAGCATGTAAATTTTTACCCTTTGACTATTAAAATGATCAGTTAATCACCAAAGACTTTCCTTTAACAGACGAAATGTACTCAGTACAGGATTTTATAGGATTGAAATGTTAGAGACTTTTCTTATAGATTAGGACAACTACTCGGACATAAGAGCTCTTTTCTAATTCATGATTTCACTTATCATTATCTGGGTCTCTGGCATCTGCATGCGTGAAGAAGATTCACTCCTGTCGTCAGTCAGCTAGAATCTCTTGTCATCCTCACATATAATTCTGCTGTAACAAAATTACTGCCGCTATTTCCGTGGCCTTTTTACATTGCTTTCTACAACTGTATGTCACTGCACGCTGCTTTACTCTGCTTCTGGTTTCCCTCACCCTCTTTACGTCCGTTCCCTTCGACTGACTCTCTCGTTCTTCCTGCCCGTTTCTTTTTTCTGGCTTCCCCAGTTTTTGCATTGTTGAATGTTGATTTTCTTTAAGCGATCTTAGTTTTTTTGTCAATATTTACTTTTCTTACACTTTCTGTGGTTTTGTATTGTTGGGCTATGATTTACATTTTTAATTTACTATTTTCTCAAAATTTACGGATTTTCCAGGCCTCAGGATAGTTGTTCGGTTACAAGGGGAACGAAACTTCTTTGCCAAAAAAATAAAATTTTACCTCTTAACTACTGCGTGCGTGAAATGAATCATCAGTATGGAATACCTTAATGAATGCTAGAATCCTTTCAAATATCTTTGCGACTGAGAGGCAGACCCAAGTTTGTTGGGGGTGAGGGAAGAGGGCACGTGACTTTGCAAAAACAACCAGAATGCATTAGGTGGAGCCAGAATTAGATTAGGCAGAAACTTTACAAAGGTGGATGAGGAAATGGTATATTTAAAAAAATTCCTCGTAATAAAAAAAAGCATTGGAAGTCAAATATAATGTGTCTTATTCTAAGGTTTTGTGGAACGGTCCATGAATACAAAAAAAATCACTCGTCTTTTCAACTATTTGTGGAATTTATTTGGTGGAGACATTATTTGTAGTTTTTCTTATTAGTTATTATTTAATTATTTGATTGGATTGAATTTTGGGGAGGCGACCGACAGCTAAGATCATTTGCACCATAGGGGATATAGGTAAGGGAAGAAGGGTGGATAGAAACCCGGCATCAGCATTAGCCTGCTCTTAATGAGAGGCCCTAAGAGGACCATGGTTTAATGTCTCATCTGACAGACGGGAGTACTAAACTTGAAGTACCCTCGACAAGGCACTCAAGAAGGGATCGGGACTCCTCTGAACAACATCCTCCTCTGCAGGAATTTGAACCCTGGCCGCTCGTATGGTTAGCCAGTCCTCTAGCCACCACACCAACTGGATCCCCCAAAAACTTTTCGTTCAATCACAGCAATAGTCAGAAATCAACTAAATTACTTAATGCTTGGACTCGTTTTAATTGGCTTGATTCACAGGAAATAAGTTAAACATTTGACTCTAAGAGTAATTTAACAAATAAAAGCTATGATTTTTGTTTTCAAAAGTCCAGTTCAGAGTCACTGGCTGAGCAATCACACAAAATCCTTTCTGCGACCCTTAAGACTGGTAAAAATAAGGAGTCTTAAAGGGGGAAAGAAGGAGATGAGAAAGGGCTCATCCCTTCAACCGCAGCACCAGCCAACCCTCCTTCCCTTCCAAATGGGACTCGTGATGGCTAGTGGAATGTTACAAAGAGGCAGTCTTTCACTTCCATTCACATTCAGTCTAAAGAAAAAACATGGCAACGTCCACCTCTCTCTCTCCCAACCCCACCTCCTGCCCAATGCAGCTCGAACTGTTCCGAGCAATCATGAAGGGCCAGTCATTAAGATATTTGACAAGGATTACAGCGATTGTCAACAAATAACTACCGGTATTCATTAAAATCAAATCCTTTCACATGTGCGAAAGGAACTTGCAGTAAATAAATACTGACGGTTATCTCAGGCGAGATAGAGTGGATGGCTTTTATTATGCAGATAGAAAATTGTACTTATCCACTTCACTGACACAATGCATATTGGCTCTTTGGCATCAAAAGGTGACTGGCAAGTAATGCTCAGCACTGTAAACAATTCCATGAAATTAGGCATAATTGCTTTTGCTATATAAAATGCCAGAAAAAAAATTCAGCTGGTATAAGTTATTAATTTAGTCTAACCAGACTCATTCACTTGAATCATCGTCATCATTCAAGTTTATTATGACATTGTCATGAGCACTATCAGTGACTACCTCCCTTCAATGTAGTCCTTTTTGTTATTCCTTACTTTCTCACACACCCTTAGGCCAGTAAACAGTTTTATGCAGAAAGAGAAGATGAAAGTAAGGAGGTGAAGAGCTCTGAAAAGAACTGTAGCGAAAATTGCAAGGATATCCAAAACACCAAAACGCACAATGCAGAGGAACAAGGCACATACACACACAAGGTTAATAGGCAAGTGGTTTCGCTTCATCAATGCTATTCTTAACCTGTGCACTTCCCTATCACATACAAGGCATGGAAGTATGAATACAATGTAATAAACTGGACGTCAGGTAGCTGTGGCTCATGGAATTTATCAAGGCGCTAAGGTTGGCAGCAACTAGAAAAGGCTCGTTCACTGACGCTCCACAGTTTACAACCTTCCTCCCCCACCAGGCAGGGGTTTAAAAGTTCTGAGGTCTATGTCCCAAAATTGTCCACCACACAGCGACAGGAGCTTTTGCAACTGCTATACTTTCCATTTCTTTGGAAGAGTTCTACACTTCTTACACGAAAGTGAATAAGAATAGTATTCAGAAAAGCACTAAGTTTAGAATTCACATCTTGAAGGGCACTCAGGCATACTTCAGCTCCAATTATTTCTAGTTACATCAGCCTGGCAGATGTCAGTTTTTCTGACAATTATATACATAAATAGGTCAGGATATGCTGATATTACAGAGTATGGTCATAAACGATAAATATGAAAAAAATAGTAAAAGTGCAAGAAATCACAAGGAAATAAGGTAAAAAAATGTTTTAAAATCAATAATTCAAAGTGAATTATACAACAAAAATGACAAATGGAAATTATGGAAGTAAGCGCAGATTTTATTTAAGTAGATGTAATTTCAGTTTAACTGCTTAAGTTAGATTTAAGTAGTGTTCTCAATGGATTATCAAGAGCACATCAAAGGCACCACTGCATGTCAAAGGAAAGCAAATTTCTCATATTGCGGACACTTCAACACCAGCTATCGCCAGGATCTTCACCATATATCCCCACCCTTCACCTATTATTTGGGATAAGCTTTCCTCTTCCAGGAGAGGATTGCCTTGATATCTGTAGAGAAACTTTGCAAATTCCGGGGAAATGCTTCGCCTTGTGATAGCTGGGAACTTCATTATCATTATTAAGCCATAAGAGTGAAATCACCAGGATATTTTATAATATTTCACATTTATTTAGGAAAAAAATGCACTTCAGAGAGACTGAAATATGTCTGAAAGAGAACATTTTAGAACATAGTATAAAAGAAAGCTTAGTAGATTTTTGACTTAAACAATGGATTAATTATTGATTTTAATACAGCTCCAGGATTCAATCCAAAACAATAATGTTTTTTAATAAGAAATCTACAATGCCTTAAGCTAAAATGATTTTAACGAAGATAAAGTAAAAAATCATAAAAAAGAAACAGTTGTTCATAACTTGGTAACACTCAATTAGCATATAGCATTACCTTTTACAATAATAAAAAATAGTATACCTAATCAGCAACTATTAGTTTCAAACTACTGAGGATTAGTTTGAAGATTTTGGTTAGACTTCATAAGTTCTCACGGTTGCGTAAAACAAGAACAATCTAGCACAAACAGTTAAGCATATAAAACCAAGCTTCATTAAATAACAAAAGTTGGAACAGCCAGCATTGACAAATAACACTTCAGAGATATACAGAATGTGCCAAAATAATGATTTAGACCATATTGGCAAGTTCTTCAATAATTTCCATCACTCGGCACAATTCCTCTGATAATTGAGAGCAAATCTGATAAATTCAGAATTTTTCCTTGATTTCTACCAATCGTTCATTAACTCTGAATGTAACTGTTAAATTGAAACAACACATGCATAAGAAAAACCTTTCTTGGTCTAAGATGCACGTAACTGTATACACAAGACTCATGCATGTACACTCCAAAGACTAAATGGAAATATAAAGTGCAGGAGGGCTATAAATAGTGGTACATGATGAGACGGAGACTTAATAGACATTAAAAATGTTGACTATGCAAGAATTATTGAGTGGGATGAATCCGTTATACTGTAAATTCCTCCATCAATTGATAAGTGAGGAAAATGTGCATTAGCTGGGTCATTTTGTACTTTTAAAATATGGTCAATTTATATATTTAACGAGGCCTACTGTGCCTTTCATGTCCAACTATCCGTTATACTGTAAATTCTTCCATCAATTGATAAGTGAGGAAAATGTGCACTAGCTGGGTTATTTTGTACTTTTAAAATATGGGCAATTTATATATTTAACGAGGCCTACTGTGCCTTTCATGTCAAACTATTCATGCACCAATGACTTCAGTAGTTCCACTTACTCTCCCACACCTCTTTTATAAAAATAGCCTCATGTAATTCCTCAACTTGTTGTAAATCAATGGTCTCCACACCATCAGATAACATCATAAAAATTACATCTGAGAGACTATATTCATTGATTATCTTTCCCCAATCATTACAATACCATTAAGCTGTATTTCGCAAACAGCCATCAAGCCCAAAACATTTACATGCAAACTCAGTGTTTGGTGACCTGATTCCACAGTCCATAATTACTTGAATAGAAGGGGCAGTAGTCTGGATCATATGGCCGCCCCTGAAAAGAAATTCAGTTGGTTATAATTCACAGTGATGGGAAAAGTACAGAAAAAATGTAATAGGGCTCAATTACAATTACACTGTCAAATTTGTAATTAACTACAATTACAAATTACTCTTTGAAAAAGTAATTAGTAGGATTACAATTATAATTACAATTACTTTTTATTTTGCTCCTGTAAATGATGCAATTGCAATCAATATTTTCTCAAACAGGGAGTAATAACATGCAAACCAACATTTTAATTACTCTTCAATGCCTTCGCATTAAAGAAGAATAAAAATGTTGGATTTAGGCAGTTTAGGCATAAATATTTACACCTGTGGATGAGGATGTATTCTAAAATCAACATCATGCAAATAAATAGAAAACACAACATAATGAATATATTTAAGGTAAAAACATCAATTTTTAAATATTTGAATTTACTTTACAAAACAATTGCATTTTAAAATTTTCATCTGTTAGTTCGCCCCTCTTTGGTGCCAAAATGTCTTTGCTCACACTAAAAAGCCGCTCCACAGGAGCACTGGATGACAGGGAAGCGTTTGCTTTGATAAATGCTCTTTTTAGAATTGGAAGTTGGTGAAGTAACTCTAGTTCTGCTGAAGTACAAAGCAAGTACTATTTTACGTCATCAAAAACTGGGGAAACTTCCCCCCTTTTGACAACATTTAAAAAAATAGCTTCATCATCATTTGTGTCACACGAGTCATTTTTTTCGAGAGAAGCCTCTTCATTTGACCCAAGTTGACAAACAACCATGCTAATGCACCCCTCTGGCTAGCTTAGGTTCGAAGAGTTCTCGGAAAACCTCAAGTCCTCCATCCCGAGTTGCGTCCTTCCCTCTTTGTTCTCAACATCTGGAAATGATTGACTGGAGCCCTTTTCTTCATGCGGTTGCATGTGCCACAGCACCGGGGCAGTAAAGGAATGCAAGTGACCGAGGGACATTAGGGTGTGGTGGCTACAGAAAAATACATTGGAGAAAGCATAGGATTTTTACATTATATTACCCTTTGAGTGCCACCAATTTTTTGGTGGGTACTCCCAGACATGTCATGGGTATGGGCCTTTATTCATAAAATTATTGTTTATTATGGAAAATTAATTATTATTTTTTTACTATTTGTACATGATTATTTCTGTATTTGAAAAAGAATACTTTTTTGCTAATGAATACGAAAAAACTTTTTTTTTGTAATGACTCATTGTTTAAACAGGTCTCCTCATAGACAACGATATATCGTCGTTGGCACTTCTGGCACATTCTGCAAACGACGATATATCGTCGCGTGGCACTCAAAGGGTTAAGTACTCGACACTGTATCAAGAGATCCATGTTAGAATCCAGGTTAAGGTGACTGGTTTTCCTCAGTGGAATTTTCGCACAGGCCCTCCGAACGTAATGCTGTGCCCAGTTCCAGTACCCTAAAATTTTGTCAAAGCGCTCATTTCTAAAAGTTCAAAGGCGATTGGTAAAAACCTCATGGACTCTGCAGCTTAGCGCATGATTTGGACTGCCTCTGTGACATTTATGTATCCAGCAGGATTTCATATTTTGATCTTTTATATCCTTAAAATCTACATTGATAAGGGCACTTCTGTTGCGTGTAAACACTCCGCGAAATATCTAACAGTGTTCATTGTCCTGTTGGTCGCCGTCCCCATTTTACTCAAAGTAATAATAAAATTCATGAAAGTTGGCAATTTTCCACAATATAAACTTTAAACTGGTTCCAATGTACTACATCATCATCACCAGATGATGATGTAGTACATCGAAACCGGTCATATTAAAATTTATATTGTGGAAAATTGCCACCTTTCATGAATTATATCATTCCACCAGATTACGCCTGAAACGTCCCTTTTCATTTAGTAATAATACAACTTCAATAGTCAGTGACGTTTTTATTATTAATGACCAAAGATGATAATTATTATATCTCATGCTATAACGCTCCCATCGGAATCTAGAATGAAGTCCCATTGCTATGTCTTTCCGTCATGGTAAACATCATCCCTCTCCTACTTGACACTACTTGGAAAATTATGTGATCACGATAGTGGCGAGGATTAATATCCTAAAATTGTTAATATAACCGCTAGAATTTCCTTAGAAATTTTTAAACGATTAAGTAAAGACAAATAATTCATTTCATGTATTAAATCTCTCAAGTTTGCAACAAATGATTGTTTAAAAAAACACTGCGAATATGCCGTACCACATGCTGTGAGAGGGACCCTTAATGAATCAGAGGGTCAAGACTACTGGCCGAGGGAAGGGATGGGCCTCCCGCTGACATGGGACGGAAGGGTGGGAACGCCACTCTGGAGAGGATATTCCCTTTGAAATGGCTCTGTACAAAGTTGAACTGATAGGCTCAAATAAAGCTCAGGATACCCATGGTGGTACTAATATATGGTTGTATTAGGACAGTACCATGAGGATACCCAGGATACATCCATGAAAATTTCACCGGCACGAAAGGTTTAAACTTAATCAGAGAAATTTACCACATTCACCTTATATTTTCTAATAAATACATTGGAATGGATCTTGCATTAGGAAAAGAACATTCAGAAATCACACAAATGAGCAAACATACAGTGATAAAGCAAAAGAGACAGTTAAATACGTGCACATTTCAGATGGTTACATTACAAATATCTATTGAACGTTCATTAGACATTCAAAAACAAACTGTAACCACATCTGAACATTCTGAACCTTTTCTGAATGTTCAGACACACTTTTCCCATGCGTTGCAGGAGCATGTGTCGAACGTGGAGTTTCCGTAACGCATGGCAGAAATTTACCTTTGCATATTCTAAATACATATATGTCCACTATGGTTATTTCCTGGTTACTCCACCAGAATTAATTTTACATAACTATTTCGAATAAACTTATTCGCTATTATTAACAATATTTCCTGTATACTTTCCAATAAATACATTGGAATGGATCTTGATAGAATAAAAAATATACAGAACTATCGAAAATGGGCAAACGCACAGTGACAAAGCTATAGAGACAGGAAAAGACAGGAGATAGAAATGGTTCCATTACAAATATCTATTGAAAATTAATTAGACATTCAAAAACTAACCATACCCACATCTGAACATTCTGAATATTCAGACAATATTATATGCTGTGAGGGTATCGTCTGACCCTTCTCAGGTTCTCGGAAGAGCCAAAACTCAACTTAGCAAGCCGAGGATGCAGAAATTTATATTCCATAACCCACGCCATGTAGCTACACTGTAGCATTTACATTTTTACCCGTATTCACGTATCATCTGGCCCATCTCAGCTCCCAAGAGAAGAGAAATTCAGCTCCAGCGTGAACAATGTAGTTAGAACTGCCTCTTGATGCGCTCAGCATGCGAGGAATTTAAATTTTCACTTTCGATTACTCAAATGTAACGATTACTCAAATGTAACAATTACTCGCACAAGGTTTAAAGTAGATTACCAGTAAAAATTACTTTAAAAAAATGTATCGATTACAAGTAAAAATTACCAAAAATGTAATAGTTACGAGTAATTCGATTACTTATACTTCATTACATCACATCACTGATAATTCATAATCTAAAAATTTATTCCTCCATTGATTTTACAGAACTAGAATACAGGACATGAAAGAAATACATCACACGTACAAAAATATGTATACATGTTGTGGTGCACCAGGTTAGTTTGAACCTTTCATACAGTCACTTGCAGAAATGCCAAACTTAATTCTCAATCAGACTGGTGTAAGAAATAATACATTAGTACTAACTAAACATACAACAATTTTACTTCCCCTTTCTTAGAGTAAAATAATAGTGTTCAGTAATGTTAATTATTCATTACATACTCAGTATCATTAGTCATTTATTTCTATATGAAAGTTCCTTTTGGGCTGATATCTTGTCTTAAGTCAGCATCAATGAAGGAGTCATGGGATGAGCCAAGGACAAGCAGGGGGGCTGCCTCTAGACGAGACATCAGCATGGGTAAACTCAACGATACGAGATCCCCTTTGTTCTTTCTGTATTGTCAGGTTTTCTGAGAATTTCTACGTGAACTTCAGCAACCTGACAGGGTGCTACTTCACAATTCCTATTGTGAAAAGCCATGGCTGAGTCTCCCATCCTACTTGGCGTGAGCATGAATGAGCGTGATGAGGTGGTGACATCAAGGAATCACCCAAGCCCACTCAGCAAGTCTGCTTATTTTCTTGCTATGTGCTTTGACTCAGGTTAGATGCTTTGGGTTTGGATTAGGCAGGCTTTGGCCAACTTCGGAAAAGAGAAAGTTCGCTCAAGGTCACCCACGTGATCCAACAGCCTACTTACTGACCATTAAACAAGTTCAGTCCGTTGAGTTTAGGAAGCTGTATCTTCAAGCGGGGTCAATCAATTTTAACGAAATGGAATGCATTTGATAGAAAGATAATTTCTATGTTTATTTATACATGTAGAAATTTTTTTCCGATCCTTATCTGTACTTTAACGGCATTTTATTTGAAAAAAGACCGTTTTCGGTGCTCAAAATCCAATGGCCCAAATTAATGTTATCGCCATTCTCTTAATATTAAGGACAGCGATTGGAGATTCTGGT
This sequence comes from Ceriagrion tenellum, assembly GCA_963169105.1. Classification (NCBI taxonomy): domain Eukaryota; kingdom Metazoa; phylum Arthropoda; class Insecta; order Odonata; family Coenagrionidae; genus Ceriagrion; species Ceriagrion tenellum. The sequence continues at coordinate 45,799,554 of OY720637.1, forward strand.
ATAAGTTAGCTAAATGTGTTTTTAACATATTAAACGAAATAAATTGTTTACATGTTTATTTTTAATGGAGCGGTTCAAAAAAGTTGTAAAGCTTGGCTGATTCGGAAACTTGCGATGTGATAGAGGTTTCAGTTATACATACTGTTATAACCGCGATGGCATAATAAATATAAACATTAAAATTATTATAACAGACTGGGATTACCAATTATGATTTGTATTTTTTTTCTTTTTTGCCCACCAAATCAGCCATGTTGGGTGGTAGGAGAGAACGTAGAGATACTTGAAGATACGGCTTCCTAAACTCAATGGACTCAGCTTTTTTCACCCTTCAAGCGCAGAGGAGATTTTAAGGAATCCCATCTCGTAGGTCAGAGGAGATTTAAATGGAATCGCCAGTTTTCGCATCTGGCTGGTAAAAAAATTCATAACTTCAAAACTATTCATTGAATTAATTTCAAATTTTTTATGTGTACAAATAATATCTTGTCTATAATATTTTGTGGATAACTTGTACTACTTCTTCATCGAAGAAAAGTTCAAAAATATCAGTTACCAATGAAGCTTTCCCTTGCGGTCCAGAGCCACCAATGAACTTTTCTCTTTCTCCTTCGTAATTTTTCATGTCCTCCCAGAAAAAGCTTTCCTCTGGTTCCTCCTCTGAATAGTCACTATGTTCCTTTAACAAATCCAATTTGGAACGATCTTCAATCACCTCGTCACTATCACTTTCAGAGCTCCGACTCTCTTCCGAATCGTAGTCCAGTAGGAGTTCCTCTTTGATTTCTTCTTCAGGTACCGAAAGCTTTTTTCTGCTTGTCTGCTTGCTGAAAGCTTCGATGCCATTATGTAAAATAAGAGATATTTTCAAGATTCAATAAGTTGATACGGTCACAGAAAAGAAAAACTTCCGCAGGAGATACCACACTCAAGAAAGGTTTCATTCAGACTAAACCATTTGGCGTTCCGAAAAGAATACTTCCCCTAAGCCGTGAACTCCGACTTGTCCATGGTCAGCCTTCTCGGCCACGCAAGCAACTTCATAATGAAAGACATATTGTACACAAACCAAACGAGATGCAGACCTAAAGACCCTCCTCATTGTTTACGACGGTGAGAGGTGAATGGCAGAGGAAGGCCTGAGATAAGAAGGGCCGGCATCCAGAGGGGATGGCGGCTGGCCCCTCTTCCTACGACACATAAGGAGGGTCAAGAGGAGATATGGAAGAGATAAACATACCGTTGAAAGACATCCTAAGCTAGTGTGGTCCCCTAAAAGCTCTGGCACCGCAACATCGACACTCTGTGAGAAGGAAGTCGCATAAAATCATTTTTTCGGAATAAGTGTTGAGCAACAAGCGTTCAGAGAGTGTGAAAGAAATTTTCGAAAATTCCATATAATTAAAACATTTTCAATAAAATATGATAAATTAATATTTTATAACAGTTTTTATTGTGGTACCTTATTGTGCGCGGAAATAAAAAGTTTTTGTACCTATCTGTTTGGCAATGTATCTCTCTTATTTTATCGCTTGTCAGACCAAGAGATGTAGAAAGGCATATTGATAATATTCTCTGTGTTACTCTGAAACACACCAGTTCTGAATTTCTCAAGCAAACTAAGCCTAACAAGTAGCCTTCGAGTCTCTAGTGGCTGCCTCCTTAATCCCTCAAAAAGTTGTGAGACACTATATGTTCACTCGTAGCAGTTTTTAACGAAACACGCTGCTTTTCTTCGCATTCTATTAATTTTTATTGGTCAAATCTTTAAGACCAGGGTCCTAAATGGTCGCAGTGCATTCGAGGTGTGGCCTAACCAGAGCAAAGTAGCATCTCTCTTTTACTTTTTCATCCGAGGACCTTCCTATTATACGCTTAACAGAACTTAGTTCCTACAATGCTGGGCTGAATACATTTTGTATGTGTGTTCCCCACAATATATCAGAAGTTTAGGAAATGCCAAGATATTTTACTCTATCTGAAGATTTCATGTTTACTCCACCCTTTTCTTGAGGCACATCTGATGTTCCTTGGCTCTGGTTCTGAAGTTGCGCCCAGTTTGACCAATGTAAATGCACATTGGCGGTTCTAGCAGTAACTCTAGAAACTGGAAGGCTCAGATAAAATGTTTTAACTGCAGGGCTAGAAGACACTCGAGATTGAAGGCCCTAATAGGAAGGAAGTACACATTGCAAACATGGAAGACAGCAGTGAAGCAATTTCGTTCACTACAGTATGCTTTTAGTAGTTCAGTCAGGGTAGCTGACCAGTGTGGATTCCTGTGCTTCAGATAATCTGGTTGTTCATGAAAAAGGGATAACGAATATAACTATTTTAGAGCAGCCACTTGTCTCAATTTCAAAGAAAGGACAAGAACTCTCGAGCAGCTTAATATCACAAAGATAAAAAATTTGACATTATGAAGTCAGTAGGACAGAAAAAGTGAGACCTCATAATTTGATGATTTCATTTAGTCTTCAAATTATCAGAAAGTAATAAACTCAGTAAAATCAGATGTCAGAATTTGGAGTTACTACTTTAGGACCAATTTCACAAATATTCTATTGGGTACATAACTCATCTGAGTTGTCCCATGGAACAGACAACATTTCTGGAAAAAAGAAATGTAGTCAGCAAAAGCAAACAAGCAACAGAAATTCCAAAAGAAGATGGAATAACAACAAATTCATCACAAAAACCTCCAATACAACTTCAGCTAAACACTAATGCACTCTTGTCACAGACAATGATCATGTCAAATCCTATTGGGCTAGTACAAATTGAGTAGTTCATAAAATTACACAGGACACTATTAGAACTCTATTGGTGGCAGTTAAATAAATGTTATGATATTTGAGAATGTTCGCACATTGCAGACTTCCTCTTCAGGTCGTGCAATGAATAAGATTCACAAGTGTGCGCATGTATGGAACATAACACAATATTTATCCCTGCTTGAGGCTTAAAGTAATAATGGTCTTTAGAAAAGGAAGAAACATCACCTTTGTCGCATTATGGTATCCCCCACAATGGCGGCAAGCAGGAAGGTTGTATCTCTCATCCACAGGCTCTGCTTTCACGCTCAAAGGGTTATAAACTACATTTTCATTGACTTTACGAGGAACTGGAGATTCAACTGTAATAGAAAATGTCCAAACCTCTCAATAATAAAGCAATTTTAGGATAAGGTCTTCAGGATAACACACGTAACTCAAATCTTACATTCTCCCAAAAATACAATGTCGTCATCAGGTTCAGAGGAAACATGTTTCCAGACAGAGATGGCCCACATTGAGCCACATTTGGAGCACTGACTAGGAGGCCAATGTCCAGGTCTATGCAGTTTGTGCTCCATTTCAAATGAGCATGTACCACACGATGTTGTTGCCTGAAAAAAAATTAACCCTTCATATAAGTACTTACAGCAATGGCTTAGGATGGAATAAAGGCAGATTGAGCAGCATATCATTTCACACAGAAATCAATGTAGGTAAATGTCTCATTTTAAAGAAAAATATCTCACCCTTCCAAAGATACCAAAATATTAGCCCCTAACAGCACTACTTTCCGAGATATTTCCCAAAATATACCAGCCATATCCTTTAGATACCCTGGAAGCATTATAACATGGAATGGAAGTTGTACGGAGGAAATAAGAAGTAGAATATCACAGAGAAAGGCAGCCTTCAGTAAAGTCAACCAACAACTTTCAGCCAAAGCAATCAATATAGGCCTAAGGAAAAGAGTTGCTAAATGTTTTATTTACAGTGCTGTGCTTTATGGAGCCTAAACCTGGACAGTCAGGAGGAACGAGGAGAAATATCTAGATGGGTTTGAAATGTGGCTATGGAGAAGAATTTTAGCTTAGTGGAGAGACTACAATATCCCTAGAAAATGATCCCTCACCATTGATTCCAAGAATCTTTAAAATAGAAAAATTTGGATGTCAACTGATTATTGAACATCCAGTTTTTCCAGATTCTCTCCAAGTGGAAGAGCAGGTCCAACCAAACATCAAAAACCTCCCTATTTAGTGGTTTCCAATGTGTTATCCTTACCCTAGGAGATGGTGTAACGTGTTTCCTTGAGTTACCTGCTGCATTTTTCCATCACTGGGCTTTGTTTACATTTGTGGACAGTGGGAGGATTGATGCATGCTTAAATGCGTGCATTGACGTCACACATACCCTCCCCTCCTCCTCTCCCCCACCTCCTCCTGGTCGAAAAAGTTTTCATGGTGAGTAAATGCATCGGGAAAGGGCTCTTCTATGCTTGAATCTCGTGGGGGATACTTCCCTTTCCGACAATTTTCATTTTCCTAGAGCTTGAGCTCTTTCACCTGAATCTTTCAGGTTTGTAGCTGATGGTTGGTTCGGTCAGCTAACGACTGAAGAGCCTTGTGTTAAGTTTCACTGTTGTTTATTGTTCCGATGTTGATACAAGACTGGCTTGTAGGGCCAAGGGCTTCAGTATTTATGCTGAGAGTGATCATTCCAGGATATGCAATAAAATTTCAGCAAAATGCCAGAACAATCTTCTAGAAGTCGAAAAAGTGCAAGAAAAAAGCAATAACAAATTGTAAACTCCAGGACTACAAATCGAAGCCCACTTGACAGGCGAGCGCGCTAGCCCTGAGCCACAGCGCCGGTAGGCCAGGCAAGAAGCCAGTTTTGCTGGTGTGCGTGCGGTGTGGAAACGCACCAGTAGACGGGGTTGCCAGAGGTTTTTAATTTTGGTGGTATTGCAGGGGAAAGTTCTGGTAAGCATGCCACGCCATCCGTGGGTTTAAACCTTGGGTGGTCTCCAATTGCAACGGAGCAGTTCAGCAGGAGAGGTGTTAATTTTTGACAGTCTACCTGCCGTGCCTGGAAGTTTGTAAAGTGATGAGATTATTCTGTACATGTTAACAACAGGAATCAACTATGGTTTTGGGATTGTCATCGATGATCCAAGAAGAGACAAATTTAACTTATCGTGTGTAATTTTCTTTTGTGTATTAAGGATGTAAATTTTGCTTTAATTTTTTAGCCGATATCAACACCAATTAAACTGTGGTTCATATTAAGAACGTGAATCAATATTTAAGTGAGCTGTGTGGTAAAGTAATCTTTGGTGGCGTACTTCTAGTATGCATAGTGTCCAAACAAAATTTTAATAATTGTCCAAAGAACATTACCCACACCCAACTTTACCGGGGGTTAACCCTTATGATTGCAGTTTCGGTCTGAGCTAGAGGATTTCTGGGAGTTGAGCCATGCCAGCCTCTTCCCTCGCTTTTCCTCGAGAGAAAGAGAGGCCGGTCACAATGAGTTTCGGAGAAATATGCACTCTGCATTCCTCTCTATCACTCCAAGAACAAGATCATAAACCTCATCCATTAACACAACCCTGTCCCAAGAAGTCTAACCACATGGTCATATTATTAGACCAGGGGATTCCAAGAAGGCAAAGTTAGCCTGGTTTGCAGGGGGATCAGGGATCCACCCAATGAAAGAAAGTAATACCAGCAGCAGCATGAACATCTTCAATAGCCGTTTCCTCTCCCACAGATAAACATGGTTCAATGTAACTTTCTCCAACATCTTAGGCAAATTGAACACTTGAACACCAACCACTCAATACATTGTCATCCGATGACTTCCCAAAAGCCAAGGAACAAATTTCCTACTGCTCCACAGATTTTTTCCAGCGCTTAGCTAGCAGTGAAGATAAAATGATTAACAAATTGAGGGCAATGTTTTCCACCACATGATTCAGTGATCACTATAATCAGTAGATGATTGTCAAGAGAGGGATTTAATTACCTTACCAGAAAATTCTGAGTGACCAGACGTTTCAGGTATGAAGTTAGATAGTTCGTAACGTCAAAAGTTGTGGAAAAGTGAAAATATCTAATGCATGGAGTAAATAAATGTTTTTAAAAATACTTGGGTGCTACCCTCTTGAGTGAACGGGAGAATCAACTGAAAGATGAGATTGTGGTCAAAAATCTAAATTTCAGGAGAAAAGCTGAATCCACGAAAATGTACATAAGCCTCATCAGAAAAATACTGACATTTCATTTGAGTGTTCTCAGCGGATTGGTAGGTTTTCAGACAGATTTTATCTTACTGGCACACCATTCTGTTTTGGCTCCTATGGATGACCAGACAATATCCCTTTTGAAATCCTTATATTGTCTCAATTTTCTTATTTCATCCAGAATCACAGTCTTCTTCCTTTTCTCCTCATCCCCACTGTTCTCCCCTCTATTACCCTCTTCAACATTCCCTCTCCTTTCAAAACATCATCCATCTCATCAGCCTCCTCCAAACCTCCACAACTAGTATCCTCTACGCTCCAACCACACCCAATATCATATTTGTTTAATGTCTAATAAAAATTATTATTATTTATTATTATTATTAATACCTCCTCGTTTGTCCTTCTCACCACCCAGTTCACCCTCCCCTTCCTTCTCCACACCCACATCTCAAATGTCAAAAGTATACCCACATCCTCATTTTGCAACGACCAAGTCTCGGACTCATACAGTGCCATATCAGAAAAAATTAAACTGATGATTTAGGAGTTAAAGAGTGTAAAGAGTCCTCGAAGTCAAATAAAGAACTAAAACTTGCCGCTGTTGTAGGGGAATGATGAAATGCCAGGAAGCTTATTAAACCCCACACTTCTTTAATGCTCCTCCTTTCCTGGTTAGGAAAAACTTATGATCTCTCAAAAATTGTACATGTCAAACTTGATAATCACATGAGTTGTGTGGATACCTAGGACCGTGTGAGTGTTAATTAAAATGGAGAGGAAATTTAATGAAGTTCTGTCATTTTTGTGATCATGATATCCATAACCAATTTCCACAAGTTATTGCTGGATTCTTTACTTTAACTTTTGCTATCGCATTTCATTTTCAAACAATTAGGAAGTAGTTCCATCGTGTTTTGCCTGATGCCATTGAATCTATTAATAGGATAATTAAGTAAAAATATATATAACTGGCATCCGCAACACATCTACTGTTTTATAAAATTCAAAGCCATGCTGTCCAGGACACAGTCACAAGCTCCTCCCACTTGGTTATCATGTCATTCCAGTGAAGGGAGATTAGAAATCATAATCAAACTAAAATAGCTGATTAATTCTTACTCCCAGTGGAGTGATATGCTAACAAGAAATCTCTCAAATTGACCCTCTACTTGTAGCATTTTTGGAGCATACCCTCCCCCCCATTTATTTCCTCTTTGGACAATTTATCCTCTGCCGACTATTTATCCTCCGGACTTAGCCGAAGGACCAATGGTATGTGGAGAATCTCTCCGATACTTGTTCATATCTGTCTTGGAAGTCAGGGATTGGACATTCTCCATCTCAAGTGGGGCCTTGCTAGCTCTGCAGCTACCAATTTTATAAAATCACACCTTGTCATATCTCTTTTGTCTTTTGCAGACTGCCAAAGCACAATTGAGTTGACCAAGGAAATATCTAACAGTCTGAAAAACACTGCCACTAACCACCTCCTTGTCCTTCGGCTGAATGAGTAGCTATAACACATTTTACTCAATGTATCTTAGCCACCCTTGATCCCGTAATTAAAGGCTATCATTTCTGGTTTCCCTGACTCGATGTCATTGATCTCCCTGTATTGCATTGAGGAAACCAAACAAACAGCCCTATTTCTCTTTGGAATACGGGAAACTAGTCTTGTTAGCAGAGAATCCGTACAGTGAAGAGCCCACTATACACCCTTTAGATGGCCCGAACTCACTAGGTATTTCCCTTTTATTTTTTCTAATTGTGCCAACGTATGACATGTTCTTTCCCTTTCAACTTTTCTACCAGTTAAATAGATGTGAACCAATTATCTGCTGTGATCTTTCTAAGGGACTCCATAATTGGCTCAGTGAGAGGAAAACAGATTGAGTTGGCTTCGAAGGCCTCCCTCAAAAAAACCTATCCCATCAGGGTGTTTTCCTGCACATAAATACGCATTATACAGATAACTGTTTTCAGTGTCAGTCAAGCACATCATTCACACTGTACTTGGTTGGCTTGTGGGGGATATACATTTTGAAACAGCAACGACCCCTGAAGGCAATAAACATTTCATCAATGAAAGTTGAGGTACCCAATGAATAGCAGCGTTGGGAGTTCTTTATTGGACAGCGCAATAAATTGGAAATAGGAGCAACTGGGTCAATTTTATCAGGTCATTCTTTCCGTATGATTATCAAAACAGAGACTCGTTTGAAGAGGAGAGGATTTTCTACTCTCCATGCTTTGGAATTTCCCGAAATTCCCCTCCACACATGCCCGGCGTGTGTCTTTGTATCCGACGACCACCAGGTAGGAGGACGTTGAGCACGAACGGTCACTGACATCACACGGGCATGGGCAATAAACAGGGGCCGGCGTGAGTCGCCTGAGTTTTCCGACCATAAGCAAAACTACGAACTGAAGGGTTTTTGATGTTACTGTGGTATAAAACTAGCGGACAAAGGTAGTATATAAAAATAGTCGAAAAATATATTTCTCAAGAACCTGGACTTAACGATACTAACGATGCGACGTTTTACTCCCAGTTTTTCCCTGGCAATTTTCCATTTATTCCGGCTGTAAAATTTGTTGTTTTCAAGCACGTATCCCAAAGACTAAATCAAAGGTCATTCACAAAGAGAAGGGCACAAATGAATAGCTCAAGCAAGGCATGGACACGTGCTATTTCGGGATTCAAAGTTATTCTCCCAGCATACTTAACCTGCATATTGCTTACAAGGAGTGAAGGCATATTGACACAAAGACACAAGCAATAAACTGGGATTTATATAATTTATCAAAATCTCTAACATTTTTCACATTTATAATTTTAAGAGCGTGAAGTTTCCAAAAAATAGTGGGATTTTTTTATTTTGCGAGCATCAACAGCATCGTCTTTCGTAATCATTCTATCTTACCAAACATATTTTCCAAAACTCTGTAAATAAATTATGCACATTGCCTGACTATCAAATGGTACAAACAAGGAGTAGTTATTCTTATAGTTGTACAATAGCATAAGTTTGTCTTCTTAACCTCTTTTGGAATCATATCCAACAACATAGACTAGTGATTTTCCAATTTAGTGACGTAAGGTCTTACATTTAATTCAAATGCCATTTTACAGAAATACAGGATAAATTTGTAAAATTTTGAGAATGCTACATCCTTAATACACAAAAATATGAAGGTAACAAGTACTACAGACATTTTGAAAATAACAGTTTGAAAATATTCGTAATTTAAAAATTTCAGCATTCTGTCAGACCGCACATCACCAGTTAAGGGTTAAACAGCACTACAGTTGAGCACCCCTAATCCGGAAATCCCTAATCCGGGAACACCCGTAATCCGGCAATATTTCCAAGGCGTACTTTGCGGAAAACAAACTTTTTTGCCGAATCATTTACTTTGTAATTACTGAAACTGTAACCCATTCTAACAAAAATTCTCCCATTCAAGTACGAGTATCGGAAGATTTTTTGCATACAATGTTGTCTATATTACTTATTATGCGCAATGAAGGAGTTTATTCAGCAAATTGAAGACATCACTACATTGTACGTCGTTGCCGAGACGCGAGTGTGTGACGTCACGGAATGGACAGTGTCTTACCTTGCATGGCTCGCGCATGTTTGCTTTGTACCGAGCGTTGACAGCGCTACGTGGACAGCAGACAGCTCATTGAATCGTATTAAACACAGTGGAATAAGGATTGCAAGGAAAATTGGAAGCAATGTAAAAGTTTTACTTATCTACTGTATATACTCTTTGATGTCCAGCAACACGTTTATATGTTATACGCATTCCTTTCACTCAGCCATTTTGTGAGACTACCGGTTGACTCATTTTGTTTTTGTGAATTTAGAAGAAGTTTATTTCTTTTTTTTCGAATTACTTGTCGAATATACAGAATTTATTCAAACTTAATTGAAGTTGTTATAATTTATCAAATTCCCACATTAAAAATATCGCGGACCCCATAATTATGCTGGTTACTACCACAGCACCCGTAGTCCGGCAAAATCCCTAATCCGGCATCGCTCGAGTCCTGACCGTGCCGGATTAAAGGTGCTCAACTGTATTTAAAAAAAACGTAGTAGCAGTATTTTTTTCATTCTGACATTTCATAATTCCATCCATAGAGGGTTAATGATGCAAGATAGGTCAACAAAATGGAATGGTTAGTTCTACACCAGATCACTCTTAGAATTCAATTACAGGCGATCTCTTCAAAACAATATAACTCGTCAGGGTATGACATAAAAATGAATCACACCAATGAAAATTATGAGAGTACTCGAAAAAAAATGTCAAGGAATCAATTATTTTGAAGTTGCATACTTACATAGAAAACAGTGCCTTCGCGATGAACCAAATTTTGGGAGCTTTTCATGATGTCCGGAGCAACAGTAGAAACTACTTGAGTCTGTTTCACTCTGGGTGGCTTAGGTGGGGGGCTAGTATTGAAACCCATCCCAGAGCTACAACCAGAAGTTCCAGGTAATTCTTCAACTCTAAAAGAACTAGCATTTGATGGGCAGGAGCTCACAGCTTTCTGCAAAGAATGAGATACCAGAAAAGCATTATTGTATGATTCCATTCCACTTATCAACCAAATCTCTTTCTTTTGCCCTAATATCTCAAATATCTTTGCGACTGACAGACAGGAAGTTTTTTGGGGGTGAGGGAAGACTTCGCAAAAACCAACCAGGATGTAGTAGGCAGAGCCTAGCCTTCCGGAAATTCAGTCGCTCTCAGACCTCCATTGTGTATGCTTTGCGTTTCAGTAAACTGTGTTGCCAAACATCCATTGCATTCGTCAAGCATCCATCGTTCGCTTGTTGTGCTGTTATGATCTTCCTTCGATCCCACCCACATTTTCCTGTTAACCTAATACATACCTTTCCTTCTTCTCTCCATCACCCCACTATCTTTCCTTCACGAAAGTGGAATTGTTTTTGGCAAATATATTTTCCTTAACATTCATTGGGCATATTTTTAAATTTAGAGTCTATAATAGTAGTTCTTGATTGATTTAAGACCAAGTAGCACAATTCTGTTGTATTTTAGCCAAAGAGCATGGCAAAATCTATTTTTAAAACTCTTCGTTCAAACACGGCAGTAGTCAGAAATCAACAAAATTAGTGACTTTGTATTTGGACACTTCTTGGCAGAGTTGCTAAAGAATGATTGAGATCAGAATCAGTGTAGGTGCAGGCCTTGAGTACCTGCAATTACTCTGTTTTCACATCCAGTATTGTATTACACACATCACTCTATGTTATTCATGCATCGATTACTTCAAATTTCTTGTACAAGGTAGGATTGTAATTGTAAATGCTTTAAGAGTAAGAAATCGTTACAGCTGAGAGGAGTATTGAACATGATTAACTTCATATCAACCCTATTGGGTGGTGATTTTTAATCGACAACAAATAATTTTTCAAAGAAAATGCCAACAATATATTATTTCCTTAAACTGGAAGTATAAATTTGAAAAAAAAACTTATCTAAACAATTTTTTTAAAGCTTGAATGCAGAGATTCATTACTTTTCACTGTTACTTCAAGATAATGTTCGATAATGTCTGTAAAACTCAGTATTGTGGCAACTCTATGGGCTTAATGATATTTAATAGGGTACCACCAGATATTAAGTAGGAAGCAAAAACAGCCCTCAAGAAAAAATTGTTAATGTTCCTGCAGGATAAATAGTATTATACTCTGAATGAATTTCTGTATCCTTAGCTATGTTTACATATTTTAAATCTTTTTTTGTATTTCATCGAAGCAATATTCTAAATGACATGCCCTATATTTGTAAAAATAACACAAATCTCTGGACAAATAAATTATATTATTATTATAAATTGAATAATTGCTATTTTTATCATAAGATTCCTTGCTACAGATGTTCTTTTTATCATGAAGCATCCCTATAGCACCCTCCCTACTCAAATATTTTTCAGCTGCATCTCAGATCTTTAAATATTTCTGCCACAATATTTTAAAAGCTGGTGGTAGACACATTGAGGATATTTTGAGTCATGGAAATTTCTAGTTCCCAAAAGTGTTCACAACAGGTGAGCAGTTGAAACTTCAGTGTATGGTCTGTAGCCGTTTTCTTCTCTTTAGTTACAGAGCTATGCCACACAAAATACAGCAGACTTATTTTTATTTGCCTTAAACCTAATCTTTCTGCCCTCTCCTGATGCAAACCATCTCTGTGAGGTATAATTCTGTACATAAGTTGGCCACTAGCCTATGCAAAAAGCTATTCATGCACCGAACATGTAACATGGTAAAATAAAAATTCCATCGCTTTCTTCATATTCTATCTGACGTTTGGTTAAGAATACACTAATAGACATTTTTTATCAATAATAAAACACAACCCATTGAAATAGCAGATACTTTGCGATAGACTGTACAGCAAAACTATTTGTAATGAACTCTTTAATGATTAAGGAATAGAGGACCTTAAACAGTCCTCAGGAGGTGAAAACTATGAATAATTGATTCAGAAAATTCTTTATCTTATTTATAGCACTAGCTAAGGAGGCGTTTAGTAATAGAAGGGAGCTGATAATGGGAACATTGGGTATGGATGTGAAGAAGAGGTTGGTAAAGAGCTTGATATGGGGCATAGCGTTGTATGGGGCTGAAACGAGGGCCCTCTGAAAGGAGGACGAGAATACGCTGCAGGCATTTGAGATGTGGGTGTGGAGAAGGATGGAGTAGGTGAGGTGGACGGAGAGGAAGACAAATGAGGAAGTGCTTGAGATGGAGGGCGAGGAAAGGAAACTTGAGAATGAAATTCAAGATTGGTGGAGTAGGTGGCCGGAGGATGTAGTAAGGGGCAAGGGGTTGCTCAAGAATGTGATGGAGGGAAGAATGCTGGGCAGGCAGGCAGGGAAGAGGAAGAAGGAGAATAGGTTTCATGGACAGGATGAAGAAGGGCAGATCGTATGCTGAGGCGAAAAAGGATATACTAAAGATAGATAGGCCCCGGAGAGTTTAGAAAACTGGGAGGAGATTCTATGACATTGAGCAAAATCTACCTTAATCGGTAGAATACTTACAAAAATAAAAATTTATTACACACTATTTTACCACTGCGGAGCAAATTTGCCAGAGCTTTGCTCCTCATTATTTTATAATGTCAAAATCAATCACATTCTCAAAACAGAATTGAAGTTTAAATCACTTCATTTAAACCACTTAAATTACTCACCACTTATGAACTAGTTAAAATCTAGGTGCTTGCCTTATATTTTTTAATTTTGTAATCATCTTGTTGAGCTCTCAGTAAATGGCTCCTTGATGTGCTTGGAGTTACTTCACTACTTTTGTATATTATTTGCGTGATGGATCTCATTTCTCCATTTACTCTTGAAGGATTTTTGGCAAAGCTTCTAGGTCTAGATAAGAAATGAATGGTGACACATAAGTAAGATTCAATTAAATGGTAAAAACCTAATACCACTACAATGTCCAATAGCAGCAAGTGGAGGAGAACAGCAATGGGAATCTTCACCAAAATTGAACTATTCATAAAAAATTACAGAACTGCAGGTCTCTCATTATTATACCACATGTCAGGGTGCTTAATCACTGTACAATACACTGAAAGGGACTTGGAAATGCTATATTAATAAGAATTACCTTCTGCCAGAAGAGTCTCTGCTCAAAGGTAGCTGGGTTGGCTCATATCTGCTGTGTGTTGCCTGCTCCCGGATGACATGTGATCTAAGCGGAGATCCATGACACACAGCTTCATTTTTCTGAGGCCCTACTTTTCTTTCTTGCTGAACAATTATGTCAATTTCTTTTAAATCCTCTTTACTTTCAGGTACAATTGGTACTTCTGATATCAAATTGTCTGCTATTACTTCCTGTATGTACATAAAATCCTTCGAGCTGATCTGCAGCAATTCATCAGATGCCATGGTGTGACATTCTTCATCATCAGCACCATTTCTACCACCCGAATACAGTGTCAATGGCTTACTTTCACCAACAGCTTCCAATGTCAACAAAGACTGTTCTCCCTGAACATGTACTGTTCCATAAGTACTGATGTCTAAATCTGTGCAGGAGTTCATTTCCTGGAAAGTGCAAAAAGCAAACTTTTAAATTAGTTTTATCATGGTTCCAAAAATGAAAGCCTAAGATTTGTTTTCTTTTCTTAAGAAGGATCAGAGATAACACTGATTGAGCACTTGATAACTCACATGAAATAAACATATTGCATTATAAAAACATGTAAAATTTAACAAAAGATGAAGTATTACCAGCAGTCATTTTCTTTTAATTTTTGCTATCAGGTACACTGATTATATTCTTATACAGCATGAGCTTTTAATGATCCTTCTGCTGGCTTGGTCAGACAATAACGAATGTCATAAAATGATGGACAACATATATAATTGGTGGTTGCAATAATGGTGACCACCAACAATTCCCATTTCAACATCTAAGTTGGTACCCATTATCCCTGTTGAGATTATACAATCCTTAATACATCTCACTTGCTTTGATGATTAGCTGTGGGAAATAGTCCATTTCTTTGGCTGGATGTTTAGGTTCATTCAACCAAATAGCAAGTGTTTCTTACGGACAAGGCACTTTCACAAGGTGATTGTGGCACCAATCTCTCTTCCTTCATGCCCTTTCGTGCTCCTTTATCTGTTCACTCACTGAGCAGCCATATTCCCCAACCAGTTAATCATTCAAAACTACACAGGATTTCATACTAGCCTTCAGTGTATTATCCCTTTAAATGTGGGAACGTTTTTCTATGTTCAGCATGGTGGCAGGGGACAAAAAATTTTTCTACATTATACCATCAATTCCTTACTTGTGGCTGCCTTCCTAATATTTTATTGCTACTCTTTCCTGGGTGGATGGCACTTGGCTAACCCTCATAGCAGGGAGCGCTAACTTGGATTTTATTTTCCAAAGATCAACTGGCATTTCATGGCATTTTCAATGAAAATCATTCTTACGAATTCTCACATTTCCTAGGACTCTATTTTTTCTGGCCAGAGTGTACCAACCTTAGAAAAGCTGTTGGAAGCATGGTCTCCCCTACTTATTCTTTGGAAGATGAGTCTTCCCTCTCAGCATTTTTAACAATGATCATACTCCGATTTGAGTTTTATTATCTTGTCCTTTTGCCTGGGTTTTCCACTATTCTATCTACATACTCTCCACATTTATGCTTTGGTTATCTATGAAGCACTCATGTAGTGATTTGGATACATTGATGAAGCTCTTGATTTTATGTCGTGGATAGTGGAAATTTGCCACCTTGGTCAATGAGAAGGAAGATTGTTTTTGAGGAGGAAGTTCTCATTATATTGTTCAACTTTTTGTGAGAGTGAGGACAGAAATGTTTCAGATGTGTCGGTCTCCATTAGTAATACAGGTACAGATGGGGATGGAGAAAATTATTCCAGGGATTGAATCAGTCAAGTGAACGAGAAAATTGGTTCAGTGCTACATAAAAGCTGTTTTTCACCACCTTGATGTAGCCATGTTAAATGCATTTTATCAGCATAAATTAAAAAACCAAGTGGGAACATTATCAAAGGAAATGTTTACACACTTGTAAAACAGCTTCTAAAAAAATTGAGATCTTAAGGAACAAAAAATGCTTTATTACAGGAAAATTACCATGTTGGAGTAAATACTCCTCATTGAATATACAAGAAATGGTAGACATTTTATTGAAAAAATTCCAGACTCTGAGGGCAGTAAAAAAATCCCCTAAGGGTGTGATTCATCCATAATAATACTAAAAAAAAGGGAACTAAATAGGAAAAACAGGTGATTTAGGTGCAAAGAATTCCAAAAAGCATGATCGATTGATTATTTTTGAGGTTACCCATCCATTATTGACATCTAAGTGCCAAAAAATAAAATATGCTCTATCAGTTGCCCAGAATAAACTTTAATTACCCCACTTTTACCAGCTGCATCCATTGATATGAGCTAAATATATCTGGTTCGAAGACAGATTTGACACTGTTAACCCTTTCGCTGCGGTCAAACTGCAGAGTCGTTCCAGCCCCTGTGCGGCGAAAAAGTGAGCGCTAACCTACGTCGGCACAGAAAGTATGCCTCTCGTTGCACCTGCAACTCAATATTCACTCAAGCTCCCGGGATGGGATTAGTAGAATGTATAACAATGAAATTGGTGAATGGCATTCGCAGAAAAAGAGAAAGTTCAGTAGCGTGGGTAGGAACAACCACTTGCCAACGGAACGTAGGAGCTACGTTCACAGCAGTCAACCGGGCGAACGTAGCTACTACGTTCACAGCAGCAAAAGGGTTAAAGTTATGTTGAGCAATATGATTAAAAGTCAATGACTTTATTGTTTGGTGTCAAATTAATCAGGAAAATGCTATGGCTGCCATTATTGAGAGTAAAATTAGAAAGCATTAAAATTAGAAAGCATAAAATTACTTTCTGATATTGCAACTCCAATTCTGTGTCTCGGAAAAGTGCTCAGATTTAACCACAACCTGTTGAGAGAAGTTTAGAAAAGTCATCCTGGAATATATGGGTCCACTACCTGCTGGATCCTTGCTCGCACCAGATGGGAAAATACTTTCCTCGCTTTTTTCCTGCACACTGTAGCAGCAAAAACCACAGGCTTCCACAGCCAAAGGGTTAAACTAGGGAGCCAGTCTTTTGCTCCAGGAAGAAGGTCCTTAATCCTCACCCCAGTGTCGAAATGGCAAATGGTATAGTATGCTAGAAGAAAATGGGCATAGTAGCAACGACATACGGAGGAGAATAGCATGAGCTAAGGAGGCATTTAGTAATAGAAGGGAGTTGATGATGCAGAGTTTATAGGAACCTGGAAAACCTGGAAAAGTCAGGGAAAATGAAAACGGTCCTGGAAGTCAGGGAATTTTATGTGGCGTCAGGGAAAAATCGCAAAACGGTCAAATTTCAGAATTTATCACCTGAAAATGCCAAGAGATCGAAAACTGCACATAGGAGCAGAGGGCAGGGTGAAGGAGGGGACGACTGGCCTCAGGCCGGCTTTGCTGTGGAGGCAGCCCAGGGGCCCTATTCTGGTTCTTTCTGGGTGTAGCCTGCACAATTCGGCGAAAAGATTGGTGAACGGTGTGCGCATTCATATTCTCATCTTCATTTGCTATCGATTTTGCCAGGAATGCTTCGCTTTGTACCTCTGGTGACAAAAAAGTTATTCTTGTTATGTCTGGCAAACATATAGCAAATGTAAACATTCCCCAAGAGAGACTTTTGCTAGCGACGACAATGAAGTCGCTCTTTCAGCTTAGCGAAAGAATTGACGAGTCCCCAACTCGCGATTTAATAACAGCTATACACCATTATAATGTTACATTTTTAATCCCACTTAGTTTAATTTTAACAAAAATGTCTGGCATAAAACCTCTGTGTTGCTTTACTTGTCTTGTCATACTATGTAGTTGAATAAATGGGAATAGAAGTGTGATGGCATTTGAATGAACGACGAAGCATTTATTTGATAGGCACAAACGTTCCCAGATAGCAACACAGCAAAGAAAATGAGATTGGGAAAAGATAAAGTTGGCTATTCTTTTACCTTTGGATTAGGTCTTTGATTTTGGATTTTGATTTGATAGATTTTGGATTAGATTTAAAAAAATACTGAACATTGCCCGTGAAGCAGACACATTTGTGGCTTCATATGATGAGAGTCTGGACAAGAAATCTAAGCTTCTGCAAATGAGCATGGCACATTTTGGAGCAAAGCTACAAATGATGAGCAGAAACATTATTATTCCTCAGTATTCCTTGGTCATTCCTGGGCGGTAGATCTACACAAGGCCTTTCAACAAGAGCTGAAAGAGATCTCACCATAATGCTTCAAGTTTCACTAGATGACCCTAATGTCAACTTGGCTTTTCTCAAAGAGCTTCAAGCTTATCTACTCGAAAAAAAACAGACCCAAGTGCCCAATTTTTCTTGACATGGAATCCTGTGGCCTCCATACTGCCAATAATAGTTTCAAGGGTGGATTTAAGGCTGTTGATTGGAAACTGTCTGAATCCTTGCATGTAATTTACTGTGTGTTTAAAGCTGTACCAGCTAGATGAAGTGGTTATATTAGGTTCAGTGAAGAAAGTGACTCTATTTTTCCTGCAAAATTCTGCACAGTAAGATGGCTAGAAAATGAGGAAGTGGCTGTAACTGCTCTTAAATCACATTCAAACTTGGCCAAATTTGTAGAAGGATGTGAGGAAGAAAAAAATCAAGATTGATTCAAAGAGCTACTTTAACATGACATCAGGTTTGAAAATGTTTAATTTACTCCCCCCATATTTAAGATGTACTACCCCAGAAAAAAAGTTCAAGGCTGAACTAAAAAAATATCTTGTAAATAAATGTTATTACAGCATACATGAGTTTTATAGCAAAGTTTAGTTGTTTTGTATTTTCATTGTATTTTGTATTGTTCTATCTCAATTGTTTGTTTTTTTTGTCATCAATTTTGAGTGCAGTGTATCTTGTATATTGATGGAAACATGTAATTCTTTGTTCAATAACTTTGACGTGTCTTATATCTATGCATTGATCTCTTTGACATATGATCTTTAGACAAATAAAATTATTATTATTATTAAGGAAAAGTATTGCCTGCCAAGTTAGCCTTCTTTGCATATGTTTATCAGCAATTAAAACCCTTTCTGAAGGCATATCAATGTAAGGAACCAGTGATTCCATTCTTGTATACAGACCTGTCTTCTCTGATTAGAGACCTTATGTCTCTCTTCATCAAAGGTGATATCTTAGATAAGGCTAAGTCAGTAACTAATGTCGATCTCAAGAAAACAGAAAACTTCTTACCTGACAAGCATTTGAAGTTAGGAACTGCAGTTAAAGCTTAGCTACAGACACTTAAATTGAGTGCAGAGAAGTTGAAGAAATTCAAAACTGATTGCAAAGATGTGTTGCTTAAATTATGCCAAACGTTAATCACCAAGTCACCTATTAAGTACAAGTCATGTGACCCAGCCCTAATGTGTCATGTCATTTTGTGACCCAGCCCTAATTGCTAGTCATCCTAATGTTATTATTCCTAGATTGTCCAAAACTGTTGAGTTACTTCACGCAAAAAACTGGTAAACTTTCAGCAGAAGTGCGCATTATTATGGAGTTTTGAACTCTCATATCCAAAACTGAAGTGATTGAAGCATGTAAAGCCTATCGCAGAAGTGTGCAGAGAATTGAACACTTTTGCAGAGGTCTGCTTGAAGGAATGGAGAGCTTTCAAAACTTGTACAGCCTAATCAAGAAGGTGCTAATCTTGAGCCATGGGCAGGCCTTTGAGGAGAGGGGTTTCTCTCTCAACAAAGAGTTTATAGTGGAGAACCAATTGGAACATTCCCTGATCGCTCAAAGACCCATTTATGATGTTATCAAGGCAGCCGTTGGGCTTCAGAATATGACCATTGACAAAAAGATGATACTGTCATCCAGAAATGCATGGTCGCATTATGAAGACGCCCTGAATCAGTTGCGGCAAGAGGAAGAAGCAAAGAAATCTCATTTGGTTACCAAGAGGAGTCTCCTTCCACAGATCGAGGAATTGAAAACCATATGAGCCAAATTAGTATCAGAGGAAGTCACTGAAATTCTTTCGATTGATGAAGAAATTGTAATTCTGACATCAAAGTTGAACTAATTTTCTTTTTATTGCGTGTGACCAAAGATTGTAACAATATCTATTGTTATACAAAACTGGCAAAACTTCCAGTTTTATTTCCTAACAACGATAGTTTTTATTTTGATGAGTTAAAGTTGTTGATCTCTTATTACTGGAAATTCATATGATTATTATGAAAATAAACCTACTATTTTTCGTAAGTTTAGACTTCTTTCCTTCCTCAATACCACTTTTATCTCGATAAATGACCGAAATCTTGGCATTTTCAGGCGCTCAAAAGTCAAGGAAAATCGCTAATAATGGTCTGGAAATCCTGGAAAAGTCAGAGAAAAAGAAAAACTCCTATAAACCCAGTGATGGGGTCATTGGGTAGGGATGTAAAGAAGAGGCTGGTGAAGAGCTTGATATGGTGTGTAGCGTTATATGGGGCAGAAACGTGGACCCTTATAAAGGAGGATGAGAATAGGCTGCAGGCATTTGAGATGACACTTCAGCATATGATCACCAGCTGATTTTGGGGATCCTTTTATCTCTCCTAGTAAGTCTGTGCAACTGCACGACCCTTATATCTCTTCCTGACTCCCTCATCAACAACCATGCACTGTGCATCATAGCATCAAGCATACATGTGAAAATGGACCATAACCATTTCTTTCTTCTACCTCACTTTTAGATAACATGCCAGTAACAGATAGGGTATTAATTACGTGACATAGCCAAATTACCAAAACAACTGCATTGCCTAACCACTTCACCACGAGGATGTGGTTTTTCACAGATCTTTCTCCTTCAGAAGTTCCTAGCATCAGTAAGAGTAATCCCTCAAGAGGATTTCAGAGAGCAGTCTTTAGGTAATCTATTTTCCCTTACTGTACCAGTTACAGCATAATTCCTTCGCCAAAGAAATTTCACCAAGCTGTAACTTGTAAAATGGTTATCCAAATAGAAGCGAAAAGGCAGTTCCTTCTTTAACAGCTCATCTATCATTCCTAGTACTGAAGCTGCTTCCTTTCCACACTCTTTTTCGTCATTTCCAACTTTCCTGGCACTATTTCATTGATAAATGTCAAAATTTACATGGTTGCCATTTAGGCTATTGAAGTATCAAACTTCACACCAATATTTAAGGACTTCCCCTGAATGAGTTGCATACATCCAATCCCCCCAAAATATGACATCATTGACTCATCAAAACTCATGCATGTTTCTTCTTTGGAATTTTCATGAAATGGTTTCTTTGCCAAGGCCATTTCTTTTGCATATAAATGACCTCCCTGACATGTATACATCTATACCAGGTGTACTTCCAATAATGTATGCTGATGATACCAATATTCCACCCCATAGCAGGGGAACCGAGCCTCAGGTACTAGGTGGGTCGCAGGTGGCAGATAGCGGATGTTCCACCAGATATGTTGGACAGCTGTGAATAAGGGGTAACCCGAATAAGCAGCCCTGGACCAAGGCGGCAGCATCATCAGGGTGTGGCGAGGGTAACCTGTGGTGGGGTTGCACTCATCAAAATCCACATGAACCCAATGACGGTGCTGTGGCATGGTAAGTGCCGCCATCAAATAACCTTGTACAAGTAAGGGGAGGACTCCAAAGGCTAGGAGAAGGAAACTCTGATGTCAAACCGGGAGTAGGATAGCCTCCTTAAGTCGTAGTGAGGACAATATCCTAGGAGAAGGACACTCCGAAATCTATTCCCTGGTCCTCCAGGTTGGGGGTTGGCAATAGGCTACCAACCTATTCTGTAAAATCATATTGGGAATAATGTCACACCAAGGCCTCGGAAACGGATAGGAACTTTTGGAAACAGACCTAAGCAAGACAATGGACTTCGCTTTGGTTTACAGATTGGAACATGGAATGTTAGAATACTATTTCAGCCTGGCATAGCTCAAATAATGGTTGGAGAAGTAGAAAAATACAAGTTAGACCTAGTAGCCTTGCAGGAGATAAGATGGTCGGAAACAGGTTCTGTACAATTGGAGAACTCGATAATCTTTGATGGTGCATCTGAACCAAACCAGACTCTGGGAACGGGCTTTGTGATTACAAAAAGTTTAAGTAACAATATAGTACATTTTAAGTCAATCAACTCTAGAGTATCCTTACTTCTTTTAGACATGCCCAAGCATAGATTAGCGTTCATTAACTGCCATGCCCCTACTGAGGAAAGTGATGATACGGTGAAGGACTCCTTCTATGAGGAGCTGGAGACTGTATTCGATGATGTCCCAACTGGGTACAGTAAAATAATCTTAGGAGATTTAAATGCAAAACTAGGGAAAGAACAAATATTTATGGGCACCATTGGGAAACACAGCTTACATGACAATGGGATAAGGTTTATAAACTTCTGTGCCTCCAAAAGTATGTTTGTTGGTAGCACTGATTTTGAAAAGAAAAACATACACAAAGGAACTTGGGTGTCCGCAGATTGTAAATATGTAAATCAGATTGATCATGTGGCACCTGATTCCCAATATAAGAAGTGGATACTTGATATAACTACAAAAAGAGGAGATGAATGCGACTCAGACCATTTTTTAGTCAAAGTAGTTGAAAGAAATCAGTGGAAACCAGAGATAGTTAAGAAAATGCAAAAAGTTACCGTATTTGACTGTGATAAATTAAATGAAAGCCCCGTACACACTAGTTCTAAGGTTACCTTGACAAATCGTTTTGAAGCTTTAAGGGAAATTTCAAATATAAGTAATTGTGAAGAGGTAGAGAACATGTGGAACAGTTTGAAACACACTATAACAAAAACTGCACAAACAGTAATCCCCAAAAAGGTGAGAAAAAGAAAAATATGGTTTAATGAGGAATGTGTGGAAGCGTTAAACGAGAGACAACGGGCGAAAGAGCAATGGATTCAGGATGGAAGATATGATGAAGGAAAGGCCGCATTTGACGAAGTAAGAAAAAGAACCCAGGCGACATTCAGACAAGTTAAGAGAAAATATATAAAAGATTTAATGGAAGAAGCACAAGCAGATTTTCATGGGAATAAAAGCAAAGAGCTGTAGATGAAGATAAAGCTTCTTTAAGATGGGACAAAAAGGCAACAGCACTTTATAAAAGACAAAGATGAAAGAGTTCTAACTGCAGAACTAATTCTTCTAATAGCAAGAAGATGGTCGGAATATTTTAGTGAACTGTTGAATGGAAAGGAACCTAATGAATTATTTGAATTTGTAGAACATGTTACAGTAGAACCAGAATGCCTTCCTCCCACTATAAATGAAATAAATGAGCATATTAGGCAACTGAAAAATGGGAAAAGTGCTGGTGAAAATGGAATTTCGGCAGAACTTCTTAAAGCAGGAGAGGAAGTCCTGGTGCAAAGAGTGCACAAACTGATCGGAATTATTTGGAAAAAACAAGTGATCTCGAATGACTGGAAAGTAGCCCTTGTATGCCCAATCCATAAAAAGAATGATAAATTGAAGTGCGATAATTACAGAGGAATAGCCCTATTAGATGTGGTTTATAAAGTCTTCTCTAAGTCTCCTAGCTAGGGTTAAACCCATAGCCAGGGAAATTATAGGAGAATATCAAGGTGGCTTTCTCCCAGGAAAACCAACAACTGATAATATATTTTTCCTATGACAGATATGTGAAAAAATGTATGAGTTTGACCAAGAACTACATCTACTGTTTATTGACTTTCAAAAAGCTTATGACTCAATACCTAGAGAAAGCTTACTACATCTATTAACTGAGTTTGGGTTTCCAAAAAAGCTCGTTGAACTAATAGGACTATGTGTTACCGATATAGAAGTGAAAATCAAACTAGAAAATAAAATAGCTGAAGGGTTTCCTGTAAAAACTGGCTTAAGACAAGGGGATGGACTATCACCTATCTTATTCAATATAGTCCTTGAAAAGATCATGAGGCAAGTTGATAACCATAATCATATAGGTTATTATCGTGTGGAAAGAATATTACCCATTCAACCTATGCTGATGATATTGTAATAATGTCGCAGTCCCAGGAGGAACTTAAGAGTGTAATGCTTACACTGCAAACTGCAGCCGGGAAATTTGGCCTGAAAGTAAACCCTAGTAAAACCAAATACATGGTTATAGGAAGGTACCACCTACTGGATGTTCTACAGATAAAAACAAATGAAGAAAATTATAAGAGAGTGAGAGAGTTTAAGTATCTTAGTGCAACTCTGTTGGAAGAGGCATCAAATGAAGTAGAAATAAAAGCAAGAATTCAAGCTGGTGATAAGCCATTCTGTGCTCTGAGCAATATTTTGAAGTCCCGGAACGTATCAAGAGAGCTTAAGATAAGATTGTACAAGACATTAATTTTCCCTGTGGTTCTCTTTGAGTGCCAAAGCTGGAGCACACAAAAAAAAGTTCTAAACAAACTTAATATTTGAGAGGCGGGTGCTTAGGAAAATATACGGGCCAGTCCAAGACGAATTAACAGGGGAATGGAGAAGACGATATAATCAGGAACTGTATGACCGTTATCAAGACAACACCATAGTAGGACTACTAAGAAGCAGGAGATTGAAATGGATAGGACATGTGGAACGGATGAGCGATGAACGATATCCTAACCTTTCAACTTGCATGAGCCCGGAGGGGAAAAGACCAAGGGGAAGACCAAAGAAAAGATGGATGGATAATATAAGAGAGGATCTACGGTAAATAGAAGCCTGGAAAGATTGGAGGAAAATTGCCAAAAGATGAGAAGAGTGGAGAGCCTTGGTCCTGACATCGTGTGGTCCACTGGGCCTGATCGCATAAAGTAAGTAAGATGAAACCAATATGTTAGTGTCTGTTTCCTCAATTGAAAGTCTGGTAATAAAATCTAACAGTTCTGCACATCGCCTACAAGAGTGGTGTAATCTAAATTCTCTTCTTCTCAATGTGGAGAAATCAAATTTAATTTTAATTCCAATAAGAATTAACATGTAGCACCTATCTCTGAAAATATAAAAGGCAACCTTATTCCACAGAATGATTGTTCTTCCTTTTTAGGGGTCACTCTAGACAGTCATGTGTTTTGGGATGGTCAGATTCAGAAACTCCGAGGTGAACTGAGTTCTCTTTTTAAATTCGATCTATTGGACAAAATAAATAATGATGTGCTATTGCCAATCTATTATGGTTAGTTTTATTCCCAGGTCACGTTCAGGATTCTCTTCTGGGGCCCTACAATCAATGCTAAAATAATATTTAAAGCCCCATGTCATGTCACCCCCTACTTTAGAAATTTGGTATTTTACCTCTTCCCTGTACATAAAAGCTTGCTGCAATTATTTGTGCTAAGAAAAATCTTTCCAATTTAGCCACTAATAATGACTATCATAGTTATAATACAAGGAGCTCTGCTGGCCTTCACCAAATGCGGGTTAGAACAAGAAACAGGTTATGCCCCGATGCAGATGGGCCTTTTACTATATAACAAGCTTCCTTGTGAATTTAAGAGTGCAAAGACAATGGCCCTCTTCAAATGTTAATTACATGGTTATTTATTGAGAAATTTGTTTTACTCTCTCGATGAATTTCCTCATCATTAATATTTTTCATTTTTTGTAGGTGCTTGTCTTGACGTGTCCTATATTTGTACTACCAAATCGCAGGACAAAATAAATATTATTATTATCATGAGAAGGCAAATTTTCCACATCATCTGAGGCATCAACCACAGTATTGTCAATGCAGTGAATAAATCTATTTATTTCCACAAACCTATCTCGCCTCAGTAAATTATATGCAAGCTCATTCTTCATGTCATGAGCAGCAAATGGTATCATTCATTAGAAGTGGCATTGAACCTACTAAGGTAGATAATTGCAACAAACAAGTACACTTCCTCAGGTGCTTTGTTTGGACCAACATGCTTGCAGAACTAGGCAAAGTTATTTGATTGCAGCTCGCGGGCAGATGATTTCTTCGCCAAAAATGTTCTAAGCTGCGGTAGGGGACACTACACCTAAGGAGGAGTAATCAAGATTATGGAATATGCTTCATGTACAGTAACATCTTCATCATCCCAAACAGTCACTTTCTCGTATGTTTGAGGTGTCTTACGCGACTTGTGACAAGAACCAGGCTCACCACATGCTTGTATATCATCAGGTTTATCTTGAGGCACACCACTGGCTGAATGTTCACCATTTCAAAAAACAAAAACATTGCTCAGCTGAGTGTGAAGAAGAGATGGGAGGCCGAAAGAAAACAAAGGATTGGGCTGTCTTTTCAAATTGTCCTAAGTTGCGAGTTCATCACTAGTCGCCAGTCATCTTGTGAGTTTCCTGGTGGCTAACCCTAAGGATGTGAAGAAGAGGCTGGTGAAGAGCTTGATATGGAGCATAGCATTGTATAGGGCAGAAACGTGGACCCTGAGAAAGGAGGACGAGAATAGGCTGCAGGCATTTGAAATGTGGGTGTGGAGAAGGATGGAGAAAGTTAGGTGGGCAGAAAAGAAGACTAACAAGGAAGTGCTTGAGATGGTGGGCGAGGATAGGAAACTTCTGAATGAAATCCGGGATAGGCAGGGTAGATGGTTGAAGGATGTCATAAAGGGTGATGGATTTCTCAAGAATGTGGTAGAGGGAAGGATGTTGGGCAAGTGGGGAAGGGGAAGAAAGAGAAGAGGTTTCATGGACGGGATGAAGATGGGTAGATTGCATGCAGAAGCGAAAAAAGATATACTAGAGGGAGATAGACCCCTGAATGCTTAGAAAACCTGGAGGAGATTCTCTGGCATTCAACAACACCTTTCCAACTCTTTCCACTAAGGAGAATATCTAAAAAACCAGTGGTTCCACAGCTTTCCTCTAAAATTTGTCTGATACTGTGATTCTTATAGAAGCAAAGTATGTCACTGTCACTACCCTGAAATAAAACCACTCCTTGGAAAAAAATTTTTAAAAGGTGTGTGACACAAGTGGAGATATACCAAAAACCTCAATCAAACTTGATTTGAGTATGCCAGAAGTTTATCCCATCTGTCGAACTTGAAGGGGAAGGAAAATCACTTAAAAAGTGTCCTGGCTTAAAACTGCTTTTCCACTTCACAAATCAAGACATTCTCCAATACGGTCCACAAGAAGAGAGGATGAGCCTCCCATCTAGCTGGGTTTGTAATGTTGTTACATCTCTGGAGTTTAGGAACAGTGTCAAGAACTTGCTATCCAGGGGCTGATGCAGACTCAGATCATAATCTAGCCATCATGAATTGTGATGTAAGATTCAAAAAGCCAAAATGTTGGAGGATAAAAAGATGGAACTTGGAAGCTCTGAAAGGGGAAAAAAAGGAAAGAATACCAGGAGCTAGTGGAAGGGAACATAAACAATACTAAGGAAATAGAGACAATCACGGAAAAAGGGGAGAATATAAAAACAGACGTAGAGAGAGTGGCAGGTTTTCTAAAATCATATTGTTGAAATCTGATTAAAATAAGATAATTTTACCATTGAAAACGCCATTTTTAAACGAAAATGGGGTTAACATCAAAATCGATTACTTGAATTACATACTTCTTTCTTTCTGGCATCCGATGGTGAAAATCTGAGCAATAAATCGGGACTACAAGTCATTACACAAGCAGATAAAGAAGCCTCTGGACTGATCCTAATGCTTCTAATAAGGGAGTAAAATAGGGGCCCATTTTGGGGGCCCTGGGTCACTTGCGGCCCTGAGACCTTAGGCCCAATGGTTTCCTCACACCCCACAAACCTTGCCTTAAACAATACCTGATCCAAGGAGAAACGGTTGGGCTGTTGTCCGGAAAATATTTACATACCCGTAAAGAGGTGTAAGAGAGATAAATTGAACGTGCGTATTTTCACCAAGCGTTTATTTCATTACAGCACTCGAGGGCGACACACGTAATGCAACATTGACCACTTAGCATACGGAAGCCCCAACACACAATGGCATTTTTACAGCTCGTGTGATAGAAAATTTATTTAAACAATGGCCTATAGTTATTTCACGTAAAGTAGCAAATCAAAATAATGCATTTTTTCCTTTTCTTAACTCCCGATCGCTATCTTTTACATTAATTGAACGTGTTCAATTCTTCTGCAACAAAATATCTTATCATTATCAGAACCTCTACGCATCAAGGTTGGGTACAGTTAACTTTGGTTGCTAGGGCAAGCGACCGAAAACCACGAAGAATGAGATCACTTGTGCCTTTAGGATAGACGGGAGGAGGAAATGGAGAAAGAGCATGGAAAACCACCTGTTGGTCCAATTTTCACAAAAAGAAATGTCTATTCCCAAGAACGTGGACCTCTCAACATAGCACGTGCATGAATCAGGATTTCACTGAAAAAATTCCCCAGGATCCAAATCGAACCGGGGAATTCGGAATACGAATCCAATACTATAACTCTGATTCTTCAACCATGCAACGAATAACATTTGACTCATCCTTCGTAACTGCCGCGTATTCAGTTCGTAGACGAAGGAAACCCCTTCCATTTCCTGCTAACTAATGCGTAAAACGTTTCGCGTAGGGCATTTCTTATACTTAGGGCATCTATAATTGAATAATTCCGGGAGGAAAAGTTGACCATGTACCTCAGACTCTTACGTCACTACGGAGAAAATGAAGCTCACGCTACACAGCCTACCGTAATGACATCTACTGGGCCGCCGGAACGGTCTTGTAGCCTTTCCCCGTCGGTGAATTTCTGTCACATTAGCATTAGGTACCTAAGAAATATATTTTTACAAAATAACCGCGGAACTAAGTGAGAAAGCAGAATCGATAAGAGTTGCAACGTGGCAAATCACCGAAGGACAATTCAGCCCGGTGTCCCATTCACCATCCCGTGGATGCCGTACTTGGATGCGTCGCAATTTCCGCTCTCATCAAGGGGAGTTCTACATATTACTGCTGCAAGAGGGTTTTTGGTAGTATCTCGCCGCACGCGACATGGGGATTCGACTCGCATCGAAATCATACATATAACTAGTATTATACTACACGGGTACACAGCCACCCTCTGGGACTCTGACCCCAAGTTGCGATAGAAACGTCACGAAAATCACGACCACAACCATTGACAAGCTTATCGCATCCATACCGCCGTTGCTCCTTAACCACGAATTACTGATGCTGATGAACTTCGCTTGATCCTGTAAAGTGAAATGGAAGAACGAAACCCCGAGAAACTCATGTCCATGAAGGGCAACAGCGGCAGATGATTTCCAATTACATCTCCGATATCAATGACCCCACCGATTTTCTCATTCACGCCAATGAAAATTGTAAGGAAGCTTATAATTGTCAATTTCAGACTTAGCTTAATCGATGATGCTCAAAAACTACCACGTGAACAGGTGTCCGTTCGTTACGATGACCTAGCAAGCGTCAAGTGCAGGTAAAGAGGCAGAGTGCAGGCAGCGTTGACCTCAAATTATCAATGAAGGCATTCGTCTCAAAAATGCAACAAGGTAGACCAAATAATTGGACAGAGTGGCATGCGCATCCACCATTCGATTGCGAATATATAACAAATGGACATTGATATCACGAAAACTAGGTAGGCATTGTGAGTACCACGCATTACAAAGTAACAAAAATCTCACTCATGCAACAAATTGAATATTAGACAAAACTTAATCACAAAACTCACCGCCATTAGATCGCCACACTGTCCCTCTCACAGGTCCTCTACAGACAAGCTCACACGTCGACCGCAAAATATCATGCGCAGCCCCTCTGTGCAGGGTGAAGGATTCCGCATCGTCGCGGTAGGTGTCACTTGGGTCGACCTTGGCGTCACTCGCCGCCCCTCCGGTGTGTATACCATGGAGAAGATTCGAGTTAAACATTAACTAAAATGTTGCAGGGTTTTACGAGCGCAGGTGGGTGGAATAGAAGGAATTGGTCGCTTGCCTGCTTGGAGGGGAGACGAGGCGGGGTTGAGAAAGAAGGGGATTTGCTGGCCCATAATGGAAAGGGTCTTCTGGGTATAAACGTCATATAATGTGCGTGCCTCGCGGTGTCTCTTTTCCCTAAATTGCTGAAAAGGGGAAAATACTTAGTAGGCGACGAAACAGCGGAAAAATTACATTTGTTGAGTTCCCATCCGCCTTCCTCCGTGATCTCTTTACGAAAGCAAGAAAGCTGGAAGTAAATGGTTTCAGCCAATGGTTCCCTACCTATCTTTTTCCTCTGCCTTTTTCCCTTCGACGATCATTCCCAAAATCCGTTCCCATTGAATCTAAAGCGTGAATTATAAGTAATCTACCATCAATAATCCCAATGATAGTGACCATCGACTAGGTAGTTTTACTTTTTCGTGCAGTTTATCGTTATTATAGTCTCATTATTAGCCGATACGATCAGGTAAAGGCATTTATTTGTGCATCACAAGGACAGCGCGGGGTATAATCCGAGTTACAACGAGGTAACACCAACTTTCATGGTATATACTTGGTACGCATGCCTGGTGAAGATTGATGATGAAATGATTGAACATGCGGTCGATTTACTGAAAAATGATTTACGAATGGTAAGCGAAATATTAGCGGAAGAGAAAAGGGGGGGAGGGGTTAATTTAGGGATCGAAGTATAATTATCAACTCTGTATTCTCTACCTGGAGATTTCAGTCTTAGCCCTGGGAATCTGCATAGGAGCCAAGTTCCTCCGCAGTTACGAAGTTTCAACAATTATGGACATAGTAGCGTTTTGATGAGATGATAATTTTATCGACGTGTCTTTAAATATCACAAAGCGTCATTCATTAATTGTAGAGACACGGTAGTCATGCATTATCAAGATCTCTCTTTGGAATCAAAGAATACGAGCATGTATCTATATCGCAATAGGTTTCGAAGAATCTAAATTTGTGTCCAATAATGTTTCATCAAATGGGATTTATTTTAATAATTACTTTCAGAGAGTGTTCTGTATGACGAATGGAATATCCATTTTGTAGGAGTTAGCTATGTGTAATTTAACTATATCGAAAGTATTCACAGCTCGTTTCGCACTTACGCAACCCTAGTTCGGGAAGTGAGGCCAGGGTTCTCGGGTTTCAACCGGGCAAGCTCCCACAAGTTTTTATGGCTCGTATTAACTTCCTTATAAACCAATTTTTACGTAGAAATGTCGTATATATCTCACATGTAGATGATTGATCTCACATGATCAGATTTAAACCTACCGTTCTTTTCACGGTTAGACCTTGATTTGGCTCTAATATGGTGGGAATGGGGTTGAATATTTGGGAAAGTAAGTTGTGGGCATGAATATAGAGACTAGTCTCTATTCATGATTGTGGGACTCGACAGGACTCCAATATTACTGCAATTGTCAAGTGCAAACTGAGTGTTCTTCATTGGTTGGGTAGCGTTGAGGGAACGTAGGAATCAAAAATTAATATGCCAGAACCTTGGGCATAATTTGAGCATTTTAACTGTAGGGATTACCGGGTAGGGTAGAGATTACCGGGAGGGAGATTAAGGGTAGAGATTACCGGAGGATCAGGATATATGAGTAGATTTGAAAGCCTATAGAGCAGGTGTTTCGGGTCTCCCCGCGGGTTCTAAAAACCTCCCACCGTCTGCAAGCCTTCGCTTATACCCTAGTGGAAAGTGGTGGGAAAAGGGATAGGGAAGGGAAAGTTAGCGAACCACCACCCTGGCGAGGCCGACACCATAAGGCGGATTGACGTCAAAAGGACGTCAATGGGCCACCGCCTCCCCGCAGTTCTCGTGTCTGTTGGGTTACACCAACAACGTGAGAAGAGTCCACGTCAGTCTCACTTTTGCGAAGACTTACCGCACCTCTGATGAAAACCGGAGGAGCCCGTTACCCAAAAAATTGGGATTAGGTATCCCCCGACTAACTTTTACGGGTTGACGCCGTGCGGTCTGCCGGAGTACGTCATCAAATCAGGGACCACCGCACCGGACCCATGGAGAGTCAATTCGGACCATTTCTGGTCGAAGCGTGGGTACGTTCGTCATCTCAATACTCCTCGTCTAGCCTTTAGAGCAATGGTTCTCAACCTTCCTCAAGCCGCGACCCTTAGGTACAATTCCTCATGTGGTGGTGACCCCCAACCATAAAATTATTTTCTTTGCCACTTCATAAGGCCATAGAAATATGTTTTCCGATGGTCTTAGGCGATCCCTTTGAAAGGGTCGTTCGATCCCCAAAGGGGTCACGACCCACAGGTTGAGAACTGCTGCTTCAAAGAGCAATTCGAGAACACGAAAGTTTAGTTATTATTCTATATTTTCCCGTTCGTATTCTATGTTAATAACTTTAATTTTAAAACTTCTCTTTGGTAAATTAAGCGCACTTACTAAACCTACCTGTTACATTTGTATTTCCATGTTAGTAATATAATGGAAATAGTTTATATTCTTAATTCGGAGGGGGGGACGCGAGGGAATAAACCAAGTGGATTAGGTAGGTCAGTAATGACAAGGTTGAAGGGGGTGAGATGTGACGTAGGTCTAACCGGACCGAGGATGGTGGGAGAAGCCCGCGTCTGATTCCACCCTATCGTGAATGGTCGCGACAAGCGATAACATTGCCTCATGAACCCACCTTTTTCCATCCGCTGGGTGGGCAACCTTTGCGAAGTGTGGTTCTCCTCCGCACCAAACCACGCTCACGTACGAAACTACCTCGACGGAGTCAGGGACGCATAAAAACGCTGGAAAATCGGTAGGTATATCATAGGCCTGGGCGCTATATCGATATATCGAGAAATATCACAATATTTAAATATATCGGGAACCCGATATTGAGTTTTGAACATTGGCGATAAATCGTCGGATAAAAATCGTGATGTATCGGGACCGATTTTTTTATCGGGCCCGATAAAAATCGCCTTCCGATAAAATTTTACGATATATCATCCGATAAAAAATATCGGGCCCGATAAAAAATCGCCATCCGATAAAATATCACGATATATCATCAGATAAAAAATCGCCTCCCGATAAAATATCGCGATGTATCATCGGATAAAAAATATCAGGCCCGATAAAAAATCGCCTTCCGATAAAATATCACGATAAATCATCTGATAAAAAATCTCCTCCCAATAAAAATATCGCGATGTATCGTCCGATAAAAAATCGCCGCCCCGATAAAATATCACGATTTATCACTCGATAAAAATCGCGTAATCGCGCCCGATAAATTATCATGTTATGGGGCCGGAAAATCGTGTCGGGAAAAGATAGCCGTTGGGTTGGCCTTCGTTTAAGCTAGAGCAAGTACGTTTGAAAACTTACCATTCTGTGTTGGCTAAGACTAATTAAGACGTTCATTTTATGTCTAAGCCTCAACAATTCAATCAAACTGTGGATGGAGTTCATGAGTTTTAAAAAAATATCCACCTGTCGATAGCTTCTTGTCCAGAAGCATAGGACATCGTCTACGAAACGGAAACAATTAGAATCGGTGTTTAAAAGAGAGTTATTCAGATTTATAAGTTTTATTTTAAAGCGAATCGTGAATATCTCCGCAATTATAGGTGAAAAATGCGATCCCATTGAATGGCCCTCGTTCTGTTGGTAAAATTTTTCATTGAGCAGGGAGAAATTTTGTTTGGGGCACGTTTCCATTAACATTATTAATTCCTCTACCTATCTGGGATTTTCCGGTGAATTCCTCAGGATATCTTTTGATGCCTCTAATGCCTCATTTACAGGTACTGACGTAAATACGTTTTTACGTCAAATAAAATTAGTTTGGCATAAATCGGGAGAGTTGTATTCTTTAATTTTTCCGCTAAAACTAATTAATTTTTATAACCACTTTGGGATAAAATTTGAAATTAAATAAATGTATTATTTATATCTAAGAATACATATTATTCATCTATTGATATTCATACATTCATCTATGGTGTCTAAGGAAGCAAAAATTGCCGTTTAAAAAGTGTACTTCTTCCCACTTTGCTATATGGTAGTGAAACATGGGTATGTCAGGATAGACATAAGAGTAGACTAAACGCCGTGGGTATGAGTTATCTGAGGAGTATTTGCGGCAAATGTAGGATGGATAGGGTCAGGAATGAATGTGGGTTAGATGGTCCAGTAATGGACGTGTATGAAAGGAGTGTGCTTCGTTGGTTTGGCCATGATGAGAGAGTGGATGAGAGTCGAATTACGAAACAGATATATGAGAGTAGAATGTATGGTGTGAGAGGTAGAGGTGGGCCGAGATAGTTGTGGTTGAATTTGGTTGAGGAAATTCTTAGGAGGAAGAATATGAGCAGTTTTTAAAACAGGAGGGCGTGTATGAAAGAGTGTATGGGGGCGAAATGAGGCAAAAGAGGTTTGCAAGGATAGGTCAGTATGAAGGAAATTATTGAAGCAGAGTTAGGTGTACAATTATGTATTAATGAGTGGAACATTTTGACTGTGCCTACCCCGGAAGGGAACGGCGTGATGGGTATGTATGTATGTATTATAATCTATGAATGGTAATGATACATTTATTTTGACCATTTAATACCAAGAAATTGAGTAACAAATGATGGAAATTAATTCAATTTCACATTAAAAAAAACAAATAATAACAGATAGGAAATCATAAATAGCGCAAGTGCAATATCACGGGAGAGTACTAGGAAATTACTAGAAAGTGCATATCCAAAAGTGCTCACCAATACCCAGAGGAAAGAATCATAAAAATATCGGTCCCGATATTTATCGTCCCGATATATTTATCGGTCCCGACATTTATCGTCCCGATATTTTTATTGGTCCCGATATTTTTATCGGCCCCGATATTTTTATCAGTCCCGATATTAGTTATCGTTATCAGCAATTATCGATATTAAAAATTATCGTAATCCGATATTGATTTTTCAATATCGCCCAGGCCCAGGTATATGTACCGGTTTTGGCCGTCACTTCAGATGTGATGTTAAACGCCCTGAATCAAAGTTTAAGTTCGCTATCACCCTATCACCGTCGAGGAAATACCATCGATCAACGTGGTCACCGGACGGAGCGAGAAAGAACTTCAATTGACATCTCTTGGTTATACCTCTTCGGCATTTACTACATGCCGTCGGATTTCCGCGTGGGTCGCACCTTTGTTTTAATGAGGCCCCGGGTGCAAATACGGAGAGAAAATACCCCAGTAAATGAAAAAAAGTGGACCAGTTAAATCTAATTAACATTTTCAATGCAATCATGGAAAAATTGCAATTATTCTTATCTGATTTGTCACTCTTAACCACTATCACGTTAAATACATGCTGGTTGCTATGGCTGCCAAACACCAAGACTTCCATCGCTTAGCTAGCTCCTCCGCTACTCATGCTAACGAAGAAAATATACTGTTTCCATAATATACTCTAGCACTCTATTTAAGGAATTTATTTCCTGATGACACTTTTATTTTATTAATCGACATTATCAGAATTTGGAATTTCAATGTCAATCCCGGATAGTTCATGGGCAAATGAACAAATAAAGAAATACATACATACCAATCACGCTGTTCCCTTCCGGGGTAGGCAAATAAAGAAATAAAACATGTAAACCGTTCTGTATGTGAAAAAATAAGTGTAAATATGCGACATACATGCGGAAAACTTGTGCAATGCTTAGTATTTATTCAAGGACACGAACTTTGAACAACTTTCAAACTTTTCACAAGGGTGCAGATTCTCTCAATGCAAGTGCAATACTCCCGCTCTACTGCAAATACTAGACTACTTTTTACACCCTTAAAGTTTCGGTTTCGACTCCAGATTATTGACGTAAACTCCCATGGGAATTACCGTGGCAAAGTTTATTTTTAACCTTTAAAGTTTATTTTTTAACCTTTTAAGGCTTTATATCTTTTGTAAAATGAAACAAGAAATGATGCTATTACGAACTTGAGAGAAGTGCCGAAAAAAATGCATGTGAATTAACTTTTTTATTTCGGTCTTCCAGTTTCGTTTTCAACACCAAACTGTGAGAACTTTAGCAAACTATTCCCGTGATTCCTAAAATTTAGCCCTATTTGAAAAGCCTCCCCTCAGCAACCCGCGCCATTGTTGAAGAATGCCCGATAACGTCCAGATGGAAACAGGGGATTAATCAATAAATATGTAGATACACAGAGTAGAAACATAAGCTATTACGAAACATTTCATTGTCTCTTAAACCTCTTTAAAATTATTGATTTGGGTAAATACGAATGGGTGGCTGGTATCAATTTTTTTTATTTTAAAGCATTCCACCGGTAAAGGTACGTTTTGTTGAATATCAGAGAATCTCCACTCGGTTTTCTACACTTTCGGTGGCCTATCTACATCTAATGTATCCTTTTCGCCTCAGCATACAAACAACCCCTCTTCATCCGCTCCGTTAAACCTATTCTCTTTCTTCCCCTTCCCCCCTGACGCAACATCCTTCCCTTAATCACATTCTTGAGAAATCCCTCGCCCGTACATCCTCCAGCCACCTACTCTGCCGATCTTGAATTTCCTCGACCAGCATCTCAAGCACTTCCTCGTTAGTCTTCCTCTCCGTCCACCTAACCTTCTCCATCCTTCTCCTCACCCACATCTCAAGTGCCTGCAGCCTATTCTCGTCCTCCTTTATGAGGGTCCACGTTTCTGCACCACACTACACTACCCTCCATATCAAGCTCTTCACCAGCCTCTTCTTCACATCTACAGTGTGTTCCATTGGTCGTGTGTCATGTTTGACCTGTAATTTTAGCCACTTTCTTTCAACCTATATAAATGAAATTTGGCACCTAGATAGAAAAAGGTTGTAAGTTTTGTTGAGTCTAAGCAAAATTTTATAAGGATGACCTTTTGACCCCAGAAATAAGTTCCAACTAAAAATACAAATTTTGCCTTATGGGCTTTCAATGCTAAATTATTCGAAATACAAAAAAGACAGAATTATTTTGCGAAACTTTCAATTCATAGGTTTTTGGGCACGAAGAACATGATGGAAGAACTTTCGAGTTCGAAAATTCAACCGTGACCCCTGAAAGGGCACAGTCAAGGTCACAGGGGTGACAAAAGTGAATCACCGCTACAAACCTGTCAAATCATAGGTTTAAAAAGGTGCCAAGATCTTCAGATCCCTCTTGTCATTCCTTGACCTGCAAGGGTTACTCAGGGGTCAAAGGTCACAGGGGTGACAAATATCGAATCGGGGCTACAGCACTGTCGAATCACTTTTCAAAAGTGCCCGATATGATGGTAAATTCCCTCCAGGGATTCTTTGACCTTGAACGGTTGGGCATTGGTCAAAGGTCACCAGGTGTAGCCAATGAAATCAGGACAACACACGCGTCGAATTGTAGCTTTGAAAGGATGAAGAATAAGTCAATGAAATCCTGATCCTGCTCGTTGTCTTCTTACCTCCAAAAAGTCTCTCCAGGAGATCTCTTCGTGAATAGTTGTGCAGAGGTCAAAGGTCACCCGGTGCAGATGTGAGTACATAAAGATACCAACAACCTACAAATGTCTTCTTTGTTTTCCTCTATTTACTCTTATCATAGACCTTTTAGAAACCAATGAAACAAGCAGAAACGTCCTCTATATACTCTAGTTAACTTTCCATTTGTTTGTCTTTCTTTTCACCGCCATCGCAGTCCGAGTTCCCTTCCCCTCCTCAACCATCACTGACCATCTTTTACGAGGGTTGCCCAAGAAGTAATGCCCCACATTTTTCTCAAAAAACCATTCATTCTAAATAATTGACAAATTTGAAAGAGTGATGTTTTGTCTTCTCTCTCCATTTTTCAACATAATCTCCTTCAAACGATATTGCCTTTCTCCGGCGATTCACAACGGCGTGTAGGTCCCGTCGGAACCAGTCCTTGCAGGGGTTACACATCCAGGTTTTAACTGCGCTAATCACCTCTTTGTCGTTCAAAGTAGTAGCGTGAAAAATCGTCTAGAGTCATCATTCAAAATGAATTAGAAAAGAAGAGAAATTACGAAGCAATTTACATTACCTAACGTCTTAAGTTTTTGCCAGAATGCTATTTCTGAATGATATATCTTAATCTTGCAGCCTGTCCTTTGCAGAGTCGACAAAATTGGGCAGAGCGTTCAGATGTAAGATAATAATAATAATGATATAATATTTACAAAGATGAGACCTAGCGCATTGGATTCCGCCCATTAAAAACTTTTGTATACAAAATTTTACAAAAATCGTTTGAGCCGTTTTGGAGGGGAAAAAAGCAAACATGTAAACATACAAACCAAGATTGGTCGTTTAATATTATAGGGTTACTCCATAATTGCATATAGTACAGTGTACTTAATTTTTTTAAATGGAGCTTTAGGCAGCCTCGAAGGTCACAGACCTGTGATGAGGCTGCCTTCAATATACAAAAAAAACAACTTTTTATGTAGAGCATATATAATAAATTTACATAATACCATTTCATTTTGCGCCAATAAGAACAGAAAAAAAAACAAATAAATATAAATTACTTCATCGAGAGATACGGTAGCGTCTTGATAACCTGATAAGGCTTTGCGACCAATAGAGATGACCTCTTCATGATGACCTCTTGATGACCGTTTGAACGCACTGATTTCTGTAATTAGGGAGCTAAAAAAAATGGAGTATTACTTTTTGGGCGACCCTCCTAGGTAGTTATTGGCTCCTATCTCGGATAGGGGGCGAGGGGTAAGTGATCCTAGAGTGGGTCAAAGGGTATATATTGCCCATTCCCTCGAAGATCGTCATGCGTGGTGAAGAGCCGCATCATTCACGAGGTGCCCCTGATTTCCGCTGAACATGACAGATGTTGAAGTGGCCGGTCGATGAAAAGCTCCCCTCACCCCCAAAAACGTCTTACGTATTACTTGAATGGCCCCATATAAGACGAAGGGTAGGTGCGAATCACCCTCATAAGATAGGAAGACGGTAGCAGCCAAAGTAGCAGCTGTTAGCACGATCTCCTAAGCATAGTTTGGGAACTGCCAGGGAGCATACAGCATGAATTTCCCTTCCCTCGTGTGTCTCCCTTCCCATAGCGAAACCCGATATCATCGCAACTGTGCTTCCCGGTAATTGAGCCCAGTGGAGCCGGCATATCAGGTTACAATTAAGAAGAGCTATGTAATATTTCTCACGCGTCAGAGCCATTGGATAAGCATTACCTTCCCAGGAAATGTTGTTACTTCCCTCCTAGCCATGGAAATTCATTTGCTTATTTGGTTATTACAAAATCTGCGGAGAAAACGGAACTCTAGGCTCAGGCGTATGTGCAGGCAGATGTATGTGGATGACTAGGCAATTTTTGGCTAAAAAACACCAAAGGCCCCTACGAATAAATAGGGTAGATGGCATTGAGTTGTATTTCAGGCGAGCGCTATGGAACAGCAGAGCATTCCGATATAATACTCGTTCCGCTTCCTCGTCTTCCCAAACAGTTCTTTAACTATACCAGTCAGGGAAAAATAACATTTTCCCTAGATTGTTTAGAAATAATTAATATTACGTACTCTTGCAAAAGTTTTCAACCACAAGCTTTCTTTCTCTCTTTCTCTCTCTCTCTCTCTCTGGTATTAACGTAGTTTGAGCGAGATAGTTCCCTAGTCATAGTTGATACCATATTCGAATTATACGTTATAAATTCAGCATTTGTAGAGAGCATGAATCGAATATTGCATTATTAACGGTGCAATAATATACTTTTATATTACCTTAAACCTCCTTACCTTATCCTCATGTTTTTAGCTGAAAAATCTCATTTATCCTCTGAAATCATGCCATCCATGTCGATGTCGTCTTACTTTCTACTCCCAACCTACTGGGCCTTATTACCTTCGAGCTTCCCTACCCTAGAGGTCTTCCACGTATTCCTTCCACCTCTCCTGAGTCTCTGTTGTCTGCAATATCAACTTTCCTGTCTTGTCTGTTATCGTTGAAATTTTCCTTTCTTTACTACCTCCCGTCAACAGAGATCCAGGAGAGATGGAAGGATCCCAACCCCCTCCGCCCCCAAAAACGTCTTACGTATTACTTGAATGGCCCCATATAAGACAAAGGGTAGGTGCGAATTACCCTCATAAGATGTAGCAGCCAAAGTAGCAGCTGTTAGCACGATCTCCTAAGCATATTTTGGGAACTGCCACGGAGCATACGGCATGAATTTCCCTCCCCTCGTCTCTCTCCCTTCCCATAGCGAAACCCGATATCATCGCAACTATGCTTCTCGGTAATTGAGCTCAGTTGAGCCGGCAATATCAGGTTACAATTAAGAAGAGCTATGTAATATTTATCACGTGTCAGAGCCATTGGATAAGCAATACCTTCCCAGGAAATGTTGTTACTTCCCTCCTAGCCATGGAAATTCATTTGCTTATTTGGTTATTACAAAATCTGCGGAGAAAACGGAACTCTAGGCTCAGGCGTATGTGCAGGCAGATGTATGTGGAACACTAGGCAATTTTTGGCTAAAAACACCAAAGGCCCCTACGAATAAATAGGGTAGATGGCATTGAGTTGTATTTCAGGCGAGCGCTATGGAACGGCAGAGCATTCCGATAAAATTATATATAATGCCGATAAATAATATAATTCCGATATATACTCGTTCCACTTCCTCGTCTTCCCAAACAGTTCTTTAACTATACCAGTCAGGGAAAAATAACATTCTCCTTAGATTGTTTAGAAATAATTAATATTACGTACTCTTGCAAAAGTTTTCAACCACAAGCTTTCTCTCTCTCTCAGGTATGAACGTAGTTTGAGCGAGATAGTTCCCTAGTCATAGTTGCTACCATAATCGAACTATACGTTATAAATTCAGCATTTGTAGAGAGCATGAATCGAATATTGCATTATTAACGGTGCAATAATATACTTTTATATTACCTTAAACCTCCTTACCTTATCCTCATGTTTTTAGCTGAAAAATCTTACATTATTCTCTGAAATCAGCAATAGCATTTTTTCTTGACAACCAGAGATTTGATTTTCAATGGATATACACGCCTCTAGCATTCAAATATCATGTTTTCCTGCAGGCCCATGATGATTCGTAGACAGAAAATCTGTATAAGAAGGGCCCAGAGTCCTAAGGGCCCCATGATAGATTGCTTTGAGGGGTAATGGACAAATTCATTGCATATTCACAAGTATACTCCTCCATGTCTATTCTCAAACTAGCTCTCTTGGGCACTGCATGTATATGAGGTAACGCTTACGTAGTAAACAATACATGTAAGGGAATTAAATAGACCACACACGCGATAAAATGTGCAAGAAACGTACGTGCAGCGAAAAGTAATGGTAATAATGCAATATCAACACTCCTGAGGGAAAAGCTGTAAATATAGGCTAAAAGTCTATTTTCTTAGAAGCTGGTACTGAAGCTTTTCTGGTGAATAGTGTTCATAAACATTAAACGAAAAAAATTGAAAAATTAAAAATACAAAAAGGAATAAATCAAGAAAAATGGGAAACTAATTAATTAAGTCGGTACTTCCCCGCGGTATTTCTCAGGTTACTCTAAAAACCGCACAAATTTCATCCTAACCCAACCTGCGGACGGGTAACAAGCGATAAATCTGGTTCAAATATAGACCCATCTGTTTCGAAACCTCAATCTGTTGATGAGATAGCGGAATTTTAATGACGTCACTACATGCTTCTTACCCAAGAGAAGAACGGGAAATTCTGCTCAATGAAGGACATCCATCCATGAAAATTGGCAAACGTACTAAGAATCACTATAGATTTTTGACACCTTATCACCATAGATCGGGGGAGGCGATGGCACGCGGAGCTGGGAGGGCGAGGGATACCTCCATCTCACTCGATGGGTTGGCACGCGAGTCGAGCGAGTATACTCTAATGGAGAACTTGCAGATTTTTTGAAAAAAATAGAGGTAATAGAGGATGATGAATCTTGCCCAACGCAAAAAACCCGATGCCTAAGTAGCGCTTAGTTTCCGAGATATAAATTCTCAAAGTTGTCGAAATTCCAACGGCGCGAAAAACGGGCGAAAAGGGGGGCGTGGTCAGATCGGGCAGGTCTGACGTCACACCTGTCGTTCGGAGGCCGCAGCGGTAGCAAGCCCGGCGTTGTCTCGGCGGCTCCGGGCGGCGTCACCGGGGACAAAGGGCAGGAGCGCTACGCCTAGAACGGTGGAGTATTCAATGGATGCAAGCACGTAAACATCTTCGCTGCTATCAACGATGGAAATTCCGCTTACAAAGTAACGGAACCGAAGCGAAGTTTAACCATATAGATTAATTTAAAGTCGCATGTCATCGGCATTGTCAGAACTTCTTACACTGTAGAGACTGGTTTAGGCTGCTAACGACACAACTTTTTTCTGAAACAGGAGAGAGACGCGGGAAAAGTGTCAGATTTTTTTCCCATACGCCTGGGTTCGCGATAAAATTGCAACTATAAGATTTCTTTCCACTATTTTACCTGTAATTGCATTTATTTTTGTAACATTTTGAGGAATCGAAACGGCGACCTCGGGAGAGAGAAAGTTTATACATTCCAGTTCATTTCAAATGTAGGGCATGATAACACAGTATTTTCTTTACCTTGTTATGCGTATTGCAACTCTAGGGATTTCATCTTACGTTCACGGTGTAATGCGGTATGATTTCAAATGATATCACATACGCACGTTAAGTAAAAAATGACTCCACAATAAGCGCATTTAATGAAGTTATCACCAGATGCTTTGCATCTGCACGAACGCTGTTCGTGTGGATAACATAATTTACGGCCATTTTTGTATGTTATCGAACATTAAGGTCTTCCGGGTTTTCAACAGCTTTGGTTGATTGTGCAAGGAAAACACTCCATGATCCTTCAGTCCACGTTTTGCTTACATTAAATACGTCGTTTTAAATGAACCTCTTTCCAAACCTCTGCTTTTACATACCCTGTTATTAACTCTCTCATGTCAGAAAATTCTTCACGGTGAGCGAAAATTTTATTAAAAAATATCAGCATTCGAGTATAATAGTTGGGAAATTCATAGTGAATACGTCGCTTTACGATAAAAATTACATCTTTGTCTAGTGTTAACACTCTTCAAATAGACTCACGACCGATC
This sequence comes from Ceriagrion tenellum, assembly GCA_963169105.1. NCBI lineage: Eukaryota > Metazoa > Arthropoda > Insecta > Odonata > Coenagrionidae > Ceriagrion > Ceriagrion tenellum. The sequence continues at coordinate 45,842,318 of OY720637.1, forward strand.
GGAGCTCTCTTTCTTCCCTAAAATGTATCCTCGGATTACAACATTTGCTACTAGTTGAACTCTCTTTAATTATGGGTTAGTTGAAGATCCAAGAAATAGTTAGAAAGTTAAGAATGATGCAGTGACGGTTGTACCTGTTCGGGATTGAGAATTCTACTTTATTTCTGAAACATATTAACCCGAAAAATAAATTACGCAGTATGGCCACGATCCTGTACTACACTGGAGTCCTGTGCACCCAATGCCTTAACCCACACCACCACGGCAAATAATTATTTTACGAGCGTAAAACTGTTGTTAATTACGCATTAGCAGATGTGTAATCTTATCCATTAAAATTGCATCGTATTGCGCCAATGCATGAACTCGTGGACATAAAAAAGCTCCTGTTATGATACGGATAATTTGTCCATGCATCTATCTATCAACGAACATACTTGAAAGGACATGCATCGTGTGAACATGTCTTAATGCGACGAATTGAAGATGAGCCAAATTCTCCAGTTACCTACAATTTTCTCGCGAACCCGGGCCTATGGGAGAAAAAGCAGTGACCCTTTTTCTACATCTATCCCCAGTCGCAAAAAAATTAAATCTTTGGCGTCACCTCACCTCACCGTAGGTCTCGCGATGTCTCCTCGTGAGACTCTTCGCTTATCATAAGGCTAGACTCACAATTTTTTGCCGTTACTTTATGTTCCGGCAATATTTCGCACTTCACTGTGCATACATTTTTCAATATTTGCTATCGAACGCGTCCTATTGCACTATCGATGTCATACTTCCTCATGGAACTGCAATTAAATTTTACAAGCAAACTTTTCGAAAAGATCACATTTCTAATAATGTCGAAATACTGCAATAGAAATTTCAAACATATAATATATTAATTTATCGGGAAAATCACAGTAAATAGTTAACGAAGTGATTTAACGGTTTGTATTTCCGACTATGTCTACATGTCGCATCTCAATATAAGTATTCCATCATCACTAGAGCGTCGACTTCATAGGCAGATTATCTGAGTTAGCACAAACTTCCATGCAGATGAAACACTAATAAATCGTTAAAATATTGCACACCAAAATACATATATACTTTCCGAAACTCAGACGCAATATTTCAACGAAATATCACGAGGCTAAAGATAAATGAACGGTAAGTAAACGGTGATACTCGCCGAACTATTCGCCGGTATCTCGTATGTCTCGTACGGTGGACGGCAGGTGTGACGTCACGCGTATCACTTCCAAAATGGCGCGCAAAAAGCAGCGTTTGAAACAACATCATCTTTTCCATTGACTGTAGTTCAATAAATATGGGTCGCTCAGATGAAAGGAAAGAATATGTAGGAAACATTTTTGGTTATCTATATGATGCATGAGTTAAAACAGCTGTAAAAAAACCTTGCAAGTTCTCCATTCCATAAAGTTTGGCACTCAATCGCCAAAAGGTTCGCCACCCCTGCCATAGATGATAGATTGCTTTGGGGGTATTCGATAAATTCAATGCATATTTACAAGTATATTCTTCAATGTCTATCTCAAAGTAGGTAGCTGTCATAGGGGTACTGCATGTATATGAGAGAACACTTATGTAGTAAACTATACACATAAAGGAATTAAATATACTCAGTACTCACACTCAAATGAAGGTATAAGAATACACGTGCAGCGGATAGTAATGGTAATAATACCTCTGTTGCTACAACAAATACAGCGTTGTTATTAATATTTAACACTCATTACACGTAGTGGAACCGTCTGCCTCTCATTACGATTGCGAACTGTTTTTTAGACCAATTCCCACATCATAAACGTTACGAGTTATTTATATATGTTTAAAAGTGTTAAAATGCAGTTAAATAGTACACTCAATATTCGAGGTGCTTATTCAAGACTCTCACTCGCCGCTGTGTTTCCCCTCCTTGGACTAAAAAATATATGCATCAACATGCCTAATGGAAAAAAGAGTAACCTTTCGAAAAAATATTCTTCAGAAAGAGGAATGTCTTCTTTGCGAGAAAATGAGTCCTCGCAAGAAAGACGACAAAGATTAGATTATACTCCTCAATTGACCAAGCTAACAGTATTCTTCAGGCTTTGTGGTTTACTTATAAAATAAGTTCAATGTTTTTCACACCCATTGAAATTTATGATTTCACACCCATGGAATTTCAACGGATGTAAAATCTATTCCAGTATAAAATGGGACATACAATTTAATTTGAAAATGTTTAAACTTTAGGAAATATGCGTAAATTGTCTTGTATTAAACGATTTCATAGGTTGCCGCTTCGTTTTTCGAATCGCTTCCGATCGTCAATTAATTTCAATCAGAGGAGGTAGCAGCAAAGGTAGAGAACATTTGGCAACATTGGTTCTTTTATCGCAGTCTGGCAGTCTCTTATTGGTGGAACACAGCGATTCGCCATTGTCAACGTTATTAATTTACAATGGAGATTTTCGCGCGCTGAGGCCTCATGGTTCACGCGGGAAGTGCTGGGACAGCTGCAAAGGAATGAAAGGAATGACTCGGACCTTAAAAATATTTCTATTATCCTTGGGAATGGAAATCTTCCCTGCAGCTGCTGCGCTGGGGACAAAGGTGTCATGACAGTTTGGTCACATAGGGCACATAGGTCCCGTATGGTTGGATCCGTGGCATCGGAATGTGTGAGTAAATCGTTTAAATAGATTCTTCGAAGTTTAATTAGACGGATAAGTGTGTTTTGTGATTAAATTGTGACTTACGTCTTGGAAAGGTCATTTATCTATAATCATTACGGCGCTTATGAAGGAAGAAAGACGTTGAAACATTGATTTTCCTTTGCAAAGGTGAGGTGATAGTTTCTATATTCATGGTTTTCGTGCATAGTGTGCCAAGGGAACCCATGAATGCGTTCACTTGGGTTATTGAGACGTCTTTGGCCCGCCGGCTCCAAGGATGGGAACAAATCGCTTTTTGTGGGGTTACCTTCGCGTTTTGTTTATTCCTTATGTTGAATTGTATCTCTCTAGCATAGCTGTCGTGGGGATTGGTCTTTTTTTCTATTTAAGGTTTTCTTTGCTTTTAATGATAATGTCTGGGTGGTTACATCTTTTTTCATTACATTTCCTTGTACATTTCATTCATTTCACATTGCAAATAATGGTCATTTGTCTGAATTTTTAACGGCTGCTCTCCATCTGTGCGTGGAGTTTTCTATTTTCTCTTATCCATTCAAATACTTTCAGTGTAATCCTCTGCTACCTTTAATCGGTAGACTTTGAGGTGCACTGTTTACTTTGCAATAAATATAATCATATTTTGTTCAAAATCAGTTATATAAATACGACGAGTATAGTAAAAATGTCAGTGGAAAGTTTTTCATGAAAAGCTCAATTCTCTTTACCCTGTGCTCGCAAGTGATATTCTAAATGCTTTTGGTAGCTGCAAACTTGCATTTATACAATTTGTTTGTAATATTTTATTTGAAATTATGTGATCATCATCTTAATCGGTGGTATTAAAAACAAGACTGTCTTGCTACTTTGGACACCGTGAACACAGAGTTAAGAAACCTTGACTTTCGTGATTTGTGTTAACTAGTTTACCATGGGAAAGGGTGAGATTTTGGAATCTCGTTTGTGGGGATAATTATTTGGTAAACCAAGGAGAATAATTGCAATAAGGCTCATTATCCTTGCATTCTGTAGGAATTTCAATTTTTCTAATCCTGAACTTGATCCTGGGTGCTTCTTTTTTTAATATTCTACTAGGTGATTAGTATATTTTGGACAATATTCGCCCTAACGACCCAATTTCTGGCACATTGATGTTTTCTCTTGGTTTTCTGTCATTAATCCCGAAAATCCTCAAATTGTTTCCATCTTCTTATTTCTTCCAGAATTCCTATTCTCTTCCACGCATCCCCAGTGTTCTCCCTCTATCACTCTCTCTAAGATACCCTCTCTTCACGAAACATCCTCTAGCCATCTCTTCTGCTTCTGAACCTCTGCCAAAAGTTTCCTCTCCTCACTAACCATGTCCAATACCTCCTTGTTCATCCTATTGCCACCCAGCTAACCTTCTCCATCCTTCGCCCATAACCATGTCTCTAATGTCTAAAAACTACATACATCCTCCCATTGCCATGATCAAGTCTCCGACCTATACAAAACCACGCTTCATATTAGAGTTTTTATCAGCATTTTCATGACATCTGTCCACCAAACCGCTCATCTATTCCCTCTTGCTTTTTGATGCTTCTTAAGCAATGGCAATTCTAAATCTTATGTCTCTACCACTAAACACATTCTCCTCCAAATGTTAACCAGATATGTAAACTGCTTGATGTGCACCATTTTGTGCCCTCCCACCCTTATATCCCAGGTTCTAAATAAAGTTATTATTATATCCAGTTGCACTTTCTTGCTTTTAGATAATCTCATCTTTTGCATTTTCTTGTGGTTTATCTTCATCCCATATGTCTCTCACTACCTTTAACACACTCATCATTGATTGCAACCCCCTCTGACTGATAAGAATGCTTGATCATATGCAAATCTCACTGACTTAATCAGAATACTTCCTACCTTTATTCCTACACCCCTCTTGCCCCATTAATTTTTCTGTATTCATGTATCGGCTACCCTAACCTTCACCCTCTGGTCCATATATAGATAATGGATGAGTCTTCTGTCCATCGAATTGACCCCTAATTCTTCAGTGCTTCCATTAATTTTGCCCAGTCCACTCTATCAAAAAGCCTTCTCAGAGTCTACAAAGCAAGCAAACATCCAACCCATATTCTAGGTTTCTTTCTACCAGCGTCCCCATCAGTCCTATAGTATCATGCATTCCCATCCTCTCCTAAATCCAAACCGGTCGTCAACCAGGTTTTTGTTGGCCTTCCTCTCCAGTATTCCAATTATTATTTTCAGGATTACTTTGGCTGAATGGTAAATTAAGCTTATTGTTTTATATCCTCGCAAATTTTTGCTTTTTTCTTGTTTGGTATCAGAATTGGAGTTGTCCTTGTGGAGTCCGCCAGCCAAACATCATCCTCCTAAATCCTACGGATCAGTGCAAAAGGTTTCTCTCTTCTGTTCTGACCCATACTCTTTAGAAACGGTGTAGTTATGTTATCTACTCTCTCCACCTTATTCCTTCTCAAGTCTTGTAGTGCTCTATCGATTTTGCTATCAAGGATACTTCCCCCTTTTTAAAATTGTTCTCAGAAATAGTTTCGTTCTCTCCACCATGCTATCCTTGCTTTCTTTGTTTTTCTTTAGAGCCTGTAGTTTAATTCTCTGTATTATCTCTCACCGAGCTCTTGACTTCATTAGATATTAAGCTTATTGTCCTTTCGAGTTTTTGTCTTTCCCTTCTTCAATATTGGAATCAGTGTTGTCCTAGGCACTACTGCCATTAGAAAAATTGTTTCTTTCTTGTCGTATTATATGAAGCTGTGGAATTATTCCTCAGGTATGTCAAAAAAATTTCTAATTTTGCTGGGTATGTGTTTCTGTTGGGGTTTAGGAATGGAGCGGCAACCTTGGATGCAGCTGCAGTGATGTAGGCACCTCGAAAGTAACCTGTTGTAATTTGAAGATGTATTTGTTTGGTGAGTTTGAAAAAAGGTTCTTGAAAGAGGTAATTGGGGATGACTAACTATACTTATGAAAATTGTGTAGATTTAAGGAATTGCAGACTCATTCCAAACTTGTGTGTGACTCTGATGGCATAGGTGAGGATCATGGTAGTGATTTCAGTATTTTGATTGCTGGGGCAGATATCAGCGTGAGCTATGAGGGTTATTCCATTTCTCTCAAGCCAACATGGGGCCAGAGTTGCTCCCTGGAAAATTGAAAGAAAAATTACGTTTATAGCGGTGGCATTTAAAATCATCTGAGATCAACTACTGACCACAAAATTAATCTAGATTTTCCCTATTTCCTTTTAATATTCAAAACATTAGCGGCCGTATTCATAGTTGCCAAGTCTAAGACTGGCTTAAATTAGTTAGACTGGTGATTTGGTTAAACCCATATTCATGGTGTCATTTTAGCGCTGACCGACTAAAGTCCCGGTAAATTTACTCCGGAGGAAGTTAAACCAATGGAATCATGGTTTACCGTAGGGACTAAGCTCCTAGTGTAGACATTTTCTCTTCAGCTTATGTGTTATGGTGATTATCGAAGGTGCTCTGTGGATTATAACGAGTAATTTCTTCGTTAGAGCTACTTGTAGGAGTAATATTAGTAGATAGTTTGGCGATAGGAATATTTTTGGCTTTGTAGTTTAGGTTAATTCTTACGTTGGTGAGTACATTTATAGGCAGCAGAATAATAGCACTTTTGTTCTCAGGGTATGTAGTTTATTAACGTTGTTATTTGTTAGTTCAGTTTTTGGAGATAACGGGTTAGTATTAAATTTTATCCATTATAAGTTAGGTTTAATCTTAGAATAGTTTTATTACTCTATAATAATTCGTATAATTAATTCTTTCACTTCAATAGTTACGTCTTGTTTACATTTTGTGTAGTGAGTTTGTTGTCGGTAATATTTCGTTATTATTTCATTCGTAGTAGCGCCCGTTGATATTTTCAGGTATTAGTTCTTACAGTCGATTTCAAAGTGCAATAATTGATAGGGAATTAGTTAATTTTGTGATTTAATTGTGTAGCTAGTTTCGTGGGTTGGTTTTAGGTCTACAAAAATTAGATAGTATTCGATGTTTGCTCTTTTTTAAATTAACTTATCGTTTAGCGGGTAGGTAGATTTGACATTTAGAATGGCTGGTTAGGATTATGTAGAATTCTTAGATGAATTAGAGGTGATGGATGATGAGTGTCTTTCTCCTCAATGGACCAGTTGTCTGACCGCACTCTTTTATTTCCATAATGCAACTAATCAAAAGCACAAAACTGGTTAAGGGTTATGCCTGCTAAGAATCTCCAAGATAATTTTTTAAATCCTAAATGAAAACCAAATGAAATGCTGAGAAGAAGATAGCAAGGCAATAAAGAGATGGAACTTACAATTTATCGACTTTGTTGTTCAAAGAATTTCTACTAAAAACTTGAACATCAAGTAATAAACTGATACGTAGTTAGAAGATATTAGTGGTGAAATAACTTAATTTGCGAGATATAATTTTTTTAAATCCTAAGTAAAATCAAAACTCTATGCTGAGAAGACAATAGTAAGGCAATGAGGAGATGGTACTAACAAGTTATCGATTTTGCAATTAAAAAAACTGCAGCTAACCTTTTAATTAGTCTATTTAAAAAAAAATTAATCACATGCCAACAAAGAAAAGTTGAGCAGCAATTAATAAACTGATGCGTATTTAGAAGATGTTAGCGATGAAATAATCCAATTAGCCCAGTTAACTTTAAATTGTAACGTAAAACCATACTCAAACGTAACTGGAAATTAGGGAGGGACTGATACCAGAAATTTCCGATACCGATACCAGTTCTCCCCCCGATACCATTACCGATACCGATACTACTCCATTCTAGGTATAATACAAACTCAGCATTTCACCACAAGCACTTTAAGCTGGCTCGGCCAACTAAGAAACCAGATTATGGAAACAACCATTATTACACAGGCAAAACACTTAATTCACTGAAAAAGTTTTAATAATAATGATATTTTCATTCTTCAGCAGGTCAAGTGATGTAGAACTCGTCAACGAAACTATACTCTAAGCACAAATACAAGATAAAAGACAAGTGTATACATGGCAACACAGTTAATAGACAAATTAAACATACTGTAAATATAGTCAATAACACTGTATTAAAAATATTAGATAAAAGAAAATTTATGAATGCAAGAAATCACAACTAAAAGACACAATTTAGGATCATAATCAAACTATTTATAAACACTGTAACAAAGTTTACTGTGCAAAACTTCACACAATCTCCTCTTAAAACACATGAGAAAAAATAGATTTCAAAGATCTAGGGTGCCTTTTGAATCCTGGGACTTGACATTGGAATCCTGAGTAGTGAGGACCTCATCGAAAATAGTCTAAAATTGTGGCAATTCAGATGAATGTTGTCTCGAGTCATGGTCTAAAAACAAAATTAATACACATATTTGAACATGGCTGCAAAGGAATTTCAAATACCCGAATCTCATTGACTACTATTAAACACTTAATTTTAAATCTCACCTTATCTTAAGTTTCTGTTGAGAAACACTAGCATTTGAACTTTTTCAGGATCCAGTCGACTTCGTTTTTTGTCACATATTAACCCTGAAGTACTGAACATTGGCTCTGAACAAACAGTAGCTGGTGGGATAGCTAAATATTTTCGAGCTAGTTTCTTGAGTTTAGTAAATGATGATTCTTTCCAATATTCAAGGATATCCTTTGAAGGATTTATTCGTGGTTCTTGTAAGTATAAAAACAGTTTACTGACAACGTTTTTAGGCTCCTCTTCTTTACCATTTGCTTCCATTACCTCTTTGAATAAAGACCAAAGAGGGCTTTGCTTTTCAATTACTTCATCTTCTGATGGCACTTGCTCAGGCACTATTTCTTGTTCTTCATCTTGCTGTACATCTCTCAGCATTGTGTCAATATAGTCACAAGCCTTAGCTGCAGAGTTTTTGTCTATAAAGATATCTTTCTTGAATTTAGGATTTAGGATAGTACTTATTGCATATATAGGATTACTTTCACATGACCCATACCGGACAGTTAGAGATGCCAACATATCATTTCTGATGCTATCATACCTACCAGCTTTCTTTGTTAGGCTCTGACGAACACCATTAATAATTGGTATTACTTCAGATGCACTTGCTGTTTCTAAGCTTACAGCTTTTGTTGCTACACTAAAGATCTGTAACATATCAACAATTGTTTGTGTGCATGACCACTGTACATTGGTAAGTTCAACTGGAACACTTAGCTCTTGAGAGGAACATGAAATAGCCCTTCGCTGTTCAAGTAATCTTTCAAGCATATCTAGGGTACTGTTCCAGCGAGTTGGCTCATCCTGCACTAACTTATGCTGTGGCACTCCTAGAACTTTCTGGGACTTCTTCAAAATCTTATTGGCTTGTATGGAGTGTTTATAATGACCAACTAAACGTCTACAACTTTTAAGCAGATTATTGATTTCATTATTGTGGAATATGCCATCTTTGACCACTAATTGCAGAGAATGTGCAAGGCATGGAATGTGTTCAAATTTGCCTTTTTCCATTGCAGAAATAAAGTTTTTACCATTGTCTGTAACTATGACATTTACTTTGTCAACTACATTCCATTCTTCAAAACAATCATGAAGAAAATGACTTATGTTTTCTCCTGTATGAGTTCCCACAGTTAATGGGATAACAGCCAAAGAAATGTGCTTTAGTTCACAATCTGGTGTTATAAAATGACCTGTCAAGGCCAAGTAGTCGTCATTAGCAGTAGATGACCCCATATCTGTAGTAATGCTTAAGGTTTTGGGCTCAACTGTAAGTAGTAGCTCACGAACTGAGTTTGTTGTAGTCTTGTAGATTGTTGGTATGGCTACATTTGAAAAATATTTTCGACCAGGTATTGTGTATCGTGGTTCTAAGTAATTGATTAAATGCCTAAATCCTTTGTCTTCCACTAGTGTAAAGGGTTGATTGTCTGTTGCAATCATTCTGGCTATCAGTTCCGTGGTTTTAATTGCTCTGGGATGAAGAGCATGATAAAGTTTTTTCTTCTTGATCATATCACTTTTAGTTGGCTGCATAAGATGCGAACTTAGTAAAGCATCAGTTGATGTGGAAGAAGATGCAATTTGGTTCGTAAATGCAGACCTAGCCTCGTATAATGCAGAAACTTTACCAAAGTAGTTTGCTTAAAAATTAGCCTGCTTCATCTTAGGAGTATTTTCCTCACTGATTTCTGCTTTGAGATTAACACTTCCAGGAGTTGAAAGACTACTAGAATCGAGGCTTGAATCAATCTCAAAGCAAGGTGATGATCCTAAAGTCCTTGGCGTAGCACTTGAGCTTGGCTGCAGTGCATCCAACGGCAGACAGTCCTCCTCGTCTGGTGTAGGCACTAACCGTGTCTTTTTAGCAGAGTCGGGTCGTAACTCGGGCTCAACAGTAGGACTAGGCCTACGCTTACCTTGGACCAGAATATGGGCATCGTGTACTGCAATATGCTTCCTCATGTTAGTTGTTGTAAAACTCCTCGCATGTTTGCCCCCTCTTGAAACTCTTATGTTGCACAAGGTGCAAATGGTATATTGAGGATCACTTTGAACTTCTTTGAAATATCTCCAAATTTCACTGCGTTTTTTACCGGACATGACTCTTTTTTTTCCTTGACAGTTATTGCAAATAATCACATTTCATCAAATTATTCCCAAGCTACCATGAAGTCAGCATTGCGTAGCTTAATTAAACGATATTACTTTGACACGCGATTCCATATAAGGAAGAGAAAATTGCAAAAACTGCTTTATCGTAAAAACAAAAGCATGTAGTCATAAGTTAATTTGCCTACTTATTGATTTTTAATTATCTAATGAAAAAAATGTAACTTTGGTGTTCGAAAGAAACGCACTCTGAAACTGTCTCTGCCTTACAATTAGATAACCTTACTGATGGCATTTGGTACCAGAGCACTCTAGCGGTAGAAGTCGACACCTCGTTTGATTGCCAATATTGGCGTTAGAAATCTGAAATTTGAAAATATCGGAAAAACACTGACTTGACTGCCGATACCGAAGCTACTGATACCATAAATATTGGCCGATACTTTATATCGGTACCGGAATCCCTACTGGAAATGCAGTTAGAGCTCGAATGCAATCATATCAAATTGCAAGAAATGGCAAAAACAGAGCACAATCATCTTAGAAAATATATGAACGTAACATCTATTATAATATTTTAACACGACCGTTATAAATACAAAAGTAAACCTGATGCTAGTTGAACCATACAACAATGAAAAATATGGAGAACAAAACCAGGAAATTCGGTCATAGGTACCCATCAAGAATAATGCACTAATAGAAATTAAGAAAATGATATGCAATAATCTAAGCCATACATAATTACGCAGAAATAAATGAGCCTTGGACTGAAGTGCAGGGAGCAGGGTTCCGGTGTGCTTCCTAATTTCAGCAAGCTTCAGTCTAGATGGAAGTAACGGAGGTAAAAGGGTTTGTAGAGAAGAAACAAATTCTCATGAGACGCCAAAAATCAGTTCAAAAATTGCGGGAAATACCCCTGTCGACTGAGTTTCTTGACGATTAGCGTAGTTGCCAAGCGTTCCACCCTCCCGCAGTAGGCAAGTCTCGGACTGCGTTAGCCCCCGAGACTATCTCCCTCTGCTTGAGCTATTAATACCAACTTGTAGTCCTGTTCTAAATTGCACTTAGATCGGACTAAGATCCTCCTACCCCGGAATTAACTTAAAATCTATGAATACGGCTGTAGGGGTGCAATTGTTGTGCCCAATTATTCCTATGGTGAGGGTAGCCGATGGAGAATCAAGGTGACGAGGTAAGATGTGATGTCCTGTTGTTATATTCTCATTTAAGCATTAATATTGAGGAAAATGAAAAGATGTACATTTGGAAAGCTTTCTGTCAGAATGAAGGTAAGAGTACTGCTGAAGTCAATCTGGTTTGTGGGTGACCAGGTGCTGGTTTTATCAAGTTTTTCAGACGTTCGCAAGGGTTGAATAATTCATTAGAGTCAGTGAGGAAAGTTCTGATTGAAGATCAAACTTAGAAAACTAAAGTAATCTATGCCTACCAACTACCCTGTGAGCCGTCGCATGGGCATTTGGCAGGGGGTGTCAGGACACTAGCTGTGCAAAGATGTAAGGGATAAGGTTTTGGGAGATGAGATGGTGTTGTGTATAATGGGAATGTATTTAGTGGAGCTCAGTTTTTACTGTGGTCGCTTATTGTGCGTGAAAAGAATGACTTTTTGTATCTGTCTGTTTGGAAATATATCTCTCTTATTTTGTCGTTTCTGTCAGACTTAGAGATGTAGTTAGGCATCATAATAATATCCTCTGTGTTGCTCTGAAACACATCAGTTCTGAATTTCTCTAGCAACCTTAGTCTATTGTGTAGCCTCTGAGTCTGTAGGGGCTCCCACCTTACCCCCTCTAAAAGTTGTGAGACACACTATGTTCGCTCGTAGTAGCATAGGAGTTACGGTTGAAGTCTACCAGACTCCATAATACTATTCCACAATTTTGAAGCACTGGAATGCCATGCGATAGTGGACAAGCACCACGATACTGGTTTGGAGTGAATGGCACTAATAAAGAACCTTGATTAAGCGCATCTTTGTTGGGGTACATTCCGCTGACTAGGAAGAAATCAATTGAATCGCTGTTCTCTGTGCCCTTTATGCGTGAGCTAGAACTCCATGTGTGCAGACAATGAAACAGCATGCTTTGAAGAACCCCTATCTGGCTCATTCAGAAATGATTGTGAGTTCGTTTATTTCCCGGCTTTCCGTTTGTGATATTTTCAATTGCAGTAAGGTTTCTGGATCACTCGGAGGATTTTTACAGTCACATTATTGCCACTCTTGACTAATCTGGTCACCTTCCCTCATCCAGCCAGACCGAATGCCAATGTCATCGTGGAGAATTAACAAAGTATATGAATGTAATAGCTTCCATCTACCTTTACTGGTAGACCACCTCCTATAATAATTTTTCTCTTGAATTGTAGCATCCCAGATACTAAATATAAACAACTAAATCTGGAGTAATAACTGAAACTAAAGTTACTAAATAATTGAAATATTGGACTCATCATATTCTCTTACCTGTGACATATTTGGTCCTCATTGGCTGGTTTCCTGTATAAGTTTTCATTTTATGTTTGTTCTATAATGCCACTGTCTTTCGTCATCATATTTAGGGTGTATTTGAATTTCTGTATAAACTTTAGTAAGTAGCATTTCAATGACTTAAGTAGTATGCTAGAAGAAAATGGACAATGTGGCAAAAACATGAGATTAGTGTTAGCTTAGGTCTGTTGTAATAGAAGGGAGCTGATTGCAGGGACTTTGGGTAAGGATGTGAAGAAGAGGCTGGTGAAGAGCTTGATATGGAGCATAGTGTTGTTTGGGGCAGGAACGTGAACCTTCAGTAGGATGAGAATAGGCTGAAGGAATTTTAGACATGGGTGTGGAGGAGGCATGAGAAGGTGAGGCAGATGGAAAGGAAGATGAACAAGTGGAATGGTGGGCAGAGAAAGAAAACTTTTGGATGAAATTCAAGATAGGCAGGGTAGGTGGCTGGAGGATGTAATAAATGGTGATGGGTTGCTCAAAGAGTGAGATAGAGGGAAGGATGTTGGGCGAGGGGGGAAGTTGAAGAATGAGACTAGGTTTCATGGATGGGATGAAGAAGGGTAGTTGGTATGCACAGGCGAAAAAGGATATATGTACTAGAAGGAGATAGGTGCCTGAAACTGTAGAAAACTGGGAGGAGAATGTCTGACTTTCAACAAAATCTACAAATTACTGTTAGCATTTGAAAAAAAATTAGATTTCTGTACTTCGTCCTTGGATATCTTTAATGTTTTGTTGTTTTGTGAATATCATGTTGTTGGTGCTCAAATGGGAGTATATTATTTTTCTTGTCATATTATTTCATAGGTCAACATATGATATCCATGCAATGAACATGTCATGTGGGAGTATATTCAATAGTGTCAGTGGAACACAACAGTCCAGTCTTACTCCTTTGTTGTTGAGAATCTCTTTAGTCACCTTTCTTTCTTGAACTACTCTTTTGCTGGTCCCTTCAACGAGGCTCTTAATAGCTTCTGTTATATTTTTGACAAAACTGGTTCTTATTCTCTCTCCACAGCAATTTTCTAATGACATTGGAATATGCTTGGGTCAAATATGTTGAGGCTGACAGTGTTTTGCAATGGAACTCTTCTCTATCAAATAATTCATTTGGGGATGAGCTTCCCTTTCAAAAAACCATTTGCTCTGTTGGTATTAGATAATTAGCTACTGTCTTTATCCCATCATTTAATGTTCTTTGGCCCACTTGTTTATCCATGTCAGGAGGATGGATGTGTGTTGAATAAATAATCAGGTATATGATAGTGGAGAGAGAGGTGTGAAAGGAAGAGGTAGACCACAAATCTCACAGTTGAATGTCGTAGAAGAGACTCGAAAGAGGAAGAATGTTAGGAGTCATAAGAATAGGAGGGTGTACATGAAGCCATGCAAGGGTGTAAAGCAAGCGAAAGTGGTTTGTTAGGACAGGATCATTCAATCATAAGATTAGTTGACTGATGTCCTCCGTCCTTCCCTATCTAATGCTAGTTCCATTATTCCTTGTTAGTTCTTATGTACTTTCCTCTTTATCCGATCTTTGTATTTATCCCTTGTCATTCCTTGTGGGACTTTCCCTCAATTTTTCTTTCAGTTATATTCTTCACAACTCCATTGTGCCTTAAGGGTGTGTCCAATCCATCTGTGAACCTTATTTCTTATTTTTCCATCTGTTTGAACTTCAGCATCCTCTTCCAGTACCAAGTTTTATAGGTGTCTTATTTTTTACAGTCTTTTTTTTCCAGTTGTCCCTGCTTCCTATCCATTAAGTGCCATGCATCTTGTGAATGTTTTCAAGTACTCTTTCCTCATTCATAGTCCTATCTTCTATGAACAGTCATTGCCTTTTCACCATGATTGCTTTCATAGCTTGGGCAAATCTCTACTGTCCCTCATGGTAGTACTTTGGAGATAAGTGAAGAAGTCCACTGGCTGAAATTTCTCTCCTCTCTCTGTTGAATTTGCTTGTGAGTAATTCTTTGCCCCTGTCATCCTTGTCAGCTGGGATGTGGTCTTTCAGCAGGCTTTTTTTCTGTGTCCTCAACCCTTGGCCAAGTTCTTTGATGTATTGATACCATCTATTCCTTATGTCTTCACTTTCAATCTGTATATTTTGCATCTCATCCCAATTGTTGTTGCTTTCAGTTTTTCTCTCTTTGAAGTGTCTCTTCATGGGCTTGTATTCTATTTTGAGGTTTCCCTGATTCATGTTTTCGTTGATTTCCTTGCAGCAGCTGTCTATCCATTCCTTCTTTACCATCTTGCATTCTTGGTTATCTTGTTTCCTAAGCTTCTCAAGCTGTTTTACTTGTTACATTTTATTGTACAAGGACTCTCTGTCGCTAACCAGTTGCTCTTCTTCCTCTTTTTCAATTGTCCTCTTCTGCTCATCCTCTCTCTCTTTGGTGCCCATTTCTTCTCTATTCTCTAGTTTCCCACCACTGGGTGTGAAGAGTATTTTGCTGTGACCTCTTTCTGCCAGCATTGTCATGTATATTTTATGTGGAATATGCTGCATGTGTTTGGGATCCTTATGAGGTAGGCTTAAAATCAGAGAATTCATGCTGAGAAGATCAGCAAGATACGTGAAAGGCCATTATGATAGTCTTGTTAGTGTTACTGACCTCTCATTACAACTTGGATGGGAATCACTTCAGACCATCGATTGAAAATTAGACTCAGGCTTTTATGTAGACCGACGAAGGTATCAGTATCTTACAAACCCCAACATACTATGTCGGAACAGATCATGAAAATAAAATAAGAGAAATAGAATGTAGAGTAGAAATGTTTAAAATATCACTTTTCCCAGAGCCGATAAGAGACTGTAATGGTTGCGTTAAATTTTGAAGTAGGTTAGTTTACAGGTAGTGTAGCTGATTAATTCATGTGCCCCCTATTGCATGTTTCTAAATCTTCTGAGTTGTGCTAACACCATGTTTTGCAGGTTCCCTGCACGACTCTTGTGTCATGTTTACATAGTTACATTATAGATAAGTTTAGTAGTTTCTGTAGTATATGTAGCATACTGATAGTGTGGTCCAAGGCCGAAGATAATTTCTTTACTAATTTTATTGGGCTATTCTTTTTCACTGTCTTGTATTTCTCGAATAAGGTTGTACATACTTAATCTATGGAACATTAAATTCTCTATCCATGTGAAAACTTTATTGTGACTAAGCATGCACATACTCAGGGTGGAAGGATCATCAAAGGAAGGTATAGATAAATATAGAATAGTAAAATATAGAAACAGAAAACAAGCCTGATGAAAAACTCCTACCTCAGTCATAGAGCAATGGGTTACCTAAAGAAATCTTTCAAGCCCTTAAATAATTCTATAAATAAATTTAGAAGGAAGTGTAAACATTACTTTAAATAACTGGCTGTCGTATGTGTGTGTGTGAACATTTGTTCATGCTTGTATTGTTGGTGTATGTGAATACATAGGGTAAATTAAAGTAATGATCATTACCATCAGGCCAGTGCTTACTTGGAATGCCTGCTAATTAAATAAATTCTTTGTCCATATTAATAGCAGTCTGGCATTTAAGCCTACGATTAAAAGAGTTCTGGCTTGAATGGGTCAATGCCTCAATAAGTTACAAGCTGTGTTGTTAAACTTGGCAATGCTGCACTTGAGAAAGAGGTAGTCCTACTACTTGATCCTGCCTTAATAAAAGAAAAAACAACTTTCATTAAATGAGCCGAAAAATGTAACACTCCACCCTGAGAAATTTTTGATTATACTTTGATATGTGATTGTTTGCTTGCTTAAATAAGGGGATCAACATTTAAAAGTAAACATAATATGAATATGTGTAACGATGTATCAGCATGACATCCAAGTGAACAGTTATCTTTTTTTTCACACATTGAATATCTTATACACCTTTTTGGCTCATAAATATGAAATCAGAGATGGAAACACATACAGGAGCGACTGGGGAAAATAATCGTAAAAGTCATAGTTATATTCTGGAAATTGTACCCGAAATTGTAGGTTACTAAATTTCCTTACAAGTAGTGTTAGGACTTGAAGCCTAAGTGGCCTTAAGTCTGTACACATTTCGATTAGCCCTGTTATTGTCAGTAAAGACACAGAGCATCGTAAAATGAAATGATTGAACATAGTTATTTCTATAGTGGCATCTTGTAGCCATTCTCCAGATAAGTTCTTAATGGGATTTAACTACACTACTTCTTTGAACCACCCAAATGGAGAAGCTATCGTGAAACTCACCACTCACCTCAGGGCAGTGCTTACTTGGAATGCCTGCTAATTAAATAAATTCTTAGTCCATATTGATAGCAGTGTCAAGCAGTTAAGCCAATGATTATGGCAGTTTCTTCTCAATTTTCTGCATAAGCTCTAATGTTTACATTTTACTAGCTAAGCTGGATACTGATATCATTTTCATTTATGAGGAAGGAAATGACCATTTCCCTGTTACCCCAGTTCCTCGAAACATTACTGAGGCAATGAGAGGTAGCTGATGGGCCACTTTCAGGGGACACATTCACAGATGGTATAATCAGCTGTTGGTACAGTTTGTGGGGTAATCACAACTGCTCTTGACCATCAATGTAAGCAGCGGAACAGGGAATGTCTCAAAAGCAAAAATCTGTGCAGGGACTGTGTATGCAGATTTAGCTGCCATATTTTGTCTAAAATAATGCCCAGCACCTTACTGTTTACAGTTGCCATTTGCCATATCAATCACTTTCTCCAAGTAGTCCTGGGCCTCATTAAGCAATTACCAATGCGTCTGACAGGACAGGATGTGGATAATACTGTGTAACCTGATGAGACATTTTCAAATTGCGACCATTTTGGAGTTAAACGTCGGCATGCAGCTCAGATCATGCATGGGAATCACAATCCCCTTGCGATATACTTTGCTGTCAAAGTTTTTGCCACA
The DNA here is from genome assembly GCA_963169105.1 of Ceriagrion tenellum. Lineage (NCBI taxonomy): Eukaryota > Metazoa > Arthropoda > Insecta > Odonata > Coenagrionidae > Ceriagrion > Ceriagrion tenellum. The sequence continues at coordinate 45,860,074 of OY720637.1, forward strand.
ACAATCCAACATTCAGCCTTCAACTCATCATATTATGAATAATCAACATTAACATAATTGTAATATGCATGGATATTTTTCTTGTCGCATAATACCAGTTACGCTGGTTGTATTAATTTATGTGAAATGTGATTAAAAACTCCCCATATGCCCTGGCATTGTCATTTGTGGAGAATATATTTATCTACTTGTTGTGTCTTTCCAGAATTTCCATCTGCCCAGGCCGTCTTGCAGGCTCCATTATGAGAGTGGTACTTCTTGTGTGCTGATACTCGGGCTAGGTATGACTTAATCGTGGCACCAAACTGTCACACAATTTTGGGAAGGAGAGGAGAATTTCTTCCGAAACCATTCATATTTTGAAATTTTTGAACTTAAATCAAATCATATTTTTCTAAAGGTTTGATGCGCATTAGCGGAAATATATGTGGCATGTCAACCCTAGTAATGAATAGAGAGCAGCCATACCTCTCTTCTCACTTTACCCTTGTGAAACCCAAATGTTGATACAGGAGCATTGGCTTTAACCCATTATTCCCCAGCAATTTCATAGGTCATGTTGATGCAACATTATTTAAATTAATTTTATAACTCATGCTTTTATCTCAGGAAAGCTTTTTTGGTTTATTGTCAACCTAAAATATTTGCAGTTTTTTCTTTAAAATTAGAGTGAAATAAATACTTATTTTTTAAATTCGAAATTTCCCTATTTCATTATCTTTAGTTACCATATTTTATAAATGACATTGCCCTTAGTACTTTTGAGGTATTTTATTCTTGATAATGATTCCCATTAGTTTTAAGTTTTATTATTCAGCGTGTTTAACTTCGTTATAAACTTTCATCATGACTGATTGGATATCGATCGTTGTAAATAATGTTGCATTTATTCAACGATGAGAATTTTCCGGCAGATCACTTGGCTATTTCCTAAGCAGGGAGTTATATCCTAAGTCATTGAGACGAGAGAAGCATTTCATGAATGTGAAGTTAAAAAATAAATCAGTTGAGGCGAGACTATGTCAGATGGTGGTGTTCTAGTCCAGTTGCTGCTTGGCGTTTGCTCGATGCAATCGTAAGTGCTTGCTATTATTCGTTTACGTGCTTAGATGATGAAAGACTTAGAATCTATCTTTAAAATGGTGTAAGTTATTTTGACAGTTCCCTAAAATTTCTTTAATTTAGTCTACTTCTAGTAATTTGATGAAAAATACATCAATATTTGGTGCTCAGCTTATTGCGAATTCTTATGCAGCTATTTTATTCAGACGTAATATGAGGCATTTATACATAACATTTCTTCCTCAGAAATATATTATCAAAGGTGTACTTATGAGGTAAGTGTAGAATCCAATAAAACAGGCTGGAAAGCATGTAAGGTCATGAAACAACTTTTTTCGAAATTCAAAGTTCGACATACGGCAAAATGTAGCCCGTCCTACCCGAGGAACAGTGGTAAAATTATATTTTGATAGGATGACTTCTAGAGTTTTCGTGGGGGGTCGAGGGGGGGGGGGGGGTGTTGGCAACCCGCAACACACCCTATTTTCACGATTTTTTCCTGATCTAAACGACACGGTGCGGACATTTTGTCGGTCTAACCTGCGTCAGTAATTGTGTAGGTAATTACCAGAGGTGGTGGTTGGTTGATTACCAGAGGTTGGTTGTTGAAAAGTGCTGATTCCCAGGTGCGCTATAACAATTTATATTGTGTACATACAATGGCAAGCGTTTCCTTTCTGAAGATCTAGTGATGGGGAGAGATCGGAGAAGGTTCTGAAGCACTTATCCAGAATCAGTAAGGGTAAAAGAGTAAAGAATTCAAACGGAAGAAGAGGTTGAAATTTTAAATAGCTAAGTTGGATGTAACCACTAAGAATCTTGTAAGAACTAACTGAATAATGACAATCGCAATGCATTCAATCTGTCAGTAGTATTCACAGGGATTACATACTGGACCATGTCCCTATGTTGTGAAATTTCAGCAATATAGCTTGTAACTATAGGAGGCATTTAATGAGTCATTCAGTGAGGCACACATTAAAGAAATCACAATGCCCTAATGTATGGGTTACAGCTGCTTTGATTTCCAATTAATGGTATTACTTGTTGTGCCATTCAATGAAAATATGTTGCACCATCAGTGAAAAAATCACTGCAATGCCACTACAAGGTTTATGACACGGTATACCAATGCACCTAGGGAGGAAGTTGATGCAGTGAATTTGTCTGATCATGCATGTTTATTGTGCATGTAGAATTATTTGGAGGACATTAATAAGATCAGTCCTAATTATTTTTTAGATGATATCATTTTGTGTGACTCTTTGATCTTGAAAATCCTAGGGATTGGAAGTACAATTTCAGAAAATTATTCATATTTACATGAGATGTCAAACATCAGGAAATATTAGATTTTCTTTAAGAAGTTTGGATGTATTAATTGTTGACATGTATATGGTTACCATGACCAGGGGTGGTGTGGCCAGGGCGGTAAAGCAGGGATTCCCACCCGGGCCTGGGTTGTGGCTCAGGCTCCGGGCCCTGGCTCCCGGGCCACACGCTAGGTTTTGGGCTCAGGTCCGATTGTCAAGTTTACTGTCAAGACTTTTATTATAATGATATGTGCATAAGACACGTTTTAGTACATAAGACTACTGTTTAAAATTTTAATTCTAGTCGTGTTCCTTGCTGTTACCCTGTACCTATTTAGATTATATACAGCATATGAATACATCATTGTTCTGTTTAATTTTAATGTAAATAAGATGTTTATCGCATCAAAAGTTTTATGTTGTTCAAATATTATTAGCAAACCTTTTGCCCTTAACAACCTGAAACGCATTTTTAACGCACCAATTTTTTTCAGAAGGGGGGTCACAAAAACCAGGCCTCTGGACGTGTAGCGGCCCGGGCCCCTGCGCACTCATGCCGCCCCTGACCATGACTAGCCTTTTTGGGGAAATCTGACATCACCTGAATGATGCTCAAATTTTTGGATATTATGTGCCCTCAAATGTATTATTAATCTTAACACTAATGTGCTTGTTTTATTGAAAACTGTGATTCTGATAACCTTAGTCATTTCAATAACTTGCAGTAATGCACTACTTAATTACTTGACATCTTTGTATTTATCTTGTGGGATATATTACTGAGGTAAAACAAGTTGAATCTTGATTATGTACTTATTAAAATATGGATATTCTGGATGTATCAATATGTAAGTTTGGTTTGGTCTACTGCAGCCGTAGGTGCTGTCATCTTGATTATACTATGAAGTAAATGATGCTTGTAAAACTAAGGAGCTTTAGGTAGGTTATTTCCTTTAAAAGCTCTTGCCATTCCCCTTACATGAAAGTGTAATAAAGAAGGTAACTGCATCTACATAGTACCCTGCGAGCCGCTGCATGGGCGTGTGGCAGGGGGTTAGGTCACTAGCCATATAAGGATGTAAGTTTTTGGGAGGTGAAATGGTGACATGTATTATAGGAGTATATTTAGTGGAGCTCAATTTTTATTGTAATCCTGTATCATGCACAGAAAAAATGAGTTTTTGTACCCTTCTGTTTGGCAGTGTATCTCTCTTATTTTATTGCATCTGTCAGACCTAGAGATGTAGTGAAGAGGCATGATAATATCTCTGTGTTGCTCTGAGAAATATGATCTTTATCTGAAAAATATGAACTATGATCTCAATTCCTTTCAATTATTCATTTTTAATTGACAAACAAGTGTCCAGTATGTGCAGGGTCTCCAATATTTCTTTGACCAATATTTATTTAACAGTGAAATGTATTTTCTATGATTATACCCCTATATGTACTATTCACTCCTCCAGTTGTGTACGTATAACTAATGCATATCTGGTTTTACTGCATGAACTGTAAATGCTCTACACAAAACTGTGAAGTAGGTATCCTATGAACTCAATGACATGGAACAACTTCATGTTGCTGCATACTGAAGAAACTAAGAATATACCACACCCAATGAGAATTGTTTGGGGTTAAGTGATTGTAGTTAAGTGTTGTTCCTACTGTGGTTTGTCCTTCTTATATTTTGAGTAAAAATGCCTGCCAATTTCCCATTACCTGTATCATTGTGAAAGATTTCCATTCACCGTGGAAGTGCTCAAGTGATATTGTAAGCAGACGCCTTCATGAATGCAAAGACTTACTCATACATACAATTGAATGAAATTCTCCATTACAAAAATCCTTTGAATTGGTTGGTATTAAATCCTGTTTTGCCCAATTGGCAGTCAGGTGTATTAACCAGTAACGCCAGCTGTGTTACTGGCTAGAACACCTGACCAGCAATTGGGAGATCCAGGTTTGTATCCCAATAAAAATTGATGTTTTCATGGCAAATTACAAGCCATTCTTGTATATAGTAATGAAAAATTGATTGGTATTTTGGCATTTTTTAGAAGCGTAATCTGCATGGAAAATGGGTCCTTTTAACTATTTGTCTCCTATTTTCAGTCAGGACCTGAGTAATGTATTTTGATGTGATTCCTACGTCCTGGTCAGTTTCTTCCAGCACTCTAGCTGGAGGCTTTATTTGTGAGTGCTTGTTTACATCCTTTCCTTTTTATTTAACCTTCAAATACTTATCTTTTGTGAACTTGTGATTACAGCTTGTACCAAATTGTTTTGTTCTGTTTATTCTGATGAGTTATGGCAACAGACAGATTGGTATTTTGCTTTTAGGTACCTTGGAGCTTTATGCAAGAATTTGAGGAAAAAACCACTTAAAGATCCCCTGTATTTTTAGAGCACTGAGGAGTTCATTCTTCTGCGTATGAAGAAAACCTGTCCCCCGAGGAAATGTCCCAATGAGAGCTGAGGGAGAGAATATTGGTGTGCTAATTTATTTACTGTTGAAATGTGCCTTTCGGTGGACAAACGTTTTTCCTGGTGTTGAGTAAATGAGGTTACTGAGTAATGTCCCTCTAATTAAATAATTAAACTAATGGTAACCAGTTATATTGCATTTTTCTGTGTCTCTTATTTTCAGGTGACTTTGATACTAAGAGGCATTATGTTGTATGCTTTGAGATCCCTTAAACATTAAATTAGGTTACTTCTGTCTGCAATTGTACCTGAAATTGTGGATGGATGTTCATATTGCTTGATTTTGAAGTGTGTTAGTTTTAAGGGCCAAGTAGTATTGGTTACGATGCATTTTACAAAGTACATGAACCAATAATGAGGTCATTATTAGAAATTGGTCTGTTGAATTTCTGTTTCCCTAATCACATTAGTGGCTACCATAATTTTATTTAAATTTCAAATTTCATGGTACTTTAGTTTTATTTCCTTATTGATGTCCTTGTTAAAAAGAACTTCTATTTGCTCTGGTAATCTAATTATTGTCCTAAGTTTTGACGTGGGATCCAAATGGGATAGTGTATGCGCAAAATACAATGCTGTTTCCTGCTGGCATTGCATAGCCTCTCCTATCCAATTCCTACTCTCAACCTACTAGTGGTGGATCCTGTTAACCTGAGTAACCTTACCAAAGATTGGGTAGCCAATCCCAGTGGGAGGTAGGGTCAGGGAGCCAGTGAGAGGGGAAGAACTGTATCAATGAAGGTGCTTATGTGCCATAGATGGAGTGTCATTTGGGACGATTCTGTTGGAGTACCTGAAATTCTCTTCTGATCGTCTTGAGAAGCTGACTGAAGAATGTTTTTGACTACCATACAGAGTATTGTCAGCATTCCTATCATGTAATCCTCTTTGGAAATGAATATTATAAAGAAAGTTACTTCCACCTTCAAATTGTCATTCAGAAATGAAAGATGCACGTGAAATGTATTGTCATTCTGTGCTCATTCTTCAGCTAAAAAAATTACATGAACTCTTTGTCTGCCCTAAGTTAACCTCAGATAGAGGATATTTCTTTAAAATATTTCAGACTGAAAACTCATGAGCTACTTGGTCTGGTGGGTACTTACCAGGCAACTAGTGCATGCATGGCTCAAAAGTTTGTTTGCCACTAACATCAGCATTGATGAATGACTCCTGCTGAGGAAAAAGGCATCTGTTTTACTATCGAAAATTGTATAAGATAACTGGTTAAAATTTGAGATCTTTTAAGTTGAATGTCATAGACTAAGGAGAAACCTGCCATTGGGGTGAACATAGAACTTAATATTCATGTCTTGATGGCAAAAGTGAGTTTTATGTCAATTAGACATGAAAAATTTGTGACGGGTGAAGGATCCTCATGAATTTCATGTGATTTGCTGATTGTATATACTAATTGTGTAGAGCAAGGGGACCTAAACCTATGAAAAGCATGTGGAATTAGTGACTTGAACACTATGAAATCTATTTGAAGCATTCATTTTTCACACCCACCTCCCAACCTCGCCCTTTTCTTCTGCTACCCTCCCTTCCCTTGGCCTGCCATGTGGTACCCACCCTAGCCGGCTCTTCTCATTGTAAATCATAGGATATTTAAGAAAGGGAAAAAAGTCGAAGTGAATTCATTTTCACTGAGTGTTAATGTATTAATGAAAAATATAAAAAATGTATGGAGTTGGCAAATTTTCGATTGAGGAGGGATTCTGCATTGGGGGTTGGAGGTGAATCAAGATGCCTGAGAAATTGATTTGAAGTACTTGAAATGGAAGGTGGTGCCTGGTCCTGGACAGGGCTGATAGACCTAATGGACTGGGTCCTGTGGTACCATATGTTTTGGGCCCATATATGTTGTGGATGGTCCTTTGACTAGCGGAGGAAGTCCATAGCTGTCGAGAAAATCACCCTTTCCGTTTTCGATAAATATTCCTACCCAATGTGATCCATGCTTTCTTGCGGGGTCTGTAATCACAAGTGCAGAGGGGTGACTACATTTTGTTGGCAAGTTGTCGGCTGCAAAGACACCTGTGAATAGCGGGCGTGTCTTACTGTGGTTTATTAGTGCGCAAGTAATTTGGAGACTGTCCATATCGCTGCTCGCAGCTATTATCAAAGTGGGAATCCCACCTTAGTTCGAGGCTTTTTATATAAGTCTCTCATGATGGTTGATGATCTTACAAGATGGCAGTAAGGATTCCATCTATAGTGTTCCTTGTCTGGCCTATCCCACTTCCCAAGCACCTAACGCTATGCCGCACACGCAGCATATCGCAACATCGCGAACACCGGAATAGAAAAATCCCGCCTCTGCTGAACGAGATGTTTGTATGCGAAACTTTTTCGACATTCCGTTGTAAGACTAAATGAATCTTTGTAGACGTTAGTTTCTCTTTTCCATCTCTAACTTGCCAGGCAAGTAAATTGAAGCCGTTTCTGGTAGTGCACTCAAAATTGCTTTTTTCGTGGCGTTTAACCCAGCACTTAACCCGTTGGTGTCCGGATTTTTATTTCTTAAGAGATGGGAAACCTAGGATTTCTAAATTATTCACTTCGCGGTACAATAGCACATTTTTCAGGAACTCGCACTTTTCCCTCCCTTTGGCGAACTCAAAGGTGTATGGAGATGTATATAGGTGGAGAATGTATCTTAAGTCCGCGTAATCCGTATCTCCGTCGTTCCACTGAAGGTCGTGATGATTTCTGCGTAGCCAAGGTCCTGCTATGACACCTTCACTGCCTCCGCACTCCGTATGAGGCGGTTTAAAGAACCACGTCAGATGGTAACTATCAGTTTTGGCGATGCAGAGCTCTTTCACTACGTACTCGCCCGAGCGCTGAAAACACTGGATATCAACAATTGCAGCCATCCCTGCTCCGTGTGAAGTCGAACTGATGGAGAGGCTAAGAACGCGCACCCTAATAAACCCTTCCTTCCCCCTCCCCTTCCGTCTCTCTACCCTCCTAACACGAGACGCTCCTCTCCTAACTGATATAATCCACCGCGACATTTCTGTATCGGTCAATCTCGAGAATATTATTAAATTCTGCGTACAGGAGGCAATTTATCGTTTCTGGGAAGGCGTTTTTGAATCTTACCTCCAAACGTAGGCTACCGTGTTCTTGCAAACTCCAATGACCTGAGTTGGCCGAGTGAATCGGGTGTCAAGTCGTAAGCAGTGAGGAAGAATCCATTCTTGAAATTCTCCCGAGGAATACCGTTTTCATCGTCTTGAAAGTGAATGCCTGTGCCTGAGAAAAGTGTGTGGTAATCCTGTAGGAAGAGACCGGATCCTGAAAAATGTGGTTGCAACGGTTTCGAAGGAACCCGTTTCCCATCGAGGTACAAGGCGAGGACCGTGAGATCGAAATTTTAAAAATTATATGGATTAGATACAATATCACCGTTGAACGCGGCGTTGGAGACAAATCCTACGATCGCGCGCCTCGGAAGGTGTCCCAAGAAAATGTTATCCATAGTTTTACTTCGCACGTGACGCGAAATGGTGACAGTTATAATATCACGCGCGTCAAGGGATATTTCGCTGTTTATTTTTCTAAAGCCCGAGTGTGGGGGATTAAGACTGATGGACTAATTTTTACTTTCCACGCGAGAAGTGCTGCATCTACGATTTTTACGGCGACGTTTTCATAAATTCTCGAGGCCATTAGATAGAATCCCACCTTCGATCGAACAAGTTTGAGAACACAAAGAAAGAAATAAAATACGCAAGCACTTGAAATCGCCCACGCCTATTTCACACAAGAATTCTGCGTCCATAGTTAAGTCATGTCAGAGTCTGGTGACACAACATTAAGTACACTAGAGCTGCCCCACACCCTATATGCAACAAAATGCTCATGTGAAACTAGCAATGACGACCCACAAAAGTCACCTAAGACTGTCTCACCTAAGAGTAGCAGTCTCCTCAATGAGAACACATAAAGAGGAATGAAATACTCAAGCACTTGCCATCGCCCACATCACCCATGCTGAAGAATTTTCCTTTTTCAAGCAGCAGCCCTCTCTCTGTTCCTCTGTGAAATGTCCCTATATTTTCTTTTACACCACCAAGGCAGTGGGATGAGGCAGACACCATTGAATATATTCTCTGAAATCGAGGGACAATGATCCCTGCAGCCCACTACTAGCCACTGCATATTGATTCCCTCATTCATTGCAGCAACTAATTGCCTTTTCAATTGGTCACTATGTGGTTGGCTCTCCATTATCTCCTCTAAAATAGTGGAAGACATCCCAACACATTTCACAAGATCTGGCGCTGGATATGTGAGTCCAGAATTGTTGTTGCTGTATTACTTGAAGATTATTCCAAGGTGAAGTCCTGGATCAGCAGTGTTGGTTGTTAGGGTATGTGTACAATTGATACCTACTTCCCTTAAGACACCTTGCAATGTACCCTGCGACATTGGCCAGGGAGAATGTCTCACTCTCGGGGTAAAATTCCTTTTTGGGGACAGTTGTCTCATCCAAGGATTAAATGTCATCAGATTCCTCAGTTTAGGGAGCAGGAGCCTTGAATTCATTTAAGTTCTAGAGGAGTTCGACAGTGTCACTCTCATCCTCACAATTTGGGCCTACAATGTCCTTAAAAGCCATGCCATAAATTAGGCATGCTTTTAAAGCAGACTAAAATTGTGGGACTCGGGTTGGTGTTACACCCAAATGCTGCCTTGTCTTGTCTTTTTATTCCCACGGAGGTTCGATGGAACAATGTATATGATACTTATAGTGTAAAGTAAATAAACTGGACAACCTTAATAAAAATTTGTGAAATATAAGACTAAAATAAATAAGCTGGTTAAAAAAAATGGTTACCGACGTAGGCACAAAATGAAATGTATAAGACTGACTTTTAATAATGAAGCCCATTGCCATGGAATCACACGAAGAGCGTCAAATTAGCGCAACAATATTTGGGTGTGTCGCAGTCTGTACACCTTTTGGCTTATCTTTTTGATGAAAGGGTTGGTGTTACATCCACACTGCTTCCGAATACTACCAAAAAGATGCTCTAATGGGTCTTGATTTAGGGCCCTGGTCTCTATAAATGAGAACCCCAAGTCCTTTAAATAACTCCAGAGGTTGGCGATACCTTTGAGGGTCCTTAACCAACCTGCCTGACAAGGTGGTCTAAAAATATTAGTTGCTTTGCCAACTGGCTTACGCCGCCTCATGGATTTCCAACCGTGGATTTCAGCAGAACCTTCCCGCCAAATATCGAGGTGTAAAACCTCCCGCTCTAGCCGAAGTTGGCACTTAAGCTCTTCAGCACTAGCAGGCTGAGCAAACCGCCCATTAAAGCTGTCAAAAAGCTTATCTGCAAAGCCAGCATGATGTGCAGTGAAGTTGGCTGCTGATGATAAAGCACCTGCAATAATATAACATTTTTATTTCAAGTACTAATTTAGAAATTAACCATACCCTGAAGACTATAAATTATATATGCAACCTACCACTTGACATAAATCCGGCAATGTTAGCTGCCATTGATTGGCTCAGGACTTGCCTCGCAAAAGAAACTCTCATGGCAGCATATCCCACAGGCTTCAAATGCTTTGGTGACCTTACGAAGGTGGCGAAAACATTGCTGCATGCGGTCCACTGCATAGGCCTGGCAAATATGGTGCCACATGGCTTTGCCATTCACTTATGAGTTTGCAATCTGCAAATCAAATGCCACATCGTTTCGAAAAAGCATATTCCTTAAGCACTTAAGGAGATGTGGGAGGTCAAAAAGTGTGAAGATGGTCTTCTCATTGTGGTGGAAGAAAGACTGGGATGCGGAGGATCCCAAAAATTTTCATAGCTCGCACGTTCTTAAACCCATGTCACAGACAATGAACACCACATTGAGGCCACTATTTTCACAGGCAGTTAAAAGGTTGCGAAGGATTTCTACTATTGCCTCTGCACCCATACCATCTCTTGTAACACACGTAGGCCACACGTTGTCTCCACTTTCGGTGCAGGCCTTGCAGCATTACTACAAGGGCCTGGGTTCCCACCAGTTCTGACCTCTGTGACCCACCCAAGTCTTGGAGTCCAGTGATCCGGTCTGCCTTAATGTCATGCTGAAGGTGCTCACGAAGAGGCGTTTCATCAAACATTAAGGAGCACACGCGGTCACGATCCGTGATGCCTGCCAGTGTGTCTGCGGGAAGCGAAAACCATATCATCGATGCCAACATAACAGGGCACAATGTTTACTATCTTGATGAGGGTTCTTTTGCTGGGCAAGGCAGATATACTCTGTAAAAGTGTGTAAGCCTTGGGCGATCTTTTACATATAGAAAAAGCAAGTACCTTGTCTTGCTCAATCCATCTTCGTCCTTTGGGGTTTTTTCAAAGCACACCGAATTTGGGAAGCGACAAATTGGGCAGTAGACAAGGACATGGATTGAGATAATAATTCCACCACTTTCGCAGGGTCATTGATGGCATGGGTTAACCTGCTAATGGTAGACTTAGCGTCCTGGTATTTTTTGCGGGTGGACCGTAGAGACCGCAGGTTTTTCTCGTAGTACTCAAGAAGCAACTTCTTCCTCGGGGTAAGTGCTTCTTTCTGGTCAAGCTCATTTTAGCAAGCATTGACTTTCTCTTCTTCCCCCGAGCGCTCAGCTTCCTTGGCACTTCAAATAGTCCTTCCACACTGAGTGCATCTTCCGCACAAGGGAGGATTTCCTCAGCTGCAGTGGATGTGCTTGCGTCAGCCACATTGGCACATGAAGTGCTGTTTTCACTGAAGGATAGTTGAAGAGAGCAAGAGGGCTTATTACTGTTAGCTGAAGTGCTTGGAATAGCCAAATCAGCATGGGCAAGGAGGAGCATGACAAGGGGTTGATGTTACTATTTTAGATAAGTATTGTTCAAAATGTATATCTCATGTATAAACCTCTGTGGGCAGGTCCTCAGGTGGATAGGACACACATGAGGCTTCTTCAAATTCCACCAGCAGGACTTCTGGTTGTGTTGGGAGTGCTTCTGGCACCGTTGGTAGAGTTTTGTGATGGCATCGGTAGGCTTCAGGAGGCCGGCAGATGGGTGGTGCGGCACCCTTTAACCCACACTGTGGGACCCACAAAAGTCACCAAAGACTGTCTCACCAAAGAGTCTAGCAGCCTCCCCCATGAGAACACGTACACAAATGAAATACACTAGCACTTGCCATCGCCCACATCACACATACTGAAGAATTTTCATTTTTCTAGCAGCAGCCCTCTCTCTGTTCCTCTGTGAATGTCCCTTTTTTTTCTTTTACATCACTAAGGCAGTGAGATGAGGCAGACACCATTGAATATCGTCTCTGTAATCGAGGGAAAATGCTCTCTGCAACCCACTACTAGCCACTGCATATTGATTCCCTCAATCATTACAGCAACAAATTGCCTTTTCAATTGGTCACTATGTGGTTGGCTCTCCATTATCTCCTCTAACATAATGGAAGCCAACCCAACACATTTCTCAAGGTCAGGCGCTGGATGTGTGAGTCCAGGATTGTTGTTGCTGTATTACTTGAAGATTATTCCAAGGTGAAGTCTTGGATCAGCAGTGTTGGTTGTTAGGGTATGTGTACAATTGATACCTACTTCCCTTAAAACACCTTCTTGCAATGTACCCTCCGACATTGGCCAGGGAGAATGTCTCACTCTCGGGGTAAAATTCCTTTTTGGGGACAGTTGTCTCATCCAAGGATTAAATGTCATCAGATTCCTCAGTTTAGGGAGCAGGAGCCTTGAATTCATTTAAGTTCTAGAGGAGTTCGACAGTGTCACTCTCATCCTCACAATTTGGGCCTACAATGTCCTTAACACTTTCAGCCCGAAGTTTAAAATTTTAAATTTCCCGAAATCCGAAACTTTTTTTTTCGTGATCTGAACTTGAAAGTGTTATATTATACCAATGGTGACCAAAATACGTCTTTACTTCGAACATTTTATTGTTTTTTTGTGATTTTTATTTGCCGCCATCTATAGATGGCGCTCGGATCCTGGCGAAGTCCAAGTGTCCTGGCGCGTGCAATATTTTACGAATATCATGTACGGCAACTTTTTCAACCAGATTTTACTAAAAAATCGTTATTGAATCATTCTAGAGATAGTTTTTTATTTGAATGTTGATAAATTTAAATACATTTAACATAGAATTATTTAAATAATAATTCTTTATTTTTTAAATTTTTCTTGTAAAGCTCGTTTTTTCTTCTTTATCAATAATTTTACCAAGTTCTAATTGCTAATCTAGATAGCTAATGTTGAAGATTTTATGTAAATTTGTATCGATGATTATAAAACACCTGCGTTTACACGAGTTGACAGATAAGCGCTTGAGTTCCACCCTCCCAAAAGCGAGCTTCAAGTGCGCGCTTGAAGGTTAGGAAGGTCTCGGGTGAGTTGCTGCAGGTGGTCTGAATCATGGTGCCTCTAACAGTAACGAAATGACGATCGAGAATTCGTTCGAGAACGAAAAACATGTACCATTATGAGCACGTGCCAAACGTGCCTCCCCACCCCCAAAAACTTGACCGCATCCACACGCCTCCCGTCACGCACTTAGTTGACACTTCCATGCTGCCGGAAACGGCATCCTTTCATGTTGAAAAGGGTAAGTGAACGCCCTACGATAAGCTCCTAACTCAAGGACGGCCGCTGGGGCACTTTTAGTGCAGGAGGGGACCTATTGTTATGCCAGCAGCGGAAGAACAAGGCGAGGCCGCTAGGAGTTTCCCCCCCTTCCCCTCTCCATTCTTTCCGGCGAGGGTGCTTTCCTCTTTGACCGACCGACAAAGCATACCCAAACAACCAACTTGGACGAATGACAGAAATTCAAGGAATATATTTTCCGAAATATTTATGTCCTAATACATTCATAGTTTATTCCATTGCTATCAAAAATATCTGAAACTAAAAGTCAGCAGTAATGTAGAAAAAGAAAATAAGTTAGGAAAACAATTTACAAATTATTAGTAATATATTTACACATATTTAATGACACGTACATAATCGCAGACATAAATGTAAATATACAACAGTCGTATGCAATATTTATAATATTTACAATATTTATATTTTCAAATATTTATAATATTTACACATCTATTTACACGAAAATAATTGCATACATAAATGGTAATTTATAACTTTGTATTGAATATTTACATAATCGCAGGCATAAATGTAAATATACAGCAATCGTATGCAATATTTATAATATTTACAATATTTATATTTTCAAATATTTATAATATTTACACATATATTTACACGAAAATAATTGCATACATAAATGGTAATTTACAACTTTGTATTGAATATTTATGATATTTACAATGGTTATATTTTCAAATATTTATAATTTTATACAATTTACAATATTTACATTTTCGGCAGTAGAGAGGGGATTACCGATGGAAGTCTTGGAAGCATTTTTCCAAGCAGAGGCCAGGTTCTTCAGGGCAATCAGGGCAGTAGGTAGTCACCGCAGACTTCTTACCCTGCTTCGAACACTGCCTGCACCGTTTCTGGACCCTTCTGTCATCCCTCTTTTCACAGTACTTCGGAAAATGAGAATCTATGGATATCATGGAAGGGCCCCGTGAAACGGGCAAACTCTCTCTCGTTTGGCCTTTGGCAAGGGCATCTATGATGGACAACCTGTATGAGTACAAGCTCAGTTTTTGCGAGCTGAACTTTTGGTACAGGAGATAGGAATTCAGAAGCATTATATGCATCACATGAATCCCTAATCTCCTGAACCATTTTAAAGTCTTGTGATCACAGGGATAGTATGCCATGAGTTGGTCAACACGGTCAATGCCCCCCATACATCTATTGTATTCGGCAACTGCCTTGGGCTTTTGGACAATATTACCCCTGGATGTGGTAATATTGACCAAGTTGTTGCCGAATTCAGTGCTAAGTAAGAGGACATCCCGTTTGTCTTTCCATTTCATGACATTTATCCCTGTGTCAGTACTCATACAAATTGTCTCACCTCGTTTCAATTTAGCCCGGATTACTTCCGGTGGGTTCCCTTTACGGTCTCCACGCAGTGTACCAGTGCAATAACACTCATTGCTGAGTAGTTCACGGGCTAAATTGACGTCATTGTAATAGTTGTCCATAAACAATGAATACCCCATTTGTAGTCTTCCCTTCATAAGTTTATGGACAACCTTACTTGCATGCCCTCGTCCGGCCAACTCGAGGTCCTTTTTGCCCGTATACACAATGAAATCCAGGACATACCCATTGGGTTCGGTAAGCATGTAAAGTTTGACTCCAAACTTATGCCTCTTCCCTTTGATGAATGTCCTGAACCCCAAGCGACCCCTCCACAATACCATAGATTCATCAATACATAATACCCTGTCTGGAGTATATGTTTTTTCCGAAATACTATGGAAAAGGTCAAGAAGGGGCCTAATTTTGTACAAGGGATCTATTGGAGCAGGGTCACCAAAATTTGCATTTTCTGCAAAATGCAGACTTTGCAAGATGGCGAGAAACCTATCTCTCGTCATCCTGCGGTGAAAAAAATGCAAATCAAATTTAGCATTCCTGTTCCAATAGTCCCTTATCCTGTTCGTTCTAACGGTACCCATATGGAACATCAATCCCAAAAACACTTCGAATTCTTCCCTGGTCAATTCGCTCCAATTAGTAACTCTTTGAGGTTGAACACCCACCTGATTTAGGAAAATGTTTTCCACGTAGGCGTTCGTCCTCTGGATTACTAATTGGAAGAATTCATCAGAGAAAAACAAGCTGAAATAGTCAATGGGATTATTTCCACTGGGTGCCGTTAGAAGAGCTTCCCTTCCCCGAAAGGGAAGGGCTGCAGGCAGGCAAGCACCCTTAGACCAGGCAAGGGGTGTCTGGGGAGGGAGGGTGGGAAGAGAGGGCGGTGGGGTGGGTGCATGGGAAGTGGAAGGAATAGGGGATGAGGGTGGAGGAATGTCCTCTGAGAGGTGGGGAGTAGGGGTTGGGCCTCTACCTGGAGTTATTGCTTCGTCCGACTCCCCGTCGTCAAACTCCTCCCCACTGCCGAAATCACTCCACGACTCTGAAGACGAGTCTTCGCCGAAAGAATCGTCTTCCAGAATCTTTTGTATTTCTCCCTCCGTTATTCCGGCTGGAGCTCCTCCTCCTCCTCTCTTTCTTTTGGCTGTCACCTCTGGAATAATGAAAGCAAATACAGCATAAATGAATATTTATTGCAATAAATACAATAAGAAAGGTATTATACTAAATAGTTATGCCAAAAATTCAATTACCCAAATGTTCTGGAGAAATACTCCTCTGCCGCGAGGTCGATGGTTGAGGGGAGTTGGATCGCTTCATTCTAAAATGAAAAGGAAGCTGAAAATCACATCCCACAGAAATGGAAACATTTTTATTTACAATGAAAAAATTTAGCGTAAAAATTCGAACCCGGGACCATTCCATCATTAGCCCAGCGTTCTACCCACTAGGCCACCAACAAAATCTCATAATAACATTTCTGTAAATACAATGTATATGACTACCTTTAAAATTGATTTAATAAGCCAAATAATCGAACTTACCCGTCTCTTTCAATTCCTTCTCAAAACTGTTGAAAAACGTTTTTTTTTAAATATACGGTTTCCTAAAAATTTTTATCTCCACCTATTGGAAATGAGAACAAGAAAAAAGTCTTTGTTAATAAAAAGAAATATAAAAAGGCAGGGGAAAAAATATTTTTAAACACAATGAGAATATTTAAATAAAAATACCTTGTCGTAGTTAGCGCAACAGCTGGTAAAACACGAGAAGTCGCAGCAGAATCCGAACTGTACCCTGTGGTGGCTAAGGCTGAAGTGTGATGCCTGTGAAGATCCGAGACCGCCAAGCGAAGGGAAACGGAAGACCGGGGCTCTCGAGTTTATGACTGCTGAGCGCAGCGGCCCGTCCTCTATAGATGGCGCTCGGACCTGGGCGGAGTCCGCCGCGCCATCTATTGATGGCGCTCGGTCTCAAAGTGTTAAAAGCCATGCCATAAATTAGGCATGCTTTTAAAGCAGACTAAAATTGTGGGACTCGGGTTGGTGTTACACCCAAATGCTGCCTTATCTTGTCTTTTTATTCCCACGGAGGTTCGATGGAACAATGTATATGATACCTATAATGTAAAGTAAAAAAATCTGGGTAACCTTGATAAAACTTTTTGAAATATAAGACTAAAGTAAATAAGCTGATTAAAAAAAATGTTTACCAACAGGCACAAAATGCAATGTATAAGACTGACTTTTAATAATGAAGCCCATTGCCATGGAATCACACGAAGAGCATCAAATTAGCGCAACAATATTTGGGTGTGTCGCAGTCTGTACACCTTTTGGCTTATCTTTTTGATGAAAGGGTTGGTGTTACATCCACACTGCTTCCGAATACTACCAAAAAGATGCTCTAATGGGTCTTGATTTAGGGCCCTGGTCTCTATAAATGAGAACCCCAAGTCCTTTAAATAACTCCAGAGGTTGGCGATACCTTTGAGGGTCCTTAACCAACCTGCCTGACAAGGTGGTCTAAAAATATTAGTTGCTTTGCCAACTGGCTTACGCCGCCTCATGGATTTCCAACCGTGGATTTCAGCAGAACCTTCCCGCAAAATATCGAGGTGTAAAACCTCCCGCTCTAGCCGAAGTTGGCACTTAAGCTCTTCAGCACTAGCAGGCTGAGCAAACCGCCCATTAAAGCTGTCAAAAAGCTTATCTGCAAAGCCAGCATGATGTGCAGTGAAGTTGGCTGCTGATGATAAAGCACCTGCAATAATATAACATTTTTATTTCAAGTACTAATTTAGAAATTAACCATACCCTGAAGACTATAAATTATATATGCAACCTACCACTTGACATAAATCCGGCAATGTTAGCTGCCATTGATTGGCTCAGGACTTGCCTCGCAAAAGAAACTCTCATGGCAGCATATCCCACAGGCTTCAAATGCTTTGGTGACCTTACGAAGGTGGCGAAAACATTGCTGCATGCGGTCCACTGCATAGGCCTGGCAAATATGGTGCCACATGGCTTTGCCATTCACTTATGAGTTTGCAATCTGCAAATCAAATGCCACATCGTTTCGAAAAAGCATATTCCTTAAGCACTTAAGGAGATGTGGGAGGTCAAAAAGTGTGAAGATGGTCTTCTCATTGTGGTGGAAGAAAGACTGGGATGCGGAGGATCCCAAAAATTTTCATAGCTCGCACGTTCTTAAACCCATGTCACAGACAATGAACACCACATTGAGGCCACTATTTTCACAGGCAGTTAAAAGGTTGCGAAGGATTTCTACTATTGCCTCTGCACCCATACCATCTCTTGTAACACACGTAGGCCACACGTTGTCTCCACTTTCGGTGCAGGCCTTGCAGCATTACTACAAGGGCCTGGGTTCCCACCAGTTCTGACCTCTGTGACCCACCCAAGTCTTGGAGTCCAGTGATCCGGTCTGCCTTAATGTCATGCTGAAGGTGCTCACGAAGAGGCGTTTCATCAAACATTAAGGAGCACACGCGGTCACGATCCGTGATGCCTGCCAGTGTGTCTGCGGGAAGCGAAAACCATATCATCGATGCCAACATAACAGGGCACAATGTTTACTATCTTGATGAGGGTTCTTTTGCTGGGCAAGGCAGATATACTCTGTAAAAGTGTGTAAGCCTTGGGCGATCTTTTACATATAGACAAAGCAAGTACCTTGTCTTGCTCAATCCATCTTCGTCCTTTGGGGTTTTTCATACCACACCGAATTTGGGAAGCGACAAATTGGGCAGTAGACAAGGACATAGATTGAGATAATAATTCCACCACTTTCGCAGGGTCATTGATGGCATGGGTTAACCTGCTAATGGTAGACTTAGCGTCCTGGTATTTTTTGCGGGTGGACCGTAGAGACCGCAGGTTTTTCTCGTAGTACTCAAGAAGCAACTTCTTCCTCGGGGTAAGTGCTTCTTTCTGGTCAAGCTCATTTTAGCAAGCATTGACTTTCTCTTCTTCCCCCGAGCGCTCAGCTTCCTTGGCACTTCAAATAGTCCTTCCACACTTAGTGCATCTTCCGCACAAGGGAGGATTTCCTCAGCTGCAGTGGATGTGCTTGCGTCAGCCACATTGGCACATGAAGTGCTGTTTTCACTGAAGGATAGTTGAAGAGAACAAGAGGGCTTTACTGTTAGCTGAAGTGCTTGGAATAGAAACCCTCAAACGCCCAGAAATATTTTTTCGCATAAATGTATTAATTTGTAGTTATTTCTTTTTAAATTGTATTCATGCGATTGAATAAATATAGTTTTTAATGATTAATAATATTGTTAGGTCATAATTAGTGGTTGCGTGCACGCAACCGTGGGCGTTCTCCATGCGGGTTCATGTCGGTGAGTGTCAAACGCCATGCTACAAAATTTAGGCAACATATTACCTGTTTTAACATTTATTTTTCATCAAATAAATTTCAAGCGTACATACTCATTGCAATATTTATATATACTTATTTTTTCCGCATATATATGAAATTTTTATGAAATAAGCCAATAATTAGCTGTGATGGTACAAAAAACAGAATTTCTAAGAACTGTTCTCAAGGATGTGGTACTTTTCAAAACAATATACGCACAAACCAAAATTGCACTTCCTGCATTATTTTGACATATTGTGTTACAAAATTCTCCCGCACATTTACGTCTTCTCTTATCATCGTTCACAATTATAAAATGGCCAATCGAATCAAATCGCAGTTCTTCCGTAGCGGCTCTATTTCTTACATTCCTTCGTTTTCCTTTCTGCTTAAGGGTTGTCATATTTCATAAGCTAATTTTGGACAATGCTTCTTCGGAATTGTACCTGCGTCAAAGACTTCCCTGAATGCCGCATTGGAACCCATGCATTCTGTACCGCGGTATCAATAATCCACGTTAGAATTTGCCAGTACCATTTTTTCCCTCTGATAGTGATTCGGCAATTGCTTGTATTTTCATCCATTCTATCAGTTCCTCCCATGAAAATATTGTATTCTCGAATCATGCGTGGCCGTTGTATTTCAATGGGTTTACCAAGTTTTTTGCACCAGCGTTTCACTTTGTCTGCAGGGTAAATACCATGGCACGTTGAAGCAACAGTTACAATAGAGTTATCTACCCACTTGCTCACAATTACGCCCGAGTTTTTCTCACAACGATATGCATAACTTCCCCGATTCATCTTTTTCATTTCACCCTTGGATGGTAATTGGCAGTCTTTAGGGATCCTATTTTCTCTTAGAGTTCCCGTTCAACCATATCCCCTGCTTTTTAATTTCTGGAGAAGAGTGACACCAGTAAAAAGGTTATCAAAATATAGGCTAAATGGCAGGCCTTTTTCTAGCTCCGGTAGACGGTCTAGCATTACCATCATCGGCGCAGCACATTTCCCAAACTCTGTTTCATATGCTGGATTTCCACAAGGATTCTTGCCGTGATACACATCGAAGTCAGTCACGTCTTGTATCCGAAACGGATAGGTTTTCCGCGAATAAATTGCTTACAAGAATGTCAGCCATAATATGCAATCATGCACTCGTCATAATCAATTTCTAGTACCGGTCTAAAATATTTGCGGCAATTTAGGCTAAACTTCTCCAGCATAGGGCGCAATTTCCACATTTTGTCATCTGTATTTGGACTATTGTTATCCGCAAAATACAAGAATCTACATATTTCTAGAAAGCGATTACCGCGCATAGCTCCAGCAACCATTTTACAACGAGTATCACCGCTTTCTTCCCAAAACATTCTCTTATTTGGTAATTGGTGATAACTTGAAAGCAAAAGAATGCCAAGAAAAACTTTGACCTCATCTTTCTCAATATTTGGGTCTGGCAAGTTTAGGAAGAGCGCGTATTTATTGCTCTCGGTCAATAAATGGTCCACAATTTCATCATCAAAAAATAATTCAAACATTTCCACGCATGATTTATCCCTAAACTCAGAGTAATTTTGCTCCGGAAAAAGGGGCAGGAAATCACTGGTATCTTTTTCCTCCCAAACAACGTCCTTTTGAGTATGAATACCTTTTCTTTTTGTAAATATTTCTCTCATTCAAAGACAAATTATGTGCAGCAGTTGACTCACTCGGCGTTGCGGATGTGTAATTCTGCTCTCCACAAATGACGGCAGGCACAGTCCCAATATCAGGTAAAGGTCGCCAGGTATCCTGCGGAAAACAACCTCGGCACCTGCACTCAGTTGCCGACCAGATAAATCGTCAACTTTGCCGGCGTCATATTCTTTTACGGAATCTTCATCAGGAGCGACGTTGCATTCCGGAGGTTCTTTGTAAATGGCATCTAAATCACCGTCAATATCATCAGCTTCAAGAATGTCCAGGGCTTCTTTCAACGAAATATCACAGAAAATTGTAATTAATGCATATTAATACTCGTCATTGCCTTCAATAATGCAAATTAATAGTACTCATTTTTCACAAAGATCTTAAGGAATGTAAGAAGTAAATAACGCATCAATAATTGGAGTGAACCCATAAATAATTTACTTCCCAATATATACACAAAAATATTTCTTTGCGATGTGAAAGATTTAAACCAAAAATATCGTAACTGCAAAATTTACACTAAAAACTGCACGATGAAATGAGAATTCCAAGAAATCGCCGATATTTGAGAGAAATTCTTATTGCTACCATTACTGCCCGTGGTTGCGTATACGCAACCACATGTACCAAGACCAATTATCATAAACATAAAGGAATTAATTCACCAAAAAGTGATTTAGTTAGTTGCATTATAGTATCCGTCAACAAAATTATGCAATATATGTGCCGGAAAATGCAAGGAATAAAAATTAGACTTCTACTTATACGAAGCGTACATCCATGTTGAGCGTAGACTGCACCGCGAGCTACGTCTGCCACCTTTTCTGCCGTATGCTCGACTGATGGGAGAAAGAAGTCATTGGAACACGTAGATAGAAGACTAGAGCACAATGTAGCAGTTTCATAAACCGATAAGAATAGCGTCGTGGCGTCAGGGACTGTATTGCAACATTGTAACGTCGGTTGCGTATACGCAACCGTGGGCGCTCGAGGATTAATGTCATACTGAAGATGCTCACGAAGAGGCATTTCATCAAACATTGAGGAGCACACACGGTCACGTTCTGTCATGCCTGCCAGTGTGTGCCTGAGGGAGGCGAAAACCCTATCATCGTTGCCAACATGAAAGGGCACACTGTTTACTATCTTGATGAGGGTTCTTTTGCTGGGCAAGGCAAATATACCCATAGGCAAGCGAATTTTTTAACCGTCGAACTAGAGCCACTAGGCCTGCAAGCATACTAATTAATAGTTTTATATCCGAGCATCTAATCACGCTTCCTGAAGTATTGGCTATCCCAAACATCCGCCATGGGAAGCTCCCGCTCCTAAAATCAACATGGAAATCACTCAGCGCAAGTAATCTTTAACCACTACTCTGGAATAGCAGCGTCAGTTTTATTTATATTTCCACTGCAACCCCGATATCGTGCCAGTTTATACAGATGGCTCTAAGTCTGACGCGTCGTGCGCATGTGCAGTTGTCTCATCCCACCATGGAGCCATCAAGGCTAGGTTGTATCCGCTGCGTAGTGTTTACACAGCGGAACTCAAGCTTCAAGCAAGGGATCAGCATAGTACACAGCGGAACGGAAGCTATGTCGCATCAGAATATGAATTAAGCTGTTTCCAAGACGTTACCCTTACTTCGGGGTCCGCCATTTTGAATCCATAGGTGTTTCCAAGACATTACCCTTACCTCGGGGTTCGCCATTTTGAATCCAGATATCTTACGTTATTCCAACGGCTTTAGGGGTTTTGACGGTACTCTTACCTCCGTATGTTCTTTCAAATTCCGCCATTTTGAATCCAGATATAAAATTATGTATTTCCAACGGCTTATGGAGTTTTGGCGGTACCCATGCCTCCATATGTTCTCCCGAAATCCAGCATTTTGAATCCGAATACTAGTTTACCTGTTTCCAACGGCTTTCGGTGTTAAAGGCGTTACCTTTACCTCGCTATGTTTGGCCAAAGTCTAAATATAAATTTACCTGTTGCCGACGTTTTTCGGTGGTACCATTACCTTACTATGCTCTCCAGCATTCCGCCATTTTGTATGAAAAAATTAACCTGATGCCAGCAGCATTCACAGTCTTCGAGAGGGGTGAGGAAGGTTGTTTTTGTTGGTGAATAATTGTAACACGAGAGTTCTCTCGATCAGTTTATTACACATGGCTTAATGTAGACAAATGATATGCAAGTGAAACAAAATTGTCAAAAAAGTTGATATAGATGAAAAACCTTGGATGGAGAATTTTTAATTACAAAGAAAATGCACTTGTGATGAAAATGTAAACATCATAAAATTGTGTGGACAGCCATCAAGCCACCGTCTCACGATATTGTGATATAGTATCGTTGAGGAAATTGTTTCCTTGACGTGTCAATAAAACCGCACAAATTTCCTTCGTTAATGCTTCGACATTTAGGGCATTTGGAGGTACACCTTATTTTGACGTATCACTTGAAACAAACAAAGGGTAAATAACTAAACACTTTAAATTATTAAATTAAATTAAACTGCTTTGGAGTGCTCAACTCCCGACACACAGCACACACCCGATGAACACTGGTCGCATTCACATATGAAGTTTTCGGCGACACACGGCCAAGCATCAACAGAGGACCATTCCTCCTCGGTTTTTGGATTAAAATTCACAATAACTGTGTCAGCTTCCGAGTTCACTTCACTTCCTTTATCACTTTCGACTGATGTATCGTATTGTTTTACGGCTGCGAAGAAGCTGTTCCCTGGCGACTTCTTCCTTGGGGTAAGTTGCTTCTTCCTGGTCAAGCTCATTTTAGAAAGCATTGACTTTCTCTTCTTCCGTAGAGACCGGTGGACCGTAGAGACCGCAGGTTCTTCTCGTAATACTCAAGAAGCAACTTCTTCCTTGGGGTAAGTTGCTTCTTTCTGGTCAAGATCATTTTAGCAAGCATTGACTTCCTCTTTTTCCGTAGAACCGCAGGTTCTTCTCGTAATACTCAAGAAGCAACTTCTTCCTTGGGGTAAGTTGCCTCTTTCTGGTCAAGCTCATTTTAGCAAGCATTGACTTTCTCTTCTTCCCCCGAGCACTCAGCTTCAATGGCACTTCAAATTGTCTAATATTTACTTAGCACACGAGAAGTGCTGCATCTACAATTTTTACGGCGACGTTTTCATAAATTTTCGAGGCCATTAGATATAATCCCACCTTTGATCGAACGAGTTTGAGAACACATAGATAGAAATGAAATACACAAGCACTTGAAATCGCCCACGCCTATTTCGCACAAGAAGTGTGCGTCCATAGTTAAGTCATTTCAGAGTCTGGTGACACAACATAAAGTACACTAGAGCTGCCCCACACCCTATGGGAAAACAAAATGCTCATGTTAAACGCATTGAAGACCCACAAAAGTCACCAAAGACTGTCTCACCAAGGAGTCTAGCAGCCTCCCCCATGATAACACATACACAGGAATGAAATACTCAAGCCATTGCCATTGCACACATCACTCATGCTGAAGAATTTTCATTTCTCTAGCAGAGGTCCTCAATCATTACAGCAACTAATTGCCTTTTCAATTGGTCACTATGTGGTTGGCTCTCCATTATCTCCTCTAACATAGTGGAAGCCATCCCAACACATTTCACAAGATCTGGCGCTGGATATGTGAGTCCAGAATTGTTGTTGCTGTATTACTTGAAGATTATTCCAAGGTGAAGTCCTGGATCAGCAGTGTTGGTTGTTAGGGTATGTGTACAATTGATACATACTTCCCTTAAGACACCTTCTAGCAATGTACCCTGTGACATAGGCCAGGGAGAATGTCTCACTCTCGGGGTAAAATTCCTTTTTGGGGACAGTTGTCTCATCCAAGGATTAAATGTCATCAGATTCCTCAGTTTAGGGAGCAGGAGCCTTGAATTCATTTAAGTTCTAGAGGAGTTCGACAGTGTCACTCTCATCCTCACAATTTGAGCCAACAATGTCCTTAAAAGCCATGCCATTAATTATGCATGCTTTTAAAGCAGACTAAAATTGTGGGACTGTAGGGTTGGTGTTACACCCAAATGCTGCCTTGTCTTGTCTTTTTATTCGCACGGAGGTTCGATGGAACAATGTATATGATACTTATAGTGTAAAGTAAAAAAACTGGAGAACCTTGATAAAAATTTTTGAAATATAAGATTATAGTAAATAAGCTGGTTAAAAAAAATGGTTACCGACATAGGCAAAAAATGCAATGTATAAGACTTACTTTTAATAATGAAGGCCATTTCCATGGAATGACACGAAGAGCAACAAATTAGCGCTACAATAGGTAGGTGTGTCGCAGTTTGGAAAGAACTCCAAGAACAGCTGGCCAGGCCTCACATCAACCCCAATTCATTGTTGAAACTTAATTAAAGATATCGCCGAGCCATGACTCCTGCATAACTCTTGGCTTATCTTTTGGATGAAAGGGTTGGTGTTACATCCACACTGCTACCGAATACCACCAAATAGATGCTCTAATGGGTCTTGATTTAGGGCCCTGGTCTCTAAAAATGAGAACCCCAAGTCCTTTAAATGACTCAAGAGGTTGGTAATACCTTTGAGGGTCCTTAACCAACCTGCCTGACAAGGTGGTCTAAAAACATTAGTTCCATTGCCAACTGGCTTACGCCGACTCATGAATTTCCAACTGCGGATTTCAGCAGAAGCTTCCCGCCAAATATCGAGGTGTAAAACCTCCCGCTATAGCCTAAGTTGGCACCTAAGCCTTCAGCACTAGCAGGCTGAGCAAACCGCCCATTAAAGCTGTCAAAAAGCTTATCTGCAAAGCCAGCATGATGTGCAGTGTAGTTGGCTGCTGATGATAAAGCACCTGCAATAATATAACATTTTTATTTCAAGTACTAATTTAGAAATTAACCATACCATGAAGACTGTAAATTATATATGCAACCTACCACTTGACACAAATCCGGTAATTTTAGCTGCCATTGATTGGCTCAGGACTTGCCTCGCAAAAGAAACTCTCATGGCAGCATATCCCACAGGCTTCAAATGCCTTGGTGACCTTACGAAGGTGGCGAAAACATTGCTGCATGCGGTCCACTGCATAGGCCTGGCAAATATGCTGCCACATGGCTTTGCCATTCACTTTTGAGCTTGCAATCTGCAAATCAAATGCCACATCGTTTCGAAAAAGCATATTCCTTAAGCACTTAAGGAGATGTGGGGGGTCAAAAAGTGTGAAGATGGTCTTCTCATTGTGGTGGAAGAAAGACTGGGATGCGGAGGATCCCAAAAATTTTCATAGCTCGCACGTTCTTAAACCCATGTCACGGACAATGAACACCACATTGAGGCCACTATTTTCACAGGCAGTTAAAAGGTTGCGAAGGATTTCTACTATTGCCTCTGCACCCATACCATCTCTTGTAACATAGTAGGCCACACGTTGTCTCCACTTTCGGTGCAGGCCTTGCAGCATTACTACAAGGGCCTGGGTTCCCACCAGTTCTGACCTCTGTGACCCACCCAAGTCTTGGAGTCCAGTGATCCGGTCTGCCTTAATATCATGCTGAAGGTGCTCACGAAGAGGCGTTTCATCAAACATTAAGGAGCACACGCGGTCACGTTCCGTGATGCCTGCCAGTGTGTCTGCGGGAAGCGAAAACCATATCATCGATGCCAACATAACAGGGCACAATGTTTACTATCTTGATGAGGGTTCTTTTGCTGGGCAAGGCAGATATACTCGGTAAAAGTGTGTAAGCCATGGGCGATCTTTTATATATAGACAAAGCAAGTACCTTGTCTTGCTCAATCCATCTTCGTCCTTTGGGGTTTTTTCAAAGCACACCGAATTTGGGAAGCGACAAATTGGGCAGTAGACAAGGACATGGATTGAGATAATAATTCCACCACTTTCGCAGGGTCATTGATGGCATGGGTTAACCTGCTAATGGTAGACTTAGCGTCCTGGTATTTTTTGCGGGTGGACCGTAGAGACCGCAGGTTTTTCTCGTAGTACTCAAGAAGCAACTTCTTCCTCGGGGTAAGTGCTTCTTTCTGGTCAAGCTCATTTTAGCAAGCATTGACTTTCTCTTCTTCGCGACACACGGCCAGGCATCAACGGAGGACCATTACTCCTCGGTTTTTGCATTAAAATTCACAATAACTGTGTCAGCTTCTGAGTTTATTTCACTTCCTTTATCACTTTCGACTGATGTGTCGCATTGTTTTACGGCTGCGAAGAAGCTGTTCTTTGGCGACTTCTTCCTTGGGGTAAGTTGCTTCTTTCAGGTCCAGCTCATTCTAGCAAGCATTGCCTTTCTCTTCTTCAGTAGAGACCGCAGGTTCTTCTCGTAATACTCAAGAAGCAACGTCTTCCTTGGGGTAAGTTGCTTCTTTCTGGTCAAGCTCATTTTAGCAAGCATTGACTTTCTCTTCTTCCCCCTAGCACTCAGCTTCTGTGGCACTTCAAATTATCCTTCCACACTGAGTACATCTTTTGCGCAAGGGAGGTTTTCCTCAGCTACAGTGGATGTGCTTGCCTCAGCCACGTAGGCACATGAAGTGCTCTTTTCACTGAAGGAGAGTTGAAGAGAGCAAGAGGGCTTATTACTGTTAGCTGAAGTGCTTGGAATAGCCTACTCAGCATGGGCAAGTTCGCCAGGGCAAGGAGGAGCAGGACAAGGGGTTGATGTTACTATTTTAGACAAGTCTTGTTCAAAATGTATTTCGCATGTAGAAACC
The DNA here is from genome assembly GCA_963169105.1 of Ceriagrion tenellum. Lineage (NCBI taxonomy): Eukaryota > Metazoa > Arthropoda > Insecta > Odonata > Coenagrionidae > Ceriagrion > Ceriagrion tenellum. The sequence continues at coordinate 45,887,809 of OY720637.1, forward strand.
TCTGTGGGTAGGTCCTCAGGTGGATAGGACACACATGAGGGTTCTTCAACTTCCACCAGCAGGTCTTCTGGTTGTGTTGGGAGGGCTTCTGGCACCGTTGGTAGAATTTGTGATGGCATGGGAAAAGCTTCAGGAGGCCAGCAGCCATGGTGTGGCACCCTTTATCAGAAGAGTGCGATATGGGTCTCTGAATTGCCTACCATCAAAATGGCGGGAACAAAGGAAGGCAGCTCTTCCATCCAACTTCGGATTCTTGGCAACACAGCCCACTGCCTATACCTATAACAAGAGAAAATGGAACTGGCCTAACATTTGTAGCTTGTATTCTAGGGAAAGATGTAGGGTAATATTATGTGCACGAATAAGTATTGCTTGATTTTGCTGAAAGGTAACAGATTCCCTTCTTGAAATATTAAAAATTTGGTTTTGGAGTGAAGTGATGATCTTCGTATGAATAATGTTTCACAACATAAAACATTTGTGTTGAAGTAATGCAGGCGCAATTACTATGCATCAACACAATTTGAATAAGTAACTAGGAAAGCAGAGTCTTGTCTTGTTATTCCCACGGAGGTTCGATGGAACAAAGTATATGATACTTATAGTGTAAAGTAAAAAACTGGGCAACCTTGATAAAAATTTGTGAAATATAAGACTAAAGTAAATAAGCTTGTTAAAAAAATGTTTACTGACGTAGGCATAAAATGCAATGTATAAGACTGACTTTTAATAATGAAGCCCATTGCCATGGAATCACACGAAGAGCAACAAATCAGCGCTACAATAGGTAGGTTTGTCGCAGTTTCGAAAGAACTCCAAGAAAACCTGGCCAGGCCTCACGTCATCCCCAATCCATTGTTGAAACTGAATTAAAGATATCGCCGAGCCATGACTCCTGCACACCTCTTGGCTTATCTTTTGGATGAAAGGGGGTGTGTTACATCCACAATGCAGCCGAATACTACCAATAAGATGCTCTAATGGGTCTTGATTTAGGGCCCTGGTCTCTATAAATGAAAACCCCAAGTCCTTTAAATGACTCCAGAGGTTGGCAATACCTTTGAGGGTCCTTAACCAACCTGCCTGACAAGGTGGTCTAAAAACATTAGTTGCATTGCCAACTGGCTTACTCCGCCTCATGAATTTCCAACAGCAGAAGCTTTCTGCCAAAAATCGAGGTGCAAATTCTCCCGCTCTAGCCGAAGTTGGCACATGGCTTGGGTTCACTGCTTACCTATCCCCCTGGGCGTCATGTCCCACCGGTGGGTCATGGGTTTCCAAGCTCTCTCTGCGGCATGACCCACCGGTGGTCACGCTTGCCATAAGAATTAAAGGGGTTTCTGTCCACGTACGCCTGTGAGGACGGACTGAAAACGTCCTTCATCGCCCACGAAGTTGTTTTACTGATGCCAATCCGAACTTTTTGCCTGCAGAAAAGTAATATGAAAAATGTTGGGCAGTGAAGTAAAGATTCAGTTTTTCTGGTGTTTTATCCTTATTTATATGTTAAATATTTTCAGTTTTTAGCATAACTAACTTAAAAAAATTTAATTTAAAACACCTGGTAACAACTTGATTCCTGGTAACAACTTTTTGAAATACGTACTTGTATTGCGGTTTGCCTACCCATCGTTTACAGGGGTCGAAAAAAATTTGGCAACGTGTGTCGCGTTAGAATTTCTCAATCGTATTAATTCCGTAAGCAGTTTTATGAATCTTATGCAGTAGTAAAACAACATTTTGATATAAAGTACAGAATATGGCAGTCATATTGAAGGTAGTCGATAGCTACACATAGTTGAACCGTTATTGTGCCATTATTTTCTACGACACGGCAAATAAACGACGCTAAATTTTACGGTCTTACAACGTCTTTGTAAATTATATCCAAATTTAAATCAATTTTGTTTGTTTTAATTTACATTTACAATGAAGAATGCTTCACTACTATGTTCCTACTATTTACGAGGCATTATACATCGCTAGAAATGGCATTGTGTTTTTCAATAAAACTTCAAAATGGCCATGCGAGGAAGAGGCCTCCCCTCCTTGTATCGTGCGTCAAAATACTACTATACTCACCATTTCGATTATATTGCTTTCCATATCGTCATAAATAAACAACTTGTAAAAGTTAACTAAATAAAACTGATAAGGTTTTATTGTCAATTTAAACACTAAAAACTCACTACAAAACTATTATTATAATGAAATGAAGGAACACACATTTATAAGTACCAACGGAGATACCAAATATACAGAATGAATATATGCCATTGTCTATGTAGATTTCATAGCTTTATACTACAAAAAAATTTCCAGAAAGAGGAAACTCTGAATTACACTAAAAAATAGCTATTTTATATTTCAAAGTGTTGATTTTCGTCCTTCACTGAGCATTTTGTTGAATATATTTACGATAGTTGCACTTCCGTAGGCATTTAGAGGGATGCATACATAGGTAAATTATTTACAACAAATAAAACAAAAGCGTAGCAGGCTGCAGTTAGCGGGAGACATAAAGTCGGTCCTAGGCGATGACTCAGATGTTCTCAACCGTGTTTTATCATTTTTAAATGAAACTGGCCTTTTAAACAGTATTTTAAGGATGTAAAATTTATTTTAAATTTGACTAAGAGTACATATTCACAATTTTATTTTAATACCAATATATGTAACATATATTTTTTGTTTTATAAACATGACGTGTAGTGGTGCAAAATGACCATGTTGTCGACGCACCCTATAAACCAAATACTACTACTACAAAATCAAAAATGAAGAAAATATTTTGATTGGTAGCATGAACATGGCATGAACAAAATAGAAAATTGACGCACAAATACGGACACATTTATAAATACCAAACGAAATACCAAAAATACAGAAGAAATAAATGCTATTTTCCGTGTGGATATCGTAACTTGATGCTTCAAAATAATTTTCCTGCAGGAAGACACAGATTTGCACAATAATAAATTGGAAGTGCAAAGACATAAGTTTCGAACTTCACCGAAGATTTTGTTAAATTGCCATACTTCCGCAGACATTTATAGGGATGCACACATCAGTTAAGTTATTTCCAGCAAAAAATAAAAAATAAATAATTGATACCATGAACAGAATAGAAGATTGACGCAAAAACACGAACACATACATAAATACCAACCGAAATACCAAAAATTCAGAATGAATAAATGCCATTTTCCGTGTGGATATCATTATTTGATGAATCAAAACAATTTTTCTGAAGGAGGAACACATTTTCACAACAAAAAATTGCAGCTGCTCAAAAATAAGTTTCGTACTTCACTGAACATTTTGTTGAGTTGTCATACTTCCGTAGACATTTAGTCGGACGCGTAAATCAGTATTTTATTTTCAACAAAAAAATAGCGAACATTTCGTACCATAAAGAGAATAAAAAATAAGAAACAGAAATAATGACGCTGAATTAACTGATTTTTGTTAAAAATGTCCATGATGAATTCTATTGAAACAGTCCAAGCACATTGTGGGATGTCCATCACATTCCTCACGATATGTGTTCACTTTTTTAGTTACAAGCTTGCTTCTTTTTTCCCTTTTCTTTTCGTATTCTTTCGTAGCAAGTGAGGCATCTCTTCCGACTACTCCTTGTAGGGCCTTCGTATTTTTTTAGGTGGTGTAAGGACCTCCTCTTCTTCGAAGCGGGAACACTTCCTCCAGCGACCTCACTACAGTCAACATCATCTTTCAAAAGTCCTTCAATAACCTTTTCTCGAAAATGCAGCATTTCAATTTTCTTATTTTGGCCATAATTATTGTGTAACACCCATGAATTGACCATGCATGTTCCTAGAAGCAGTTCTAGTGCCAGTTTCTTATACCACTTGAGGGATCGTCTAATGCAAGTGTAGCATGCAGACATTTGGTCAGAAATGTCTACCCCCTTTTTAGCATTATTGTACGCAACAATTGATTTTGGCTTCATTTTTATCTCCCCTCGCTTAGATTTTGACTTTGTTGGAACCAAAATCTCACTAAGTTCGGGATTAGAGGAAATCATCATCACCGGTCTTTTGTCCTGCCATTTCATGATTCTGACGCCTTTTCCATTTTCCCTAGCAGTAATTTCCCCCCTTTTCAACTTTTTTTGACGAACCTCTAGTGGGTTACCTTTCCGATTCGCCCGCAGTGTGCCGCAAACATATGTTCTACGAACCAAAAGATCTTCAGCAAGGCCCACACTAGTGTAAAAATTATCTATGTACAATGTCCGTCCAGCATCAATAAGTCCCTCGGTCAACTGCTGCACAACTTTGTGGCTATGACCAACATTCTCCCTCGTCTCGGGCGCTTCACTTTTCCCTGCGTAAACCAGGAGATTATGCGTGAATGAGTCTGGACTGCATAGCTTATAGCATTTGATGCTATATTTATGAGCCTTTCCTGGTAAGTATTGCCTAAAATGTAGTCGACCTCCAAGGTACCATCGATTCATCTATCACAATAGTTTCCCCAGGAGTGAGCGTGGAATGAAATATCCCACGGAGTAGGTCGAGGAGTGGCCTCACTTTGGCTAATCTATCAGTTTTGGCCGTAACGTCAGCATTGTTACTGACATGAAAACATTTCAATATGAGCTCGAATCTATCCCTACTCATGATATTCCTGATCAAGTCATTTCCGTATAATGGTTTCTGAGACCAATATAGCCGCATTTTGGGTAAATGGTTTATACCCATAGCAATCAGGATGGCTATGAATTTTCGTATTTCACCCTTATTTGTGTCTTTCCACTTCTGGATCGTCGGCTAATCACTTCAGAATCTATGAACTGACTTGCACATCTATTAGTCTCTTCCACTATCACTTTCCCAGCCTGCATGCAGTTCGTTCCCCTTAGGAGTGGATCGACAAAGCAGCATCAACACAAGGCTGGTCCATGAGTGAGTGATGAGCATTCATGCCTGTGAAGCTATATACTACAACAATGTAATAACAGTGATGTTTCATGTTTTCCAAATCGACACAGGTAAAAATCACATCATGAAATCCAGACATAACTAATTAAATTAAACTAAAGAACAAAAATCGTAATTTATAAATAAAACCAGTCGGACCGAGTCAGTCAACAACATGACAATTATTTTTACAGTCGACCTAGTAAATTATAATGGCCAAGATCTAGACATTAGAGGGCAAAAAAATACTCCTTTTGTCCACAAAATATTCCAAATTAGTCTAAATAATTATTTATTTGCAAAATAGATTGCGCTCAAATCCTATAACAGCCAACTGGCTTACGCCGCCTCATGAATTTCCAACCGCGAATTGCAGCAGAAGCTTCCTGCGAAAAATCGAGTCAGTCGAAAACATGACTATAGTTTTTATGGTCTACCTATGGTTAAATTATAATGGCCAAGATCTAGACATTAGAGGGCAAAAAAATACTCCTTTTGTCCAAAAAATATTTTAAATTAGTCTAAATAATTACTTATTTTCAAAATAGATTGCGCTCAAATCCCATTACAGCTTAGCCTCTATATGGTTAGCGTTCACACAATTGTCACATTAAAATCAATTAATTAATTAAATTAGTAAGTCTTTTTATTTGGTCCACTGCTATAGCATTGCACCAGCATTCGACACAATGCCACCGAAACTCATCCCTGACTTCTTTTGCTGCCCAAGTGTAGTTATTACCACCCAGTCTCTGCACGGGTATCATTATGTTGTCATTTCTCCAGGAACCCATGGATAATTCCCAGTCATTATGTCCTCTTGGTCCAATGAGGAAAATATTTCATATGGACAAAGCATTATAAAAATAGAAAACACATTTTTAGAATATCTCTTTACTGTCTTCAACAATAATGGAAAACCACACTGAAAAAGGCATGCAGTGACAAAAGTAATAGATCTGATGAATTTTTGCAATATATTGCATTATGAAAAATATATAGCATACCTGCAGTGAAATATTCTTGATTCCTGTAATTTGAAGTCTGAATAAGTCTTCAAAAGCCATGGTTTCAGGGAAAAGGCATCATCGGCTGCATAAGAGTTTTGCCTGATTTTTTGGTGGAGGTGGCACTTATTCCACACCGCTCCATCACTATCTCAGCACATACATGTTGAAGCCATATTCTCGAAGAGTTGCAGCATTGGATCACCAGATGTAGATTTTTAACTACAGGCTATGTCGTGCTCGTCGAGTGTCAAAAAATGCTTTCCGGTTACTCTGTGAAGTTTTTAGTTTTTTACACGCCTGTAGCAATTCAGTCCGAAACTCTTGATGACTTGTGATTGTCGTCTTATGTCCACTGTATTTATTATATAACAGATATCTGTTAACGAGCATCACTTGAAACAAATGAATAGCAAAATTGTTGTACCATTTCATCACTTTACGCTCACAAGGATAGTAGGACATCAGCTGGTCATCATGATCAACACCCCCCATGAACGCATTGTATTCAACTACTGCTTCCGGCTTAGATATAACGGACTTCCATCTATTTTGCACCTCAAGTAGCTGGCTTCCAAACTCCGAACTTATCATCATGGCATCGCGTCTGTCTCCACTTGAATACACAGACACCCTTCTCATTGCTACTCTGGACAACCTCACCTTTTTTAATCTTCGAAGATGTTACTTCAGAAGGATTACCTTTCCTGTTCGCTCTTTAAGTTCCAGTGCAATAAGTGCGTTCATCAAGGAGTGCCTCTACTAGATTTACGCTAGTATCAAAGTTATCCGCATACAAAGAATGGCCAACCCCTTTCCTCCCTTCCATTAGCTTATTACTCTGTCCACGTGTCCTCGATCACCCACTTCCTTATCCGCTGATCCCGTATATATAAGCATTTTTAACACAAATCCAGATTGCTCCGTCAGCATATATAACTTGATTCCATACTTATGGCGCTTATTTTTAATATACTGTCGGAATGAAAGTCGACCCCGCCATAGCACCATTGATTCATCAAGGCTTAATTCCTTACCAGGTGATTAAATTTGGGACATATTTTGGTGAAATAAATTGAGTAGGGGCCTAATCTTGAAGAGCTTGTCCGTAGGAGGTCGCTCGTTGTTGCCAGGATTTTGACAAAAATGTAGTGCCTGCAGGATACCCTGAAAGCGATCTCTACTCAAATCCAGAAAAACATTTGAAATCAAATAATTTCCCCTACCTCCAATAGTCATGGATTCTACTTAATCTTATCGTGCCCATATGGAATAAAAGTCCAAGAAAAACCTGAAACTCCTCCCTACTCATGTCCTTCCATTGAGTAATTCTCGCCGAAGGAGAAGGGTTTTCCAAAAATATTTTCTCTGCGTGTCTGTTTGTTTCCTCTGTCACTAAGGCGTAGAATTTCCGAGTGGCAATAAGGTCGAAGAAATCTCTCGGGTAGTATTTTCAAGAAGAGCATGCGCTATTTGGTTCTCAAATGTGCGAAAGATGGCGAGACACTTAAAAAGGTGTCTCCCTTCTTCATTAAACGGTCCTTGTCTGCGGTCATCCCTGGAGAACCTCACTCAGTCAAAAAGCTTAGAGATGGGACACTATTGATTGAGACGGCAAATGTAGACCAAGCAGAAAAACTGCTCAAAGTGAAGAAACTCCACGATATCCCGGTCACGGTAGATATCCACCGCACCCTAAACACTTCTCGGGGAGTTATAAGCCATTATGATCTCCTCTACGTTGAAGTAGACGAAATTAAGAGAGAAATGGCCCCACAAGGTGTGACAGACTGTCGTCGACTTACGACTAGGAGGAACGGTGAGACGATTAACACAACATCTGTGATCCTCACGTTCGCTCTCGATAAGCTCCCCGAGAAAGTGCATGTAGGCTACAATTCGGTACCAGTGCGGCCATTCATACCAAACCCCATGCGTTGCTTCCAATGCCAAAAGTTCGGCCACATCGCACCGCGATGTGAGGGTAAGACCACCTGCCCGCGCTGTGGCAAGGACAAGCATGAGGGTGACGTATGTTCCTCCGATCCTTTCTGCGTAAACTGCGAGGGTTCGCATCCAGCGTACTCTCGTGATTGCCCTGTGATGAAGGATGAAAGGAAAATTATGGAAATTAAGACCCTAGATAAAATCCCGTATGGAGAGGCGCGGCAGAAGTATCGGAGTCTCATGGCCCCTACCTTTTCCCGATCTTGGGCAGGTGTAGCAGCAACCCCCAAGAAAATGTGTACTATCTCCACTCAGACCGAAGAAACTAAGCCCACAAACAGCGTAAAAGAATCTAATGTACCGAAGAATATGCCCCATAAAGCCACGTCGAAGATATCGGCCGAGCCGGCTAAGGCCCATAATCCGGCAAAGACGAACGCCACCAGTTCGGGTTCTCCATGTAAGAACCCGAACAACTCCACCCCGGCCACGCAAATCAGGCGTGGAAAATCTCAATCCCCCGGGCCATCTGGTCCGGCCCGCCAGAGCCAACCAGAATCGATGGAAGAGGATGAATATGTCTCTGAGTCGGAGGTCCGCCGGGCTAGGTCTAAGGGGAGGAGACATCGCATAAAACGCTGATTCTCCCTCTGAACTTAATGCCCGTTTTTATTATTTATTTCTTTTATTTTAAAATTATTTATTACTCACCTTTTATGGTTTTCATCTTACAGTGGAACTGTAATGGTTTTTATCGGCATAAGGAGGAGCTGGCCATTTTAACTCGCGAATTTAACCCATGTTGTGTTTGTCTACAAGAAACGCATTTCAAAATGGCGGACAAGGGGATTTTAAAAGGTTTTAACGTTTTTAGATTTGACGAAATCAGTGGCCAACGAGCCCATGGTGGAGTTATGGTTGCTATTCGGGAGGCCCTTTACACCTCCCGAGTGCACCTAAACACGCCGTACCAAGCGGTGGCAGTCACCGTGTACGCCCCCGAGGCGATCACGCTATGCAACGTGTACCTGCCCGAGGGTGCACCGGTCACTCAATTTTACCTGAATGCTCTTGTCCGTCAACTACCTCAGCCGTTTATTTTACTAGGAGATTTTAACGCCCACGATCCTCTTTGGGGAAGCCCAAGAAGGCAATGCAATCGTAGAGGACGGATTTTATCCTCCTTTATTTTAGATAATGACTTGGTTTTATTGAACAATGGGGAAAAAACCCGTTTTAATTCTTTTACCGGTGACTCTTCAAGCATAGATTTGTGCATTGTATCGAGCGCCTTAAGTATAAAATTTAACTTATCCGTTCATGATGACCTCTGTGGGAGCGATCACCTCCCACTTCTTATTACCAAGGAACGGCATTGTAACCCTAGTTTTATACGGTCAGGCAATTGGGCTATTCGGAAAGCAGACTGGTCGCTTTTCCGAAACTGTTTTAATTTCAAATATGACGAAACACGTGATGGTGTTGACAATATTAACAGTTTGACTAGCAGTATAATACAAGCCGCACACGCCAGCGTACCACGGTCTCGCGGTACTGCGACGAGACCTCAAGTTCCGTGGTGGAATGATGACTGCGCGAAAGCCATCCGCCAACGTAAAAAGGCGTTGCGGATTTTTAACAAATATCCGACGGAAACTAATCTATCCTCCTTCAGGCGCTTGAGAGCGAAGGCACGACAGGTCGTGAGAGACGCAAAAAGAGCTTCCTGGATGGAATTTGTGTCGGGTGTGAATAGCAGGACTCCACTTGCACAGGTGTGGCGTAAGGTGAAGAGTATCTCGGGCAATCACCACCAGCTGGGAATAACCTACCTCAAGGTAGGTGGCGATATTGTGACCTCAGCTCCTGAGATTGGTGAGGCTATTGGCCGCTCGCTCGCCGATACGAGCAGTAATAGAAATTACAATCCCACATTTTTGGGAATTAAATTACGAGTTGAAGCCTCACCAATCAACTTTCGTGAGATCCGCTGTCATGAAGATTATAACCTTCCGTTTTCCCTTAGGGAGCTACAATCAGCCGTTGATGACTCCAATTTCACGGCTCCGGGGTTGGATGAGGTCCACAACGCCTTTCTCCGGAATATTCCGACGACGACAATGTTAGAGGTCCTCCACACTCTCAATCACCTTTGGAGAGACGGTGCATTCCCGTCGTCCTGGCGCGAATCAGTAGTCATACCCATACCGAAGCAGGGCAAAGATCGTACAGACCCGAATGGTTATAGACCTATAGCACTCACTAACTGCCTGTGCAAGTTAATGGAAAGAATGGTTAACCGACGGCTTATTTGGTGGCTAGAGTGCCGAAACCTTCTCTCCGATATTCAGTGTGGATTTCGTAGAGGCCGGTCCACGATCGATCACCTGATAAGAATAGATAATTACATCCAGGAAGCCTTTGTTCTCCGCCAGCATGTTGTCGGCGTCTTCTTTGACATAGAGAAGGCATATGACACTGTCTGGCGGCGAAAAATATTGAACACTTTGCACGAATGGGGTCTCAGGGGTAATCTACCCACTTTTATTCAGAATTTTTTATCCGATCGGTTTTTTAAAGTTAGAATTGGTCAGTACCTATCCGTAGCATACAGCCAAGATAATGGGGTTCCACAAGGGTCAGTTTTAAGCGTAACACTTTTCGCCGTGGCAATCAACGATATCGTTGATTGCATAAAGCCACCGGTGATAGGGTCTTTGTTTGTGGATGACTTCGCCATATTCTGCAGGTCATCTTATCTTACCTCTGCTGCTAGACTCACCCAACTTACGCTGAATAAATTGGAGAAGTGGACCCAAAGGAGCGGATTTAAAATCTCCTCGGAAAAAACAAAATGCATTCACTTTCACCGGATTAGGGGGCAACACATCCCTCCGCCGCTACATTTAGAAGGGAAAAACATTCCATTTGTGGACTCCAACAGTTTCCTGGGACTTGTATTTGACTATCGCCTCAACTGGAAGGAACAAATTAGTGTCCTGAAAAGAAAATGTACAAATGCGTTAAATATTCTGAAATATCTAAGTCACTCATCCTGGGGAGCTGACCGCAATACGCTTGTCTTACTATATCGGACGCTGATACGGTCAAAGCTAGACTACGGTTGTTTTGTGTATTCCTCCGGTCGGGAGTCTTACTTGCGCCCACTGACATCGGTTCACAATGCTGGAATACGGTTAGCCACCGGGGCGTTCCGTACGAGTCCAGTGCAAAGCATCTATGCGGATGCAGGAGAACCGCCCTTGTCCCATCGGAGAAACATGCTTATGTGCGGCTATGTAGCAAAAATTTTATCTATGAGGACTCACCCTTGTTTTAACCTTGTTTTTAAACCCCGCTACTTAGAACTTTTTAACCGTCGAACCAGAGCCACTAGGCCTGCAAGCATACGTTTCAACAGTTTTATATCCGAGCATCGAATCACGCTTCCTGAAGTATATCCTTCTGGCTTTCCCAAACATCCGCCATGGGAAACTCCCGCTCCTAAAATCAACATGGGACTCACTCAGCGCAAGAAAGCTCTAACCACTACTCTGGAATACCAGCGTCAGTTTTATCTCTATCTTCACTGCAACCCAGGTATCGTGCCAGTTTTTACAGATGGCTCTAAGTCGGACGCTGCCTGTGCATGTGCAGTTGTCTCATCCCACCATGGAGCCATCAGGGCGAGGTTGAATCCGCTGTGTAGTGTTTACACAGCGGAACTCCTCGCAATAAAAATGGCCCTAGGAGGGATAGAAGGGAACAGTGGCTCCTTCGTCATATGCTCGGACTCTCTTAGCGCCCTGAACTCCATCTCTAACTTTTCTTCAATGCACCCAATCATTCAAGATATACAAACTGCTTTGATATCCCTTAGCAGAAGGGGAATATCTGTATCATTCCTTTGGGTCCCAGGGCATGTGGGTATCCCTGGAAATGAAAGAGCGGACGCTTTGGCGAAGGAGGCACTTGACTTGGAGGAAATAACTCTGACGCTGGTACCATACGAGGACCTTAAGTCTTTCTTGAGAAATGTAGCCCTAGAAGAGTGGAAAGATATATGGAGGAACGTTGAAAATAATAAACTGCGCGTGGTGAAATCGGTAGTGTCAGCGTGGCCCACATCCGTCAGGAAGAGTCGCCGGGAGGAAGTGGTCATCACACGTTTGAGGATAGGGCATTGCCCTTTGACTCACTCCTTTCTCTTCACCGAGGAGAAACGACCACCTCGCTATGATGACTGCGACTGCCCTCTCAGCGTTCGGCATATCCTGACGGAGTGTGACAAATACCGATACTTGCGTAGCAGGCTGCAGTTAGCGGGAGACATAAAGTCGATCCTAGGCGATGACTCAGATGTTCTCAACCGCGTTTTATCATTTTTAAATGAAACTGGCCTTTTTAGCAGTATTTTAAGGATGTAAAACCTATTTTAATTTTGACTAAGAGTACATATTAAGAATTTTATTTTAATACCAATATATGTAACATATATATTTTTTTTATAAACATGACGTGTAGTGGTGCAAAATGACCATGTTGTCGACGCACCCTATAAACCAAATACTACTACTACTGCCAACCAGAATCGATGGAAGAGGATGAATATGTCTCTGAGTCGGAGGTCCGCCGGGCTAGGTCTAAGGGGAGGAGACATCGCATAAAACGCTGATTCTCCCTCTGAACTTAATGCCCGTTTTTATTATTTATTTCTTTTATTTTAAAATTATTTATTACTCACCTTTTATGGTTTTCATCTTACAGTGGAACTGTAATGGTTTTTATCGGCATAAGGAGGAGCTGGCCATTTTAACTCGCGAATTTAACCCATGTTGTGTTTGTCTACAAGAAACGCATTTCAAAATGGCGGACAAGGGGATTTTAAAAGGTTTTAACGTTTTTAGATTTGACGAAATCAGTGGCCAACGAGCCCATGGTGGAGTTATGGTTGCTATTCGGGAGGCCCTTTACACCTCCCGAGTGCACCTAAACACGCCGTACCAAGCGGTGGCAGTCACCGTGTACGCCCCCGAGGCGATCACGCTATGCAACGTGTACCTGCCCGAGGGTGCACCGGTCACTCAATTTTACCTGAATGCTCTTGTCCGTCAACTACCTCAGCCGTTTATTTTACTAGGAGATTTTAACGCCCACGATCCTCTTTGGGGAAGCCCAAGAAGGCAATGCAATCGTAGAGGACGGATTTTATCCTCCTTTATTTTAGATAATGACTTGGTTTTATTGAACAATGGGGAAAAAACCCGTTTTAATTCTTTTACCGGTGACTCTTCAAGCATAGATTTGTGCATTGTATCGAGCACCTTAAGTATAAAATTTAACTTATCCGTTCATGATGACCTCTGTGGGAGCGATCACCTCCCACTTCTTATTACCAAGGAACGGCATTGTAACCCTAGTTTTATACGGTCAGGCAATTGGGCTATTCGGAAAGCAGACTGGTCGCTTTTCCGAAACTGTTTTAATTTCAAATATGACGAAACACGTGATGGTGTTGACAATATTAACAGTTTGACTAGCAGTATAATACAAGCCGCACACGCCAGCGTACCACGGTCTCGCGGTACTGCGACGAGACCTCAAGTTCCGTGGTGGAATGATGACTGCGCGAAAGCCATCCGCCAACGTAAAAAGGCGTTGCGGATTTTTAACAAATATCCGACGGAAACTAATCTATCCTCCTTCAGGCGCTTGAGAGCGAAGGCACGACAGGTCGTGAGAGACGCAAAAAGAGCTTCCTGGATGGAATTTGTGTCGGGTGTGAATAGCAGGACTCCACTTGCACAGGTGTGGCGTAAGGTGAAGAGTATCTCGGGCAATCACCACCAGCTGGGAATAACCTACCTCAAGGTAGGTGGCGATATTGTGACCTCAGCTCCTGAGATTGGTGAGGCTATTGGCCGCTCGCTCGCCGATACGAGCAGTAATAGAAATTACAATCCCACATTTTTGGGAATTAAATTACGAGTTGAAGCCTCACCAATCAACTTTCGTGAGATCCGCTGTCATGAAGATTATAACCTTCCGTTTTCCCTTAGGGAGCTACAATCAGCCGTTGATGACTCCAATTTCACGGCTCCGGGGTTGGATGAGGTCCACAACGCCTTTCTCCGGAATATTCCGACGACGACAATGTTAGAGGTCCTCCACACTCTCAATCACCTTTGGAGAGACGGTGCATTCCCGTCGTCCTGGCGCGAATCAGTAGTCATACCCATACCGAAGCAGGGCAAAGATCGTACAGACCCGAATGGTTATAGACCTATAGCACTCACTAACTGCCTGTGCAAGTTAATGGAAAGAATGGTTAACCGACGGCTTATTTGGTGGCTAGAGTGCCGAAACCTTCTCTCCGATATTCAGTGTGGATTTCGTAGAGGCCGGTCCACGATCGATCACCTGATAAGAATAGATAATTACATCCAGGAAGCCTTTGTTCTCCGCCAGCATGTTGTCGGCGTCTTCTTTGACATAGAGAAGGCATATGACACTGTCTGGCGGCGAAAAATATTGAACACTTTGCACGAATGGGGTCTCAGGGGTAATCTACCCACTTTTATTCAGAATTTTTTATCCGATCGGTTTTTTAAAGTTAGAATTGGTCAGTACCTATCCGTAGCATACAGCCAAGATAATGGGGTTCCACAAGGGTCAGTTTTAAGCGTAACACTTTTCGCCGTGGCAATCAACGATATCGTTGATTGCATAAAGCCACCGGTGATAGGGTCTTTGTTTGTGGATGACTTCGCCATATTCTGCAGGTCATCTTATCTTACCTCTGCTGCTAGACTCACCCAACTTACGCTGAATAAATTGGAGAAGTGGACCCAAAGGAGCGGATTTAAAATCTCCTCGGAAAAAACAAAATGCATTCACTTTCACCGGATTAGGGGGCAACACATCCCTCCGCCGCTACATTTAGAAGGGAAAAACATTCCATTTGTGGACTCCAACAGTTTCCTGGGACTTGTATTTGACTATCGCCTCAACTGGAAGGAACAAATTAGTGTCCTGAAAAGAAAATGTACAAATGCGTTAAATATTCTGAAATATCTAAGTCACTCATCCTGGGGAGCTGACCGCAATACGCTTGTCTTACTATATCGGACGCTGATACGGTCAAAGCTAGACTACGGTTGTTTTGTGTATTCCTCCGGTCGGGAGTCTTACTTGCGCCCACTGACATCGGTTCACAATGCTGGAATACGGTTAGCCACCGGGGCGTTCCGTACGAGTCCAGTGCAAAGCATCTATGCGGATGCAGGAGAACCGCCCTTGTCCCATCGGAGAAACATGCTTATGTGCGGCTATGTAGCAAAAATTTTATCTATGAGGACTCACCCTTGTTTTAACCTTGTTTTTAAACCCCGCTACTTAGAACTTTTTAACCGTCGAACCAGAGCCACTAGGCCTGCAAGCATACGTTTCAACAGTTTTATATCCGAGCATCGAATCACGCTTCCTGAAGTATATCCTTCTGGCTTTCCCAAACATCCGCCATGGGAAACTCCCGCTCCTAAAATCAACATGGGACTCACTCAGCGCAAGAAAGCTCTAACCACTACTCTGGAATACCAGCGTCAGTTTTATCTCTATCTTCACTGCAACCCAGGTATCGTGCCAGTTTTTACAGATGGCTCTAAGTCGGACGCTGCCTGTGCATGTGCAGTTGTCTCATCCCACCATGGAGCCATCAGGGCGAGGTTGAATCCGCTGTGTAGTGTTTACACAGCGGAACTCCTCGCAATAAAAATGGCCCTAGGAGGGATAGAAGGGAACAGTGGCTCCTTCGTCATATGCTCGGACTCTCTTAGCGCCCTGAACTCCATCTCTAACTTTTCTTCAATGCACCCAATCATTCAAGATATACAAACTGCTTTGATATCCCTTAGCAGAAGGGGAATATCTGTATCATTCCTTTGGGTCCCAGGGCATGTGGGTATCCCTGGAAATGAAAGAGCGGACGCTTTGGCGAAGGAGGCACTTGACTTGGAGGAAATAACTCTGACGCTGGTACCATACGAGGACCTTAAGTCTTTCTTGAGAAATGTAGCCCTAGAAGAGTGGAAAGATATATGGAGGAACGTTGAAAATAATAAACTGCGCGTGGTGAAATCGGTAGTGTCAGCGTGGCCCACATCCGTCAGGAAGAGTCGCCGGGAGGAAGTGGTCATCACACGTTTGAGGATAGGGCATTGCCCTTTGACTCACTCCTTTCTCTTCACCGAGGAGAAACGACCACCTCGCTGTGATGACTGCGACTGCCCTCTCAGCGTTCGGCATATCCTGACGGAGTGTGACAAATACCGATACTTGCGTAGCAGGCTGCAGTTAGCGGGAGACATAAAGTCGATCCTAGGCGATGACTCAGATGTTCTCAACCGCGTTTTATCATTTTTAAATGAAACTGGCCTTTTTAGCAGTATTTTAAGGATGTAAAACCTATTTTAATTTTGACTAAGAGTACATATTAAGAATTTTATTTTAATACCAATATATGTAACATATATATTTTTTTTTATAAACATGACGTGTAGTGGTGCAAAATGACCATGTTGTCGACGCACCCTATAAACCAAATACTACTACTACCAGAGCCACTAGGCCTGCAAGTGTACGATTCAACAGTTTTATATCCGAGCATCGAATCACGCTTCCTGAAGTATATCCTTCTGGCTTTCCCAAACATCCGCCATGGGAAACTCCCGCTCCTAAAATCAACATGGGACTCACTCAGCGCAAGAAAGCTCTAACCACTACTCTGGAATACCAGCGTCAGTTTTATCTCTATCTTCACTGCAACCCAGGTATCGTGCCAGTTTTTACAGATGGCTCTAAGTCGGACGCTGCCTGTGCATGTGCAGTTGTCTCATCCCACCATGGAGCCATCAGGGCGAGGTTGAATCCGCTGTGTAGTGTTTACACAGCGGAACTCCTCGCAATAAAAATGGCCCTAGGAGGGATAGAAGGGAACAGTGGCTCCTTCGTCATATGCTCGGACTCTCTTAGCGCCCTGAACTCCATCTCTAACTTTTCTTCAATGCACCCAATCATTCAAGATATACAAACTGCTTTGATATCCCTTAGCAGAAGGGGAATATCTGTATCATTCCTTTGGGTCCCAGGGCATGTGGGTATCCCTGGAAATGAAAGAGCGGACGCTTTGGCGAAGGAGGCACTTGACTTGGAGGAAATAACTCTGACGCTGGTACCATACGAGGACCTTAAGTCTTTCTTGAGAAATGTAGCCCTAGAAGAGTGGAAAGATATATGGAGGAACGTTGAAAATAATAAACTGCGCGTGGTGAAATCGGTAGTGTCAGCGTGGCCCACATCCGTCAGGAAGAGTCGCCGGGAGGAAGTGGTCATCACACGTTTGAGGATAGGGCATTGCCCTTTGACTCACTCCTTTCTCTTCACCGAGGAGAAACGACCACCCCGCTGTGATGACTGCGACTGCCCTCTCAGCGTTCGGCATATCCTGACGTAGTGTGACAAATACCGATACTTGCGTAGCAGGCTGCAGTTAGCGGGAGACATAAAGTCGATCCTAGGCGATGACTCAGATGTTCTCAACCGCGTTTTATCATTTTTAAATGAAACTGGCCTTTTTAGCAGTATTTTAAGGATGTAAAACCTATTTTAATTTTGACTAAGAGTACATATTAAGAATTTTATTTTAATACCAATATATGTAACATATATTTTTTTTTTATAAACATGACGTGTAGTGGTGCAAAATGACCATGTTGTCGACGCACCCTATAAACCAAATACTACTACTACTAATCTCTCGGGCTGTTCCCTTCTGGGAAAACCCTCAACCCTGTGGAGCCAGAGAAAACAAAAGCGGTGGGTGCCTGAGGGTCGGCGACCCAAGCAGCGGTGTCTGTAACGGTGCTGGCGGAAGGGGTCGAAGGGCCCGGTACGGGAGGAAAAAGGGCTGGAATGTCAGACCTTGCTACCGGCTCAGTGTCCTCAGTGTCACTTTCCTCATTTTCCTCGCTTTCACTGGCCTCACTCCAATCCCAGTCCGATCCAGAATCTTCGTCATCAGAGGACATCGCAGCTATCATTGCTCTCACTTCCTCGTCAGTCACGCAAAGGTTTGACCTGGGAGGGTCCACGTTCCTTTTCTTCTTCTTTGCAGAAGTACCTATAATTCAGTTAAAATGAAAATGATAACCACTAAAGTTTACGAATTAAAAATATTTTATCACCACAAAATTTTCCTTCAAACCTATCTGAAGTAGAAGGTACAGGTTCATTTTCTCGTCTTTTTTTTGTCCTTTCCGATCCATGAGAACTACATGCAAAAATAACAACGATTTGGCAGAGAAAACTCGAGGCTGCTTTAAAAAAGTCTTATAAATAAATAGGAGTTTAAACCTAAAAACTATTTAAAAACTGAACAAATAATGTGGAGTTTTAAACGTAAAAGCAACAAAAGTCTATAGCTCCGGCGAAAATGCACGCGAAAACAATAAAATCATAGATTTGCAGAACTTAAAGAGAACATACATCTAGATTTAAATACATAGGTTTAATTCCCGGATCTTCGCGTGAATATAAACTTAATATCGATAAAAACAAATTATCATATTATCATAGAATTATGACGTTATTATATGGGGAGTTTTGGTGATTCAAAGTAGGTTATTACTCGTTTGTTTATTAGAGCGTAGGGGAGGCAAGACTGATTTTAACAAGCTGCGCATAAGTAGTATAACAATGAAAAATATTGAACAAATCAGTGACATTTTACATGAAAATTGCTAAACTCAAACAGAGGAAATATTGTCCAAAATAAAGTAAAAAGATTTATGTTATAGGGTCAAAAACTGAGTTGGAGGAATTTCAAGCTGAAAAAATACGAAGAAACTCACCTTATAAATATAAAAATCCACCGAAAAAAAGTCGATGCTGGAACTTGAAACGAGGACGAAGGCAGAACTCAAACTGACTACGGTGGACAGAAAAAGTGGAGCTGTAAACGAACGGACTCTTGGGAAAGGGAAAGAACCGTTAAGACGGCGATGACTGCTTAAGCAGTCATCCGCCACCGGCGAGTGAGCGGCGTGACTTCTTAAGAAGTCATCAGCACTGAATGTGCTAACCACGCTGCCTAAAATGAAATATGTACAACATTTGGACTACTCTTGGTTGAATTCCCGGCAACAAATCCCCTACGTGTGATTTCATTCGGAAACACCTCGTTCTGGAAAGGTGCACGATAATTCTTAAGCCTTCCCACCACGTCAAGGTGTTAGTCCAGTTGAGGGAAAAATAAAAAATACATAAATCATAAAATTATAATCTAAATTAAAAATAGGGGCAGAATTGTAGTAAATGATAATACAAATCATACGAGGGTAGTTAGAAAAGTAAGGTCTCCTATATTTTTTCATTGAAGATGAAATTTATTTTCAACTTATAGTACACCGTTGGAAAGGTTGAACAATTTGCTATTTTTCTATATAGTCACCCTGACGATCAACGACCTTCTTCAGCCTGGTAATCAGCTTTCTAATTCCCGCGTCATACCATTCTCCCGCCGCGTCGCGTAGCCAACTCTCGACCGCTTCTTCCACTTCGTCGTCGCTCTTGAATCGCTGTCCCCCAAGATGTTTTTTGAGCGCAGGGAACATATGGTAATCGCTGGGTGCAAGGTCCGGGCTATAGGGAGGGTGATCGATGACATCCCAGCCAAATGTATTGATCAGGGCAGTCGTTTGGCCTGACACATGTGGCCGCGCATTGTCATGAAGCAAACAGACGCCTTTCGTTAGCATACCCCTTCTTTTGTTTTGGATGGCTCTCCGAAGTTTCGTGAGAGTCTCGGAGTACCTTTCTGAGTTGATTGTTGTCCCTTTCGGCATGAAGTCCACTAAAAGAACCCTCTTCCGGTCCCAGAAAACGGTCGCCATAGCCTTCCCAGCAGACTTCTGTGTTTTGAACTTTTTGGGCTTTGGCGAGTTCGTGTGACGCCACTGTTTAGACTGTTCCTTGGTTTCCGGGGTGTAATAATGTGCCCAGGTTTCGTCTCCGGTCACTATAGAGTCCAGAAATTCTTCACCCTCTTCGTCGTAGCGACGCAGACACTCGGTGGCGCATTCCACGCGATTTCTCTTTTGTTCATCAGTAAGCTGCCTAGGGACCCACCTGGCGGACACCTTGTTGAAACCGAGGACCTCCGACTATCTCTCCTCACACACAGGAAACCCACTCCCCGTCCAAGCTATCTGCGGCTGATAACGTCGACGGAAACCACAATCCCAGGCCAAAGTGAAACTCCCTCTATTATAATCCCATATAGAATTCCTTCTTAAATCAAAATATATACAATAAGGTATTCTCTCCATACGTCGATTAACAATAATAAATGATGCAAAAAGCTTTAACATACTAAATTCTCTCTCACGATGAAGGAATATAGAGGCTATGACAACATCAGTCGGTAAGGCGTTCCCATAAGTAAATATCGCCAACTCTCGACATAATTTAAGTCCCAATTTAGAACAATACATCCCATTAACAATATATTCGGGCCAATTGCGAATGTCAACCGTCGATACCCTTGATAAAGTCTGAAGACATGCTTTGGGGTCACTTCGGATAAACCGAACCATTCTATCAACATCAAATAATCTGATCCTGTAAATTTGTTGCAACACAGGTAATGGGAGTGACCGGAAGGTGACCAGGCGACGAGTACCTCTTCTGCTTCTTTGAATGGCTTCTGCAGCTTGGTCCATAACTTTATTTGATAGAATTTATTCAGCTTCGGTTTCCCTCCAATCCGGCGGTTTATTTAAAAAAAGACACAAGAGTCTGAAATTAAAAATCATCCTTTAATTGCCTTCCAGAAAATATGTACTGCACATACAGTTTCACAGAATACTTTAGTGTTACAATATGAACAGACTTTGGATTCAAAGTATCAGCCGTAGGCGGAGCATTACATGAGTAATAATAAAAAGGTAAAGCACGCTGGGCCCCCATTTTAATTAATATCTCAGCAAGACCCTTATATCCATTACTACCAAGCAGTGACGATTCAATAGTATTACGACAACCAGGATAATGCTTCATAACGCAAGTAACACCCTTACGAAATTTACCATGGTCAACTGTATCATGTTCACGTTTAATGGTCTTCAATAAGGATCCCGCCCCAACCCCTTGCGGCGTTTCATTACACTTATACATTGTAAAATTTGGCTTTAAAATTTCTTGACCAGATAAAACATTATTACCATCCGCTATTGCCGGCATCACGCCAGTAGTGCCAAATTCCTTTGCCAAATCGAGTCCCTTATCACCGACAAAGTTATAATAACGAGCATCAGCATATCGATGCTTAACAATACATATTATTTTCCTTATCATCACCTTACGGTATGTATTCACCCACTGCTTTACCTTTCCCCATGTCTCGATGTCAAAATAGGTGTACGGATTTACTAAATAAAACGTATCATCCCAGTTAACACTTTTCTTATAAAATACAAAGTCCTCTTCCTCATCAACAACAAAATCATTGGTAAAAATGAACACAGGCGCGGGAAAACAATGTCTAACAATGCCCCTAACACGTTTCCGAAGAGGACGCCTACAACGGCGACGACGCCACAGTGGTCCGGAACGGGAAAAAGTTGGCCAAAAATAGAAATAATGGTTTAATTTTGGTGAAACTTTGGTTTTAGGGGTTTTTTGTGTCCCTGATTATGAATCTGAAGTCAAATCTTCAATTTTCGTGAAAACAAAATGGCTTACACATAGTAGAATACTATCTTGAAAGTCGTAAATCACGAAAGTAATGTTTCTTCCAAGGAGGTAGTAGTTTCTCCGTTGAGTTTGGACCTAAGTTCTTATACCTAAAGTATCATTACTGTTACCTATTAGTAACTATGTAGCAGATTCAAAGAGTGAAGAAACTATAAGGCAGAAAATGCGAGCAATGGGTATTACGGGAGTAAGAAAAACGTTTGTCAACTCTTAATTTGGAATTTTTTATTCAGTTTTGCTGAATTTCAATGCTTTCAGAGGAAATATAACAGATAAACCATAAAATACCATCGTTTTAACATGCATATGATAACATTACGGATTGATTGAGAAAATCACACAGTCTCAAATGAAATGTTTCCATTCAAATTTTACCGGCTAACGTTGAGAATCAGTCGTCAGCGGAAGAATCACTGTCCTCATCATCTAGAGACTCATTGGATGTAAAACCTATTTTAATTTTGACTAAGAGTACATATTAAGAATTTTATTTTAATACCAATATATGTAACATATATTTTTTTTTATAAACATGACGTGTAGTGGTGCAAAATGACCATGTTGTCGACGCACCCTATAAACCAAATACTACTACTACTACTACGACTCATTGTCAGATTCCTCGGATAAATCGGTATCATGAAGCATTTCACGAACAGCTGTCGGCAAAGTCCGTCTCCTTTGCCTAGGCAGTTCTCCGGATGATGATATGAGAGGGTCAGAAGTTAAAAGCAGACGATGAAAAACATCGGAATTTGAGTCTATCCTAGAATTTTTCCGGCTATGGTCTCTGCGGAACCTCTTGCAGTCTTTGTGTTGTGATTCAAGGGCTTCCTCTGAAAGTTGTCCAATGGGCAATATTGCTTCACGCACCACTACTGCTCCGTGGATCAAAATTTTGTGAACGGAGGGAGGCATGTAGAACCAGGGGTATAATTTTATGTACAGTTCAGCTGCCCTCAAGCAATAACTCTCAAATTTCTCAGAGCTGATGGCATAGCCGCAAGAAATTGTTTTCAAAATATTAGAGAATGTAACTATTAGTTCCTCTGATATTCCTGAAAAATACAAAATAACAAATTTTTATACATCTATACTATCGTTAATGCCCAATTTTACTCCCACTTTTTATTACCCGTTATTTTCGCTGAATCAGCTGCATACTGAAAGAATCGTCTAGCGGTGTTTCCGTCATTCGAAGAGCCGAAGCCTGGCTTCGGCATGTCAACCCGTAAGCCTAGGGTATGCAAAAACTCTTCTTGTATACACTTCTTACGGGCCAGCATCATTGCGTGGGTTCCATCCTTTTTCTTTGCCTAAAAATTGAAAAGTGTTTATGCATCATAAGGTGTTGTGAAGTCTTTGCAAATGAAAATAAAATATTGTAGAAAATGAAGTTCATCTTTAATATACATTTAAGAGTGCTAAATGCTTAATTTACTTCACAGCGAAAGAGACATCTTCATGTCAATTAAATATGGGTAGATAACTCATACCTTCCATTTCTTAAATTCTAATCTGTAGGAGATATGCAACAAGCATTCAAAGAAACGAATGTATGCATGTAGCACTGAAAAGCCGAACGAAATGGCTTTGGCATTCACTTGTCTTTTTTTCATTTCCTCGATGCTGTTCATCTTTGAAATTTTCGCATTGCAAATACTACATATCATACTTGAGCACTCCGTTAATGCATTGCAAACCTGAAAAAGTGATATGAACAGATTCATCTGTACCAATTACAATGAGCACACATGTTAATGCTATTATTCTAATTTGAAAATTTACAAATTAATTTCAGCCTATAAAATTAAGTAAGCTATTTAGCAATGCTGCAAAAGTAGGAAATATCAATAGGAGTTGTTGTGCGTCGTCAGTAAATGTACCTTCCCGTCAATCATGGTGAGGCACATCTGGAAATGTATACATATATTTCCCGAAAGAAAAGGCTCCAGATGTTTTATTTGCTGACTGATCAATTGTTCCTCGGCTTTTGACCTTTCATCTGTCTCAGAAATCCATTGCAACCTCACAGGCCTGCAGAAACGGGGAGATGACGGACGAGGATTTTTCCAGATTAAGTCTTTTTTGGCTACATGCACCAGACGCAAGGGAACAATTGAAGTGGCAAAGAGACTTTCATCGCTTGCTTCCGTTTCTAACCACTTCTGTTTATACATGGAGTGCCCAGAGCTCTCATCAAATCCCCACTTAATTATCAGGCAGTAATTTTGGTCTTCATCTTGGGTAGATTGGAGCTGTAAAACGTCTACAAGTCGTTTGCATGTGTGGTGGAGAAGTGACTGCAGACTTACTTCGCATTTTCTTTCAGTTATTGATATTCCTTCTGGGTAAGCTTCTTTCTTGGCTATGGAAATGGCATGGTAAGAGGGGTAAAGGTTATGGTCGAGCTTTTTTGCACCTTTTCGAAGAGAGAGGTATTGTCTTTTCGACAAATTGCTGTTAATAATTAAGAATAAAGCCTCTTCAGCTGTATATTGTCTCGGATGACTCGTTTTAGCTCTTTTCCAATGGGATATTATTTTACTTGCGCGACCTGGTGAAGTTTTAGTAATTTCTGTTAATAATTTTGCTGCGGCTTCATTGCCGCATGACCTCAAATTCATAGTAGTGGCTAAAGTAAGTTCTTCCTCTTCAAAACTGGTTCTAATTTCTTTTGCTCTTCTCCGTTTGGAACGGTTACTACTTTCTGCAAATAATTTTCTAGGCCGTCCACGCAAAAGGTCTGGGTCTAATAGCAAATAGAAAAGAAGAGAGTATACCCATGAGAAGGAAATAAATTCATCTCTATATTCGTCATGAACAAAACTAAAACAAGTGCACTTGCGTCTACCCAACGTACCATATTGTCATGTCTAATATATCTTCTCTTAACATAATTTCAAATATTAGTCTCACTGTGAATACGGTATTGGAACTTATATTCCCTATACAAATTACAGAGCGTTAAAGTTATTACCTTGCGTACTGCATGGGGTAGCATCTGGTAGCTGGAAGGATATGATGCAGTCCAACCAAGCCTCATGCTTCTTAAAAAACACTTCTTCTTTTCGATGGCACTCCTCCCACTTCCTCCTCAAATGGCCACAATGTCTGCGTACAGATGCAATGATGATCTTCTGGATGTCTTGGGTTTCCTCCTTTGGTAAATTCAATGCGTTTCCAACAAATGAACATGCTAGCTGAAATCTTGCTGACCAATTAATCCTAGGGTTCGACATTAATAATTTAAAAAGTTCTAAACGCTTGATGGTAAACATCGTTGAACTTTGGGAATAAGGCTAGACAGCAAAAGACAAAGATTTCACCCGACTTTGCTGCACAAATGCTGAGAAGCAACTGATTGTGATGCAGCGGAGAAGCATTTCCAGCATGAAAACCTTACCAGCTAACTCTGACCAGACGCGCTTAGATAAATAGAACCTTCAACAGGCCATAAGCCGGCGACGAGCCGGCGCGGCGGCCGGGCGCGCTAGGGGCCAGCCGGCTGGGGTTCTCCGGAAGAAAATGAACGATGTCTCGTGGGTCCGCAAGTATCCGCAAATGAGTTTTGGTGGCCTCATAAATAACATCCCATTTCACTAAATTCCATAGATAATACCTCTGCTTCTAGCAGGTCTTTTTTTGTAGGTCTAAAAGAATGAGCGTAGTAATTGAAAACTGTACCCTCCATATTAATTGTCGTGTAGCGCAAAATATATTTTTCATTGATATCATATAACTTCATGCAGAGTTTCTTCAACATTTATAAATGAATTTTCAGCTAAAGTTTTTATGAATTATACTGTTATAGTTCTGCCATATGCGTTTTTCTACACGTTACGTCCCAGCACTTCATTCGCCATTATAATCTATCCCCTTATTTCGGATGTGATTGCTGAATAAAGTATAGATTCACATTAAAAATTCTTAGTCAAAAGTATGCTCTGGAGGTTTATCATTAACTTAAGCCATAAAAAATTATTGGCATCAAAAATATTTTTTTTGGGTTTTTGGCCAGGTTTTTCGCGATCCGGCCCACTATGCGACGGTATTCCGATAACGGGCGGCCCAGCCGTCGACGGCTGGGCCTCGTCCACCTCCTCCTTCGGAATAAGTATCGCCGGACTTTTCCAAAACGGTTCCTGCGCCTCCACATACTGCACACGATTCCTCAGGGCCTGATCAGTAAATGTATCTTCATTAGAAACAAATATTACTAACCCTCTAAATTCTATTAAACGACCAGCACCACATTTCACACTGGCAGTAAAACTCTTCCCTTCAAGAAGACGCTTCAACATCCCGGTACAATGAAATTTACAGTCAAACTCTTCAAATAGCACAATACGGTGATATCCAGGAAAAAGCTCCTGGTAAGCAAATTTACCGATATCTGGATAGAACACATGCCTCAAATTTGCCTTCCCTATCAAATGCTCTATATAAGATGTTTTCCCACAATTACTTTGGCCATAAAGATACAACTGCTTTCGCTGCAGGCTTGCAGGCGCAGCACTTCAAAATTCGGGTCTGAAGGAGTTGATTTAAATCATCGGCTTTATTAATGGTCGTCGTCCGAGTTAGATTCTCTCTTTGACCAAACTTTCCCCAGAAGCTATTCAGCATTAATTTTTCCAGCGCTCTCTTTCCTGGGTTATGGGAGATCGTTTCTTTGTCAAGATTCACTCCTCTCTCAAAAAACCTTTTCATGTATTCATCTTTTTCTTCCTCTGACTGACGCCACGCAGGCCAACCACTGGCCTCCTGCTTTATCTTCAAAAAAGCGTTAATGTAGCCAGAGAAAAGTCCACCCTCGCCGCTTTCCTTGCAATACAGGGCTATGATGTAATGCCATGCTTCATGAATATTTTTCACAACGTAGCCCAAACTTGCTGCCTTTTGGAATTCTACGGACACCCAAGTACCCCTCAACTCCCGTTCCTCCTCATCGTGCTCGCACTCGTCCTGATTCTCCTCAAGTGCGCATGTCCTGCAGAGGGGAAAGAGTAACTTTCCATTCCCTTTCATCGGGAGCACGGGGTAATATAGTTCACGAGGTGGGAGAACATCACATTTAATGACTCCCTCAGTCTCGTTCAGAGGGGGGCACTCGTCGCCTACGTAAATTACGGGATGACCGATGGGGTAATGACAGTATTTATTGACGTACGGGTACAGGGAACAGATATCAAAATATTTTATCTGTTCCCCCTCAGTTTCGTTCACCTTATAGTGTAATTTCATCGCATTCGTCCGCCCGCCAAAGAAAGCATCTCGGGGTTGCAGAGGATCCTTTTTGCAAGCGGGATTCTCTTTAACATATTTGGATAGAGCAGAAACGCACTAGCTCACACCGGAATTGACATTCCCACATGTCAAAGACCTCATATCCGGCCTCTTTGAAAGTCTTTCTCCGCATTTGGGTATTCTCGTATCTTATTTGCATGGTCTCATTCCTGCTATTTGCAATTGGAATGTGTCTCCGCGGGAATCACTTTGGACACCCGTGGAAGAAACAGCCATCAAATTCAAATATTATCTCTCCCTCAGTCTTCAAATACCCGTTGACTTTTCTGCCCAAAATCCTGATCTCGCGGCCATTGCCTGCGTGACGAATCTTATCCTCTTCTCCTCCATTATTGGCCACTCGACAGCCTTCTGCGATTTGGAGTCCGCTCAGCGATAGCCTCCTGGTGGAATAATGGCAATAGACTCCTCTCTCAGGTATTTTTTTCTAAAAACTCGCATGCAGGCGCTGGCTATCGTTATGGCTTCTCTAAATGGATCTACATCATTTAGAGCTAGGAATTGCTCCCTAACTTTAGACATCCCAGCCTTAAGATATTCACGTCTTGAATGCAATATTTTTCTCTTTCTGGCTTCATATTGAAGACAGTTCTCTCGTTGCGTTTCTTCATGCCACTTGAGGAATTTTGCTGTCTCACCTGAGGGCACATCCGATACTCCGTATTTCGCGGCCGTTGGCAGAGGTCCCACGTAGTCATTATTGGCTTTCTTATTAAAATAGTGAGGGAAGTATCCTTTTCCCATCGTGTTGTCAAGTTCTAAAGTTGACGGTAGTTTGGCGAGAGACATTGGTAGAAAGTTTATCGAGTCAATAAATTTTAACCCGTCAAACTCGACGCACGTTAACTTTTCCCCGTTGGCTATTATTTTTGGAGTCCATTTCATTTTCTCCACCATCACTTTCAAAATGAAGTGGCAGTCTTATCCCTTAGAGTTGTGGGCGATACACACCACTTCTGAAAATCCTCTGCGTCGCAGTGAAATTAAACTTTTTAAAAATGAATGTACATGTCGGGATTCAATATCATAAAACACGAAGACAAACTTCCTCTTTGGTTCGATTGTTGGTGATGGGTTTCATGAAGCATTTGTAATAGCCAGTATTTCGGCTCTTACACGTATGACAGCAAATTTCTCCACATACGTGGCCTTTTATCTCCAGAAAAACCATGCTGTAGCTCTTACAGCATAGCTTGCAGAATTTCAGAACTGCGCAACCGGTTTTAAGCCATCCCTCCCCTGCAAGTGCTTTCTGTAGCAAATATCTGCGAAAAAGTTTCTATTGCAGGCATCACGCGTAATAGTGGCCCTGTTCTGATTGCACGTAGGAGAGGTCATGCACATGGGGCATTCACTGGGGGCATTTATCCTTGTAAGCTCTTTCATAAGGCTTCCTGCATGGTCTGCAATAATATTTACAACTAAAAGCCCCCGTAAGAGAGGATATTAAGTTGTAATGGTTCTCGCCGTATATTAAATTAACCTCCTTGCGCGGGTTTCCGTCCGGTGATGGTGTCGAAGGGCCCTCAAATAACACCTCTCGCCCTTTGCGATCCCCGAAAACCGTTATACGGTAGGATTCGAGATGGTTTTGGGATTCCATCACTTCTTTAATCCCACCACCATTTCCAGGGAAACACCAGCCTCCTCGCACAGAGCAATGACTCTTGTCGTCTGAATTCGACGCCCCAAGCGCATGGCTAGGTAATCAGCGGCTGGGCCCCCGCGCTGCGATATTCCAACAGATATCGCTCATGCGAGGCATAAATTGTCTTTATTGGAAATCACGACGATTGATTTTTTCGAGTGGCAAAACTCGTTTAAGGACGATAGATGATCTTTCTTCCGGGAGCCACTTTCCAGCTGCTCCGCGTACGTAAATGACACGTTTGGAATGCCACTCAAAAGAAAGTTTTCGTTTGATTGAATAATTTTTTCTATCCTCTCCAGTATCACCTCGGAATCAAACTGGTCCTCCCGTCTGTATGATATGTGTACAGGTCTATCAGGGTTGTCCCTGCTCCTTATTGTCATTCCCGCCCGGAAGGACGGGGATATGTCGCCTTTCAACTCGCAAATTACACGACTGGGCACTCGTGCCTGTCACCACCAATTTCCAACTCGACCGTGTCCGGGCCGCAAGTCTCCTTATATACCAAAAGCCGTCCAAGATGGCCGGCCTAGGCATAGAGAGGAGACAGTACGGTCCGTGATGGACGGTCGGCGAGATTGGCGGCGGTAGGCACGAATCTCCAGGACGCCACGTGCGTCGGATCCTTTATTAGGGTCAGGTAAAGGGCACAAAATTCATCATATTCAAATAAAAGGCCCTTTCCCTTTTGCAGGGCAGCCAATACAGCCCTGTTGTCTGTGTACACATTAAAATTGACAAAGTCTGGAGAGTTCCGAAATAAAAACAATGTTCCCTTTAAGGCAGCCGTGGCCTCGGCGAAATAGATCGGGAGTTCATGGTCGAGTCTCTTGGCGAATTCAAGGTCCAAGGAGGGACACACCACTGCCCACTGCCACGGGGTGGCATCCACGTGGGCGTCCACGGAAAGTGCGTACGAGGAGAGGTGGCGAACACGGGAGAAAATTTGTTCGTTATAAAAGATATTCAGCCACTTGGTCCTATGTTGAAACACATGAGATATGAAGAAATATGGTAATTTTAAGATATAACACGCCCATGAGACAAAACCGGCGGCCTTGGGGATGTCCTAGGCCCGCAGCCGGGGAACAACACTGATCGTCAGGTGGAGACGAGATAGAGCACTAGGGGTGAGACGGAGAGTGGAAGCACCCGTGTCGATGGCCACGCCAAGATAGAGAAGCCGTTTCGTGGGATGTAACACAGATTTATCGAGATTGATCGTGATCCCTAAGTCATTTTGGAGAAAAGGAAGCACTTGTGACACACGTCTTGCACTGTCAGTAGGAGAAGTAGAGCACTAAAAGCCAATCGTCCAAGTACGGTATGATTGAGACCCCGAATTGTGTGAACACTTCCCTAGAGACTGCCCGGGCCCATCGTTGCATGATGGCTGGTGCCAAACAGTGGCCCATCGGAAGGCGCGAAAAGGAGAAGTATCGGCGTCCCGCCCGGATCCCATAGTATTGGCGGTGTTCCTGCTGCACTTTTATTTGAAAGAAGGCATCCTTCAGGTCCAACTTGCATAAGAGGGTGTTCTTTGGAATGGCGGAGAGTGCCATGGCAGCATCCTTCAGCCGGAAGGTAGGTTTCCGGTAGTGCGGGTTACACAGTCAGGTTCTCCGTGCTCTGCGCGAACCACTGCAGGGGGTATTCTCCGTTGGGTGTCGGGCGAAAAGCAATGACAATTTCGCGTCCCCAGAGACGGAAATTTTTTAAGTAACTTCTACTTTCTGATAATATTTCAAAAAACTTTTCGTCACCGCCCCAAACCTGTACGCTATGCGCTCCCCTTAGCAGAGGATCCGGCAAGGCAGCATCATCGAAAGGCTCGTCCATGAGTGTTTGATGAGCGTTCATGGTTGTGTGAGGATTACTTCCTCCTTGCAAGGAATTAAAGTCAATCAAATATTCGCTTTCCGCGCCACACGCGGGTGTTCTCTAGGAGTAATGCGCCATTCGACTTTTCCTCAAATAAAGTGCCCTTCATCCACCAATGTGCTTTCCTCAACCGGCAAGAAGGAGAACTCTATCTTCTCCAACAATTGAGAAGTTATGAGTGGCGCTTCGGGGGCTATTTCTACAACTCCTTGGGGTGAATTAAGGTTAATTAGATGGCCACTCTCCGCGTTGCACGCGGTGTTGTCTGGGAGGGGCGCACTCTCGAAACCTGTATTAAACAAATCGCCCGTCAAATCCACCAAAGCGGCTTCCTCTCCTGGCAAGAGGGTTGATTCCATATTCTCCAGCATTTGGGAGTGATAAGATAGTAAAAGTGGCTCCTCCACGACCATCTCACCATCACTCTCCTCACAATCAACCAGCCCTGGCACCGAATCGCCGTACAATGCTTGAGTAGCATGAATGCTACGAATATCATGGCGCTCGAATCCTGGCGGCGGGCGGATGTTCTAAGGAAGACCCCGATAGGAATATATCGGCAAACTCTCGATGCCACCCGGTGGCACGGGTAAGAGAGAATCACCAGTGGGAAACATTGACTGGCCTTGAATTACTTGGACTTGACACATTGAGAAATTACCCTCGGGGATCCCAGCGTTCGAACCAAGCGTCGTAACACTTAATTTCCTGACGCATTGTTTTGAGGAAATGGCTCCAAAAAGGATCATATTTTTTAATTGCATTTTTAAATGAGCTTTAGGATATAATAATGGAAAAAACAAGGTTTTTTTGAGACACGAGTTATTTTTATTAAAAATTTCAATGTTTTTACTTGTATTATCAATAATTTGACGAGACAGTAATTCATTTTTTCTTCTGCAAGAATAGTCATGAAAACAATTATACATGTATTTATTGGCATTTTTATAACCCTCTTATGCATCCAAATCACATGTTTATCCAAATTCAACACAAAATATTACTATTTACAAGTTTATTTTACTATGATAAGCCCTAAAATATGGTGTAACGCATAGCGTCACATCACAATCTGGGCAAAAATATCTACTATCTCTTCGGATAATCTTTCCTCGCACATCTCTTTTCCTTGAGCGCAGAGAGCACTTGCGTGTGGGGCATGACTTTTTATCAGTAGCCGGGATTAGCTCAGGGAAATGCCTTTCTGATAGGAGGAGGAGGGGGTGAGGTGTTGCGGGTGGCCTACCCACTTTAGGAGAGGAAATTTGGGGATGGTACTCATCAATAAGTTTTTCAATTAGATCAAGTCTATAATCTGATTTTCTCCCACCTGATTTCTGGTATAATACAAATCAATTCCACACGCAGAGCTCCATTAGGTGCATGAATAATTTTTTGTAATATTTTTTCCCTCTCTTTCGTGGAATTGGGTAATCAGCCAAATGCTGATCAACTCTATCAACACGTATTAGTAACATTTTAGTATTGTATTCCACGACCACCTTAGGTTTCAGAGTCACCACACCTTTTTTCCAGTTTCCATTTCCATGTTGTTGACTGTCGATAGGAACATTACGTCCTTTTTGTCTTTCCAGCACAAAACCATCACTTTTCTTTTCCGGAAAGCAACGACTAAACCTTCCTTCATTTTTTTTTCTTTTCATTGCTTCTGGCATCCCTTTCCTAATTGCTCTCACGGTCCCAAATGTATCACACTTTGATATAAGAGCTTCTGCCAACTGCGGCGATGTATAAAAATTGTCTGTCACAACACAGTAACCCTTATCAATTAGGGGCTTCATTAGCGACATTACCACTTGTGATGACATCGGCATACTAACAAAATCTTCGTCCAATTTGGTTCCTTTCCCAGTATAAATTATGAGGGACCACACATAACCACTCTTTGACTCGCATAATAAATACGATTTGATGCCAAATCTTGCCCTCTTGGAGCTAATATACTGCCTCCAACCTAATCGTCCCTTGTACAGAAGACGACTTTCATCCACTGTCACGTCTCTATCAAGGGTGTACAACTCACTAAATTTTTTGTTGATCTTTTGATAAATTGTCCAAATCTTATTCAATTTTGGATTTGGATGCATTTCTGCCACATATTCCTCTTTGTTGCTGAAGTGTAAATACTGCCCAAATTTGCAAACCGGCGATAGGACATCGTTTCACCAAAAAATGGAATCCTCCGGCCGGTCCAATAATATTCTTGGCCTGGCTTTTTTACATTGCCCTGCAGCATTTTCAGCGCCAAGAATACGCGTATTTCTGGAGCACTAACTTCACGCCATTGTTCTCTGGAGGTAGACGGTATCTCTCGAAGACACTGACTTGCATACCGATTTGTCTCATCAGTAATAAGCCCTATCTCTTCACTGTCAAACAACAGTTAAAAAAACTGGAGCACACCACCATCATCTTGAACTTCGAAATTGAGTGATGAAGCACTTTCAAAATTGAACCTTGCGGGTGCAAATGGAAGAGTTTCACCACTTTTCATTTCCCTCCATTGGTCGTCCTCCACAGGCTCATCTTCACATTCGGCGTCTGATATGGTGTGCTCGGAGAAGCTTGATTCAGATCCAGAAGTTTCTAAATTTCTTTCTTCCACCTCCACATCGGAAATGCTTTCACTATCACTTTCCATTGCAGAATAAATAAAGCGATGTAAGAATCACTCAGGCGATCAAAAAATACTCTCAATCTCGAATCACCAAAAAAAATAGACTTCAGTGAAACGCTGGTGGAGAAAGGACACTTGATGTGAATGCTCAAGAGAACAGCGAGGAACCTAACGTATGCTTCAGTTAAAATTGGAAAGGGGTAACAATTTTAGGGCGACGACTCTGATAACGGTAAAAGAATTTTAGGGGTATATTGGGAAAAACCGCGGGGACATTGACGTTAGCTTGAGTCGGGTCTTTCAGAAAAAAATGAGAAATTTTGGTGGGGTTTAGGGAGAAGCGAGGAGTACCAAGAAAGATGAATATCAGGAGAAATAATAACAAAGGCAGCTGATTTCTACTCAAAGACACACCAAAAACATGTCTGCAAGCGGGAAGATAACCCTTCTCCTCGGGTAAGTACGCTTTGCATTCAAAGAGTTCCACAATATAACCAGATTAGGGAAAGAAGCAAGGAGGATGAAGGCATTATTGTCACAGAAGAACCTTTTCATTATCAGTGTTCACTGACCCACGGGAGTGAAGGTTTTATGGCCCTATTATGACAAACATCCAGCAGGGTCGGAAAGCGACCACAAGCTCTCGCACGCATTTGCTTGGGGCTTTCCGAACGGACACCCCACCCTCCTGCCTTCGTCGCCCCTTTCCTGTCGTCCCCTTTTTCTTGGGAGACCTTGGAATGGATCGAAATGCATCGTAGTACATGAGTGAGGAAGGGGAACCAGAACAAGCGTAATGAAATCGAGAATAAGCAAATGTCTCTTTCTTGAACATTATTTTCTTCATTAATAGTTCTGGAATCGAGCGATTTCTTCTGATTTCGGCCGAGAAAGGACATAAACCAAAATACGATACAGAACGACTATCATCGTTCATATTTCAACAACTAAAGCCATTATTTCAAGTAACTAAATGCTAATAGAGACTAAAAGGTTACTCACGAGACCGACATTAGTTGCAGAAGATTTCTAACGAGTTTTACGTCAGCGCGGAAAATTTTATTTTACCCCGATATCGCATTTGATTGGCAAGAAAGGACGGCAG
Organism: Ceriagrion tenellum; assembly: GCA_963169105.1. Lineage (NCBI taxonomy): Eukaryota > Metazoa > Arthropoda > Insecta > Odonata > Coenagrionidae > Ceriagrion > Ceriagrion tenellum. The sequence continues at coordinate 45,922,103 of OY720637.1, forward strand.
ATGATTTTAGAACTTTGCTGCAACAAGGATAGATTCGACAATTTCTTACTCTCACACAAAACTTATGATTACAACATGAATAGAATCTAGACATATTTATACGAAAACACGCTTCACGATTTATCACCTTGCCCAAATATTCCTTCATTCTATACTCGTTCTCTTCGTGGCTGGTTGCATCGCACCCCCTGCCAAACGCTTTCGGGGCATTTCGCGGGTTGGTAAGTATGTAATGTATTGCTCGGAGATGACTGTAAGGAGTTTTATTCACTTATCCAAAAACAGAAACTAACTCGTTTATAACGCAACACTGTTATTTTTGCATCTGTTAATCGCCGAGATCTTCGAAATGTTTTATATTCAGCACTGTGGCTCCCATAAATAAAAAATAAATGCAATATTTATGCATATGTTATTACATTTTCCAGCGGTAATCATGGCTTGATATAATTTCAGTAAGGATAAATCCGATACGAGGTAAATTTATGCAAAAAGAACGAATAGGTAATGCGCTGAATTACAGGTGAATTGCTAAAAAACTACCGTAAAAATGACTAAAATTATGACGAAATTCCCTACGCAAATGCATAGAATAAAAACTCAAAAACTAGGAAAAAATTAGCCAGTGTGTCCGCACACGCCATCTACCGCTCAGAGATCAAATTTCTACGAAGGGGACGAGTTTTCTCGTGTTCGGCAGCAAAGAAGACCTAAAAGTGGCTTTGGACGAGATAACTCGTCCGTGACGCGATTTGACCCGACTTGTTGGGACGAGTTATCTCGTCCGCGTCAGGGAAGGGGTTAAAAGAAAGGCACGTTCTGCATTGTTAACATCAGTCATTAAATTTACCATATCCGTCATCAATTTCCTCTCCCACCTCCGTAATGCGATGGACTAAACCATCAAGAGCGCTTTGCAATAACGGGAGTGTGTTATACGCTCCCGAACGGTGAGCACGTATGATTTCAATTGCCGGAATACATTTGAATATCGACTCCATGTTAAAATCAATCAAGGACTTTATCACGGGCGAATAAAGTGAAATTCGCCCTTAACACGCACCAAGTCGGACAGGGCCTCCGCGTGTAGTCTCCAATGCCCGGAATGCTGGATCCAAGTCGGACTGAGCCTCCGCGTGCAGTGTCCAATGCCCGGAATGCTGGATCCAAGTCGGACAGAGCCTCCGCGTGCAGTCTCCAATGCCCGGAATGCTGGACCCTCAGGATTCTCCTCGCTGATCACCTGTTCCATCTTGACGCAAGAGAAGTCTTGACCGTTGACTTGGAACCACAATCTCCTTTCTCGTAGGTACACTTGCGCAGAAATTCGGAGAAGAAGAAGGCTTCACAATATCTCGCATCTGCAATTCGGTCCAGCGACCGTTGCCTGGAGATAGAGACTAACTCCTGGCTAACGAGTCCTTTTATACTGTACGCCGGTGGGCGGTTTGAATATTTTAAATTGTAAAGGTTAAAAATTTCAAATTTGAAAATGAGGGCTCGAGCCCGAGCAAATCACACAATTTGGCGAAATCCTAACACCAACGGATTGCTTCGTCGTTTGAGAGTTCGACGTTCTTGGGAAGATTTTTTCTCTCGCCTCATTCGTACTTGCTTCCGGAAGAAAAACCGTCTCTAGAAGCCACGCTGTTATAAGAATATTTACGACCGCCAGAACGTACTTCTTTCGCATCTCCTCGGTGTCCGTTTCCCATGCTTAGAAGAGCAACAGTCTTTGAGCTTTTCGTAGTTGTAAGGGTTTTAGGACGCACGATCATACGTCTTATGAACCTCCTTTGTGCGTGTTATCGATGGCCGCAAGAGCAGCCATCTCTGAGAGTCTAGCCGTTATAAGGAGTTTTACGAGCGTCCATTGGGATACCTTGCGCACCCATCTGTGCCCGTATCCCAAGCTCAAAAGTGCAACCGCCACTCAGCGTCTCGTTATAATAAAGATTTTTGCGAGCACCAGATCGCACCCTGGCGTACCTCCTCTGTACTCGTTTCCGATGCACGGGATAACATTCGCATTTGGACATTTGGGCGTTTCGGGATGTTTTTGAGCGGTGTTCCTCCATACCACCTCGCAGAGGGTCCCACCACGACGACTGATAAGGAAGGCACGCTTGGGTCCTCCCACCATCTCCTCGAACACAGCGGTTTTCATTCACTCCACTTCCATCATAGCAGAGGTCATGACTTGCAGGGGCTCAGCGTTTTCCAAGGGTCGGAAACTCGACAGTGGTGCAAAGAGCGAGGAGCATTTTTCCGTAAGTAATTAGACTATATCTACGATCAACCAACTTACTATACAACTTGTACGCTATCATATTTTTAATTGTTTCTTTTACAGAGTACTAGCCATGATTCGGACAGCGAGGCGGATACCGATGGTCTCTGGCTGAAAAGGCGACGAAATAATACTTCGCCATCAACATGGAGTTCCACAATCGGCCAAGAACACGAGTTCCCGGAAATTTCTGGTCGCCAGGGAACAGCTTCTTCGCAGCCGTAAAACAATACGTTACATCAGTCGAAAGTGATAAAGAAAGTGAAGTGAACTCGGAAGCTGACACAGTTATTGTGAATTTTAATCCAAAAACCGAGGAGGAATGGTCCTCCGCTGATGCCTGGCCGTGTGTCGCCGAAAACATCATAAGTGAATGCGACCAGTGTTCATCGGGTGTGTGCGGTGTGTCGGGAGTTGAGCACTCCAAAGAAGTTTAATTTTATAATTTAAAGTGTTACGTTATTTACCCTTTGTGATTCCAGTGATAAGTCAAAATTAGGTGTACCTTCAAATGCCCTAAATGTCGAAGCATTAACGAAGGAAATTTGTGCAGTTTTAATGACACGTGAAGGAAACGATTTCCTCAACGATGCCATTTCACAATATCGTGAGACGATGGCTTGATGGCTGTCCACACAATTTTATGATTTTTATATTTTCATCACAATTGCATTTTCTATGTAATTAAAAATTCTCCATCCAAGGTTATTCATCTATATAAACTTTTTTGACAATTTTGTTTCACTTGCATATCATTTGTCTACATTAATCCATGTGTAATAAACAGATGGAGAAAACTCTCATGTGTTACAATTATTCACCAACAAAAACAACCTTCATCACCCCTCTCGAAGACGGAATGATGCTGGCTTCAGGTTAATTTTTTCATACAAAATGGCGGAATGCTGGAGAGCATAGTAAGGTAATGGTACCACCGAAAAACGTCGGTAACAGGTAAATTTATATTAAGACTTTGGCCAAACATAGCGAGGTAACGCCTTTAACACCGAATGCCGTTGGAAACAGGTCAACTAATATTCGGATTCAAAATGGCAGACTTTGAAAGGACATACGGAGTTAAGAGTATCGTATGACGTGTAGTGGTGCAAAATGACCATGTTGTCGACGCACCCTATTAACAAAATACTACTACCAAGAGTACCGTCCGAACTCCTAAAGCCGTTGGAATAACGTAAGTTTATATCTGGATTCAAAATAGCGGACCCCGAGGTAAGGGTAACGTCTTGAGCCGCGTCCGAATGCAGAAGGGCGCAAGGACTCGAGGGTAGGTCGCAAGGCGAGGTTCTATGGTGTCGAGGAGACTCCTCGAGGACGGATGAATCTGGACAGTTTCAAGGGCATAGCGCTACCCTCTCCGGGAGAGAAAGTGAGCTCAAAATAAAGGAAATCGGAAAAAAACAGCCCGATTCCCCGAAAATAAACGGAAGTACATTGGGTGCGTTCTGGTGCCGTGGTATCTCCTTTAGTTTATTCCAGTTTACCCTGTCAAAAGCTTTTCAAAACCAATGAAGCATGCGAAAATGTCCTGATAATACTCTGTTTCTTTCTATAAGTATCTTCATCACCACTGTCGCATCCTGAGTTGACCTTCCCTTCAGGAACCCAAACTGGTCGTTATCCAAGTAGTTATTAATTTTACTCTTCAACCTTCCATTGATTATTATAAGTAAAACCATGATGTTTAAACCAAGTGTTTGTTACTGCTAACTTATTTCTCCTACAAAATTCAACCGCCTTCTCTCCGCGATCATTTCTCGCCTACAATGAATGCTTCACTATGTGGGAGCTGACCTCTGCAATTGCGGACTCCCGGGACTCCTCCCCAGGAATGGATGGCGTCCACAATGCGTTCATCCGGAATCTTCCCGGGGCCGCATTGTCGGAAGTCCTCCACACCCTCAACCAACTCTGGGTGGAGGGTACTGTCCCACAATCCTGGCGGGAGTCTGCAATAGTCCCCATTCCAAAGCCAGGAAAGGAAAGGACTAATGCAAACAATTATAGACCCATCTCTCTTACCAGCTGCCTGTGCAAGGTCATGGAAAGAATGGTCAATCGCCGGCTCGTTTGGTGGTTGGAGCGTCGGAACCTACTTGCTAACATCCAGTGTGGTTTTCGGCGGGGAAGATCGACAATTGACCATCTCGTCCGAGCGGATAATTTCATCCAGGAAGCCTTTCTTTTGCGCCAACATGTCGTCACTGTCTTCTTCGATCTGGAGAAGGCATACGATAGGGTCTGGCGGCACAAAATTTTAAAGACGCTGCACAGTTGGGGTTTTAGGGGTAACTTACCCATTTTTATTCAAAACTTTTTAACGGACCGGGTATTTAAAGTGAGAGTTGGGAACAGTCTGTCACAGTTTTACACCCAGGAAAACGGAGTACCCCAGGGCTCCGTTTTAAGTGTCACTCTCTTTGCAATCGCCATCAATGATGTCGTGGATTGTATTAAGGCTCCGGTAATGGGATCATTGTTTGTTGATGACCTGGCTATTTTCTGCCGGTCGTCCAAACTCGTCAGTGCAGCCAGAATAATACAACTGACGCTAAATAAACTCTATAAATGGTCTCGCAGCAATGGCTTCCGTTTCTCAGCTGAGAAGACGAAATGCGTTCACTTTTACCGAAAACGGGGATATGATGTTCCACCACCTCTGCGCTTGGGTGGAAGAATCCTTCCATATGTGGAGTCAATACGTTTCCTCGGTATGATATTTGATTACCGACTTAATTGGCGGGAACATGTACGACTGTTAAGTGAAAGATGCCGTCAGGCCTTAAATATTTTAAAAGTTTTAACTAACTCGAACTGGGGCGCAGATCGCACCACGATGCTTTTACTGTACCGTGCCCTCATTAGATCTCGTCTGGACTACGGCTCTTTCGTCTACTCCTCCGGACGAGAGTCGTACCTGAGGCCTTTGACAGCGGTTCACAATGCTGGATTGCGGCTGGCCACCGGTGCTTTCAGGACAAGTCCGGTTTTGAGCATTTATGCTGACGCCGGAGAGCCACCTCTGTATGTCCGCAGGAACATGCTGATGTGCTCCTACGTGGCAAAACTTTTATCAATGACAAAGCATCCATGTTACGATATTGTTTTTAACCCTAGATTTTTAGACAATTTTAATGGACGGAGAAGGGCCACTCGCCCTTTAAGCGTACGTTTTAGCAATTTTATCGAAGAGAATAATTTCTCTCTTCCGGAAGTATACCCGGTAGGTTATTCCAACGAAGCTCCATGGAATATACCACGGCCAGATATTTACCTTGAACTGAGCAAGCTACAAAAATCCTCCACCATCGATTCAGAATACCAGGTAATGTTCAAGGAAATGCTGAATTCCCACCCGGATACCATCCCTATATATACGGATGGATCCAAGTCCAATTCAGCCTGTGCGTGCGCAGTATACTCCCCTAATCACGGAGTCGTGAAAGCGAAGCTCAGTCCGCTGTGTAGTGTTTACACAGCGGAACTGTTCGCTATAAAGATGGCTATCCACGGCATACATGGTTGTAATAAGTCTTTTATAATCTGCACCGACTCCCTAAGCGCATTGAGAGCAGTTTCCGACTTTTCCCCACTCAGTCCTATCGTTCAGGATATACATAATGCCCTTCTTTCTCTTAACAAAAAGGGAATAAGAGTAAGCTTTTCATGGGTTCCTGGGCATGTGGGAATAGACGGAAACGAGAAGGCTGACTCAGCGGCGAAGGAAGCACTGAACGACCTCGGAGCCTTTTCTTTCCTGGTACCGGCAGAGGACCTTAAGTATACCCTAAAAAATATATGTGCACAGAGGTGGAAGGACTCGTGGAGGAGCCAAATGAATAACAAATTGCGCTGCTTGAAAGCTGATGCGCAGGCGTGGGCCTCTTCCGTCAGGAGCTGTCGTAGGGAGGAAGTTGTCATCACGCGACTGAGAATAGGGCACTGTGCCCTGACCCACTCATACCTCTTCACCGAAGAGAAGATCCCACCTCGCTGTGATGAATGCGACTGCCCTCTCAGCGTTCGGCATATCCTGACGGAGTGTGACAAATACCACTGCTTGCGTAGCAGGCTGCAGTTAGCGGGAGACATGAAGTCGATCCTAGGCGATGACTCAGTTGTTCTCAACCGCGTTTTAGCATTTTTAAATGAAACTGGCCTTTTTAACAGTATTTTAAGGATGTAAAATTCATTTTAATTTTGGCTATGAGTACATATTAACAATTTTATTATAATAGCAATGTATGTAACATATATTTTTCTTTTATAAACATGACGTGTGGTGGTGCAAAATGACCATGCTGTCGACGCACCCTATAAACATAATACTACTACTACTACTCATTTCTCGTTCCTAATCCAAACCCTCCTACTTCATACCCATATCTCCCTTCCCCCACTCCTGCGTTCCAGTCGCCCATTACTATTACAATTTTCTTACTTGGCACTTCTCTGATTATTTCCTCTATCTGTTCATACACCGCGTTCAGCGTACCGCGTTCTAGAGGTACGGCAAAGCGAACACGGGTACCTTGGTGGAACGACGAATGTGCCAGAGCTATAACGCTTCGTAAGAAGGCACTTCGTATTATTAATAAATATCCCACGGCGTCAAACTTGGCCTCTTTCCGACGCCTTCGAGCTAGAGCACGTCGGGTGGTGAAGGAGCCTAAGAGGGTCTCCTGGATGGAATTTGTCTCAAGTGTTAACCACAAGACACCACTTGCAGAGGTATGGCGCAAGGTAAAATCCATTTCGTCATCGGGACAGCCCAGCGTGTCCTACTTGAAAGTTGGAGGCAACCTGATGACAGCAGAGGCCGCCATTACCGAAGCTTTCGGTCAGGTCCTAGCCAACACCAGCAGTGACAACAATTTCGACGGCGCCTTTCTAACGCTTAAAGCTCGGCACGAAGCTACCCGGCTTTCTTTTCGAGAAGGAGGCACAGCTGCAGAATGCAATGACCCGTTCTCCCTGTGGGAACTCACTTCTGCCATTGGAGACTTCCGAAACACCTCCCCAGGATTGGACCAAGTGCACAATGCCTTCCTCCGGAATCTTTCGGAGAAGGCGTTGATCGAAGTGCTCCGAACCTTGAATCAACTTTGGGTTGATAGGTCTTTTCCATCGTCCTGGCGGGAGTCCGCAGTCGTGCCTATCCCAAAGCAGGGAAAAGACAGAACTGACCCGATTAATTACAGGCCCATTTCCCTTACTAGCTGCCTGTGTAAAGTCATGGAGAGAATGGTCAATCGGAGACTCATTTGGTGGCTGGAAAGACGAAAACTCCTCTCCTACATTCAGTGTGGTTTCCGCCGTGGTAGATCAACGTCAGATCACCTCGTCCGTGCGGAAAATTTCATCAAGGAGGCCTTCCTCCTTCGGCAGCATGACGTCGGAGTCTTTTTTGACCTAGAAAAGGCGTACGACAGAGTGGCGGCGGAGAATTTTGGTCAGTGGGTACCCGGGCACATGAGAATACGGGGAAACGAAAGGGCAGACAGAGCGGCGAAAGAGGCTCTATCCGATTTAGAACCCGAGACATTGCTGGTACCTGCGGACGATCTGAAGGTCGCATGGAAGAGCGTCATTTTGAAGCAATGGAAAGAACACTGGACTTCCCAAATGGGAAACAAACTACGCAGCGTGAAACCCGACGTGTCAGTGTGGCCCTCTTCTGTCAGGAGTGCTCGGAGAGAGGAGGTAGTCATCACACGTTTGAGGATAGGGCATTGCCCTTTGACTCACTCCTTTCTCTTCACCGAGGAGAAACGACCACCTCGCTGTGATGACTGCGACTGCCCTCTCAGCGTTCGGCATATCCTGACGGAATGTGACAAATACCGATGCTTGCGTAGCAGGCTGCAGTTAGCGGGTGACATAAAGTCGATCCTAGGCGATGACTCAGTCGTTCTCAACCGCGTTTTATCATTTTTAAATGAAACTGGCCTTTTTAACAGCATTTTAAGGATGTAAAATTCATTTTATATTTATTTTTAATTTTGACTAAGAGTTCATATTAACAATTTTATTTTTATACCAATATATGTAACATATATATTTCTTTTAGAAACATGTCGTGTAGTGGTGCAAAATGACCATGTTGTCGACGCACCATATTAACTCACTACTACTACTACTCTACAGACGGCCAAGAGCCAGTAAACCACTTAGCCTACGGTTAAGAGAATTCTTAAACGAATGTCCATTTAACGTCCCCGAAGTGTTTCCTGCAGGTGTTTCCAGCCAATCCCCATGGTCGATGCCGAGACCATTGTGCGATACTAGTCTGCACAGCTATCGCAAGAGTTCCACCACTGCCGCAGAGTACCAGCAACTCTTCAATGAATTCCTTAACCTCAATCCGGAGTTCACTCCCGTGTACACGGACGGGTCGAAAACAATTCGTCGTGTGCATGTGCCGTAGTTTTCAGCCACCACGGAGTGATGAAACTGAAGCTCAGTCCGCTGTGCGGCATTCTAACGGCAGAATTGGTCGCTCTGCGGACGGCCCTTCTGGGAATCCGTGACTATAACTTATCCTTTGTCATCTGTAGTGACTCCATGAGCGCACTCGAGACCATCTCCCGTTTCCCTCCGTCACACCCCATTGCTCAGGAAATACAGGTCGCCCTTCGCTCTCTCCACTTAAGGGGTGTAAAGATCACTTTCATGTGGGTACCAGGGCACATGGGAATACGCGGAAACGAAAAGGCAGACAGAGCGGCGAAAGAGGCTCTATCCGATTTAGAACCCGAGACATTGCTGGTACCTGCAGACGATCTCAAGGTCGCGTGGAAGAGCGTCATTTTGAAGCAATGGAATGAACACTCGACTTCCCAAATGGGGAACAAACTACGCAGCATGAAACCCGACGTGTCAGTGTGGCCCTCTTCTGTCAGGAGTGCTCGGAGAGAGGAGGTAGTCATTACACAGTTGAGGATAGGACACTGTGCCCTGACTCACTCATACCTCTTCACGGAAGAGAAAATCGCACCATGGTGTGATGACTGTGACTCTCCGCTTAGTATTCGACATATCCTGACGGAGTGTGAGAGATATCGGGCGGTGCGTGACAGGCTGCAGCTAGTGGGAGACCTGGGATACATTCTAGGCGATGACGCAGATGTTCTCAACCGCGTTTTGGCATTTTTAAATGAAACCGGCCTATTTTATAGTATTTTAAGGACGTAAAATTATTTTTAATATTGACTCAGCGTTCGTATTAAATACCATAATATGCAGTGTATGTATATTTTTTCATAATTATGACGTGTAGTGGTGCAAAATGACCATGTCGTCGACGCACTCTACCAACCCCACTTCTACTACTACTACTACTACTACTGTTCATACACCCCATTCACCTCTTATTCCCTATGACTGCTTGTCAGCATGTGCACCTGGACCAATAAAAAATTTGTAGGGCATGCTTCTATTTCTACCACTAATACCCTGTCGCTTACCGGTTTGATGTTTACTTCCTTCCTCCCCAATTTTTAGTTCAATACTATAGCACCTCCAAGTTTACTTTTAGCCTCACCACTATAGATAACCCTGTAATTATCACTCCAGTAGTCCCTATTATCCTTCCATCTCACCTCACACACCTGAACTAACCCTACACGGGTGGTGGGTAAGGATGGTGGCAGTAAGAAGTAAAACACTCCGCGTTAGGCAAAACAACAGTTTAATATCAACCAACAAGGAATAGGAAAAACAAATAGGCAACGGCACTTGGTCAGAAAACCCGGTGAAGGGTAGGTAAGGAAAGGATTCAGTTGGGAGAGAATTAAAAAGGAAACGGGAGGGAAAGGGCCCCAAGCTTACGTGAGCTGGCAGAGCGGAGCCGAAGCGACGTCGAGGAGAATCTCCAACTGCTCAGCCATCCACCGGCGTGGCGAGAACCCGAATGCTCCCCCAGTTCCTCTCGCCAGGCCAATATATAGTTGACCCGACGCATTTTACGGGAGAGACTAACAGCACTCTCCCCGTTTGACAACCAGCCGTGTTGCAATTTCTGCTGGGTAATTTCTGCTCCTCGCTAATATGAGATTCACCCAGTCCCGTGACTGATGACATCAGTCCACCACTGCTTGGATGTTTACCCGAAGTTTGGGCAGCACGCTACCTAGGTCGTAGCGCGGCCGATCTAATCCAGTCTGAGCCGCAAAGCACGGCTCATCCTCCCTCGCTGCTCTCTGCCCGGTTATCTAGAGCTTGGGTGTGGGGATTGGAGAGGGGCGGTGAAAGAAGAACCAGGCTACCTGACCGACCACCAAGATGACATTCCAATAAACATGCACTCATTGGTCCACACGACATCGCTGATAAATCACAATTATCGCTGATAAAGATCACAGTTTTAGTTTTAACAGTGTCACAGTACGCCATCTGCTTCCTCAGCTAAGTACCGAAGCACTCAAGAAAACCAAATCACATGGTGTTTCATCCAAGTTTCATGACCACGAGGCAAGAGGTAGTATAACCAAAAATTTTAGTTCACACCCCAAAAATAAAAAAAATTAAAAAAAAATATATATATCACCAAAAAGCAGGCTTCCGTAGCCAAAACAAACTAACAAAGGGGAAGGGACCCAGGAATCCTCCCTTCTTCCGGAAATGGAAAAGTGCTGGAACAAAAGAGCACACACACAAGCACACCGCAGGCAAACAAGTACGGGGAGCGCCGTACAACAGGCAACCCAGAAAAGGGGACAAAATAAAAAGGGGCATCCAACCCTCAAAAAAAGGTGACCCACTCCCTTAATAGACTCACTTCGGTCACACTCCTTCGCCACACCATTTCCACAGCTAAGATGAGAACGAAGGAGTGGAGAAGGTCGGGTCAGAGGGAAGGGAAAAACGGAGGGATAATCGTCGCCAGGTCTTTAGAGTGCTAACGTTGGTTGAATGGTTTGATTTGGGAAACGTGACATCTCCTCGTTGCCTTTCCCGTGGCCAGATCAGCGAGTTGGACGGTAACGGGACTAGTGAATTTGACTATACGCTGGGCTCCTGACCACTTAGCCTGGAATTTTGCGGAAGTTTTATCCGCCGCCGAACTGTAAGGATGCAATTTGAAAGATACAATTCGCCCCTCGCGAAACATCGGACCATTGCGTCGGAGGTTGTAACGCTCCCCACCCTCCTGCTTGACCATTTTAGGCATTCGAGAGCCTGAGCCCATTTCTCTTTAATTTTTCCTCCCCTCTTGATGGTTCTACGACCTCGTCCACACACCACTGCATTGACAACGGGTGATTTAACTCCCGGCCAAAAAATAAACTGGCTGGAGTACATCCTGTACTCTCATGCTTAGCCGTATTAAAAGCGAAAGCCAAGGCATGAAGTTTTTCATCCCACCGATCTTGTTCCTCGCGGTGGTGTACGGTAAGGGCGGCTTTTAAATTTCGATTGAACCGCTCGACGTGTGAAGGTTGGGGGTAATAGGGGGTCGTCGTCACGGGTTTAATTCCCCATGAGAAACACGTTTTTAAACTACCGAAGTGAATTCCCATCGCGTTATCTGACACTAAAAACTTAGGGAAACTAGTTATCGCGAAAACCTTGTCATTTAGAGCTTTAACCGTGAGGGTCGCGGTCATGTTCCGCACCGGAACAAGTATCACGAACTTGGAAAAAGCATCGATGATTCCTAAACTGCACTTGTTCCTGGAACGCGTGCGCGTCATAGGCCAGAAGTAGTCAATAAAAACCCGTTCCCATACCCCCGTCGCTACGTCAGCTGAATAACGACCGCTTAGGTTGCTAGCGGCGGGCTTAGCTACTTGGCACTCAGGGCATGACCTTACATACTTTAACACATCCTTACACATGCCTGGCCATTAAAACTCTCTACCAATCTTGTTTTTAGTTTTGTGATACCCAAGGTGTCCTCCAATTTCGGTGTCGTGAAAATATGTCATGACCATGTGCCTGACGCCTAAGGGAATGTACACTCGGTGGCGTTTACCACCGCGACTTTTGAAAACAACAAGATCCCTATAAAGTTTTAAATTCCTTAATTTTACTCCCCTTTTTAATTGAGTTTTAATTAATTCGCAGTCGGGGTCTCTGTCCTGGTGTTTTTTTAACGAAACAAAGGAAAGTGGTAAATTTTGCAATACCAATATCCCTTCCGCGCCTTTCTGGTCCAACGATTTGGATTCCTCTTCGAACATACGTGACAGGCAGTCGGCTACCACATTTTCGCTTCCCTTAATGTGGACGGTCTTGAATTTATATGCGGAGAGCCGAAGCATCCACCGTCCAACTTTCCCCAACTGTTTTGGGTGCCGCCGCATCCACGAAAGTGCCTCGTTATCGGTATATAATTTAAGTTCACGGCCTCGCAAGTACTGATCGAACTTTTCGACCCCGAATATAACCGCCAAGCATTCCGCTTCGTATGCCGCATATTTCTTTTCCGCATCCGATAGCGTGCGGCTGGCGTACGTCACGGGGACTAAGTGTCCCTCTACTCGTTGAGACAACACGGCTGCCACCGCGCTGGCAGATGCGTCCGTATGAAGCACGAAGGTTTCGGCGAAATCAGGGATTCGTAGAACCGGCGGCGAGGCCTTTCTTTTCTCGCAAGTTTTCGAAAGCACGCTGTTGTGCCCTTCCCCAAAGAAATCGGGTGTTCTTTCTTTTTAAAGCGTTGAGCGGTGCTGCTATTTCAGAAAATCCGGGTATAAAACGCGCGTAGAAGCTACACAAACCTAAAAACCTTTTAGCCGCCTTTAAATTCCTTGGGGTCGGAAAATAATGAACGACCTTCGCCTTTTCCGGGTCGATCCGTACTCCCGAGGCGGAGATAATATGACCTAAAAATTTAATTTCCTTTTGAGCTAAAGATATTTTTTCCGGGTTGACGGTGATCTTAGCGCGACGTAATCGCGTCAACACTTGTTTTAAGTGTTTAATGTGGTCGTAGAAATTATTACTATACACTACAATGTCATCCAAATAGTTAAACGCGAATGTCACACATGCAGTTTTGCAGTAGAAATGAGAAATTAATACAAGTGTTAAACTTTTCAATTATCTTTATTTTCCTTTGCCATGCATTCCACAGCTTTCTGGAATAGCTTTAAAAAAGCAGCTCTCTGTTTGTTGGCCTCAGCCAACGTCTCCGAAATTGTAGTCAAGGTCTTCTCCATGTCCTCCATGGACTCTGAACATAATCTTCTCCTCTTCGTGCTTTGACCTAATGCACTGGGTATTGGGGTCCTGGGAGCAGGGGAGTGGGAAAGTGGTTCGGGACTGGTTGAGTGGGAAGGTGATGGGATAGGACTCGTGACAGAAGGTTGGGGATGGGTTACTGGCGTGTATCAAATGTATTAAATCACGTGTATTAAATTTGTCTTTCTCTGAAAAAGCATTTCAAACCCAAGAATATACAAACGGAATGAACTTCCCGATTAAATAAAAAACAAAGACCGTATGATAATACCACTGGAATACCAATACACCTCATTTCATTAGCATATTATTCACTAACGAATTAGCATACGATAAAAGCGCTTCATATTAGACTACAAAAAGTCTACTTCCCCACAAAAATATTTCCTTGTGACTCCACTTGATATCAGCACTATTCTTTTCAATTAGAAGCACCTATTATTTGTGGCATTACTATCACCATACAAATCATGGATATAAGATTACCAATTTGCTATCACATGATTTTGTTCATCATATGACGTGAAATAATAGAGGTACTCCACCGAAATATTATATTTTCCCCCCTAGGGATACGGCAATCTTGATAAAATGAGAAAATACTCATACCTTATACTTTCGGACCAAACTGTCCCACTTCTTCTTGTATTGCTGCACGGTGACGCCTTCCAACTGCAGCTCGACAATGACTATTCTATTAACAACCACCGAAGTGAATTATAAAAAAGATTAATATTGGCCTTCATCCTGAGACAGTTTTTTAAAATTAACAATTAGCACACAAATAAAATCAAGTCTACATGAAACTTACTTCCATGCGTTCGCTGCCGAGTTCTTCCCCGAGAATTGGGCAGCATTCTTCCTTCTACTCTGAATGAATTTTTCGGTAGTTTCCCCGATCCCTGCAATTAAAATACATAATCCACTGAAAGTTACACTTAATATTAAGCTCAAAAGAAGGAATTGTAATTCTCAGCCTGTTACCACTTACATTTAAAGGAAAAATTATCCATTTCTTCAAAACTTTCCACAAGTGTGACTACCGCCAAAAGACTTTAAATACAGGAAGTACCCCGTGACGTGAAAGTCCAAGAAATGCATGGCGTGATGCGCCAACGATCCCATGGAGCAGCATTCTAATATGGCTTCCTAGGACGGGTAGAAGTGTGCACCTGTTGCATCCTCGATTGAGCGCCCTCCCGAGGACACTTGCGAGGAGGCACGGTGAATTCGGACGACCTTCATGATGGTCGCCGTTCTCGGAAGGACGGATATGCGACCTTCCAAGTGTCCTTGACGGTGAATTCGGACGCTGCTTTGGAAACAGCTAAATTCATATTTTGATGCAACATGGTGGCCACTGCCGCAACAAATACATTGATACAAAATGGCGGAGAGAAAAACCGTTTGAGGATACACGCGGGGGACATCCCCCATCCCCCTCTTGCTCCGAAGTGGGTACCAAAACGGTGGGGGGAGCCAATCACACCTGGGAGACAGGCGACACTCTTGGGATGGGGAGGGGAAATACCCCCCCCCCCCTACTGCTCCAGAGTAGGTACCTTAGTAGTTCGGACTCACAGCGCCCTGAATTCCATTTCCAGCTTTCCTTCAATGCACCTAATCGTTCAAGATATACAAATGGCCTTCATCTCCCTTAGCAGAAAGGGAATATTTGTATAATTCCTTTGGGTTCCAGGGCATGTGGGTATCCCTGGAAATGAAAGAGCCGGCGCTTTGGCGAAGGAGGCTCTTGACATAGAAGAAATAACTCGGACGCTGGTACCATAGGAGGACCTTTAGGCTGTCTTGAGAAAGGTAGCTCTAGAAGAGTGGAAATATATATGGAGGAACGTAGAAAATAATGAACTGCGCGGGGTGAAATCGATAGTGTCAGCGTGGTCCACATCCGTCAGGAAGAGTCGCTACTCCTGCGGGTAGGGGGATGGACAAAACTCCCGCAGTATCCCTGCTTGTCGTAAGAGGCGACTAAAAGGGCGGGGAGACAACCCTTAAAACAAACCCAAAGCCAGCAAGGGGTGAGCCCGGACAGTCTTGTGGGTCAGCTGTCTGTGTGCGGCCACACCACCTGGCCTGCGATCCACCCGCATGATTGCCGTGTGCGGAGACCCGTAAGGAGGAGAAGGGGAACCTGGAGGGTGAGGTCTGTGGTTCCCAGCCGGGTGTCAGATGCCCGTTATGGACCAGGGGCCAATACCCCTCTTTGGCCCCGGATTCTGTGTGAAC
Organism: Ceriagrion tenellum; assembly: GCA_963169105.1. NCBI lineage: Eukaryota > Metazoa > Arthropoda > Insecta > Odonata > Coenagrionidae > Ceriagrion > Ceriagrion tenellum. The sequence goes on from OY720637.1 coordinate 45,937,845, forward strand.
GGGCGGCCGGGAGCCAGCCACTCCCGGTCAATCGGCTTCCGTGGTTCTATGTTTTACGGTGGCGAGTGCAAGGGAGGTGGGGGTCTGCGTAGGGCGGTCGGAGATGTACGGGTTTGGTGGGCCCGTGCATCAAAGATCCAACCCGAAACAGACCACCACCTCTAGGGTGCTATATCCCCTCGGGTAGCCCTGGCGACCGCACCGGTTTGCGGTGCGGCGTCCCGAATGTGTGGCTCCATGGTGGGTGGGGAGCCCGGGGGATGAATCAAGTTTAGGCATGGCGGATGAATTCCTTCCACCACCTAAAAGATCCCGTCCGGAAACGGGCGGGGGAGGTAATGTTCCCGGCGCTAGTATGCGCTACTTCGTGAGGAGGTGCCAGAAGGAAGGGGAGAGCCTGAAGAAGGTGTCTCCCTTCCTTATTCGTAAATTATTGTCTGGTTCAGTTCCTGGGGAACTAAAACAGCAAAGAAACTTCGCGATGGCACACTGCTCATCGAAACGGCTTCGAGGGCTCAAAGCGAGTAGTTATTGCTTTTTGAAAAGCTTGGCGAAATCCCCGTTAAAGCCGAGGTGCACCGCACCTTGAACACATGTCGGGGACTGATTAGTCACTACGACCTTCTGTACGTTTAGATCGACGAGATCAAGCGGGAGATGGCCTCTCAGGGGGTCACCGATGCTCGTCGACTCACTATAAAGCGCAGCCGAGAAAGGGTAAACACGGCGTCTGTTGTCCTTACGTTGTCGCTTGACCAGCTCCCCGACAAGGTGTTTGTCGGTTATGAATCGGTGCCAGTGCGGCCATTCATACCGGCACCCATGCGATGTTACCAGTGCCAGCGATTCGGCCACATGGCCACACGGTGCGAGGGCAAGGCCACCTGTCCCCGCTGCGGCCTGGAGAAGCATGAGGGTGCGCATTGTACAGGTGACCCACTTTGTGTCAATTGCGAGGGTGCACATCCGGTGTACTCACGTGATTGTTCAAAGATGATCGAGGAGCGCAAAGTAATGGAAATCAAGACGGTAGAAAAAATCCCGTACTTCGAGGCTCGGGAAAAGTACAGAGCACAAGTTGCTCCTACTTTTTCCAAATCATACGCCCATGTCGCTTCCCCTCGAATTGCCAAGGTCACCATTTCGACACAGACGGAAGAAATTGTGAGCCAAAAAACTAAAGCCTCTGCACAGAAGTCGGCCACGCCGGCTAAGACCACAAATCCGGCACAAAATACGCAAACCACCGGTCCGGGTTCTCCTAGGAATAACCCCACCAAAACCACCGCCGGGGCCACGGAAACAAAGCGTGGTAACTCACAATCCCCCGTTCCATCTGGTAAGGCAAAAATGCCTCCACAGGAAGCCATAGAGGAAGATTTCTGTATCTCAGATACAGAAATTGAAAGAATTAGAAAAAAGGGAAGGAAACAGCGCCTCAAGCGCTGATCACTCCGTAGTCCGGACTTAGGCTGCTCCTTTTTGCTTAAAATTTTTATTTATTTTGAGGTCTTTCCTTCATTTATATAGTTATTTATAAATTTTTAAATTTTATGACCTCTATCTTACAGTGGAACTGTTATGGATTTTATAGGCATAAGGAGGAGCTGGCCATTTTAATCCGAGATTTTAACCCTTCTTTTATGTCTCCAGGAGACGAATCTTAAGGCGAGGGACAATGGAATTTTAAGAGGATACAAGGTCGAAAGGCTAGATGACCTTACTGGTCATAGAGCCCATGGCGGGAGGGCGATTGCTGCTCGGGAGGCCCTTTACACCTCTCGAGTACGGATTGACACCCCGTTTCAGGCTGTGGCCATATTCTTGTTTACCCCGCAAAATATAACGTTATGCAACGTTTAGATGCCGGAGGGTGCACCGGTAACTCGTTACAACCTAGAGAGACTTGTCCAGCAGTTGCCTAGGCCATGTATATTATTGGGTGATTTTAACGCCCATGACCCCTTGTGGGGAAGCTCTAGAGGCCAAAACACAAGGAGGGGACGGATTTTAGCCTTTTTAACAAGTTTAATTTGAACGTGCACACAGATCTCTGTGGCAGTGATCACTTCCCTATTTTAATAAATTCTGAAGGAAGTTTTAACACTGATTTTATCTGACCGGGCAATTGGATTGTCCGTAAAGCGGACTGGCAGAATTTTAGAGACGTTTTTAATTTTAAACACAATTGTAATTGTGATGCCACACACAATGTGGAGGTGCTAACAAGGTGCTTGATCGAAAGAGCGAATTGCAGTGTCCCACGGTCATCGGGTAACGTCCCACGGCCAGCGGTTCCTTGGTGGAACAAGGAGTGCGCCGAGGCAATTCGTCTTCGAAAACGTGCAGTGCTTCTTTTTAACAAGTACCCAACCGCAACGAACCTTTCGTCCTTCCGTCGACTGCGAGCGAAAGCCCGACGAGTCGTGAAGGAGTCGAAAAGGGCCTCCTGGATGGAATTCGTCAATAGCATTAACCGCAGGACACCACTTGCACAGGCGTGGAATAAGGTGAGATGCATCTCGGGCTCCCGCGGGGAGTACGGCGTCTCTTGCCTGAGAATTAATGGCCAAATCTTGAGCTCCCTTCGCGACGTAGCCGAGGCTTTTGGCGAATCACTAGCCAGTATAAGCAGTGACAGGAGTTACTCAGCAGCGTTCTTGGCCATCAATGAACGCTTCCAGAGAACTCCTCTTTGCTTTGCTGAGACGTCCGTAATCGCGGAGTATAACGACCCGTTCTCGCTGTGGGAACTTCGGTCAGTCATCGCGGATTCCAAGGACACCTCTCCGGGACTGGACGGAATCCACAACGCCTTCCTTCGAAATCTTTCGGGGGAAGCGTTGATGGAGATCCTGAGCACCCTCAACCAGTTATGGTTCGAGGGTAGTTTCCCATCTTCCTGGAGGGAATCTGCGGTGGTTCCGATCCCTAAACAGGGAAAGGATAGAACGGACCCGAGTAACTACAGGCCCATCTCCCTTACCAGCTGTCTGTGCAAGGTAATGGAAAGGATGGTAAACCGTCGGCTCGTTTGGTGGTTAGAGCGGCGGAACCTTCTGTCGAATATGCAGTGTGGTTTCTGGCGAGGTCGATCAACCGTTGATCACCTCGTTCGGAGCGACAATTTCATCCAGGAGGCCTTTCTTCTGCGCCAGCACGTCATCGCGGTCTTCTTTGACCTGGAGAAGGCGTATGACAGGGTCTGGCGTCAGAAGATTTTAAACACGTTGCATGGCTGGGGTTTTAGGGGAAATATTCCCATTTTTATTTAAAAAAATTTATCGGACCGAGTTTTTAGAATCAGAGTAGGTAAGCACCTTTTCGAACCGTATACGCAGGAAAATGGAGTGCCTCAAGGATCAGTCCTTAGTGTGACATTGTTCGCTATTGCGATCAATGACGCTATCGACTCCATCACGGGACCTGTCATGGGATCATTGCTTGTGGATGACCTGGCTATTCTCTGCCGTTCATCCAAACTAGTAACCGCGTCCAGACAGATACAACTCTGTCTTAATAAATGGACGGCTGGGCCTAAAAGAACGGCTTCCGCTTCTCAGCGGAAAAGACAAAATGTGTTCATTTTTATCATATCAGGGGCAACCATATACCACCAGAGTTACGTCTCGGTGGTAGGGTTTTACCATACGGGGAATCGGTTCGTTTTCTCGGGATGGTGTTCGATTCCAAGCTTAATTGGAAGGAACACATCCGGATTCTTAAAGAAAAACGTTTTAACGTTTTAAATATTTTACGTGTTATATCGCACACTACATGGGGCGCCGACAGGACCACCATGCTTTCATTTTACAGGGCAATGGTGCGTTCCAAGTTGGACTACGGATGTTTCGTCTACTCCTCGGGCCGCAAAAGCTACCTGAAACCGCTGGCAACGGTTCACAACGCGGGGCTACGTTTTGCGACCGGAGCGTTCAGGACGTCTCCCGTCTTAAGCGTATACTCGGATGCCGGAGAGCCCCCGCTGGATACCCGGAGGAACATCTTAATGGCCAACTACGTAGCAAAAATTTTATCCATGAGGACTCACCCGTGTTTCGACGTAATTTTTAATCCCAGGTTTTTAAACATTTTTAACAGGCGGACAAGGGCCACCAGACCCCTGAGCGTCCGTTTTAAAAATTCAGCATCGCCCTGGGAAGCAGATGTCTCATGTAGATGCTCTTTCACGCATATGGCCCGAGATTAACTCTCTCGAAATGGAAGTCACACATGCGCCAACGTGGGATGAAGATATGATCCTCCAAGCACAGTCAAATTGCCCAGAGTTAAAGGCTTTTCATCATCAGGCCAGAAATCATGACCCATCATTCTTTTACGATGACAGGGGACTAATGTATTAAGTTTTTCCCAGTGTTCCGGAACCAAGATTCCTAATATGCGCACCAAAAGCAATGAGAAATCATATTTTGGAGCGATGCCATGACAACCCTTTGGCTGGCCACCTTGGTTAAACGAAGACGCTGGAGAAGTGCAAAGGGTATTTTACTGGGATGGATGTTACTCTGACACGCGGGAGTACGTTATTAACTGCTTAGCGTGTAAGAAACGCGAGGCGGGAAGTCCAAAACTGCCAACGCGACCAGCTGCTGAAGCCACCTACCCACTAGAAAAAATAGCATTGGATATAGTGGGTCCGTTACCGAGATCCTCCCGCGGAAATAAATACATCCTAACCTGCCAAGACCATTTCTCGCGGTACCCAAAAGCCATCGCAATATCGAATCAATCGGCAGAAACCGTCGCGAGATCCTTCGTGGAACTCGTCATTTGTCGCCATGGAGTACCAAAATACCTACTGACGGATCGTGGCGCAAATTTCACTTCTACTTTAATGCACAACGTATGCAAAATTTTAAATATTAAATCCATATTCACCTCGCCGTACAATCCAGCTGCAAATGGTCGCACCAATAATTCGCATCTGTCATCTCCCACTACGTCTCTCGAGACCACTCCGATTGCGACGAGCATCTTAACTTCGCTCTTTTTGTGTATAGAAATAGCAAAAACAGAATAACTGGACATACTCCGGCCTTTCTGATGTATGGCCGGGAGTTGAAGATGCCATGGAACTCAGTATTAACGCCTAGCAGAGTCTCTTATGCCGAGGAACCTCCATAATATTACCAGTTAAGGCCAAGGCTAAAAATAGCCCACGAACAGGCAGCCGAATTTAGCAGGCAAAATTTAGAGAAAGACCGACAAAAATGTAATGAAGGGCTGTCCCTTCCCACCTTGACGGCTGGACAGATGGTGCTTCTGCGTAATATGAAGTTGGCAGGGGGGCTCAGTAAAAGACTTCCTCCCCGCTGGATTGGGCCGTATCAAATCGTGAAGGTTAGAAGTCCAGTCACATATGTCATTTGTAGTACTACGAATGGGACACGCCTTATCGCTCATATCCGGAACCTTTTGTCGTTGCCCCCTCCTCACGAACCAATCCCTCCCCGATTCTTGGACGATGCAAAGGAAGACGCCCAAGATTCTCCGCATTGTGATCCCTCCCAAACCACTTCCTCTTCCTCCCTAAAAATCCCGACGGATACAATTTCTAACCCTCCTCCCGATTCTAATCCCTCTCGCAATCCCCGCTACAATCTTCGACCCTTGCCTGGCCGAGAACCACGCACCTAAGACCATCGCCGACAGAAGTTGCCATCTTGCCCGCCGTGGAGGATGGATAAGACGCTGTAGTTTCCGCAAGACACTGTACTTCGGATTTCCAGGCACCATCTTCAGCTAAATGTGATCCCTTTCCCACCCCTCCTCCCCCCGAGATGGCGTACCTAGTGTTAATATCCCCACTCCCACCCCATTCCTTCCCAGAAAAAATGTTGTGTATCCCGAATCACCGATTGTTGCCGGTTTTTGCCGGTGTCAAGTGTGAACAACGAAGAACCCCTGAAGACATAGATGTTAGTGAGATGTGCAGGTGATGTTAAAAGTGTTAATGTATAGTGAGAGATTAAAGTGAGTTATGAATTATTATTTGTGATGCAGTGAGCAAGATTAATAAAAAAATGTGTTGCTGTGTATTAGTTAAAAAGATTTTTCTCTCATGGTGTTCTGTTCACGTGTAGACTTTTGTTTTGATGTTATTGTGTGTTTTCTGTACATATTTTCTTCCTTTGACACACCACTGTCTCGTCTCATGTTTATGCTCCTAAGAACTTCTTTATTTTTAAATGATTTTGAAAAATATTTTTTATTTTTGCTAACAATGTTCTTTAGCGTGGTGGAGGAATATTTATTATATGATTATTTTTACTATATCGCCGTGTGGGTTAATCCAAGTATGACCAATTTCATAATTGTATCCTGACCAATTATTGTTCACATTAATTCAAGTTTTTGTAGAATTGTTTGTACAAATGGAAATTTAAGCAGCTGCGGTTACCCTTAAGCGAGATGAGGCCAAACTCGACTTTTCCCCTCCCCCCATAGACTTGTTTGCAAACGGGGTGATGTTGGGAAGGCACAAGTGCCGCCCACGACCTACGCTAAGTCCGCGGCCCTTCGTCATCACCATTTCGACGGTTCGGAGAATATCCTTGGGCCGAGCCCTGGGTCGGCGACCTGTCCGAGGGTGTCCTCCTCCCTCCCCGTCAAGAAGGGGTGAGCGGTCCCTTAGCAGGGCGATTTCTCATAGGGCCGCGCCCGCTTTCCCTTCGACGGAACAATTGTGCTCGCTCCCTTCATATTTACCCTTTCGCCGGCGATTCGAGAGAATACCCGTATCCTTGGGTCGAGCCCTGGGTTGGTGACCTGCCGAAGGGCGGTCCCCTTGCAGGGTGGGTCCATCCCAAGGACCGCGCCCGCTCTCCTGCCGTCGGAACAGTTGTGTTCGAGGCCTTCATCATCACCCTTTCGCCGGCGTTTCCGGAGGAAGCCCGTACCCTGGAGGCGACCCCCGGGTCAGCAACCTGCCAGAAGGTTGCCTCCGCCCCCCCCCTTGACCAAAGGGCGCGTAGGGGTGCGTCGCTGGGCGAGAGCAGGCAGTTGACAATTGGGCGTCGAGCGAAGATCTTCTCGGAGCAGAGACCGACACCGAGGGAAGACCCTGAAGCCGTCAGTCAGCCGCGACGGACCTCGACGCCGGCACCGGAGACAGGACCGTACCAATTCCCGTCCCTTCCCGGCCTCATCTAGCGACAGGGACCCAGAGCCACCATTGAGGTGATATCATTAAAGATCAGTGCCACCAATCGGCTTCTTACTGACTTTAACGCTCCCAACCCAGTAGGGCCGCACGACATAGAGTTCAATAGTTATACAGCAGAGAACCTACAAAACATTTGCCACGAAGGTCGTTCTAATAACGCATAGTTTTCCCTGGGCTTAACTCCATACAGTTCATGACAGTTCGACATGAATTCACTTAAAATTGCAACAGGCCCCGGACTTGCCACCGGTATACCGAAGTTATGAAGAATCTCATGTTTAGAAAATTAGTTACTCACTAGAAAGTGGATACAAAAGTTTCAATGTCGGAAATAAGTATGCCCGTTTATTAAAATATCTCAAGGTGAAGGCAATGCTCTCCTCGTTTGTCCTCTTGACCTTTGATCTTTTCTTTAAAATCAAATTAATCCGATTTGAAGTTAACACTTTGCCCAAGACCTTGTTGACTTTCTTATCAACAACTCTTGTTTCATGGCTTCCCGAGCGGATTCGCCTGATTTCAATTTTTGGGAGACGACTGCTACCAGCGTACAGGTGGTAGAAATAGAGTGCGGCAGAAATACCTATTTTTCATTTCACTAACTATTTATCACTATTAATTTTTCCACTTATAATACTTAGCAGTTGAAAATACTGATTTTTTTAAATATTCAAAATAATATTTCTGTACAGGCACTCTATATCGTTTGCTCTCATTACTGTTTTCGAACGGCACTTACTTCTCTCCTTCCTTAAATGCCAACCAGTATGTTCTATTGTAAGCCCTATATTGTCAAATCTTACAGATATCGGCGTATTTTCCTTAGGCAGTTTTCCAAAATTGTTCTTCGAAGTTTTCTCAATTTGGAATACCGTCCCTCCGGGAGTCTTGATTCATCTCTCAATTACATTTTTCCGGAGTGAGATGAGCTTTTAATTATATCGTTTTCGTCATAACAACACCTGCTAAATTCTCAAAGGACGTGACAAAATCAGGATTTATCTCTGTTCATCATCTGTGTCTAATCTGTGCTTGAGCAATTCCGATCGATTTTGCGTGTATCACGCCTTATCGTTGGACCAGTACGTCGCAGCTATGTCGACTTCAGAAGCTGGTATCATTTTTTGCCTCATCAGATGGTATCATTTTACTATCGCAGATATAAGTCGAAGGCTCAGAGACGAGCAGGACAGTGGAGGTGAGAGTCACATTGGGCAGATTTTCCGTTCGAGTTGGAAATAGTTTGTATTATTTAGGTGAGTAAAACGGCATGGAACATTGTTGTAATCTCTAAGGGTGCATTAATTTGTTTCATGTTTAGAATATCATTTATATTCTTGAGTCTTATGGTGTTGCAGGAAGCGTATTTGTGTGCGTGTAAATTTTACCATTACCTTTGCAGCGCGAGAATTGGTTGTTTTGAATAGTTTTGTACGAATTTTTTTGTTCCATTCGTTGACAGAAATTTTCAAGGACTAGCTCACGTATAGACGTAAAAAAGGCAAAACAATTGAACTGCAGCTGCGAGTATTCCGAGAAAATGACCTTAATTATCAGTTTTATGGAAGGATTTTGTACCGGTCTCGTTTTAAGTCGGTCCACAGTGTTAAAAGGAGCGTCAAGCGCTAGACAACCAATACGTTCCCGGTAATTATGTGCACTTAATAGATTTTGGATTGGTTGAATCTTGTTAGGGTTAGCTAGTGTGTGGAATTGCCTCATCTTTCGAAGAACTGAAGAACTTCTTTTTTATTATCAACTTGTGAAAATTGCCCACCTGTGGCATTCTTGACAATTTGCCGCGGCGCAATATAACAACACATGAAAGAATAGACTGCAGCAATTTTGAAAGGATATAAAGCCTCAAAGAAATTAGTGATTTGATATTGCCTGTCAGATGATAAAGAGCGCAGCGGGTAAAAGTGTTGGAGGAAAGCGAAAACGGGTCTATGTTTTCTGGTAGAGGATAAATAGGGGAGGAGGGGTGAAAGAGAAGGGAGGGTTTGATCAAGGATAATCTGGAAATGTGCATCTGGATTAGAGAATGAGTGCGAGTGGGTCTACCTATGACTCTAAAACTAAGGCTGGAGATGAGTTTTGGACAGTCAGTAGTTGAGTTGAGAATGCTCTAGATGAGACTTAGATCAGTTATGAGCATTTGTTTTAGGAGATAAGGAACAGAGCGCGTAGACGATGGTATCAGCACATAGGCCGCTCTTCTGAATGAAATAGCGTTAACGCTCTATGGCAGAAATAGCTTTCGTTTAGCTTTTGTTTCGAAGAATAACACGCTATTCTCCGAAAAAAAAAGTTATGAAAGCTATTTCTTGCTGATAGCGTTAGAGCTATTTCATTCAGAAGAGCGGCCATAATGTGCAAATGAGAGACTCTGTATTTAACTATTTTACCAAAGAAAGAAGTAACACTCTTAAAGGTCAAAATAGTGTATGGAGCGGAGATGGACCGAATTGGGGACGCACAATGTGTTGAAGGACAGTAGCTGGAAAAATATGACATTAATGCAAGTGGATCTCAAGTTCCGTAGACCGGAATAGGAGGCCAAGGAGATATACAGCTTTACTTTTAACAGCCGGGATATGGTTACAATGTTTGTGTTTATGACCCTTCAAAACCCGTAGGTCTTTCACAAAGGAGAAACGATTTAGATTAAGGGAATTTAAGCTGTAGCAGAAGCTATGCGGTTTTTTTTAGAGAAATTGATAGTATGTTGCATTTACTTGGGTTTAATGTTAATTTCCGTTATATCAAATTCTGAAAACTTGTGAAAGGCATCCTAAAGGTTACCGTGGTGGCTTGCAGGGTATCACGTAGATGTAGATTAGTTGTTACTTTGCCGATCTGTTGAAAAGATTTTGCAGTATTCTGCGTTATAGAGGGTATGCGCTTGTAAGGAAGGAACAAGGGAGGCTAAATCATCAAGAAAAAGATTAAAAAGATAGGGTCCAAGGACACTGCCCTGGGGAACCCCGGACGTCAATAGTGACCATTGAGTTGCGGAGCCGGAAAGTGTCACTCGCTGGGAAGAGCATTGCAGAGGAAGGAGTTAAGTAGGAGTAGTAGGAGTTAGACCTTTAATTTCCTTACCCGGTGCCAAACCCGAGAAGATTTTACTAAGGAGTTAAGTAGATTTAGATTGTTGCCTTGAAGTTTAAAGCGAGGAGAGAGTTTGTGGAGGAGCATGTGGTCATTTTACGTTTAAATCCATCTGATTAGGTCTGTACGTTATTTCTGGGGGCAAATGGCGCAATCCTATTTCCTCTGTTAGTGATGATATTAGTTGGTGACTCAGATTTGGAAGTTAAAAACAAATGGCGGAAAATTACCCGGTTTATTGTTTAATGGGGTTCTTCATGTGAGGATATATTTACCTTTTGTCATTTATATTTCACCTTTATATCATTTTCGCTTGGTAGTTTCAGGCTTAACTTGGTGGACTTTGTTAACATTGTCATGATAACTCGTAACTTTGTGATTCCACGTATCTTTAATTGGAACGACCCGGGTTTCGACGTTCAACGTCATCTTCAGGTAAAGGTTCTACGACATCCATCAATATATATACACAACTCAGGCGGGGATGCGGGAGGGGTGAGGATGGTGGGTGGAGGTATATTTGGGAAAGGACCTGGGGTAAGGTGTGAAGGAGAGGGTAGCGGAGGGGAAGGGAACTCTACTGGATGCACTCACTCGAACATTGAAGGGAGGAGGGGGCAAGGATAAGGTGTACAATGACAACCAGGAACGCTCGAAGGTCAAGGGAGAGGCTGAAGGGAAGTGGAGGAAGCTTAAGGAGGATTAGGAGGTTTGAGGGGATGGGGTAGTGGGAGTTTTAGAAGGGGGGAGTGGGAGGTGTACAAAAATTCGTCAACAATGTTTATTTCCAGTATACACTATTTAAAATTTCCAAGTGTTCTAAAGCGTCCAGTCAGTAGCCCTTCTTTTCCACATGTAAAATTTTAAATTCGAAGTCACTCTCGTGATTCTGTTTCTTGTAAATGTTTCGCACATTGCGAAGTCGTCTTCTTGTTTTTAACACAGGCCTGATGTTCTTTGACTCTTTCGTGAAATTTTCGGCCTGTCTGGCCCTCGTACACCGCATCACACTCGCACGTCAATCTATAAACTCGACCTTTGTCCTTAGTTGGGATACTGTCTTTCGCGTTGGAAAAGAGGTTTCTTAGGTTCAGTTTATTGTAATAGGCAATTTTAATCTTGTCTGTCGGTAGTTTCTTGCCGATTTTTTGTGAAGCATTATCTGAATAAAGGATCCTATGCCATTTGGCTCTAAAGTCCTTGCGTGGTTATGTGGAATCACTAAGTCACAAGTTATCATTATAATCGTTTCACTTGTTTCTTTTCCTGCCCATTCATACAGACCGTGCAATCGGAAACGTATTTTCGTTAAGATATATGATTTCTTGTGGCCTTATTGGCCATTGTCTTGGATTATCTCAATATATGCTAAGTTGTTTCGACACCAGCAGGTTTATCTGAAAGACCTTGTTGGTAGATTGCTTAGCACTGCTTACGTTATCTCTCGCGCGATTAATTGAAAGATTTGCATCCGTCCTTTCATCGAAGTAATAAAATGTCTTCTATATTCCATATTCATTATTCATTATCATTGCCGCTCATAGTCGTTTTGATGCGGTATTTTGGTCTAGGAAAATGGAAATTGTCCATTTTTCTGCTGGTATGTAGATATAATGAGCTAAATAACTGGTCATTAATCTTGTTCGGTCGTACAAATTCTGGCAATAATGCTCTTTACTTACTGATACTTTGCCTATCACATGGTTATAGTCCTAATTATTTTTTCACCATATGTGACTTGGGTTGTCAGAGATGTAGGAAAATTGGCTTACAGTAGTTGAATCAAAACTGATACATCAGTGTGGCCCTTCATTAGGGACAATCAGAGATGAAGAAGTGACCATCTAAACATTTTTGAAGGGTTATTATGCATTGACACACACCTACCTCATCTGTTCAGAGTGAATTCCACTTTGATGTGATGGGTATGACGTACTTTTAAGCATGAAGAATCTGAGGCAGAATAATATGGATACCGGGCGGTTTTTTTTTACTACATAAATATAGGCAGCGATATGGCTCTTCGATGCTTGGCGGTTTAGATGTGAAAATATGATAATTTGAGTTCAAATAAAGGTTCAGGAGTGTGAAATAAAGGAGTGTGACAAATACCGATGCTTGCGTAGCAGGCTGCAGTTAGCGGGAGACATGAAGTCGATCCTAGGCGATGACTCAGATGTTCTCAACCGTGTTTTATCATTTTTAAATTTAACTGGCCTTTTTAACAGTATTTTAAGGATGTAAAATTTATTTTAATTTTGACTAAGAGTACATGATAACAATTTTATTTTAATACCAATATATGTAAAATATATTTTTTTTTCTTTTTTTTTAATTTTTATAAACATGACGGGTAGTGGTGCAAAATGACCATGTTGTCGACGCACCCTATAAACCAAATACTTCTACTAAAGGTTCATGTAGAGTCGGTTTCTTATTGTTCGGACGGGATGTGGAATGGGAGTTTAAGGGGAACGGTCATGGTGAGGGGGGGCAGATAATGTCGGTTGTTAAACTCAAGGTCCTTATACTTCGGGGACAGTGTGAAAACATCGGCGGAGATGAAAAGATAAGGATTGGGGACGTTAAACTGGGGAGAAAAGTATTGTGGGAAAAGTCGATTAGTAATCTATTGCTAAGGACTTAAAGCTAAAACAATTTCAAAATTATCTAAAATATGTAGCTTAATATCTTTGTCACATTAATGTAAAATCGAAGAATTAAAATGAGATGAATGCTTAGAATGTAGTAAAGGTTTGGATTTTTTGAAACGTTAAATATTCAGCCGTTCTGCTCTCAATTTTCCGGCCAGTCTGCCTGATTTGAAAACAATTACAGCCCGGCTACATCTGAACAAGTAGAAACACCCATTATGTTTTCCAAATTATCACATACACATTTTGAATTGGAAATGAGTTTTCCGATAGTAATCGGGTTATGAGAACAAATATCAAAAATCCTCGGGCAATATTCTACCCAGTTCATGAGAAAAATGTTAAATTAAGGGCTACTTCCACCATCTCTACAGTTTGTCAGAGGAAATTGGCGATAGGTGAGTGGAATTGATCTTGGTTTATCCACCTAATATTGAAACAATGACCTATCTCCAAGTTCCTCTCTGTGGCCGTTGCGTGAAGCGATACGTTGAATGACTTTTAAGTTCTCTACTGAAGGCACGGTGAGTTGAAGGAAAATTCGTGAGGCAATGTGGCATAAAACGGAAGGTCACTCTGCTATCCTGACGACTATCCTGTAATTCCTGACGATTTAAAAACCAAGCTACGATCCTTAGCCTTGGGAGAATGGAGAGGAACATGGCAGAACCTGCAGAATAATTAACTGCGAAACATCAAACCTGAGATACCTGCGTGGCCTTCTTCTTACAGGAACAAACGTAGACAGGAACCCGAGCCCTACTTCAGTGTCTTGTGGAGGGCACTTCGAGTGGAGTACTCCGTCTGTCGGATGAGACGTAAAGCCGTGGTCCCCTTGGCGCCTTTCGTTAAGAGTAGGCTAATGCCGACGCCGGGTTTCTATCCACCCTTACCTATCCTTTATGGCGCAAATTACCTCAGCAGTCGGTCGCCTTCACAAAAATCCAATCCAGTCCAACAAACGTAGAGAAGAGGTCGCTATAACTCGGTTGAGGGTTGGACACTGCACAATTACACATTCCTTGTTGTTCACAATTGATAAAACCCCACCACGGTGCGATGACTGCGATGCTCCTTTAAGCGTCAACCACCTGCTGACGACCTGTATGAAATACCGGGCTACACGCAATAAAATAGGTATCACGGGAAACTTAGACAGACTTAAAAGACGACCCCGACAGCGTAAACAGAATCTTAACTTATTTTAAGGAAATTGGATTTTTTAATTTGATATAATCCACTTATATATCCAAGTATATAAAATAGTTAAATTATGGAATAATTTGTTTTTTCATAACACAATCCACTGATTCTTATCTTTACTAAACTTACCGTAAATATAATGGTTTGAGCATGGTGCAAATGACCACCGCCGTCGACGCACCAAAAATTCAACATTACTACTACTATGGAAGGTTGCGAGTTTGTGCCAGCGCTGGTGATGAAAAAGGATTATGGCTTCAGTGAAAGTAGAGTGAACATATTTTAGTCCCGATCAATAGCTTCAGATCTAAAAAATTGAGACTTAGTTATCTTTCGATGGAAAAGAAAATAGAAGGCTGGAAAGGATTCATCAGTGCTAGAAATAGATCCAGCTGTCCATGGAATAAAGAACGGAAAGTTCGGATTATATCATAAAATCGTAGTTGGACATCCGTATTTTTTGTGCAAAATGTAATTTTAGTCACAACTACGTGATGAAGAAAATAGATGAATAATTTGGATTGGTGGTATTTTATCACCGTTCGCAAATTTACTCCCGGGAAATTAATGGTAGTGAAAGGATTGCCCTTACCATTAGAGCTAACAGAAGATAACTCCCAATAATTCAAGGCAAAATGCGGTAGGTTTGCTAGTCGGCTTGGTGTAATGTAGTAGACTTGGTGTGGTAGTAATTCCATTGAGTTGGAGAAATATTTTTCTATAAAATTAGGAAAAGAATTGCCATCAGTTAAAAGATTTTTTATGCGAGAAGTACGAAAATAAGGAATTATGTATCAAATTATTGTTAGTTATTCGTGCATTCGGAAGGGAATCCCACCATGTCGCGCGACCAAAGTTTAAGTTTTGACTCGTCATCTTGGGAGGAAAACTGGCGTAGCATTTGTATTGTTTAAAGAGAAAAGGGCTGGAAATGGCTGGAGGGGGGAGATAAATGGAGAACTGAAAGGGGTAAGGGAAATAAAGAAAATATTGACAATAAGAGGGAAGTTGACAAAGGAATTGCAAAATTGATTTTAAGAAGATAAAATTTCCATTGTGTTCGGAAGGTCGTTCCTATCTTCCACACCAGAGGGTTTTGATCAGGGTGAGACGATGCCCGGGTCACCTTATTCCTATCACTGGTGGCCGAATCTTTGACTGTGGTGAGAGTTCCACCCATTTATTAACGGATAAAATTGACGAAACTTGAGCAATTATGGATGTTTATGAAGAGAATGTACATTTGAACTAACCTGTACATTTAAAGCACAAATCGGTTCAATAATGTGAGTGGGCCTATCTGTCGCTGATTCACGCATGCACTTTAGACGAACATAATGAAAAACTTAAGTCGTATCAGTAAGAAAAAAACATACGTGTTATCTTAATCTTCAAGAATGGTGGAAATGGCATTGTTCCTTTTTAAAGACGGTACCGATTTTTATCAGAGATGTGTGAAATATCTTCAGCCTGTAATTCTTCTTTACTTTTTTATATTTTATATTACCTTTTAACATTTCTCAATACTCATCGAGCTGAGGTTAATGAATAGGAGCCATGATGAGCCTTTTTATAGAATTTTATTCTACATTTGTAATATGTACTTTACATTTCCGGTGGCTAAGGGAGTTTATCATGGTACATAAAAATCGTAAACAAACAAACAAGACAACAGATAAAATGATAACATCATCAGTAATTGAAATAAATATATTACTATAAATAAATATAAGCGCTATATGGAGACGTATGACTACTTTTATGTCTTCATATGGCGCCAATCCTCTCTTGAAACACATTAGGATTTAAAGGAAATTCATTGAATACTTCACTAAATTAGTGAAGTTAGTTGTACAAAAGGTCAGAGTTAGGTGTACAAATGTGTGTTGGTGAGTGAAACTCAGTGACTGTGCCTACCCCGGAAGGGAACGGCGTGATTGCTATGTATGTATATACAAAACATTAAAAATTACCTTAGGCACAAACTAAAGATTCACCCTTGAAAAGTCAAGCTTAAAAAGTTCCTCCAGTGAGTGCAAGGGGTTTTAAATTAGCCAGTCCTCAATTATATTTCGAAACCTGCCTAAGCTGGTTGCTACAGCTTTATGCGGTAGTTTATTTAAAAGTTTTATTGAAAGGTTGTTCGACTGATTGGAGGCTTTTGTCAGTCTGCACTGAATAATATTGATATTATTTTTTCCTTGGAGTTGTGGTCATGAGCATGAGATCCAAGAATAAATTTATTTAAATTATTTATAACTAAATTAGACATTGAAAATGTGCAAAATAAATACTGTCGTCAATTTTTGCTTGCAAAAGAGTGGACGGCAGTGATATCGGAGGCCAGAGCTGATTATCAGCCTCACTGATTTCTTTTGTAACATAAGCAGAGGTTTGGTTTTACTTGGATGCCCACAGAGCCTTAGGCCCTAGGTTAAGTGATTTTGAAAAAAAACCAAGTTGGCAAGCTTCAAATATTCCTCAGGAACACTTTTTTAAAGTCTCCTTATAAGGAACAGTGACTTTGAAAGTTTATTAACAATAGCAGTAACATAGCTATTCCAGGTAAGCTTGCTATCAATACTAAAGCCTAGTAGCTTAAAAGAAGTCTCAAAATTACTAAAATTATTAATATTACACATCAGATGTTGCGTTTGTTTATAATTCACTAGTAGTTAAATTGCTGAAACCGTCACTTGCTTCTTGTTGCATAACTTTCAGCTCTTTATGAGCCAGTTCAGGGTTCAAAAACTTAGCCATAAAAGAAGTATCATCAGCATATAGGATATAGTCTGCAGTTGTGCTATTTGGAAGGTCATTGGTCATCAGGAGAAACAATATAGGACCAAATACCATTGGGGCACACCATATTTCACTCGAAAAATTTGGATTTTTTTACTATTTACTCCCACCATTTGTTTACGATTGCTTAAATAAGAGGTTAAATATGAATTTTAGTTCCATACTTTGGATGGAGGAGTGGAGAAGAGGGGAATGAGATATTTTGGGAGATGGTAGGGGGTACGTTGTTGGTGGGTTAGTTAGCGAGGAAAGGGTCTTTTCCGGAGGGAAATGAAGTAAAAATTGAGGTTTTGGTAATTTCTTAATTTTAATTATTCATTACCACTGTCACAGACACAAAGTTTGGCTTTGAATCACAATCTGATCCAAAGCAATTAGTCTAGAGCCGTTACTAACCTTCTTCAGGAGTTTTGGTTCAAAGTCACTCTTGTGGCCACAATCCAGGAGAGGTTTGTCAAAATTGTATGAGTAATTCTTAATTATGAAATGTGGGGTGCTATTTGATCCGGGTGTTGACTTTATTTCTGGTTAATATAACGTTTAGTGGCGAAAGATTACCATGACGGCGACGCACCCTGTAAAAACAAATACTACTCTACTATTTATCTCTGGTCTAATATAACATTGGGATCAAAGACTTCCGAGAAACAATTACGTGTGCTTTTTCTCCTTATTTCATTTCTTGCAAAAGTTGCTGGTAAGTATTGTGGAATAGCATTGCAGAAGGGTTATTATTTCTTCCAAATTCACCCCACTTTAAGCAAAAACGTTTCAACGTGGCCCTGACTATATTTATACATCCACCAAAACGAGTTTCAACCAAACTAACAAACAATTATGCAGCGTGGAACGCAATTATTTAGGTTTAAAGACGAGTTCCGTCCATCTCTTTCCCATTTCTGTACTTGAAGTGCACTAAGCAATTTTCAGTTCGTACAGCAATACATTTGGTTGAAATGCCGCGGGCCGAGTGAAAACCAGCTGGAAATGGACTTTTGCTGTTGCTAACGTCAAACAGCCCAGTCAGGCATTGGATAAAAATTTGCTTTACCCTCTGTACCTTAGTTTTTTAAATCGTGGGTCATACACCATGTATCATTGGCTACTGCTTTTGGAGGAACCGGGTACATGAGACTGCTAATTTCACTTTTGATTTTTTCCTTGGATAAGGTCGCGATTTTTTCTACTTTTTACTTAGATTTAATGCTTCATGATACATCTCCAATTCTTCAATGGCATTTATGTGTTGGCATCAATGAATATCTTTAAATCACGAAATACACATCTCAGAGGAAACTGTTTCAGGCCTCATAAGGTTTGACGGGTTGGTTGCTGGGAAGGTGGAGGGGGGTTGGGACGGGAGTGGGGGAGTGTATGCCGTATTTTAAATTAAATATTACTAAAACTTTCCGATATAAAATTTCAATGAAGCGACGAGCCATGATAAATGAAATGCCATTTATCTCATGTACCATAATTTTTCAGCTCGTCCGAGATAGCTGCTCAAGATGAGGCTCCTGTGTTTGTTTGGACTGCTGCTCGTCGCCACGGCGGCCAAAGGAATGTCAGTGAATGGTAAGTAGCTATTTAATCGCATTTGAACATAATTTATTAGATTAGCAAAGTCGCAAAATAATCCAATTTGCTTTGAAGTGTTTTTGGGCGGAGACATGGAAGAAGCCACCGTGTGGGAATCAGCAATTTGAAAAAAATATGTGAACCATGAATCACAGGATGAGAAAGTTGACGGGTTGGCCTTAGAAACGCCGTATTTTTTATATGGATTTTTCAATTCTCATAGTTCCCTGAACTCATCTGGCTGCTCGCACCTCATCTGATACCCTGCACCTTGATCTATTAATCCACTTCATAGGAACTACTCTTTTGGGATTGCACACTTCCAAATTAAGTTTTTCACTGCTTATAAAATAGCTGTACATATCTGGAACATTCTTTAAACCGAAAAGGATCCTAGAGTACTCTATAATATTGTTCGTGATATGAAGTTCGACTTTCAGTTGGGCAATCCTATCGATACGTTTTATGCATCACATCGTTGGTATTTGGGATAAAAACCATGTATACATAGTGGTCAGAAAGGTCGAAGTTGATCACCCTCGAGTGATCTTTTTCAAGTAAGTTTAGGATCAAGAAAATGAGGTCGGTCTTTTTAGATGAGGTTGCAGTCTCTCTAGTTGGGGAGCAAATGAGGGAGATCAGTCCGTAAAGACACTTCATATCACCGAGTTTGGTTGACTTATACTTTTTGGAGCACACTTCCATAGTAAAATCTCCTCATTAATAATAATTATATATTTATTAAATGGGTATTGCACCCTTAATGAATGTACTTATTAAATACAAGTATAAGGCAACAAGAAGTACTAGATTAACTGTGAATAAAAGCACATAATTAGAGATCAAGGTAAACTTTAAAAAATGCAGAAAAATTAATAAAATAAGAAATAATATATATGAATGAATTGAGTAAACAAAACCAAACGTACAAGTAAGGCAAACTAAAATAAAAGTATAGAAATGACTTAATAAAACAAGACAAACAGGAAACATTGAGTCTCACATCTCTTCAAGGCCCTTGAACGTGGAGTAAAATAGTTAAAATCCCTTGAGATTGCATTATCATCTCTCATTGCACGGTGCAATGGCATATAGAAAGGATAATTATTAGACAGATGGGGAACATTAAACAAATTGCTCAGCCTGGTGTTTACCGAAGCACAGAAGTTTAGTGGAGCACATTTCTATATTAAAATCACCAAATATTAATACCTAAAATTTAGCGTATCAGACGGTATCTTGTGGACAGATGCTATGTTCTCACAGTAAAAGTTTAAACAACCATAAAAGTACCTTGAAAATGACATAGTTTTGTCGAATCCTTGATCGGTAAAATAAAATTTCTGTGGAAAGTGAAACAAAACTTTTATTGTGAGAACATGGAATCTATTAATACCTTGTTTTTTCCAACTCTTAAGCATAACAGCTACTCTCAAATCCCCCAAAAACTCGTCGACACAGCCACTAGGGGGTCCACAGCTGCTGAAGAAGAGAGATAGTAAGAAATGGAGATTTGGCGTTGCCAACGAATGAGCGAAGCAATCTTGAAAGGAGAAGATGAATTTGAAGAGTCACCGAGGGAGACCGAAAATGGAATGCATCGTGAAAATCAGTAAGGACGTCAAAGTGGATGACTGTGTGGGAATGAAGGCGTTGGCAGAGATGAGTGTGGAGAGCAGAGCTGCTGTAATGGAAGGATCTATGGACCAGAACAATAAACAGCAAATTACGTGCAATCAAACCTGATACATTGGCGTGGTCCACCTCCATCAGGAGAAACCGCGCTGAAGAAGTTGCCATCACTAGGTTGAGGATCGGGCATTGTGCACTGACACACTCGTACCTGTTTACAGAGGAGCAAGTGCTACCCAAATGTGAAGAATGCGAATCAACCCTCGGTGCTAAACACCTCGTGACGGAGAGCAACAGGTAACGGTCAATTAGAGAAAAACTACTCATTCAAGGTGAAATCGATAAAGTTTTGGGTAACAACCATGAAAACATCAATAAAGTAATGAAGTATCTTCGAACTACAGATTTGCACAAAAATATAAGTTAAAACAACATGCAGTATTTTGGTGTAATATTTCTTATGATAGTAGAGTAAGTGGTGCGAAATGACCACTGCTGTCGAAGCACCCTGTTAAAAACACTACTACTACTAGCTGCTGTAAACCATTCCACATACTGATACTACTGTTGATGTAGAGAGCAAATGGGAATATACAAAAGAAAAGCAATGATGGCGCAAAAAAGAACCTTCTGCATTGTATACTAGGAGTCAGTTTCAGTCGGTGTATGGTGCATAGGAACTTCCACGGATGCTTTTTCGGAAACCGTGGAAAGCTGAAAATATCGATAGTATCATCCCTGACTCGGTGAAAGTTTCTTATATTCCGGTCGAATAATACAGCCTCAAAAATTTTCTTGCTGATGACAATCTGTGGATACCAAGGTTTGTTAGAAACGTATCGTCGTGAAAATTCACAGAATTTCTGCATTTAAAACATTTTTTTGATTCTGTGAAATGAATGTTTTTACTTTCCACCCTGTCCAGAATGTAGCTAGTATGCTTTTTGGAAGCATAAGGAATAACACGTTGAGCATAAGAGAAAGATATTTATAATTTATGGTTTTGAATTTGTTACTCATCTCTCTTGCGTTTGTTGTTTGCAGGCTCTGATAGACATCACCTACCTCCGGCCAGGGCTGAGCGTATACTTCGGTGAGTGTTAAGACTCATGTTTTTTACTTAACAGTATGCAGTTTTTAACACTATGTGGTCCCGAAGATTGGCATCATCAATATTTCTCTGTTACCTTATGCGTTCCTTTGCTCAAAGCTGGTGTTCTTTATAAGTTATTTAAAAGTACATATCAGAAACCATTCATGCACTGGATATGTCCACAACATGGCCACCTAGACATAATTCAGTATAAATAAAATTTATGATCAATATTGCAAAATGTGTAATTGCATTACAAAAACCTACAACATTGCTGTAAGCTGGAATATAACGTTTTAAGGTCATATCTAATTTTTCCAAGCTGAGAAATTCGTCAATTGGCAAAACTGGGAAATCAATTTATAAGACCTTCGAAGTTGTGTGTCATGTATTCATCGAATGAATAGAAAGATGCGTAGAAAGACGTATTTTTTCACTCTCTCCAGTGTATCTACCCAAAACGGCATTATATCGTAATGAATTACAATTGCGACTCATTTCTGATGAAAATCTGTGGAATATTAAGTCTGTGCCTGTAAACAGAGCTGGCTGGAGTGATGAACAGATTGCTCTTTTCTCTCGTAATTGTTTCTTCGGCAAATGACTGCGATGGGGTATAATCACAAAATACCACGTCCAAACGTCACGAAAATAAAGCAGCATTTTTCACTTTATCTGCGTTTGTACATTCTTCAGCGTAATTTATACATTTCAAATAGCGATGTTGTTACATTCTCTGCGGGCTATTCTCCTTTGCGAAGTTTGCGCTTGAGAGTGATTTGGTGTGCAATTGAACATCAGGCATTCGAAAAACTGGGCAAACTAGTTGCTGTGACATGAAAAGCTATTATCGTTTATTTTATTTTGGCTCTGTTACTTTACCTTGATCATCTCCCTTTTGTGCGATGACTTTACGAATTTTTGTAAAACGTCCTTGAAATTGGTTGGTACTTTTTTAATTGAGGTATAACATCATTTCAGCTCGTATGAACTAGCTGTTAGAGCAAATATGAATGACTACGTTGATAAACTACTTGAGAATGCAAAGGATTTCATGATTACGCATGGATTGGACCCAACGGAACTGGAAGACATCACTCAATCATTCAGTGCCACTGTGAGTATGATAAAAACTTTTGAGTCAATTTAGAACCAGGATTTTGGAATGATTATAAACGGTATTAAAAAAATCCTTTTCTGATGACTAGAGACGCTGAATATTGGTAGATAAAATTAACGGATTTCGGTGTTTAAAATCATTGAAAGTGGTGCAATAAAATGGTAACGAAAGGCAAATTAATGAGATATTGGTAAATGAAATTAGCATATTTTGGTATTTAATAACAGTGAAATACATCGGTAAATTGTGACTATATCATTAATTAATGAAAAAGTTGTCTAAAGTTGAATGTGGAGTTTTATTATTTCCAAAGACTATGCTAATTTTACACCAATTTCCAATTCCAGTATAATATAAATAAAATTCCATTTCACCGATAACAATATTTGGACTTTATTGATCGTATTTCAAATTTGTTCTCAGGACGTTTTCTTTTTACAATTTTTCACTAATTCAAGTGAAGTATAAGATATGAGTTTCATCCAATTAAAACTTTGAAAAATATAATGACAACATTATTTCCAGGTTTTCAGTTGTTAGGTTAGTGCGAAGGTCAGTAAGAATATTTCCATATGAAGAAAAATGCCCTTTCACTGTCCACATTTGAGGGAAGAGTCCAGACTGCTTTAACATTCTGTTTCACAAAACTTAGATGTTCCTCTTTCATGCTCAAAAGTGCCTTCAAAATATTAACCTCATACCCTCCTTTCTGAAACATAGATATTGCTGCCTGCAAGGCAAGATAACATTTATGAAAACTTTGCAAAGGAACAATGCTGAGAAAGGGAACTTTCTATACAGTTGAGTTAAGGTTTGAGTCAACTGTGCTGCTAGTGATGTGCCGTTTGTTAAATAATCTACCCATCCTATTGAAAAAGACTTTCCCTCCATCTTCTGAAATTAATCTAACCAACTTGGAATGGCATTTTGCACCTAATACTTTAAATGCTTGTGTTAGGGGAGATCTGTTTGTGGCCGATTTGAATTGTGCCATTTCTAAGTTAGTTGCATCACCGAAGGCCCCATTACTGACAAGTGAGTAGTTATTCTAAATATCGCCAACAATGGATGAAAGTTTATGTGCTAAACGGAATTTTGAAACTTCTAATGCCACTACTTATGTCGACGAAAAGTTGACCATGTCCAAACGAGAAAACAGCTGAATATTTCATGGCAGTGATCTCATTAGCTGGCAATTTTTTTTAAGTACTAGACTGCACTTCCTCCTTCAATTCCTTTAAGATATTCCACCAAATCCTCTATATACTCACACACATACTGTGTTGGCTGAAACCAAGAATTCCACCTAGTCATGACTGGTAAGGGATACATTAATGGCTTCTTTTCACCACTTGGGTATTTTGTCTTGAGAAATGATGCATAGCGATGCTTACGTTTTCTGGTGTTAAAATGCTTCCTAACAGTTTCGTACACATTTGTTCAATGCGGGCAACTCAAGGCAAAATCGCTTATTTTGTGAATCCTGTCGCAAAAAACGTTTCGCGAAATTGTCATGTCCCTACTGATGACGAATTATTCAGTGTGACGCAGAATGATAAACGACATGGATATACGCAGAAATGGATATTTACTAATTTTTTATATTATCCTAGATGAAAATTTGACACCCCATAAAACTTTCTGCTATTCGTCTACATAATGTTCTCACAGTCGTAAGTTAACGTTTTTATTTTGGAATGGGATTATAAATTCTAGTAAATATTTCTTTATAGTCAACGTTTTTGCAGAATTCGCTGTCGGATTTCCGTGCATAGGTCAGCGTTGAGTTTTTACGTTTGAGAGTAAAATGTACATGAAAATGGTGTCTTTCACCATTGAAGTTTAATCCCAAATTTGTTGATTTGGGATAACTTAACCGTGGTGGCAAAATGCTTATTTATTTTAACTGATATCCGCAGGATCTCATTGGTATTGTATGGCATGGGGAGCTGCTCCTGACCAAGGGCTGGGCTCAAGACCTTTCCACCATTTACAGAAGTGGAGATGTCAACATGGAATATAACAACCAAATACTTACCATCACCGCTAACCTGGGTTTCCAAGATTTGACTGTGAGTTTGCTGCCAGAGCATTTTATGTATTTGTGCGTTTGTCTTGTCATTTTACTGGTACTAAAGTGAGTAATTGCGTATGACAATACAGTCAAACTCTCAACCTCAACGGAACCCTCTGCCACGGTTACCCCTACTGTACGGACAAAGTTCAAATCCTGGGCCTGAGATGCATGTAAATTTACCAGGGTGGGGAACTCTGATATGCAGACACTCCGACACTGGAAGTACCGTAAGGAAACCGTAAGGAAATAAGTTGTCCTGAAGCGGTCATACTTTGGTGTTTTCATTAAATCTAAGCAACTGAGCTAACATTTCTACATCTACGTCTACTTGTTACAATGCAAGCCACCACAAGGGTGTATGGCAGGGGGTGACTTATCACCAACATGAACTACAGTGAAGAAATTAACTTTCACCAACATGCACCACATAATGGGTAGGCTACAAATGCAACAGAAACTACTTAACTTATCTATAATGTAATATGTATACGTGACACAAGAGTAATGCAGGGAACATGCAAAACATGGGTGTTAGCAGTACTCAGCAGACTTAGAAACATGTAGTTGGAGGCACATGAATTAATCAACTACACTACCTGTCTACTAACCTACTTCAAAGCCTTATCACAACCATTATGGTCTCTTATCTTGTGGGAAAAACGAAGTTTTAAGCCTGTCTGTTCTACAGTCTATCTCCCTTATTTATTCTCATGATCTGATGTACCGTAGTAAGTTGGAGTTCGTAAGATATTGATTACTTCGTCTGAAAATAAATCGGTTTTGAATTTACATAAAAGATTGAGTCTAGTGTTCAATCAACGGTTTAAAAGCGATTCTCTTTCAAGTTGTTGCAATAGGTCAGTGACACTAGCGAGACTATCATGACGGCCTTCCACGTATCTTGCTGATCTTCTTTGCACGCGTTCTATGTCTATTTTTAAGCCTACCTCATGAACATTTTAAATAGAAAATGTACAGCATCTTACTGTGGCAGTGGAGTTACGTGACAACTTAAAAACTCACCTCTGTTTTCCAGTGGTTAAATCCTTTGAGATCTCCTTCATCAATAAGGCAGATTGTACTTATATAAATGTGCATGCCCAAAGCATGTTGTAAAAAGTTGTCTTACAAGATCCCGTCTCACATAGGGACATATTTCTGTCCGTTAGATGGAGGTTTTTACTGGATTTTTGAACCTCGAGAAAGTTATGATGAAAAAGTACTCCTCTAGTGAAAGGGTGACCGTGGGTACTGAAATATTTGGTAGGTTCTTAGCCACCTAGAACAAGTTCAGAGCTTGTTTGTCGTCATATCTCACCAAAGAATATCGCGATCTTGATCAATGGACCTCCGAGGGTGGGATATCCTCTCCAGGTTCGTCTTTAGAGCTCATTTAGTGAGGTTTTAGCGTCTGAACTTGAACTCTGTCCAATTTGGTCATTTCACATCATACAGCCATTGAGTGAAATTAATGGCAGATTTCCCATGTATAATCTGAATTATAGAAAAGCTCTTCATCTGGTGACTATCATTCAGAACTCTTTTGTTTGTTTAAGTAGTTTTTGGTCTTTTAATTTTTAAAAATCTTTATCCCATTAGCATGCACCCATTTCCATTCATAAATCAAAGACACTTTGGTTTGGGAAATGTTAACTCGAATTGTTGCCATTTTCTCACTAACGTTCTAAGTGGGGTAAGTAATGTGAGTTCATGAATTGTCACCAATCTAATAGATGTTTTAATAACATTATTCAAAATTTGAATGAAGTTTCCACATGAAGTTTGAAAAAGTGATCATCAATATGTCCCTCTTACCGTTAAAAATACTTTTTTAAAAAATGAATTGCAATCTGCTCCAATCAAATCGTATCGAATCTCGATAGAACGGAATGCCTCCACCTTCGAAATCTCCAAGCACGGACAGTTGAATAGAATAAATGACAACTCAGAAATACCCGCGGCTCTACTTAATTTAAACTTTGGGGTTCAAAAATAATTGTTGTTCTCCCTTTTCAGAGCAAATTCCTTTGCAGATGTTTCTATTTTTAAGGGAATACCAGCGTTGCCTCTTTCAATTTTAAAGTTATTGACGGTTACTCGCTGTTATGATTGTATCAGTGAGAGTTTTCAAAAAAGGTAATTTCGTATCGGCAAATAATGATGAGTAACGGACACTCTGTGATCACTGTATCGTAATTTCAAAGGTTTTAATTGCATTCATCCCGCACAATTAGCTTGAAAACCAAAAGTGATTAGTTTTAGTGTTATAAATGTTATGTTTAGTTGTGTTAATGTTCATTGACCTTAGAAACGAACTCGTATTCCGTGGTTGAAGTCGTGGATTTTGTTCAAGATCAAAGTTTGCTAAGTTGTTTTCGTTGTCTTATCACTGCTCAGGTAACTGCCATCTCTTTGACGCTAAGGTTAAATGCTAAGCTTATGTCTATGTATGTATGTATGTAAATGTGGCCTCGGTGGCGGCGGGGTAAAGTCCTCGGATAAAAATCCTCGCCTGCCAAACCGAAGGTCGCGGGTTCGAGTCCCGCCTGGGTAAAGATGACATTTACACCTCCCTGGGCATGGTTGTGTGTGTTCGTCCATATATTAAATACGTAGTAATTGGCTTCGGCTGTTACGTATAAAGAAATTATTATTATTATTATTTAGATTATCTCTTTTGGATGATGTTATGTGTACTTCGGTGTCTGTGGACTTGTTGATACCATGATTTACACAATGCAATAGTCTAAAAATCTTTCTTATTTTATCTCAATACCTTTTCAGTTCAATTATGACTTCAGTGCTAAGTTTATGGATATTGGACCTACTGGCAACGTCAATGGTAAAGCTAATCAAGTTCAGGTGCTGCTGAAAGTCGAAGTGAATCTGGACACCCAAAAAGTTGCCCTGTTGGACTTCAGCATTAGCCATGTTGGGTAATTATTGGTCTTGTTTTCTCTCTGTGTAAGTAATCATAGAACATTGTCCGAAGCTAAAATTTTTGGAAGTGTGACCGAGTCATCCATCAGAAAACGGAACGGATTCCAGTATGGAGGAGGAGACATCTTTAGAATAATAGAATATAGTTGAATTATATATTCCTTCCTTCTTAAATACAAAGTACATTCCAAATTAACAATGAGTTTGGAAGCTTTAGGTTACCTCTAAGATAATAACCTTTGTATGGGTAACCTAGACTTTCGTGCAAAGGAGCATAACAAAATATTTGAGTTTTAAATGGCACTATACTCTGTATTACGAGCACAGTATTAATGTCTTAATCCATTTGTGGTATTTATTGTTTTTACTCTTTCAGTAATTATATTAATCACTGGTGCATAATGTTATGTATAACCTACCCTTTTATTATTATTATTCTTTCGTGCATTGTTTTATGTTGGTTTTACATTAGCTTAATCTGTCTGTAGGTTTTCGCAGGTTTTTCACCCTCTCCTTCATGTGTGGGTGTTTTCCTGCTGTGAGTTTCGTCGTCAAGGATATCACCTCCTTATTTCCTTTCGTTTTTCCCAACAATGTACATGTATATCTTTTTTTACGCTTATTTAATGTATTTTTCTGAGGAGGGGTTAGATGGAAGAAGGAACTGCCTTAGTCTCAATCTCGCAACAATAGAGACACATTTTTATTATTATAATGATACTGCATTGTATTTTGGTTTTCCCTAAAAATGTCCTTCGTTTTCTTTTAGCGATATCACCCTTGACTTCAGCGGAATGGGGAGTGTGGCCGACTGGCTGGTAGACCAGCTTAGCAATGTTGTTCTGGATATTGCCAAGGGACCAATCCTGGACAAGGTCCAGGAAGTTCTGAAGGGCTCACTTGCGGATGCCCTGGCCAACATTGACATCGGCGACTTCCTTCCGCCTATCTAGTTCAAGGGTCAACCGTCATCCCTCTCATCGGTGGTATATAGATGTACCTTGCAGAAACTTCCATCGATGTGTGATTAATTGAACAGCATAAGCTACTTGATCTTGTTTATGTAATGTAATACTATGGAATAAATAATCTTAAAATGTCATTTGGGGTGAATTGATGTATGAATTCATTGTTGGTGAAGTTTTGTTTGAGTCATTGAATGCTTTTCATCCAAATCCCAAACTAATTTGAACAGTGGAGTCGGAATGAAATTTGAAACTGTCTTCTGCATTGCTCATAGTGCTTCTATTCTGGTGTTGATATTTGCGCCCAGCTGTAATCATGGACAGCAACCATAACTTGGTGGTTGTGCCGTTAACATTGACCCCACATACCTGAACCAGAGTCCTCTGTGTGACATTTTAAATACTACATTCTCTTCAGATGGATTCGTTGCATACACATCTACTTTAGGAACTACGATATCGGCTGTTTTTGGTATCTGATATCCGCTAAGCCTTCTGGGGTAAAGGGCAGAAGTAATTTTTGGTAGGAACACGCGATATATGTTGCTTTTCGGACGATCAAACGGTAGAAATGAACGGCCTGGAGCAAGAAAAACATAATTAATAATTTTAACTTTGACAATGATGACGTAAACGGAAACAAATAACCTAGAAATCGTAGTAGGGAACAAATCTGACGGATTTAGCATTGATAATTTTTACGAAAAACTGGCCTTTTTATCAAAATTTAGCTTCACAGAGTAAAATTAAAACAAATCAGAACTGACGCAACGATAATATATGCACTTCATTATTTTTTGCGCGTAATGATACTGGATAGAAATAATTTTTGAGGGAAGCGAAGTGACCGCGAGTCATCGACGTACCCGTAAAACCTCAACTCACCTACCTATGAATGCAATACGCAGCGTATGGACGATGGATTGCAATTAACTCTTTATTTAGATAGGAAAAAGTACAACACACTTAAAATTGAACCCAACGGTTCGAATCCATTATACACACTTATCCCTCTATGTCCCTGCGAAAAAGTTGTCCATTGTCTATGAATCTGTGCCTGTAAGGCTCTTCATCCCGAGCCCATGCGTTGTCATGGGCTAGGCCATTTGCCTGCGCTGCGACCGAGATGAAGCCCAGGATGAAGATGGATGGCAACATTTGGAACGACTAAATACAAAAATAACACCAAATGGCTGTAAAGTATTGGCACCTCATGCGGGGAGATACACGTGCACTCACCGGTTAAACATTTGGAACCTCACTGTGTAAATTTGGAAGCCTCGAACCAAGTCGATTGTTGGAAACGTCTGTGACAGAAAGGAGGACGTTTTGTGAAGACAATGATTACACTGAGAATTTCTTATGTCGAGCATAGAGAGGAGAGGACATTAAGTCCTAAAACTGTAGTCTGACAACCATAACAAGGTTATACATGCTCTTTTCTTACTCTACTTTGGATAGCACGACGGAATAGACGAATTAATGGATGAATTGCGAGTACAGACAAAACCTGTTTGTTATTTGAGACATGTAACTCGTGAAACATACATTGGGTACTTACATTGGATACTATAGACGAAGCTCTATTTTACCTCATTTTTCAGCGGGAATGCTCATCATTATTAATTAAAAGGAATTAACCAACATGCGCTAGAGGAAAAGATGGGTTAACAAAGATGGCGGATCGGCCAAGCCCCCGTTACAGCTTCTAGCATTGGCCGCAATAGCAAGCGCCCTCTCCATCCACCTCGATGCGACGAAAGGAAGAAACTCTTTGCTGTTTAAATGTCCGTAACACCTTATGGGAAAGTTCCAGTGTGCATATCGCACTATTCTGAGGCGGAATAGAGTATTTGTACACATTTTGGAAACCACTGCAAATGAAACTGAAATACGAAAGCCATAAATCCAAAATTTGACAGTTTTGCATTCCCTACTTTAAATAACAAGTGATTTAAAGTCATAATTGGAGAATGTAAAAGGAAAGCACCTACGGCCGTGAAAAAATGGAGAGAATGAGCGAACCAAAGGCCGTTAACTTGATAGACACTAGTTTTGGGGGAGGCAAGTAAAAATAGGGTAAGGAACATAAGAAAACGGAAAAACACCCTCAATCACTCAGGTGTATTGGGAAAAAGTGGCCCTTGTGAATCGCAACTACACACACTTTCAGGGTTTGCAAGGATTTCTTCAAGTCAAGGACACCAATCACACACCAATTAAGACTCCGAAATATTGGTTTCCATTGCCGTGGAATCCTAGTGTTCTTATCCCCGAAACCTTGAAGTTTCTGGAGAAATAGCTAAGCAAATCTCAAAAGAAACCATAAGAGAATACTTCCTAACTAATCTGATCATTAATCAAAATTACTTTACCTTCAACTACTCTTTTTATTAACAGTTTCGTTACTACCAAGGGCAGCTCTCTCTCCCCCTTCCTGGCCAATTTATTTATGTGTAACTAGCTAAACCCGGCCACGCTTCGCTGCGGCTCAGACTGATATGAAATGAATGGGAAAATAAATAAAAGTACTATCGCGAACATAGATTCACCGAGAAAACGCATCATTCTATTTAATACCCTGCTTTGTGTTGCTGTGGCTATGTTCAGCATCAAAGCGATCCAATGGCTGACATTTTCAAGACAATTACTAGAGGTCGGTAACGGAAGAAAGGGATGAAAGGAAGGAAACGGAAAGAAAAGAAGAAAAACGATGTTTTTCCATAAAAAATAATTTTTTATTGTAAAGCTAGTGGATTGACTACATTTTTTGTTTGTCCGTTTTTTGTATAAACATGAAGATCAGACGGT
Organism: Ceriagrion tenellum; assembly: GCA_963169105.1. Lineage (NCBI taxonomy): Eukaryota > Metazoa > Arthropoda > Insecta > Odonata > Coenagrionidae > Ceriagrion > Ceriagrion tenellum. The sequence continues at coordinate 45,969,020 of OY720637.1, forward strand.
TTACCGACTCTGGAGCATGCGACATATAATTTCCCATGAGAGAAGCAATCGTTTTCTAAATTCAAACCGCACACTTGCAAAGACTGCCCTTGCGCTTTATTGATATTCATAGCAAACGCAAGGCGTATTGGAAATTGAAGTCGTTTGAACTCGAACGGCATGTCGGTCGGAATGAGTGGAATTCCTGGAAGTACCACGTGTTCACCTTTATGTGGTCCAGTAAGAATTGTTGCTTCAATAAGATTATTCATCAATTTAGAATATACTAATCGTGTGCCATTGCATAACTTTGGTTGATTAATGTTTCGGAGTAGTATTATGGGCACTCCAATTTTCCAATTCAGAATGTGTGACGGTAATCCGGGAACATCAAGAGAATTAAGAAATTCCGTTGGAAAATTCACTACTTCGCTGTGATCCACAGCGGGGTCAATGGATTTATATGTCACTGTATCACCTGCGATTCTGTTCAGGATGATGCTGTTCATATCGTGAACGTCGACATTTTTAGCCGCTGGAATTGCTCTTCCGCTCAACCATGCGTGATCTCGATTAATTTGTTTCGGTGCTTTGGAAAACGTTATCTACTAATTCGTTTTTTGAATTCACGGTGTTGCAGAAATCAGATGGGAAGGTGATTTTTCGTGTTTCTGGATTTGTAGGTACAGTGCCATTACCGACCTCAAGTAATTGTCTTGAAAATATGTCAGCCACTGGATCGCATTGAAGCTGAACTCTCATATTTGTTGTTAAATGCATTTTATTCACAGTGCTCCAAAACGTTGAATATTTCAAGCAGGCATGCAATTCATCAGCTGGTGTTGAGCGAGGTATAACTGGAAGTGTTTGCCTGAAGTCACCGGATAGTAACACCAATGCTCCACCAAATGGAACTTGATTATTTCGCAAGTCTTTCAATGTGTGGTCTAATGCTTCCAATGACTTCTTGTGAGCCATTGTACTTACACTCATCCCATACAATTATTTTGCACGCCTGGAGAACCTTTCCCATTCCTGATGTTTTTAAAATGTTGCATGCTGGGTTTTCTGTGAATTGCATGTTTAGTGACAGTTTAAGAGTTGAATGCGCCGTTCTCCCGCCTTCCATCAACTGCCTGAAGACTCAAGCGCTAACGCAATATGGCCTTTGAACGGATTTTTGCCAGGATCAAGGAAATTAAGAACGTTTTCCAGTTCCACCTGGAGCGTCCAAAAAGTACAATCCACCGGATTGGTTGGCCACAGCTTGTATGATGGCATCAAATGCTATATTTTGTTCTGGAAGAAGTTTCGGTGTATTTTCTTGGACGAACAGCTGTTAGTCATTCATGTTGTATAATTGCTCTCTGAGCAGGTCTCTGTTGAATGTTGCATTGATATTCCGAATTGGTGCTGTCATTCCCAATTGAGCCAACAACTTGCCGCACATGGCAAGAAATAGACCCTCAATGCAGACCAGCGCTTCATTGTATATTTCTTCTGTGAAATCCGAGCCATGATTTTGTTTATCTTGACGCTTTCTATGCAGAATATCTTCAGCCATATAGTCTTTGTATTTGCCCCACAATTGAAGGTTGTGACGGCGAACATGTAGATAAAATAATTGCGAACAGTGTACGTATTTGAAATGGAATAGAAGTGGTGGATGAATCTTCCATTGACTTGTCCCAATGATCGTCGTTTTCTAGCAAATGAAGTGCTTCGCACGCACTCCGATATGCATTATGTACTATTCCATCCACTTCGTAAATGTATAAATGATGTTGGACCACGAACGGTAATCAGAAGCAACCGTAAATAAAAGCATTCAGCGTTGTTCGGATGTACAGAGTATATTCTTCCTAAAGCATTTGATGAAAATAGTCCAGGTTGTCCAACTACTGCTTTGCCTCTCTTCCTTCTTTCAAAAATCTTTCTTGTTGCGTTCCAAGTGTAATAAGTCGGAATGTCTGCATACTTCAAAGTTCTTGCAAAATCATCCGTTTGACATAATAGAAAAAAAGCTGTTAAGGTTATGTTCGGTGGATTTGTTGCTCTGTCCCGTATGTTTTGTTCCGTAAAATACACTTTGTCCGTTTTCAAGATGAACAGCAAAATGAACGACAGTTGGACCTCTCTCGTGGATTGGAAATCCTAAAATACGCCTCACTGCTTCATTGCTGCTGATATATCTACCAATTTGATATTGAGAGATTTCATCTAAGTTACTTCTTGATGAAACTCCAAGCACGGCCATATCGCTGCCTATGTTGAGGCATTTACAAATGTATTTTATGGATTTCACAGAATTGCAATACTCAACGTTTATGTGCGCTTTGAAAGTTTTCGATAAAAGTGGTGAATATGGAACAACCCATCGGTTATCGACTTCAGTGCCACGCCCTCTTACTTTCAAAGTAATTGGTTTTCCATTGTCTTCTGTACTTCTTCGTCCATATAGTGGGTAACCATCATTTCCAGTAATAGTGTCTTTTACCAATTCTCGAGGATACCTTTTAGAGCATTTTCCATCGATCATACACGGAGACTTTGTATTGAAAGCTCCACATGGTCCGTGTATCATGTTCTTGGTCACAGCTTCAAACAATTCATTATCAGTTGCGGGATCTGGTATTTCGGCAGATATTACTTTGTCGATTTCATTTGGCATTATCTTCTCTTTGAGCCATATAAGAATGTGCGCATGTGGCAATCCTCCTTTTTTCCACTCGACAGAGTACATACAACATTGTGTTTATCCGAAAACTTGTAGTGAAGTGATGAAAGCAATTAATGTCTTCAGCTTTTGTTTGAAAACGCGTGCTGTAATGTCGTGGCGATCAGCTGGAGTTTGTCCTGGAAGTAATATCTCCTTTATTTCATCCCATGATGGATGACATGTAAATGTAATAAAAAGATCAGGACGACCATGTTTTCGCACATACGTAATAGCGTCCTGCGCATATTCGTGCATATGTCGCGGACTACCAGTATATGAGGCAGGCAATATGGTGATCTTTCCTATGTTGCTTATATCTCCATCATTACTTATCGCGCCTCTCAAATGAATGTATTCTTCTGATCTCAGTTTCTTTTGATTGAGCCTGATGAATAGTAGTCGTTCCGACTCTATTTTCGCGTACATATCGACCATGTACTGATGGAAGAACTGACGGCATTTCAGAATATGGTTATCTTCATTCTCACGTACCATAATCCGATAGGAATAATAATTCATTGAACTAAATATTTTGCCTGTATATTCACCGTTGACTGTGTTTATCATTTTGATGTTAAAATGTATAATAATTCTATGGCTGTCTGATGGCATGAGATCAAGCGCATTTTTGAACATACGAATTAAATTATTGTTGTCATGTAACATTTTTTGCAATGACTCAACGATATGCCTTCTGATTCCAGTAGAGATTCGGCAGCGTGCATTCAATTGGTCATTTTCATCTCGGATGAAGTAGGTTTGGAGAAATTTATGGTTACCGCTGGGAAAAGGAAGCAAATATCCAGCTCTGTGGTAAATCTGTCCCTGAATTTTAAATGTCGGCATAAAATGCTCCGCTATAACGTTAGCGCCGAATGAAGTCATCTGGAAACAGGAATTATAATTTCTGATGTTTTTGAGGAAATAAACTGAATCATCTGTAATTCCATTCAGCAAATTTTTCAGTGGTTCAATTTGCTGCCCAAGTTCAGGCAGTTTCACTTTTCTACTCGCGCAGCACATTCCCGGGGTTTCTCCTATAAATTTCATTGCTTTGCAGTGCGGACAAACTTTGTCCATTTTTCCTATTTGAATGGATTTACATGAGGTATTGTATTAAAAAAACGGTTCGTATGAAAAAGCAATTTGGTGGTATGAAGCACGATTATCAAGATATTGCAACTGCATACATCTTCTATGTAGATCAAATTGTTCTTGGCGTTGTTGAGATGAATGTGCTGCTCTTCTTCTCAATTCAACTCTTGAGACTAGTCTTTCTTCCCGCTGAACTGACAATTCTTCTGCTCGCCTTTGAGAAATTGTGACTCTAAAATGTTCGTTTTCGTCCAAGCGTTCTTGATCAGTGCGGTTTGATCTACTTTGACGTTTAGTGATTACTTTTCGAGAAAGGCGGCTAGTGTTCGATCGTGGGCGAGGCATTACAGATGTTTAATGAATGCGGTACTATGATTTAAGACTAAAGGATGCCGCACTATGACTGAGAGTCTTTTATTGTGACCTACGGATATTAAGCTCGAGCTTTCAGATAATGCAATTGTATACGTCTTCGATGTTGATCTAGTTGTTCTTGGCTTTGTTAATGCGATTAAGGTGCTCTTCCTCTTCTCGATTCAACTGATGAAACTCGTCCTATGGCCGGCGGAAACACATACGACGATCAACTGGAAAAAACGAAAGATATGAATGGAATTGAATACAAAAATCATAATCGAAGTCGTTAATAATTAAATCACCTACCAGGTAATTTGGCACATCACTGTGAACGAATACAACCAATTTTCTCTTCTTCTGTCATATAACAGACTGCCTCTCGAGTGGCGCTGAACTCATCATCCTCCGCACCGCCATCTGGTGGTGAAATTGGGGAGGAAAACAATTGAGGCACGGAACTGAAATGGCGTCGTCTGCTTATACCGTCACATCACCCCCCCTGGCAGTCGCGGAGCGTACACTAAGTACCTATTTCAAAAAAAAATAGAACAGGCAAAACAAAGATGAACACAACCCAACAACATCTCCTAATAAGTCCATACAAAAAAACTGAGCTTAGGTACATGATCAGCAGGTATTAAAAAGAAATAAATGTTATCAACATATTAAGCACCTGCAAACAAGTACATCATGAATACACAAAATAAAACTCACATATGTAAATGCACTCACACGAAATGAAAACAGATATGAAAGGACTGTATGGGTTTACAACACACTGATGGTTCAATGCTAAATGATCTTATTGCAAAAACCATACGAATCATTGCTCAAAGTCATGAAATGAATCCAGGACACTTAAAAGTCATACACAACAAATGTTCACATAAACACATAGTGGGTAGCAATTATCACTGCACCTATGGGACCATTCTCTCTGGTCGCACAATGGTGTATTGCTCACCAATAAAATTTCACAATGCTTTGGTAGCAAGTAGGTGTCCAAGGAACTTCTGAAAACCACAATGTCCTAAAAAATTAGTCTCTCCATGGAAAGTACAACAAAGGAAATGGTACTAGGATACAAAATCAGCAAAATGCTTCGGGAAATGCACTCGTCTCCCAGAGCGTCTGAGAGGAAGTTGTGGAGCGGTAGCATGAAGATCCACATCTTCAGTCGGGGTTACACTGGCACTAGGGGGAGCACTTTGGGGCACTAAACACCAGGGTACTGAAAGGAGGGTGTCGTCAGTGGATGTTGTTAGCAATTTTACCCTCTATGTAAGCAGGTTTGAGTCGATCAATAGATACAACTACTTCACGTCCCTGAACACTAATTGTAAAAGTTTTTGGTCCACGATTAACTACCTGGTATGGACCATCGTACGGTGGAATCAAAGAGCCATGCATTCTGTCATTTCTCAAGAAAACGTGAGAGGATGTCTCTAGGTCTTTGAAAAGGAAAACATTTTGTGTGCCATGGCGACTGACTTGCTGAGGGCGGAATTTACTTAGGAATTCCCGAAGGGAAGAGACGTAGTCAGCATCTGCAACAGTGTTAGTTTCAGGTTATTGGGAAAGGAATTCCCCTGGGAGTCTCAAGGGTTGGCCATACAGAACCTCAGCAGGAGTGGATTGAAGGTCCTCCTTCCAAGCAGCTCGCAGGCCAAGCAGGACAGCTGGCAGTGCATCAGTCCACTGTTGGTTGGGATGACATCGGAGGGCAGCTTTCAATTGGCGGTGAAACCGCTCCACCATGCCATTAGCGGCAGGATGGTATGCAGTGGCCCTCAGGTGCTTTGTGCCGGTGAGTTTCATCAACCCATGGAAAAGGCTGCTTTCAAACTGCCTCCCCTGGTCAGTCGTGATGCGGAGAGGGGTGCCAAACCGAGATATCCACCCTTGGAAGAAGGTCCTTGCGGCGGTTTCTGCTGTAATAGCTGTAATAGGAAAAGCTTCTGGCCACCGACTGAAGCGATCAATACATGTAAGAATATAACGTAAAACATGGCTGCAAGGGAGAGGCCCAACGAAATCCAAATGTACATGGGCGAATTTAGCACTGGCAATGGGAAAAGTTCTAACTCATGACGGGTTATTTTATTCTTCTGGCAGTGGATACACAAACGAGCCCACTTCCGACAGTCTTTCCTAATGGATGGCCAAACAAAACGCTCAGATACTAGGCGAGTCGTCTGCCGAATGCCTGGGTGAGACAAATCATGAATACTACGAAATATTTGTTTCCGGAAAGGCTCGGTGACGAGGGGTCTGGGAGTGGAGGTTGAAATATCGCACATCAAAGGGCATGGCGAGCTAGGAAAATCGATCTTCTTCAAAACTAATGATGAATCATTTAGTGAACGGACTAAAAATTCATCAGCATCCTGAGAGGCAGCCAATGCCGCAAAGTCAACAGAGGCAGAAATGCCTTGAATGCGGGACATGGCGACAATGTAATCCCTACCTGCAACATACCGGATATCGGTGGTGAATTGGCTTATAAGGTCCAAATGTCTAAATTGACGAGGGGAGCACTTTTCATGCCTCTGATTTAAGGCATAGGTGAGCGGTTTGTGGTCCGTGAAGATGGTGAAGGGCCGACCTTCCACCATATGACGAAACTGGAGAACTGCTTTATGTGCTGCTAGGAGCTCCCTGTCATACGAACTATACCGCTTTTGTGGACCAGTCAATTTCTTGGTCCAGAATCCCAGGGGCTGGTATCCTCCTGGGGTGAGCTGCTGGAAAACGGCACCAATGGAAGTTTCTTAGGCATCGGTGAAAAGGGCGAGCGGAAGAGAAACGTCAGGGTGCGACAACACAGTACTCTGGCATAATGCTTCCTTGCAGGCAAGGAAAGAGCTCTCTAATGCTGACGTCCAGCTGATGGAGTCCTTACTCTTGACGTTGCCGGCCAGGAGGTCGCTGAGAGGAGATTGGATGTTTGCGGCGTTGGGAATGAAGCGGCGATAATAATTCACCATCCCCAAAAATCGCCGCAATTGGCGTATAGTGACTGGGCGGGAAAAATCGCGAATGGTGTCTACTTTCTCGGGGAGGGGTTTGGTTCCCTTCTCGGACACAGTACACCCTAAAAACTGCACCTCGCTCACGCCAAAAACACATTTTGTGGGGTTAATCACTACGCCGTGCTCTCTTAAGCGGCCAAAAATCGCCCGAAGATGCATCTGGTGGTCCTGATAATCGTCTATATAAACATACTCAAATGGCAGCCCTTTCAGCACTTCATCCATGAGTCGCTGAAAGGTCTGCGCAGCATTTCTGAGTCCAAAAGTCATGAATGGAAACTCAAACAATCCGAAGGGGGGTGGTGATAGCCGTCTTGGGGATGTCGGCAGGGTTAACGGGTATCTGGTGAAAGGCACGAACTAAGTCTATTTTGGAGAATACCTTACATCCACATAACCCCTGCGCAAAGTCCTCGATGTGCGACACTGGATAGCAATCTGGCACGGTCCTGGTATTCAAGGAGCGGTAATCACCGCACGGGCGCCATTCAGCGTCCTTCTTTGGGACCAAATGTAGGGCTGACGACCAGCAGCTCGATGATCTCCGCGCGGTACCCGTTTGAAGCATCAGCTCAAACTCCCGTTTGGCAATGGCGAGTTCGTCCGGTGCGAGGCGGCGAGGTCTAGATGACACAGGTGGGCCAGGGGTAGTTATTATAAAATGCACTGTGGAGTGTTTGACCTGCCTAGGCGCTTCCGAGGGAGTAGTTATTTCCGGAAACTTTGAAAGAAGGCGGAAAAACGGGGAGGAACTATTGATGATTTTCACTTGGTCAGTAGCTTGAAATGCCACTATACCGGCAACGGATAGGGAACTAACACTGTCCACTAAACGTTTACGTGCTATATCAACCAGCAAACCGTAGTGGCGAAGAAATTCCGCTCCAATTATTGGCTGCAGTACCTCAGCAGCGACAAATTTCCAGAAAAATTCCCGCCGGAGACCTAGGGAAATGGACATGGTAACGAATCCGTCACCCCTGCGGGTAGGGGGATGGAGAATACTCCCGCAGTATCCCTGCTTGTCGTAAGAGGCGACTAAAAGGGCGGGGAGGTGAAACCCCGAAAACAAACCCAGAGCCAACAAGGGTTGAGCCCGGACAGTCTTGTGGGTCAACTGTCTGTGCGCGGCCACACCACCTGGCCTGCGATCCACCCGCATGTTTGCCGTGTGCGGAGACCCGTAAGGAGGAGAAGGGGAACCTGGAGGGTGAGGTCTGTGGTTCCCAGCCGGGGGTCGGATGCTCGGTATGGACCAGGGGCCAATACCCCTCTTCGGCCCCGGATTCTGTGTAAACGGGCGGCCGGGAGCTAGCCACTCCCGGTCAATCGGCTTCCGTGGCCCTATGCTTTACGGTGGCGAGTGCCAGGGAGGTGGGGGTCTGCGTAAGGCGGTCGGAGATGTACGGGTTTGGTGGGCCCGTGCATCGAAGATCCAACCCGAAACAGACAACCACCTCTAGGGTGCTATATCCCCTCGGGTAGCCCTGGCGACCGCACCGGTTTGCGGTGCGGCGTCCCGAATGTGTGGCTCCATGGTGGGTGGGGAGCTCGGGGGATGAATAAAGTTTAGGCATGGCGGATGATATCCTTCCACCACCTAAAAGATCCCTAGCGGAAACGGGCGGGGGAGGTAATGTTCCCGGCGCTAGTATGCGCTATTTAGTGATGAGGTGCCAGAAGGAAGGGGAGAGCCTGAAGAAGGTGTCCCCCTTCCTTATTCGAAAACTTTTATCTAGTTCAGTTCCTGGGGAACTAAAATCTGCTAAGAAACTTCGAGACGGCACACTGCTCATCGAAACGGCAACGAGGGCTCAAAGCGATAAATTATTGCTTAAAGAAAAGTTAGGTGAAATACCTGTTAAAGTGGAGGTGCACCGCACCTTGAACACCTGTCGGGGAGTGATCAGTCACTACGACCTGTTGTATGTTGAGATCGACGAGATCAAGCGGGAGATGGCCTCTCAGGGGGTCACCGATGCTCGTCGACTCACGACAAAGCGCAACGGAGAAAGAGTCAACACGACGTCTGTTGTCCTCACGTTCACGCTTGATCAGCTCCCCGACAAGGTGTTTGTCGGATATGAATCGGTGCCAGTGCGGCCATTCATACCGGCACCCATGCGATGTTACCAGTGCCAGCGACTCGGCCACATGGCCACACGGTGCGAGGGCAAGGCCACCTGTCCCCGCTGCGGCCTGGAGAAGCATGAGGGTGCGGAATGCACAGGTGACCCACTTTGTGTCAATTGCGAGGGTGCACATCCGGTGTACTCACGTGATTGCCCAAAGATGATCGAGGAGCGCAAAGTAATGGAGATTAAGACGGTAGAAAAAATCCCGTACTTCGAGGCAAGGAAAAAGTACAGAGCACAAGTTGCTCCTACTTTTTCCAAATCATTCGCCCAAGTCGCTTCTCCTCGAACATCCAAGGTCACCATTTCCACTCAGACGGAAGAAAATGTGAGTCCAACAACTGTAGCCTCTGCACAGAAATCGGCCACGCCGGCTAAGGCCACAAATACGGCAAAAAATACAAAAACCACCGGTCCGGGTTCTCCTAGGAAGAACCCCACCAAATCCACCGCCGGGGCCACGCAAACAAAGCGTGGTAACACACCATCCCCCGGTCCATCAGGCAAGGAAAAAATACCTCCACAGGAAGCCATGGAGGAAGATTTCTGTATCTCAGATACAGAAATCGAAATAATTAGAAAAAAGGGAAGGAAGCAGCGCCTCAAGCGCTGATCATTCCTTAGCTTAGCTTAGGACTTAAGCTGCTCCTTTTTTCTTGTTATTTTTAACTATTTTTAGGTCTTTTATTTATTTATTTATTTATATATTTTTAAATTTTATGACCTCTATCTTACAGTGGAACTGTAATGGATTTTATAGGCATAAGGAGGAGCTGGCCATTTTAATCAGAGATTTTAACCCTTCTGTTATATGTCTACAGGAGACGCATTTTAAGGCGAGGGACAGTGGAATTTTAAGGGGATACAAGGTCGAAAGGCTAGATGACCTTACTGGTCATAGAGCCCATGGCGGGGTGGCGATTGCCGTTCGGGAGGCCCTTTACACCTCTCGAGTACGGATTGACACCCCGTTTCAGGCTGTGGCCATAACCTTGTTTACCCCGCAAAATATAACGGTATGCAACGTTTATATGCCGGAGGGTGCACCGGTAACTCGTTGCAACCTAGAGAGACTTGTCCAGCAGTTGCCTAGGCCATTCATATTATTGGGTGATTTTAACGCCCACGACCCCTTGTGGGGAAGCTCAAGAGGCCAAAACACAAGGAGGGGACGGATTTTAGCCAGTTTCATCCTCGATTTTAACCTTTTGCTACTTAACAACGGTGAGAAAACCCGTTTTAATGTTTTTAATGGAGAATTCTCCTGTATAGACTTAGCTATGGCAACGAGCAGTCTTTTTAACAAGTTTAATTTGACCGTGCACACAGATCTTTGTGGCAGTGATCACTTCCCCATTTTAATAAATCCTGAAGGAAGTTTTAACACTGATTTTATCCGACCGGGCAATTGGATTGTCCGTAAAGCGGACTGGCAGAATTTTAGAGACGTTTTTAATTTTAAACACAATTGTAATTGTGATGCCACACACAATGTGGAGGTTTTAACAAGGTGCTTGATCGAAGCAGCGAATTGCAGCGTCCCTCGGTCATCGGGTAATGTCCCACGGCCAGCGGTTCCTTGGTGGAACAAGGAGTGCGCTTAGGCAATTCGTCTTCGAAAACGTGCCCTTCGTATTTTTAAAAAGTACCCAACCGCAACGAACCTTTCGTCCTTCCGTCGACTGCGAGCGAAAGCCCGACGAGTCGTGAAGGAGGCACAAAGGGTCTCCTGGATGGAATTCGTCAATAGCATTAACCACAGGATACCACTTGCACAGGCGTGGAATAAGGTGAGATGCATCTCGGGCTCCCGCAGGGATTACGGAGTCTCTTGCTTGAAAATAAATGGCCAAATCGTGAGCTCCCCTCGCGACGTAGCCGAGGCCTTTGGCGAATCACTAGCCAATATAAGCAGTGACAGGAGTTACTCAGAAGCGTTCTTGGCCATCAAGGAACGCTTCCAGAGAACTCCTCTTTGCTTTGCTGAGACGTCCGCAATCGCGGAGTACAATGACCCGTTCTCGCTGTGGGAACTTCGGTCAGCCATCGCGGATTCCAAGGACACCTCTCCGGGACTGGATGGAATCCACAACGCCTTCCTTCGAAATCTTTCGGGGGAAGCGTTGATGGAGATCCTGAGCACCTTCAACCAGTTATGGTTCGAGGGCAGCTTCCCATCTTCCTGGAGGGAATCTGTGGTGGTTCCGATCCCTAAACAGGGAAAGGACAGAGCGGACCCGAGTAACTACAGGCCCATCTCCCTTACCAGCTGTCTGTGCAAGGTAATGGAAAGGATGGTAAACCGTCGGCTCGTTTGGTGGTTAGAGCGGCGCAACCTTCTGTCGAATATCCAGTGTGGTTTCCGGCGAGGTCGTTCAACCATCGATCACCTCGTTCGGAGCGACAATTTCATCCAGGAGGCCTTTCTTCTGCGCCAGCACGTCATCGCGGTCTTCTTTGACCTGGAGAAGGCATATGACAGGGTCTGGCGTCAGAAGATTTTAATCACGTTGCATGGTTGGGGTTTTAGGGGAAATCTTCCCATTTTTATTAAAAATTATTTATCGGACCGAGTTTTTAGAATCAGAGTAGGTAAACACCTTTCCGAACCCTATATGCAGGAAAATGGAGTGCCACAAGGATCAGTCCTTAGTGTGACATTGTTCGCTATTGCGATCAATGACGCTATCGACTGCATCACGGGACCTGTCATGGGCTCACTGTTTGTGGATGACCTGGCTATTCTCTGCCGGTCATCCAAACTAGTTACCGCGTCCAGACAGATACAACTCTGTCTTAATAAACTGGACGGCTGGTCCCAAAAGAACGGCTTCCGCTTCTCAGCGGAAAAGACAAAATGCGTACATTTTCATCGTTGCAGGGGCAACCACATACCACCAGAGTTGCGTCTCGGTGGTAGGGTTTTACCATACGCTGATTCGGTTCGTTTTCTCGGGATGGTGTTCGATTCCAAGCTTAATTGGAAGGAACACATCCGAACTCTTAAAGAAAAATGTTTTAACGTTTTAAATATTTTACGTGTTTTATCGCACACTACATGGGGCGCCGACAGGACCACCATGCTTTCATTTTACAGGGCAATGGTGCGTTCCAAGTTGGACTATGGATGTTTCGTCTACTCCTCGGGCCGCACAAGCTACCTGAAACCGCTGGCAACGGTTCACAACGCGGGGCTACGTTTGGCGACCGGAGCGTTCAGGACGTCTCCCGTCCTAAGCGTATACTCGGATGCCGGAGAGCCCCCGCTGGATACCCGGAGGAACATCCTAATGGCTAACTACGTGGCAAAAATTTTATCTATGAGGACTCATCCGTGTTTCAATGTAATTTTTAATCCCAGGTTTTTAAACATTTTTAACAGGCGGACAAGGGCCACCAGACCCCTGAGCGTCCGTTTTAAAAATTTTATGGAAGGAACAGATGTGAGACTTCCAGAAGTGTACGGCCATGGATATTCCGGTCACCCACCATGGCGAGTGCCCTTTCCGAAGTGTAGTTTTACCCTACGAACTGGCCAGAAAGGTTCCACGACCCCTATGGAGTACCAACAACTTTTTAGGGAAGAGCTGTGCCGCCACTCCGATTTCACTCCCGTGTTTACGGATGGTTCGAAATCCGAGTCGGCATGCGCATGCGCGGTGGTCTCGTCCCACCATGGAGTCATCGGGGCGAAGCTAAGCCCGCTGTGCAGCATCTACACGGCGGAGCTTTTCGCCATAAAGATGGCTCTTGGTGGTATTAGGGGCAATTGTGGCGCATACATGGTCTGTAGTGACTCTATGAGTGCGCTGCAGGCCATTTCCGGCTATTCCCCGATGCACCCACTTGTCCAGGAGATTCAGAGCCATCTTTTATCTCTTTCTATGAAGGGAATCGCTATCCGTTTTCTGTGGGTACCTGGACACGTGGCAATAGCCGGTAACGAGATGGCCGACTCGGCAGCAAAGAAGGCTCTTCAAGACGAACACATTTCGTCAGTGTTGGTACCGTACCAAGACTTGAAGGCTACGCTGAGAAACGTAGCCTTTGGACAGTGGAAGGAAACCTGGCATTCCCTGACACAGAATAAGTTGCGCACCATAAAGCCGGTAGTATCAGTGTGGCCCACATCAGTCGGGAGGACTCGCAGGGAAGAGGTCGCAATCACACGGTTGAGGATAGGGCACTGTGCCCTCACTCACTCTTACCTCTTCACCGAAGAGAAGATCCATCCCTACTGTGAGGATTGCGACTCTCCCTTAACTGTGAGACACCTTCTGACGGTGTGTGATAGATACCGTGCTCTGCGCATCCGGCTGAACATCAGGGGAGACCTAGGACACGTCCTAGGAGACGATCCTGATTGTGTCAGTCGGATAATGTTATTTTTAAAAGAGTCTGGGCTTTTTAACTGTTTGTGACCAACGATTATGTGGTGTTTTATCTTACGCCCATTTTAATGAGAGCTGCGTCGCTCTTATCTATTTATTTATTTATATATTTAATTTTTTATTTAAAAAACACGACTTGGTGATGTTAGGCTGACGTGGTGCGAATGACCTCAGTCGTCGAAGCACCCTAATCACCCAAATACTACTACTACGAATCCGTACGTGGCGATGGGGAAGAATATCGCTTTGCGTGGAAAATGATCACGTCGGGGTCACCAATTTGTGGGCGCGAAGGTTCCACGATAAATAACAACAACGAAGACTTAACCAACAACAAGACTAATTTATTAGCCACAGGCGAGCGTACAGGCTATGTGAATACAAGATGGCCGCTCGTGTAGCGGCACGGTCGCGAACTAGCTCCTTCTACCAGCGGGTTTTCCAACAGACTGCCTCTCGAGTGGCGCTGAACTCATCATCCTCCGCACCGCCATCTGGTGGTGAAATTGGGGAGGAAAACAATTGAGGCACGGAACTGAAATGGCGTCGTCTGCTTATACCGCCACGTCACCCCCCTTGAGTCGTGGTGGACAGAGGATTGTGCGAAGGCAATGAAACTGCGGACACGATCGCTTCGAATTTTTAATGAGTACCCGACGGAAAATAATCTTGCATCCTTCCGACGTCTTCCAGGAAAAGCTCGACAAATTGTGAAAGAGGCGATGAAGGCCTCCAGGATGGAATTCATATCCGGTGTAAACCACTGGACTTCTCTCGCACAGGAAGGTCCGAAGCATCTCGGGCTCCAGTCAACAATGCGGCGTTTCCGGACTAAAGGTCGATGACCGGGTGGTTACCTCTCCCCCGGAATTATGCGAGATTTTCTACTATGATGCCGACTTCAGAGAAGTGAAAGAACACTGCGAAGCAGTATCTATCCCATTACTAGAAACGCACGGCATTGCTGACTACAACAAAAGCTTTTCGTTGTGGGAACTAGCCTCAGACATTGTGGACTCGGTCGGAACTTGTCTCCCGTAATGGACGGTATCCACAATGCATTTCTAAGGAATTCACCCATGAGAGCTTTGCGGGAAGTCCTTCACGCCCTGAACAAAATACGGTTTGAGGGTAGTTTCCCACAGTCCTGGCGGGAATCTGTCGTGGTTCAAATACCGAAGCAGGGAAAGGAAAACACTAACCAGAGGAGTTATCGGCCCATCTCACTTACAATTTGCCTGTGTAAGGCTAAGGAGAGAACTGCACCACCTCGATTTTATTATACCTCTCGCTGATTCGGCCTGAATTAGACTATGGGTGTTTCGTCTACTATTCTGTACGAGAGTCTTATCTGTGACCGTCAACAGCGGTCCACAACGCAGGAATACGGATAGCCACTGGCGCTTTTAGGACTTCTCCTTTCCCAAGCCTATTTGTAGACTATGGGGATCCGCTATTGGCTACTCGCAGGCTAATGCTGACATGCAACTATGTGTTGAACATTTTAATTAATGATGAATCACCCATGTTTTAAAGTAGTTTTTAAAACAAGGTTTTTAGATAGTTTTAAGAGCAGGACGAGGGCTACCGGGCCACTAAGTATTCGATTTTAAGATTTTATTGATAGATTTGACATTTCCCTGCCGTAGGTGTCTCCGGTCGGGTATTCAAAATAGCCACCGTGGTCTTTACCTCGACCAGAGTGACACGCTGTCCTGCACAAGCACCAGAAATCCTCCTTAACATCCCAGGAAAACCAGAGCCTATTTTTTGAATTCCTGGAATACCACCCGGACTTCATCCCCGTATATACGGATGGATCGAAGTCTGACTCAGCATGTGATTGTGCTGTCCTCTGCGCATCACAAGGTCGTTAAGGCGAGGATGAATCCGCGGTATAGCGGTACCGACTCTTTAAGTACTGTGACGTCCATTTCGGCCTATTACTCACCCCACCCACTCGTCTAGTATGTACAATGCACACTTAAATCCCTCTGCAACAAGGGAATTAAAAACTCTTTTATGTAGGTACCTGGACATGTGGAAACCAACGTGCAGACATGGCAGCAAAGGAAGCACTGCAGATGCCAGAAATTTTATGGAACATGGTGACTGGTGGACATGGCATAAGACCTAAATGCTATGTTTCGAACCATAATAATAGACAGATGGCAAGAATCGTGGCATGGGATTTATAGCAACAATCTCCGGTCTGTGAAACCGGTAGTATCAGCGCGGCCCTCTTCCGTTAGGAGTACCCAGAAGGATGAAATCGCAGTCGGACGCCTCAGGATAGGGCACTCTGCCCTGACCCACTCATACCTCTTCACAGAAGAGAAGATACTACCTTGGTGCGATGAATGTGACTCCCCTCTGAGTGTGCGACACATCCTGATGGAGTGTGATAAATACCGGTCTTCTGGAGAGAAATCCAAAGTCAACGGTGCCTTAGGACATTAACTAGGTGACTCTCCCGATTGCCTCACCTGAGTAATTTCATTTTTTAAAAAAGAAATCATTGCTTTTAATAAATTAAAAATTGATTATAGACAAGGTCATACATATTTGACCTCACATAAGAAACCGAAGTGATTTTGCTTTAACTACTCAAACTTTGTGTTACTTAAGGACGAGGTTGGTGTAAAATGACCACTGTAGTCAACGCACCCTGAATTGATAATCCTATCCTATCCTAACCTTTCTCCTAGTCCACTTGAACATCTGAAAGCCGTAGAGGCACATGAGTTTTTATGATAGATAGTCCTCAATGTCGATGTCAGTATTTGGGCGGTAGGACGTTCTCCACGTCTGTCTTTTGGCCTGGTCTTTGGTGGGGGAATTAAGTCCACGTTTGGGGCTCACGAGAGTCAGCCGTCTTCCTCCATGGGGTCTTCGTCATTCGTCCCGATTGAAACATGTTTCCGTTCTGGCTGTTTTTGGGAGGTCAGATGGTGATGTTTACAGCGGGAGAGTTTCAGAGGAGTGGACCCCCTAGGGTTCCCGTGCCACGGGTGTATTTGTGGGGCACTGGTCTTAGGACGGCGCCATTTCAGATGATGTTGTAGTCCCTGCATTGTCTACCGTAGTGGTGAAGTAGGTTTCTGGAGTTAAATGTCGGCTTTTTTGGGACTCGGGGCATTTTTGAAAGGGGTGTCCCGTCCTCTGGCAAACCTCACAGGTGATGGCATCTGGGTTGAAAATGTTATAGGATATACCGGCTATTTCAAGAGGTGTTCAGAGCGGGAGGACCTCAAAGTTTACTATCACGATATTTGCTAGTCTTCCAAAGCCACCTACGAGAAAGAAAAGTGGGTTGGGGCTGGCAGCTCTTTCCTTAGACATCTACCACTAGGCCGTATCCAGAGAGGAGATCATGGAGAGCACAGGAATGAATATCCTGGTTAAAGTTCGACGAAAATACCCTCATAGCGCCCGATACATTTTCAGTATTGAAGTGAAATGCCCTCATACAGAACGGGGGGGGAGCTCGCAATCTTCTCAGCCCATCCAGTATTCTTCAATTGCACGCATTCTCTGATGGTTGATGAGGAAGGTGTGCACGATATCCTTCGGGGTCACAAGTCCTAGAAGAGATAAAACGAGGTCGTCCAGGGAACAGCTCGACCGCCCTGCATATGACCGCTGTGTTTTTGTCTGGGGAGGCATCATTGGAAGTGGAGTTCTGGAGGCCCGGTGCAGACACCTTTGCAGCCCGGGAATAGTTAGGGGCGTTGTAGCTACTTGATGAGTTTGGGTGGTTGGGAGGACCTCTGGATTTAGGAACTAAATAAAGAGCCGAGATTGATTGTGGGAGCAGAATTCATGTGCATCCATGCTGACGTTATCTTCCCACTGAGCTCTTAAGTTTTCCCACTGGTCTCTTCCCTCCTATCCGTTCAGTGAACACTCTTAGCTGCCCTCTCCTCTGGCATCCGCCCTTCCCACTGGAGTCTCGTTACTTTGCAGTCTGTGGAAATGCTGGCTTCTTTATATAGGCTATAGATTTCCCTGTAGGTTTGGATTTAAAAGTGGAAATCCTTGGGTTCATCACGCTAGATGCCAAAGTATTCGAGGAAGGGTGTAGGACCTTCCTCGGATTAGAGCGAGTCTGGTGTAGTCCCTCAGTTCTAGGGGATGGGCTGGTAGAAGATCCTGAAAGAGAACCTGCATCAGTTGGTGGTTAATTCCAGGTTGCTCATGTTGTGAAGGTAGATTTGAAGGTGGTGTTCAGACCAGTCAACGTTTGTCGCATCGGTGAGATGTCTTCAGGACCCCCCATCAGCACCAGAGAAGGCGATCAGCATACTTGGGGGAGGCTCTGCTCTCCCCAGGTCCTCTTTTTGCCATGATGGTACTGGTAACCTGGTGGCCCCACCAGTGGGTGCGGGAGGGTGGAGGGGAAGCAAGCTTACTAAGACGAGCTTACTTGGGGTGACGACAACGTGGGGACAGACAAGAGTTGCCTAGACACCACTGTTGAACCAAATAGTTTGGGCAAGGACCATAAGATTGTCCTTTGGTTACGGGAGATGAGCAAAATTATTTAAAAGGAAATTATTCAAAAGTGAAAATGGGCTAGCGCTTGCAAAACACCACTGCTGGTCTTGTCTCAGACCACCCAGTTTCTCATTACTATCCCAACTCAGGGCAAGCCGATGCACCCTGCATTTCACTTGAAAAATTTATCACTCGCTTAGTTCGCTAAATAATGCCAGTATATTGATCATC
The DNA here is from genome assembly GCA_963169105.1 of Ceriagrion tenellum. NCBI lineage: Eukaryota > Metazoa > Arthropoda > Insecta > Odonata > Coenagrionidae > Ceriagrion > Ceriagrion tenellum. Next base: position 45,987,456 of record OY720637.1, read on the forward strand.
ACATAAAGGTCATCGTGAGAAACTGCAGCAATTAAAAGTCTGGGGCGAAAGCTGCCCAGAGACCGATACTATGGGCACCTTTGTTCTCTACACATGTAATATTCTAGCTCGGCTAGTTTCGAAAATGAAGGAACTTGACTGGTTTCCATGTGTACAGGAGCCACAGTTCCTCCAAGTGGGTGAGACAAAGAAAAGGGCACTTGTTCGTCCAGAAACCAAAACAAAATATTGCCATTAACGGCGCTTCATGTTCGGAATTTATCGGCCCAAAAACACGCACTTAAAAGAAATAACCACATTTAACGGCTACGCTTTGTTAACGTTGGTAATTTACACATGATAACACTGAAACGGTGAAGGGAACTAAAATTTCTCGGGAAATAAATGACAAACCGGAGCACATGGCAGTAAGTGTGTTGGCCTCTTTGTACTCATAAGGATAAATTAGTCACTTACATACAAACATAGTCACACCAGTAAATTAGTGTTGAAAACCCCCCCCCTATGGTTATAAATAAACAATCAAAATGACACCGCTGCTCTCCTGAGGACACCCTGAAGTTTTGGCCCATATGATATCAAACATTATACTATGTTAGGAGGCCTATTACTCCCAAAATAATCAGGAGAATGACATGTGCCTTGCTCATATCAATGCAGAAGCACTGTCACTAAAGCCCACGCTCAACGATGCCATGTATTAACAGAGTTTCTGAGTAACAGTGTGAAAATTACTCTTGTTTTTTAACTCACTGTATTCTGTTATAACTCATTAAGTAGTATAGCCAGAGCATTGGGTCTATCACGTGGCTCAGAAAAGGGCAAGAGGAAAGATATCGGATGCATAAAAGTTGACCACATGCCCTGGTAGGACAGGGTGGAGGAGGGGAAGGGGGAGAGAGGTTAGTGGCTTTTTTTTTGGAGTTGTTGCGACCGCCATGTTAGATTCGGGGCAGTGGTTACGAGCATTTTGGAGAGTATTTTGAGTAGGTTAACTGGCCCTTGAATCCGTGTTACTAACCTTAAGGAAATTCGAGTTGAAATTGATTCAGGACATGTAAAAATTACATGAAAAGTGGATATTCACATTAAGTTCGAGGGGAATTCATGGAAACATGCATTTCGAGTTCTTGAAGCACCTCTGGTGCCGGTTATTTTATGGACCGATTGTATGAATCGAACGGTTATGATATTGAATATACTAATAGTTTTTGGTTTCAGCCCAGATTAATTTCATCTTGCCTCCCACAATCGACAGTGAACGACGTGGTAATGAGGCTAGAGGAAACCTCGTCTTTCAATCACTTATAGTGTGACCAAAGGAAGAGAATGTAGAGGCTGCTCGATGATGATCAAACAGTTATTCCCCAGGCTTTTGGGTGTATGGACGTGCTTGAGTACAAATTACTCTTGTTGGCTGTATTCAAATATTGAGAAAAGTGTGAAGCAGAGAGTGACCAGCGATACCTCGGCTAACTCCAAGGAGGAGGGACCAAATTGTAGGGTTGCTTGAGGGCAGTGTCGCTGAGGGAAATTGTAAGGGCAATGAATGTATTGAATGTGAGTGTGCTGAACATTTAAAGGAGGTGGACGACTAAAATACCTATCGACAGGAAATAGTGTTGGAGGTAGGGATGCGATATCAATGTATCGGACCACTTGATGTTTTTTGGCCGAGACATCGAAAACATGGAGTAGTATAATAATCCGTTGAAAATTGAGTGTGTGATGAGTACTTTTATAAACATTGAATAATCGACTATTTGATGGTTTTTATTCTATGTGGCATCCCTAGTTGGAGGACGATAACCTCTTTGATGCCAAACAACCATTTGCAACCGCAAATGAGGCATGTTCGAATTTGACGTCTCAAGTGTCTTCCAGGACAGCTCGTTGGCGACTGAGGCAGGACTGCATGTGAGACGAGTGGCTGTCAAGGAAATTTTGACCGATGCGCACCAGGCAGCTCGCCTACATTTTGCTAACAAATACAGGCGGAAGAACGAAAATTTTAAGCTCAAGGTAATTTTCAGCGACGAGAAAGTCTCATTGAACTTTATTGGTACAGTGGTGGTTTATCTGCCAAAAGGCTTGCAATTTTAATCAAAATATGATAATGAACATGGGAGAAATGGCCATCTCTACGTCCACACATGGGGATCTGTGCAGATGGCACAGGAGTGTGCTTGAGAATTGAGGGCACATTAAACTTGGAGTAGTATGTCCACATACGGGACAACATTATGCTTCTTTCAGCAACAATGATGTTCCTGAAAGGATTCATGTTACTGCAGGTATTTTATGAATGTAAATAGGATTTCATTCAAATTTTTTACCTCTGGTTATTATTCTGTTTTTGACAATGTTGCAATACTATCCTTTTATTGGGCAAACAAAACAGTTATGACAGTCAGTTTAAAATCAGTTATGATGTAAAAAACTAATGTTCTAAGCATGGGCGTAGTCAGGATTTATGCTAGGAGGGGGCAGGTCACTCATCCGTAGCTGTAGAAATATGCCAGGGGATGTCATCCTGTCCGGCCCTGTATTGCAAATTTGGTATGAGATGTCTCGTCCAGGCTGCCTCCTCTCCCCCCCCCTGGCTTTGCCCATGGTTCTGAGTCAAAATTATATTAAACCTAAAACATTGTAAATACTAAAATTACTCTTTTTGGTGAATTGTGAGCACCTGTGGAATGACGCTTACTGGAACCTATTGTTCCTTTCACTTTCCTATCCTTTCACTGCGTGGCATTTTTTTCAAAATTTTTTCATAGTTACGGAGAATATTTATTCCTGAATTTGCATTGTTTTACGATAATATGAACTCATTTTGCATAAAAAAGTACTTGTGTATAAACTTGGTCATTAATTAAGGAATTTGTTGATGGCATAACAGTGATGCCATACAAACTCACCATACATATTCTCACCAGTATAATGAAGGCTACGGGTAATTATGCAACCCGCTGCACAGACGTTTTAGGTCCGATGCACATTTTAAAATTAGTTTTCCATCAACACATTTTTTTACTAAAGCAACCAAGTAGCTGTGAACAATTTCAATGAAATGTTGACAGAATTGCTTTATGTAACAGAAATGTAATATAAGTTAAAATGTACCTGCGGACATCATTGATGATACATACGTTAAATTTTGGGTAAAGCTTGTGAATTTCAATTTATATGTTGAAATTTATTTGCTGGTAACATACATGTGCACACAAACATATGCAAACAATTTGAACTTATTTAGGTTTTCCTTAGCATCATTACGTCAAGAACAATTGATTAAAAGTTGTGAAATTCTTTGAAATAAGGGTTCAAACACATCCTTGGGATTTCTAAGGGATTATATGCCATTAGTTGGTCGGCCCTATCCATGCCCCCCATGTATGTGTTGTACTTGATAACCATTTGTGAGCTGCTGGTCGTTTTTCCTCCCCTCAAATTGACTTGTAATGGATCACCATTTAATTCCGAAGACACCAAGAGGACTCCTTTGTCAGTTCACTTTAGCACACATACACCATTAGATGTATATTGGAGTACTGATTCGCCACTCTTTAGTTTCTTACTTAGCACGTGAGGAGCATTATTTCTTCTGTTTCTCTTTAGTGTTCCAGTGGTGTGTCTTTTTGAGTAACTCACTAGATAATTCCACAATACTATAATAATTGTCCATGTATAGACTATGCCCACAGAAAAGAAATCTATCTATTTATTTTCAGGCAACTTTGTTAGCATGTCCCCTCCCTCCTACATCAGGATCCTTTGCCCCAGTGTAAATTTAAACATCTTGGACTAGTCCATTAGGCTCAGAAAGCATATATAATTTTATGCCATGTTTATGATGCTTGTTTTATATGTGCTGATAAAAAGATAACCTACCTTGCCAAAACAACAAGACTCATGAAGGCATAGCTATTTGCCTGGATAATAAACTTCTTTCACTCTATGATTAAATTAATTCAAAAGGGATCACTTGGTTTTGGATATCCTTCTCCAGGGTGCCTGCCAAAATGCATGCACTGGAAAATGAGTTAAAATCGGTCTCAGGACATAAAGTGCCGTAAAAGCAAGGAAAATCAAAGATATTTTCCAACCTTTTCCAATAATCTAGGAGAGTTTGTTATCTCACAACCCCCATTAGGTATATGAGGCCTAAAAATGTCTCCAATTCCCCACGGGTGAGATCCCGATACTCAGTTATCCTAGCCCTAGGGTCCCGATATTTTTTGGCAAGTCGTTGGCATACAGATTAGATTCTTGGATGACAAGGTCAAAAAAATCATCGTTTGCAAATGAGCAAAAATAGTTAAATGGATCACATCCAGGATTGCTTATAGAGAGCTCTGTATTTTTCATAAAGAGGATTTCACATCGATCAGGTATGTGGTCCACATAAACAATAGGGTTTAGTGCCGCTGGAGCTGGAAGAGCACTCCCACATTGCTCTTCAGCAGGCAGCTGTTCGACCAGAGTTTCCCTATCGATGTCATCCCAACTGTCACCAGACGACTCAGTCTCATCATCTTCAGCCGGAGGATGCCAGCTCTCGTTGTCGGGACTATTGACATTTTCCTCGTATGATTCAAAGAAATGCCTCAGCAGCTCATCGTCCATTAGTGGTTTTCTCCTTATTTCATCTAACTTTCTCTTTTTCTGTGTCCCCGAAGTTGAGGGAATTTGTTCATAAGACATTCTGTATTAAATATTAAAGGTTTAAAAGGTTATTTGGCTAAATAATGACTAAATGAAATAAATAAAAAATGACTAAATAATGATTAACAATGACTAATGATAAAAATCATACAACCATTAATTTGCAGGTGCATGAGTCTCTCTCTGGGAGCAACCAGAAATATGGAACCACAAAACGTGAAAACAAATTTTAATTTTGATGTGTTAATAGAAATCCATACCATTAACCCTTAGAGTGCCGGGGAGCGCTATCTCGCCCTCCTGTCTCTCGCGAAAAGTGCCAAGAGCGCGATAGTGCTCCTCCTGCAATGTCACTCTTAGATGCTGGTATTTCACTGATTGTTCACAGATGGCACCTAAATGCAGATTACTAATGAAGCTTAAAGCAAAAATGCCTTGGCAATTTTAGCATAGTACCTAGAAAATCGGTTGGCACTCAAAGGGTTAAATACATGTGGAGCGGTGTTACGAAGTCACCATGGAAGCAGTAAGACTATACTACATGTGGAGGCGCTTTGACAAACTTGACCAAATAATTTCAGCGGAAAATATTTCCTTCCCCTAGCTTTGCCACATCAATGTAAGCCTCAATTATCGCCAATAAAATACATCGTAAGACTAATGGGGTAGCTATTTTGCAGTCGGAAAAAGCTGTATGCAATCACCAGTCGCACTGACTTTGGTACAAGAATTGTGTAAACACATGTGTTCTAGATTTAACAGCAACAAAATATACAAACTTTATGCAAGTTGTGTGAAAGTTTTACGCAAGGTTTACAGTACAAAGGGTATGGTTTGATCTAATGATAATTTATTTATGCAGACAGGGTTTGCTTACTTTATTTTCTGATTGTAATAGCTCCATTTGGTCGAAATGAAATATGTACATTGCCTCATAGTTCAAACCACCCTTTGGGGAGATGACCCATTGAGTGGCAATTACACAGATATACACGACTAATAATAATAAGGGTATTAAAGCAGACCACCAGCCTCCTTGTGGCGTACCTGGTAACGGCTCTGCCAGCCAATGGTGGACGTCTGCATGTGGGGTCATCACACAAATGCCATACCTATACTGTGGGTGGAGTAAACATAAAATCTTCAGATGCAGCAAAATATCTTGGAACTGCCTTAACTTCTGATATATTGTGGGAAACACACCTACAAAATATATGTGGCACAGCATTAAAGAAACTAGGTTTCATGAAGTGTATAATAGGAAGGTCGTCAGATGAAAAAGTAGAAGAGAGATGCTACTTCACTCTTGTAAGGCCACACCTCGAATACACTGCTAGCATTTGGGACTCTAGTCATATAGATTAAACAAAAAAATTAATGAAATAAAAAGAAAAGCAGCCTGCTTCATTAAAAACTGCTATGAGTGTATGTATAGTGTCTCACAACTTTTAGAGGGATTAAGGTAGGAGCCCCTACAGACTCAGAGGCTACACACTAAGCTTAGGTTGCTTGAGAAATTCAGAACTGGTGTGTTTCAGAGCGACACAGTAAATATTATCATGATGCCTTACTACATCTCTGGATCTGACAGAAGTGATAAAATAAGAGAGATACACTGCCGAACAGATAGGTACAAAAACTCCTACCTTGCGTGCACAATAAGCAACCACAATAAAAAATGAGCTCCACTAAATACATTCCCATAATACATGTCACTATTTCACCTTCCAAAACCTTACATCTTTAAACAGCTGATGACCTCACATCCCCTGTCACTTGCCCATGCAGCGGCTCGCAGAGTATTATGAAGATGCAGATATCAGAATCCCCTTTCTCCTCCTCTATCTCAGCGTCTAACCCCTCTTTCTCACCCTCTATCATGCTCTCAGACTTGCCTGTGTCTTCATCTCTCTCAAAATCAGACCTATATCCTATCATCATACCAATTTCAACATCAGAACAATGGGACAAATCTAATATTGTTTTTAGTAATACATTATTGACATGTTTGTTTGCTTGCTTCATTTTCTATTAAGAATATGTATTTTCTTTAACTCAATTCTTTTTATTAATTTATTTTTAAATATACTATTAATGTTGATTGAACTTTCTTTTGGCAATTGTATGTAACTTTTTCTTATTTTATTTCGTTTGTTAAGACACTTTTAAATTATAGATTTGCTGTTTATGATTAATTTATTATTACTTATTCATCTTTCTTTTATTTTCTTGAGTTTTTTAAAATTTAATTTATTTATTGATCTTTATTTAATTTGTTCATATATATAATTTTTTATTTTATTCATTTATTTTTATTCTCTTATTACTTACTTAGTTATTTTTAACATTGCAGTTATGAATAAATTACCCTTTTAGTATTGTTATTATTATTTCATGTGTATTTCATGCCTTTTTTTGTTGGTGATACATTGGCTCAATCTGTCCATAGGTTTTCACAGGCTTTTCATCCTCTCCTTCATGTGTGGGTGTTTTGCTGCAGTGGGTTTTTTGTCAAAGATATCACCTCCTAATTTCCCTACGTTTTTCCCACAAATGTATTTATCTTTCATAACACTTATTTCATGTATTTTTCTGATGAGGGGTGGAAGAAGAGATGGAGAGGAGATGGAAGAAGAGACCCCTTATTCTGAATCTCACCCAATAAAGATGCCTTATCATTATTATATTACCCTCATACCCTTCTACCTCGTCTGCCTCAATGCCTGACCCTCACTCTCCTCATCTATCCAACTCTCAGACCCCTTTTTCTCCTCATCTTCCTAAACATCAGACCCTCCTCTACTTCGTCTCTCTCAACATGCTCATACATATAATATTCTTTCTACCTATCAATTTGACGAACCCTTCAGAACCCCAGGTCTCCTCATCTCTGTTACCATCAGACCTTTTTCTACCCACCTTCCTCAACAACGGACACCGCTTTTACCTTGTCTAATTCAACCTGTAACCCCTCTTTCTAACTATCTAATTCACCATCTTACCACCAGTGCCCCCTCATCAAACATACATCCTCCCCTCCATTTCTCCTCTATCTCACTCTGAGAACCCCCTTTCTTGTATTTAATTCGGCATCAGATCCCCCCTTTCTCCTCGTCTATCTCACTCTCTGATGCCTCTTTGTAGTTGTCTGTCGCCAAACCTGACCAGCCTCTCTACTCTTCTACACAGCTCTCTGAACACCTTTACCACCAAGTGAAGATGGCAAGTTTCTCAAAATTGAGGCCGTTTGGTGGTATTTGTCAAATGGGAGAACAACAATACTCTAAAAGAGCCTGGGAAGCAGGACCAGTAGGAAGCAGAGGGAGACTCAAATTTAAGTGTGGAGATAATGTGAGGGTGAGACCAAGACAAAAGAGGTGGAATCTAGTTAAGACTGATTTGGAGAAGGTTGAGGCTGCAGAAAAAGTCAGAGCAGACAATCCAAATGGAGGGGATATATTGGTCCAGCCAAATATCACCTCAGATATAGATGGCCCTGGGAATCAAGAGTAAGTATTTTGCTCCTTAACTGGGGCCTTAGGTTTGATTTCTATTCTAACCATAATTACCCTCATTTAGTGATGCATCCAGGATTATATTAAAAGGGGAGGCTCGTTTAGTTGAAATACTTTTATAACTAAGAGCAAAATTTTGTGTTAGGGATTTATAGAGCAATTGCGACTGATGTGTAGCTGCAATTTTTTTATTTTTCTGCACTAATTTCTAAAAAATTGTGATACAAATGGTTTTTTATGCATAAAAATTTCGGGTACACTTATTTAAAGAGTTTGTTCAAGCAATCCATGAGTGAATTTAACATATTCTTTGTTGAACCATCATAATACAACTCTCTCCCTTATGCCGTAATTAAAAAAAATTATAATATTTCTGGGAGGTGTCGGGGCTTCCTGACCCCATGGACCACCCACCTGGCTACCTCTCTGTCTCTGTGATGTGAATTCAGATTGGCCTTCATAAATATTACTCTGGTAGGTCTCATAAACTTCTGTGGTATTGTTCACAATTTTCAGCAACTCCTAAAAATCACCATAATTTTCAGGAAAATTCACCACAGTGTGCAATAATTTATCATATTGTTGTTAAATTCCATACATATTCTATTGAACCAAGTCCACAACCATTTCCTACAAGCTTACATTTAAATCAAGACATGTATAACTTATAAGTGGAATGTTTTAACTTGAAAAATTTACATTATGGACTAATGTATGAAGACTATATGAGAAAGTAAATCTTGATTCTACTTGTCACATGAACCCATAAGGAACAGTTGCCGTGTGTAATTTTCATATTGGTGCCCTCATGATTGTTTCAAATGGCTTTTAGCTACTTAGACTTTTATTTTGATTGTTGAATTACACACGCACAATTCTCTGTGGTAAAACTTTCATCTGTGAACATTTCAAAATATCAGCTTAGGAGAAATGTTTTTTTTTGAAACTTAAGTATAGGAAGAAGTAGGTCTCAGCTCTGTATAACTAACATGAACCATATGAAGCAGCTCTTATTGTGCTATCAACAGATTCCACCCCTGCATCTAATTGTAGGGCTAACCATATCTGCTTAAGAAACCAAGAAAGATAAGTTTTTGTTATGCATTGTCCCTGTTTTAATTTTATAATATACTGCTTGAAGTTAATAGTTAGTAAAATTTACACCAGTGGATGTGAAAAATTGGTTCAGATTGGTTCTGGATTTGGCATAAGTATTCTCTTAACAAAAGATATCAAGAGGTCCGCTTTGGAATGCCCCTTCTGACAGATTGTGTAGTCCACTTAAAGTGCTCTTCATGTGGCACCAAGCCAGCATCTCTCTTTCACTTTTTCATCCAAGGACCTTCCTATTATATGCTTCCTATACTATAGTAAAACCTTGTTTCCTTAATGCTGTACCACATATGTTTTGTATGTGTAATCCCGTGAGATATCAGAAGTTAAGGTAATTCCAAGATATTTTACTGTATCTGAAGATTTTAATGTTCACTCTAAGGTCAGTATAGGTATGGTATTTGTGTGATGATTTTTGCAGGAAGTGAACTGAGGTGCATTTACTGATATTCTATTCTAACCCCCACTCCTATCACCACAAATGAACATTGTTAAGGTCTGATGACAGAACTTCATAGTCTGCATCTTTGCTTATTTCACAGTAGATAACTGTAAAATCTGCAAACAATCTTAATTTACTGCTAACTTGAGGCCTTGGAAACTGCGGAGAAGATCTGGATCAGAGCTGACATAATAATTATGGTTCATTTATATTCCTATCAGCCTATAGGTCTGTGGCTACTAGCCTATGTATTACCGTCTATATCCTGTGCCAGTTATGGTCATAAACCCTCTCTCTATTTTTTTATCTTATCAATTTTGATTAGGAGTTCACGTTGAACATTTATTCCTATCTCTTGGAATAACTGTTGAGGAGGAAATAAATAAGTTTTCCGAGGTATGTTGGTCAAAATCAAATTAAGTGTATGTTGTTTTTTTCAGGTGCTCCAGAGTATTTTTAAATTGTATTCTCAAGCATTATTCTTTAAATTGTCTGTTGTTGATTTTAAGACTATTCAAGTTGGCCACAGATACGGAGGTGAAATAAGGATAATACATTGATTTTTTCTGGTGACAATTTCTATGTACTATGTCAATACTAAGGTTTTACATTCTATGTAAGAATTAAAAATCCACCAGTCACTATGTCAATTTGTATCAGGTCAGCTTTGATGCATCTTCTTCTTCCCTACTTTGTAAGTAGGTGTCACTGTTTGGTCTTGAATATATTGAGGTCACCATTAGTAGTTTATGAAGATCTCTCAGTGTCTCTCAGCTTTAGTTGCTGTGGAAGCTTATCTTCTTGGTAGTACAGAGTTGGTGTGATGAAATTTATATTTTTTATTTTTAGTTACCAATGATTTAGTGGTGTAGCTAAGGATGGCAGTAGGGTTCAGGTGGTTGGTATGGTAACCTACCAACCATTTACGATGCTGTACTGTACAGCATTGTAGATGGTTGGTAGCCAATGCTGTACAGTATCAAATCCTTAATGACTTTTCATTGCAATCTTCAGGCTCATCTTTAACTTGCAGGGAGAATTTTTAAGATTTACAACATTTTGGAGATTTACATTGTTCATTTTAATTTTGTATACTGTTTACTTGACAGAAAGCCCAAAGAATATTGGTTAAATTTGAAAATAGCTGCAGTAGTTAAGTGTACATATTCGTAAACATGTCATACGTGTTACCTGGCTACCAGGGGACGAAATCTGTTTAAGAGCTGTTATTTAGCTAATGAGTGTGGCATCTTACTGCTTTTAGCCTTGCAGAGTGTACATATTAGAAGGATATACCTTTTACGGAGAAAATATGTCAACATTTGCAATTTTTATCAGACAATAAAGATAAGAAAACCATTTGTCACTCATCAAAATTGCAAGTTTGGTACTCTGATGGCAGTGGGTTGCCAGTGATTGATTGGCTCGAAATTTCGTATACTTTTTGTTTGCTCCAAAAGGAAAAAAAAATTAGCGTGAGGACCGATTAAATTTTCAAAAATTAAAAATGGGGAATTTTGGCCTACTCCACTGGTCGTCTGCAAATCTTACTGATTTTATCAACTGGCTTCCTACCTCCTTTAATTCTCTCATATCTATTTAATTACCCTTCCTTTGCATCTCTGATCATTTCCTCAGCATAAATAATAAAAGCAAAGGGCGACAACAGGTGGCATTGATAATTCCCCACGGGCTGTAAATGCCTGTGCCTAGTCCCTCTGGACCATGTAAAAGCTTCGGATGAGTCTCCTGTCTCTCTAATTAAATTAAACAGCAGGAGTTGTTCTGTCCACTTATATTTAATGTATAAAGATACACGACACATCACGTTAGGGCATCATCATCAGGTATACACAAGTTATATCTCCACTAGGTGTTTGTGGTTTAAGATGGTTTAAGTTTAAGGGGAAGGATTAATGCCCAAAAGGGGGATGGTTAACCATTGAGGGAGTAAGGAGGGTGGGGGAAGTGAGGAGATATGTTTGATGGTGAATAACAGGGGGGTTGTGTTGTTGGGTGACCTTCCAGAGGATTAGAGGCTTGGGAGAATGTCCTATGGGTGGGGGGCGATTTGGGAAGGGGGGTTATTGTGAAGTATTGAATAATGCAGAGGAAAGAAGGGCATGGGGGGAAGGGAGTAGTGGCTTGGGTTGTATAATTTGTGTACACCTGACGATGACGCCCTAATGTGCGTTGAAATACATGTAGTCTATCTTTATACATTGAATGTTAGAGGACAGTACAACTCCTGCTGTTTAATTTTATTATTGAAATGCTGGTCCACCATGTAACGCCATATATGGTTGAATTTATTCCTGTCTCGGTAGTCGATTCTTATTTTCATGAGTATCATCTCAAGTTTTTTCCTATCAACTGAGTTAAACACCTTTTAGAAAGGTAGCGCGTTCTGATTACACTCAAGGTTCAATTCTCTAAGTTTCCTCATCACTGAAATCACATCGTGAGTTGCCTTCACCATCCTGAACCTAAACTCCTAGCCTGAATTGTAATTTTCTCTGGTCTCCAACCTTTTCATATTTATTCTTACAAAAATTTTTGCTGGGTGTGAAATTAATCTAACGGTTGAGTACACCTTGTCTAAGCCACTTTCTTCTTCCTTAGACTAGGTGTCAAGAATGCCTTTACCTCAAGCCATTCTTCTTCCTCGGTGGCTCCAAGGCGAAGTTCAAAACAAGGTTGTTTCCCGGCACTGTCTAAATTCTTCAGTGACTCCAGAGGTATGTAATCTGCTCCCACTGGGACTTTCTTGCCTTCACCTCTTGCATTCTCTACTCTATTTCGCTTTCTACTGTATCCTGGCCGAGTTCATCATTTTCTGTTGGCCCCTCATTTACTGTATCCAAGCTCTTAGGTCTATTTATGTTGTCATAATGTTCTTAAAATTGAAATCAATTGAATTTTTGAAACAAATTGGGCAGATACCTGCAAAGCTTTACTTGCATTCATTTTTAATTGTCTTCCATCGCATCGTACTTTTTTGTGGGTCTTCTCTTTAGTAATCCAGAAGTGATCCCCCCCACAGCGTTCTGACAAAAATGAGAAGCTTCCTGCTCAAAATTAATGGATTGAACGAGGTGATTGGTTGCTGATGTACTCTGCAGAAAACATTCTTACCATAGGTTCTAACCACCACACGAGCCAGCACGGTAAACTTTTCTTTTCATTGCTTTGTCAAGTCTACTGGTAAGGGAGATTGTTTGCTAACCTCTCGAGTCAGATACATGACTTTGCTCTGCTTTGGGATTGTAATGATTGCTGGCTCATGCTGGAATTTTGGGAAAGATCCCTACAACCTTACATCAGAGAAAGCTATTTGTGTTAGGAGGCTGGGAAATGGGCAGTTAATGAATGATGCTTGGGTAGCAATCACGAAGCTCTAAAGTAAGCAGATGGACCTGATGGGAGATGAAACTGATGAAGACCATGGAGCTGTGTAAGACGGAGAGAATCAAACTGTGAATGCTGGAGGAGTTACGAGATAGTCCCAGGCACTCAATGAGGTGATGGATGTCAGTACATGAAAATTGTTGTAGTGTTAAATAAAAAGAAACAGGAAATTTAAAATAAGTCTATGGATGTAGCAGATCTGTGATCGCCTTCAGGGACTTAGTCTTTCAAAATAAGTGGATTTGGCAGCGGTGAGGTGATTGAAAGCAAATGAGAGAATGCTCCATGAACATTCCGGTTCTACCCATGTTTTAGGACATATTCTTATATGCGTTGGGAAATTTTCCAGAGGCCAAGAATTTCGAGTTGACCTCATGTCGGAAAAATTCGTCAAATAATCATGAAACTCGAATTAGAACCTTAAAGTGACACGCGGCTCATCAAATGCGAATTTAAATCGCATTTTAATTTTTCCATCTTGATGTTTGCATATTCTGGCGATAATTTGACTAGCTAGCTCCTTCAAAATTTTTGGGATAGTTATTTCTCGACGCTTCCCACCCCCATGAACTAATGAGAATGAGTTGAATAGAACTCTCAATAAAAAGAGGAACCGAGGGAAAGTGAATCTTAACATTTAAAAGAAACGTGCGAATGTTTATGTTGAAAAAATCGCCGTAAATTGATGGCCGAGACGCACAATGGGCTGAATTCGAAAAAAAGCTGGCAAAAACTCAATTTTCGACTTTTTTTACATCGAGCCATGGATGAGAAATTGATATTTTAGATTACCCAAGTGACATGAAGCTGCAGATTTTTTTCATCGTGGTCATTCATTAAATTTATACAGCTCGTTAAAACAGAAGAAAAATGCATGAAGTCTGGAATGTGCGATTTTAACAAAATATTTCAAAGTTTGTTCTACTGGAGCCGGAATACAGTGTAGAGGTAAATATTTTTAAAAATATTTCTCTCTCGGATCATCCTCCTAGACGATGATGAGGTAACTTTTTTCATTTTCTATCTATATTTAGTTACTATACGTTTTATTTTATAAAAATTTAACGGCAAATGTTAGCTATGGCAGTGATATAAATACTTACCGCCGCTTGCTGTTCCTGCGGTGTTTACTCCAGGAGTTTGGTTTAACTCTGTATTATGCGATGGAAAAGAAAAATCTTGCACCTACTTGCAACCTTTAATTTTTTTTACAAAGCAAATGGTTGCAGGCTTTACTTTACGTAAGTTATCCTTTTCGGACCGAATAAAATTACTTGATGATGACACGAAGTGTCGAAACCCAGGTCGTGCTAATAAATCTCAAGTGGAGATACCTTAGTCATTTTATTTAGTCCTTTCATTTTTTGCTCGATAGCGAAAAACGAGCCAAATTCCAAGGAACTTCATACCCATTTTTCAATTACTTTGACTGCCGTATCTATAGTGAGGCTCAGTAAATGATATGGTTTTCTCAAATTCCGTTATACAGCTTTGTTGTATTAGCACCTATATCCGTGGTAATACTCTGTGACTCTGCACTGCACTGCAAAACTCTGCACAAAGTATTGATGTAAGTAGGAGGCATGGTTAAATGTGCAATTCTTACATTTGGTCAGCTCTTCGAGGAGGCCTAGCAAGACCTCCATGGAATCCCGGAGTAAGTATGTAAGAAGTACTCGGAAACAACACTGGAGGGTAATGTCTAGGTTGGCAACTAATCGTGAACTTTTCCATTGATCACTCCTAGCGTAACTCCCCTTATTTCCTGTCCTCCGGGAGCTCCTCGCAAAGCAAACAGGACCTTACCAGAGAAAGCCAAAAGTCGTCTTTCGTCTGAGAAGAAGATTAAGGGAAATGACGAAATGACGTCCTCAGAACATTTTGAAGAGGTTGGCGAATTAAATGTTTTGGCGTTGGGGTGGCAAATGATAGAAGCCTTTCCATTAATAATGTTTCACTATTTTTAGGCTAAAATGTATCCAAATTTTATTCTCTCATGTCCTTAAAAAATTGCACTCATTATAAATTTATTTAGTCTTGTTATTTCCAGTAAGTGTTTTCAAAAATCTACGCTATCGTTTCTTTCCATTATTATCACCAATTTAAAAAGTTTATCGTGCCCGTAGATGTATTAACCCTGCTCAGTGTTTTCGCCATTTTGTACATTGCATTTATGACTTTAACTCCTGAGCACTTTAAAAAGGTTTCACTCAAAGAAGCAAGGGTAGGTGTACAGATACTTACCATTTGGTTCGGAAAAGTCTGTATGAATGTATACATTTATCTGCAGACGTTGCGAGGGGTGCGAGATCACCAGCTCCAATGTGGGAGAATGGAAAATGGCTACCCGGAGGGAATCGAGACATGGAGCAAGTTATTTTCTAGTGTGTTTACGTTGTGCTCTGTTTGTTTAGAGGCAATCGTATGCTCGTAGACAAAGCGGTGTGGAATGATTCATATATTATTTATTGGAGAGTCAAGCATTTATGCTTCGTAGTATGCAATTTTTTATGCATCCGCGACCGGTCACTTCTTTTCGTGATGCAAAGGATATATTTTTTTCGGGAATTGACGGAAACTTTGATATAAAATTTTCGTTATTAGTGAACATTTAAGGGTATTCACATATAGCTATTTCATACGGGATGAGAGACTGATAAAGCGAAGGCCACCTCGGGAACGAAATGATCTCAAATCAAAGATGTATTAATAAGAAATCGATTTTATTTTTCTGATTTGGTTTGGAATGAAAAAGTTAGTGTTATGACTCTTTCAAATTTGGATCGTGCTCCGATGGTTTGGATAAAATATATTCGTAAAATACTGGTATAATTTAGGCGTAAAACTTGCTTCATCATCCATACCTAATTCTTGCCAATTCAATGCTAAGATTAGCTGACTGCCGGCCTCCAACCAATGAAATCCCCTGCCAAGTTCTACTTGCCATTACCATTCAAATTAATATTCTATACAGTGGATAAACGTTTGTACCAAAATATTTGGTAAAAGTGAAGGCATCTGATGTCCAATGTCTGTATTTTTCCTGTTTTAAATAAATTGGTCCTATGTGGATTAACGAATGCGCAGTACTAGTGGACTCCATTAGCCTGATAATGTTTCAGCTTTTAGTGTCTGTAATTTCTCTTCGTTTGGTCTGTATTAATGTACCATCTGTACAACGTGGTGGTTATCGAAATTAATCATAAATTCAAGTATGTAGCTAGCCCCAGAGAGTTTAATGTTTTGGACTTCGTTTACAGAATTCCGTTTGGGAATGCCACCCGCATCTCTTTATTAATAAATTCTTTTCGGAATACCAGTGCTCCTCAAATAATGCTTCTTTTTCTCGAATGAAGCCAGCTTTCATATTTGTCAAAATATTTAATTGTCATTCTTTTACATCATATAAAAATCTCATCATTCACACATATACAAAAACACACACTATACACTTTTTTTGAAGTAAATTCAAAATCCATTTAAATTAACGACCACGACACCGACGTTTGACCTGCACAAAGTTGGACCAAGGTTGAGTGCATTGGACCATTGTTTTTGGAGTATTATGCACTGATTTCATAACTTAACCATTAATTATGTCCTCTTTGAGTAGAATCGTACTCTAAGCCGTTGGTCTCATAAATACAGGATATATCATTTTTATTGAAGTACAAAGGTTTTATTTTTTGGGCTGTGAAGGATGGTTATTGGGGAGTATTTATATGGCGTTGTTAAGCAGGGTATTACTGGAGTTAGACTGCTATGAACACGTTTCGAAGAAGAATGAAGTAGTCTCTGCTTTAGCGATGCATTCTTTACCATAACAGAAGCTTGTGATGACATTTGCATGCTCTCTTGTTATCTAAATATCGATATTTTAGATGGATGATGCTAAAGAAACATCGTATCCCAAACTTTGCTGACTTAAGCAGAGAAACTATGATTTTTTTCTTTGCAAAAAAAGGCGAAGCAATTCCATTCAAATTGAAAAGTACAATTTCAAAAATAGCTTCATGAAATAGGAAAGATATAATTGTGTTACAATGAAAAATATACTGTTCGTTTTTTTGTCAAATTCCCCAGGGAAATCGAGAACGCTTTCCAGAACGCTTCTCGGCCATCTTTACCAAGGCATTTTGATGACTACCAATCTCTGCACATCAGAAGACGAGAGGTCCGATGGTTATCGCTTGAGATGCCTGACTGCGTTCCTTGGGAAATATTGACTGGAGGGATCATTTCTTTGGCACCGAAGTGGTGCGTCTAGTCTTTATGAGTAGAGGCTCTTCTCATTAGGCACTATATCACAGTTCAGAACAGTTTTCTTCCGGAACCGTTCTTTCAATTAACTAGTACTAAAACGAAAAGTGAATGAAGGGAACAGTTCGGTGTGCACCTCTTTATATCCATATCTTTTAAACCGTTTGTGATGTGCGATGCACACGGAAATGTCATCACTTTTGGAGCTAATGCAGATACATGATCAATTTGATCACGGGCAATAGCTGTTCAATGGGGCTCTGTTCCATTTCTCTCATCTTCCGAAGCACACTCCTCCATCCGGTGTGAGGCAACCTCTCCTGAGTGGACAAGTAGTCACGATGCTTCCGTCATTGAGGAACGCAACCACTTTTTAGAAGTAAACCTTTATTTCCTTGGCTCCTCGTCACTTCCCACACTTGTGAAAATGTTCCAATCCGCTGATACACTCGTCCAATATGTTTTTTTCATTCACCGGGCCCATATAGCAGCAGTAGCAGCGACACAGCAGCTTGGCGTTCCTTATACGACATAGCAAAAAAATCAGTGGTTCTCTTTTTTTTTTAACCCCTCTGTCGCGACCCGTAATAGCGTCTCCTGGCACTGTCGCTAGGGATGTCAAACAATGGCCACCTTCGTCGGTTCCTGAAATTGCCGCGACGCTTCGAGAGCGCGGGCAGCGACCGCCAACCAGGTGGCGGAGCTACCATCGCTGTTGTGGTTTGGGTGGCCGAGGGGAATTCGGGTCGCTGCCGAGTTAGGTTATGAGCCGCTGTCATGAAAGAGGAAGGGAAATGTTAAGGCCTCGGAAAGATTATTCGGAGTACGGCAAGTGCTGCAAGCATGTTGAGAGTGGTGTGGTAAAGATTGGTGATGTGTGCCGCTCCGTTACTTCCATCACGCTCTCGTTTTCCTACTCCTTCACCAGTGATTCCTACATCAAGAGACAGAGAGCAAGTGAGAAGATGTTTCCTTTTCATTCGGAAAAAAACAGACAGTGCAAAAAAGGTCATGCTTCAAGATCAATCGTTTACCGTAAGTTTTTTTTGCATGAAAAGTGGGATCTTATTTTAACATTCAATGAAAAAGTAAGAGATCCGTGCATGTGAAAAAAATTACCAAGTTTTGATTGATGCCAAGAGAAAATAATGGAATCCAAGTTTCGCAGAAGGAAGCATTAATCGACAGTTTTCTTAAGTGCCACAGATAAGAAGTAGAAAGCAAAAGTTTGCTGTTTTTTTTTAGTTGAACATGAAATCGTTCTTGAAAGCTGTAGTTAGGTCAGGATTTATCTGCCAAAGTAATTGAATTGCTGAGTGAAAAACAAGAAATTGGAAATTCCATTATACTATGAGACGGAAAAACATTTCATCCTATGTCACCTGGTTGCTGTTAGTGTTAACAAGGTCATTGTAGACGCGGCATGCTTTCAGGCATTTTATTTCAGCAAGCAATGCGAAAAGATCAAGCGTCGGGCAAAGTACTTCCACCAATAAGAAATTGAGGCAGGCGCTTAATCATATGCGCTAGATATCATTTTCGGAAATCTTAGGAGTAAAAACGGCTTTCTTCTAATAAAGCCGTAGGAAATATTACCCCTTTTCCACATAGCAATTCAAAAACAAGAGTTATTGACCACAGTTGAAATTGTTTTGTTAAAAAATGACATGAAATAGTTCCATTTACCACATGAAAGATCGAAACCCAGAGTTATTGACAATAGTTCATGTTTGTCAAAAATTTCACATATGATTATGTAGCTCAAGACAAGAATGGTTAATTCTTTGCTAATACCATCAATATGCACTTCTCAGCAGGAAGATCAAGAGTCGCACTAAGTACTTCCACCAGTAGGAAATAGAGGCAGGTGCTTAAACTAAAAAGCAAAGCGAAAGAATCAGCGCGTATTGCAACTTGTTTTCATTGTAAGTTTTTACAATTTCTATGTTAAAATTATTCGAGTGGCAAAACTGCTGTAATATTTTAATTTAATATGTTAGGTATTGGTTTATATTTCCCATAATTTATGTCATTATCACCGAATTTACGTACATAGCTCGTGTGCTCTTGGCAGGAGTAATTGTTTACTAACCATTATCCAGCTTAAAATATTGTATAAGCCTACACAATTTTCGAAATCTCTGGAAAGTGCATTTGATGAATGTAATGCTCACTGTTTCACATCATTTTTTTTAACTTCTGGTCATTGTGAATAAGATGAAATTAGCAAAGGGATTGCAACAGTTCCCCAGTTTCCGTACAAAAATCTACAATGGTCTTTCTTTATCAATGCAAGTACCGTGCTTCAGATCTTAAATGACCCGTGGCTATGGAAATGTTTACAGAAATATATTATGCACAGGTGTGAGCTGGTTTATTAGTATGCACAGGTGTGAGCTTTTATTTCATATGAATCATGAGAATGGGTATTATGCTATCGCTATTATAAATAATCTGATAGTTTCAAATTTTCGGAAAATGCACACTTTTATCGAGCTATAGACTGTATGAAAGTCGCCCATCTTGCTTATGACTTTCATATGATTTTTGGTTCATTATACAACTCCATTCGGTATCGTCAGTCAAGTAATCAGTCGTCATTAGTCAATAGTTAGTTGCTGTCTTGGTGGCGATGATTGAAAATCACTCACTTCAATGGCTGCATTTGTTAGAATATTTGTTAGCGGGTACATTTAATTGTTATGCTTGGGGATGGATTTAATGATAAAAACTCGTTACAGTAACATTTTTATGGCTTAATTAGAGTAAAATTAAACTCACCGTAACCATGCGTCATTTATGTACACACATTATTACTAAAAGGTTACTGGGTTTGCCAAAAATTATGATAGAGTTAATATCCTTTGCTTAGGTCCACCACGTAGAGATTGGAGTGGTAGAATCCGCATTTATATCCCGATTATATGAAATGCCCATACTATGGAAGGGGATAGTTATGATTTTTAGTATGGTATTAATGACATTTAAACGCTTCCAGGAATACGGCTGGCTATCTTTTGTTTGTGCTTCTAAAAACAGACTTGAATTTCTACGTGAAACGATAAACTATGAAAATGACATGGTTATTTGGACGCTATCATAGAATTTGAAAACTTTGTTCAGTACATTACGATTAAGGGTTTGAGCGTAATGAAAATGCTCTTTCAAAACTTCGATTTTAAGGAAGAGAAAAAAAATGCGCGAGCTTTAATTCGATGAAAGCGCTGACCGCTCAAATGCCGTGGTGCGATGCGAAAGACGCCGACAATTGATCATTAATGCAATTCCCATTTTTAACCCCAAATTTGCCTTATAATCATGAATCATTCATTAAAAATTAAAAAAATGTACAATCGTGTTCTCAGCCGCTGCTTGTGTTTTTCCAGCGAAGGGAGATATACTCCATTTTATGCAAGGATTATTAGAGCACGACTAAATGAAGCTAAGGCAGTTCAGGTTAATCGATCGAATGAAATTGACAAATTAGCATGATGTGCATTAATTTTGACGTAGTTAGATTCAATCTGTTTTCTTAACCCTCTATGGACGTAATAATGAATCATCAGCATGAATAAATACAGCTTCTGTGTTAGTTTTTAAAAAGTGCTATTTAAGCATTAAAAATGCAATTAATTTGATTATAACATTTATTTTGAAATGTGACGTATGTATATTGCATATACTTAATTAAAAATAATACTTTACGTAATGTGTTCATCAACATAACCTTCATAACGCCTTTTTTCGACTTTCCCAATTTTTTTCTTCATATGACTGCTGTAACTTTTTATTTCAGTGCTCCACCAGGCATGACATCGTCAGTTAATAGCGTCACACATTCATCTATTCAAATTGTTTGACAAACCGCCGAAAGAGACACAACGTTCCACACATTTTATCCGAAGCGTTACAATTCTGTCTAGCGCAGCAACTAAATGGAAACGCCTCTTAGAAAGCATATATTTCAATGATTTGAAATGTAACAAGTTGTATTTGACTCGCTCGTCCATAGAGGGTTAATTAACGTGAGGATGGACTCCAACTTATCATGTGTGGGAACCCTTCCCAATAATTGTTAGTGATACCATATACCCTTAAAATTAGACATATATCTTAGTTATTTACATCTTTCTTAATTGAAAAAGCAGTTATATTTAATATTTTTATATATTTTTGTTTTATTTACAACATATGCAATCAAATCCTACGATACGTTGATTTTGAAATGTTGCAGTTTGTGAATCCGAGCGTTCATAACTTCAAATACTACTTTAGTTACTATGATATGTAAAAAATTAATTTTCAAACTAGCATCTATGAATGAGGAAGAGCTCTAAATGTCTGCACAGATAGTTTTAAGGTGATAGGAACATGAATTACAGCTAAAAGGATAATTTTATGACTCCGGAGCCAACTATGCCTTTGGCCCAAGGGGCTTCGCTAAATTTTCTGCGTGCGTTCGTGAAAAGTGCTTTATTATTTCCTTCACATCAGTGGAATATTTTCAAAACACTTTTCATTCTCGCTCTCTCCTCTTATTTTACAAGCGGGCAAAAACTAATCGAGCTGCTCAAAGCATATTATGGCACTAAAATGTTAACGTAACGAGGTTTTTTTTAGCATTCCTCTCCTTCCCCAAATATTGAAGCATTGTAAGCAAGGTTTCCAGCCGAGAAAAAGCAGCGTTTTTTTACTTTTCTCCGTTCAATTGTTTTCCATTCACCGCCTCACCTGCGTCCAGTATGATGTCGTCCACATCGGAATTTCGTTGCGAGTTCAGAGTCGGTTTGGAATGTTCTACTCTCAGGGTACCATTGTTCGGTTCTTTGTCTCCTTTAGTCACGTCGTCATCATCATCACCTATACGTAGACCAAGTTCATTACCAAACTGTCCCTTGGAGGCAGATCTGCAGCCGAACCACCAATATCCAGCGGGGCGGGGGAACGGAGGGTCAGCGGAGTCCACCTGCGGAACGAAAGGACAAAACACGATCAGTACACCACATTTTAGGACTCACTTCGATCTAATTCGCCTGACGTTGTTTTTTGTCTCCCTTCGCTTCTTTAACGCAACTCATTCATTGGTTTGGAGCCGTAGAATAGTTTTAAGGTAGTTTGAACGAGATAGAAACCTAATCATAATGGAGGCCATATTCAAATTATACGTTTTAATCTCTGCAGCTGTAGGAAGCATAAATAAAGTATTAAATTATCAATGGCGCAATAATATACTTTAGTATGACTGGAATTTTAAGTAATTAAATAAAGATAACACATATGTCTTTAACTTGACTAATTTTGTTTTCGCGCGGTACGTTTGAAACTCCTTCACAACGGAAGGTTTCTTGAGATCCTGAAAATATTACGGCGGTGACAATATGATTTATATTCAAACATAGTTGAGAAAACATATCAACTACAGACTGTTAGTTTTTTGACCAGATATGGGCGTTAAAAATTCTCTATTTTTTAAATAATGCCACTCTGGGGTGCATACACGTACCATTTCCCGTGAAAAAGGTCTGGTATTTTTCGTACAATATCGTGGAAAGTAGTGAGGTAAGAGGTAGATATTTTAATATCTTCGGGAGAGTGAGGTATTTTTATTAAAAACGAGACCAACTTCATTGATTTCTAGGTGAAATGATATTTCGCTCAAACTACCTTAAGGTCCGAAATTACCATAAATATGTATAATATGAGGGAAAGTATGATTGATTTAAAAGAAAACTTAAATTGTTAGGAGACCTTAATTTTTCATTTGATTCAATGAAGGCGTATATTAATCTCGGAAAACCCGTTGCCAAACGATGTTATTAATACATTATAGAGGTTACTATTTGTTGGAAATACACCCTGTTTATGCGTCTTTATAATATATCTTTGAATCCTCTCCATTGTGATTTGTTAAATCTTGATTTTTGTGGAAATTAAAAAAATTAAGATAGCTAATGCTTAGAATTGATTATGAAATTGCTTCAACGAAAAGTTAGAAAAACTGTTTCCCTACTCAAAAGATAAATGGGAAACTGGAAATGTAGAAAAATTATTTGAAGAAGTAGAAGAAGAAGGAAGAAGAAAAATTATTTGAAGAAGAAGAGAAGAATTATACCACCTAAAAGAATATCTAAAGGAAAAACACTTGTACTAAAGACACTAAAGGAAAGCAAGAGTTCTTGAGATGAATATAATCTTTAGCTGATTAAATTAAGTGACTTATGGCCGGTTGCAAGGACGATTAGTTGTGGAATCAATAGTTATAAGATCAATGAAGTTATAGATCTCATAAAAATATTCGGGTTGCAGGAACCCATCTACTGGTTATGTAACATATTTTCCAATAGTCAATATCTTCGAATATGCGATCTAATCCTCTACCGCCGGATAAAGTTTATGAAAGTTTGTGGGCAGCGATTGTTCCGGGTTTCCATCCGCGTGTATCCATTATTTCGGACAATATTTCGCCAACGTTCCAGTTGGCTTCCTCAGGTCCACTGAAGTGACGATGCAGGAATTGGTCCTCTTAATATACACGTAGTTTGGCGCCAAATTTGTGGAGGTGTGCTCTCATTGGTTGGACTCTCTGAAGACCCGTTTCCACGCGCTGGCGAGGGTGTAGCCGTCTTCGCGGTTGAAATTCGCAGGTGTTTTTGCGATTTCAATTGCTTCCCTGATGACTCTTGGGTAATAGCGGCCTTCTTTATTCAATAATGAGGCGTTGTCAAAGTCAATGCTGTGGGTCGGTCCACTCCATTGATGTTCAGCCACCGCTGACTGGCTGAATTGCCTGTTTTTTGCGGCCCTTCGGTGTTCTTGCACTCGGCATTTCAGAGCTCTTGAAGTCTGGCCGATGTAGGAATTGCCGCAACTACATTTTATTTGGTATACTCCTCCATAGATGTCTTTAGGGTGGTGGTCTTTCGAGTTGACGAGGATACTCGCCATCTTGGTAACGCATTTAAATCTGGTCATGACGTTGTGTTTCTGGAGGGCTCTTGCGATTCTTTCCGTGGTCCCGGCGACGTAAGGTAAGATGGCGTGTGCCCTCGCCTTTTCTGTAGTACGGCTCTCTTCATAGGCCCTCTTTGGGGCCATCAGTTGCTGCTTCCGTTCCATCTTGCGGATTATCTTCAGGATGTTTTCTCGCCGGAAGCCGTTCATCTGGAAAGTTTCCATTAGATGTCGTTTCTCTTTTGCGATGGAAGCAGCGTCTGAGAGCGAGCATGCTCGGTGGAATAAAGTTTTAATTACTCCGGCTTTCTGTTGAGGGTGGTGATGGGAGTTCGCATGGAGGTATCGGTCCGTGTGGGTCTTTTTCCGAAAAACGGAGTGTCCTAAAGACCCATTTTTTCTTTTCTCGACGAGGACGTCTAAAAAAGGCAGGCAGTTGTCCGTTTCCGTCTCCATGGTGAATGTGATGGCTGCATTTTGTGCGTTCAGGTGGTGCAAGAACTTCTCGAGTTCATCCGTTCCATGTGGCCATACCACAAATGTGTCGTCCACATACCTCACAAAGAGTTTTGGCTTTTTGTGGAAGGACTGCAAGGCTTTCCGTTCAAAATCTTCCATGAAAAGATTGGCGACCACCGGTGAGAGAGGGGATCCCATTGCAGCTCCATTATAATCACGTCGGCGGATAAAGGGAACGCAACTGTGGTGATGAAGAAGGAAGACTACTTCAGTAAAATCAACAGTCTCCTGAACGAGAACACCTACTCCGAGGAAAAATCGGATCCCACCTCAAGGATTCAGAAGGGAATAAAACATATCATCAACCAGTCTTCGATCCCTCCAGAAGAAAGGAAATGGATCATCGAGTCGGCTCCCAAACCACCTAGATTATACGGCCTACCCAAGATCCATAAACAAGGGGTCCCTCTACGACCCATAGTGAGTGCCATAGACTCTCCAACGCATAAACTCGCCAAATATTTGGCCCAGCAACTCCTACCGTTCTCCGGTCAGACGCCGACGCATGTGAAAAACTCCGCTCACTTCATTGAGATTTTAAAAAAGACCGAAATCAGCAAGGACGATATGTTAGTGAGCTTCGACGTAGTTTCTCTCTTCACTAATATCCCTATTGGTGAAGCAGTAGAAATAATCAAGACTTTCACAAGTGACGGCCTCCCGGGAGACATTCCAAGGATGGTGGAATTTTGCCTCAGAAACGCCTACTTCACGTGGAACGGTAAATTCTACAAACAAACAAATGGAGCTGCAATGGGATCCCCTCTCTCACCGGTGGTCGCCAATCTTTTCATGGAAGATTTTGAACGGAAAGCCTTGCAGTCCTTCCACAAAAAGCCAAAACTCTTTGTGAGGTATGTGGACGACACATTTGTGGTATGGCCACATGGAACGGATGAACTCGAGAAGTTCTTGCACCACCTGAACGCACAAAATGCAGCCATCACATTCACCATGGAGACGGAAACGGACAACTGCCTGCCTTTTTTAGACGTCCTCGTCGAGAAAAGAAAAAATGGGTCTTTAGGACACTCCGTTTTTCGGAAAAAGACCCACACGGACCGATACCTCCATGCGAACTCCCATCACCACCCTCAACAGAAAGCCGGAGTAATTAAAACTTTATTCCACCGAGCATGCTCGCTCTCAGACGCTGCTTCCATCGCAAAAGAGAAACGACATCTAATGGAAACTTTCCAGATGAACGGCTTCCGGCGAGAAAACATCCTGAAGATAATCCGCAAGATGGAACGGAAGCAGCAACTGATGGCCCCAAAGAGGGCCTATGAAGAGAGCCGTACTACAGAAAAGGCGAGGGCACACGCCATCTTACCTTACGTCGCCGGGACCACGGAAAGAATCGCAAGAGCCCTCCAGAAACACAACGTCATGACCAGATTTAAATGCGTTACCAAGATGGCGAGTATCCTCGTCAACTCGAAAGACCACCACCCTAAAGACATCTATGGAGGAGTATACCAAATAAAATGTAGTTGCGGCAATTCCTACATCGGCCAGACTTCAAGAGCTCTGAAATGCCGAGTGCAAGAACACCGAAGGGCCGCAAAAAACAGGCAATTCAGCCAGTCAGCGGTGGCTGAACATCAATGGAGTGGACCGACCCACAGCATTGACTTTGACAACGCCTCATTATTGAATAAAGAAGGCCGCTATTACCCAAGAGTCATCAGGGAAGCAATTGAAATCGCAAAAACACCTGCGAATTTCAACCGCGAAGACGGCTACACCCTCGCCAGCGCGTGGAAACGGGTCTTCAGAGAGTCCAACCAATGAGAGCACACCTCCACAAATTTGGCGCCAAACTACGTGTATATTAAGAGGACCAATTCCTGCATCGTCACTTCAGTGGACCTGAGGAAGCCAACTGGAACGTTGGCGAAATATTGTCCGAAATAATGGATACACGCGGATGGAAACCCGGAACAATCGCTGCCCACAGTCAGAATCTCCGCGGAAGCCTACTGGGAAACTTTATGAAAGTTTATCCTATGAATAATTGGTAATGCACATAATAATTAGTCCGTAAGACTACTGGTCATTCGTCTCAAAACAACTCTTTTATCAAGTAATAAAGTCTCCCAAGTGGTTCATTGCGCATCCGCCATCTTGGCTACATATGGAACGCGTAACGCCGTGCCATAAGTTATGAAACCAATAAAATCGAATGTTTTTTCAACACTTATTGAATGAATAAACTTTTCTCGGGCTCTGCACCAGGTGATTGGCTGGTGCAGAGCCCGATAAAAGTTTATTAATACTATTCACCAGGAGAAACTTAAATCTTTTACTTATTAAATGGTTGCTATGGTTAATGGGTCCCATAGCTTTATAGAATACACATGTGTAGTTCCTTCAACTGGCCATTGGGCAATCGTAATTGGCATTGAATGAGTGTCGGGAATTACTGATGTTACCTTTGTAAGGAAATCGGGTGCATTTCAAAATATCATCGCAGAGAGGAGTTAATTCAATATTAATGTAAGATTTTTTTAGTAATCATACGTTTTCTTAAAATAAAGTATTAACGATAGAACCAATTGGAATGAGTACGCTGATTCAGATTCATGTGAATGCCATCGGGAGTGTCTCCACCAGATATTTCGGGCGTTTCCATCTCAATTACCATGAACATGCTGTCACTGAAGCGGTAGTAGAGACCATCCTTGAAGAAGTACGTGTAACCGTTCGTGTATTGGAGAGCTGCGTCAAGATTGTCCGGAACACCTTCCCAGTTGCCGATCGGTTTTGGATACGTTGACTTCACTGGAGGGCGCTGCGAAGGGTCGAACCTCCAGAATTTTGAGCCTGTAAATAATGAAGGTTCGTGAGCGTGCTTGGAAATGAATTTAAAGTGGTACAAAACGTACATTTTAGCACTAATGAGAAAGATTTCACTAATGTCACTCGAACGAGGCCACACTGGAATATAATATTACCGTGTATTTTATTTGTCTAGGCTCGTGGAAACACAGTAAAAGCCGAAGAGTTATTTGAAGAGGAAATAACTTAGTGAAATTCCAAATTTTTTATAATAAGTTTGAACTCTGATGGTGATGTTGTAACATCTAAACCAACCAATTTATCTAATTAAAAAAGTGGGAAAAATTCAATCCTTTCAGAAGTAACCTTCTGGAAGTCTATTATTGAATAAATAATGACAATATCAACTATGTTTAAATCCGCAGAATTCTTCATTGGTATAGCTAGTTTCACCGCTACTGCCTAAGGTACCTGACGATGACGCAGTAGCGTTGAAACGAGTTGTACCATTAAAGAACTCTGTGGATTTAAACATTATTGGTGTTGTCAATATTAATTCAAAAATTCAGTTATTTGATATTCGATTCCACTAAGTTACTTTGCCTATATTCGTGTTTAGAGTCATCGAGTTTCCGTTTTTGTTAGGATAACCTCCGATAATGTGTGCTTGATCAAAGTTTAATGTGGCCAATTAATTATTAAAATGATATCAGCGTTAATTTTAGAGTTAATTCTCTTCAATTTTTGTTTGAATAAATTTCAGTGAGGCAGAAGACAGTCGTGTATTCAATCGCTCTGTTGGGTGGCATATCGAAACAAGTAAAAGTCATCTCTTACCTTTGAAAAAGTAGATTTTTCCATTTCCTCCCCAAACCATAGCTGCATCAACGTTATCTGGTATGCCAGTAAATCCTTCTGAGATTTCCATCGGGTAATTTTCGTCCATACGCTTACCGGTATATCTCCAGTACTTGGAACCCTGTGAAGGAATAGCGTAATGGTTTTAAATATGTAAATTTCTATGTCAATAATTGAAAAGAAAACGTTTTTCATTCATTTAAAACATTTTCCTTCCCTATCTATTTAGTTAAAAACGTCAACAATATTTCCGAAAAATAACAGTTTTTATGTGGCACGTATTTTGTGGATGGAATTATGCGTTTTTTTCTTGAAATTGAAATACATTTTCACCCGCAATCGTCATTTCTTCTCTGATAAAATGTATGAATTTTTCCCAGGAATTCTTCGGTAGTTGATGTGCTAAAATTTACCTTGAAGAAATACGTTTTTCCATTCTTGTAAGTAAATGCGGCATCAATTTTTCCAGGTAGACCAGGCCAGCTTGACGAGATAGGTCGAGGGTATCCGCGGTGTATTCCTTGCTCACTAAGCTTCCAGTAGTGATCACCTGAAAAGACATTACATCATCAATTAAATTTTTCAATGCTGGTGGGTAATTTCTCGTAATCAGCGTGATAGCAGCGTCATCAAGAGGCAAAAAACCTCTAGTCGTTGAAATTTGAGATTAATGCGAAAAAACTCATTCTATACATTTCTCCCTAAGGTATTTCGCTGGATATGATGTTCATGGAGATTTTTCTGTTAAAACTATATAAAAATGACTTGAAAGGTGATGTTTTGACTGCGTAATATTTCTTTGATGGAACAATTGAGTTGATCAGGATGAATTATGTCATAGAGGGTGTATTAATATATCATTACACGGTGATTATATTCACCGATCGACAAAGAGAAGCAGAGGAAAGAAAAAGATCGTAAAAATAAGACATTTTTTGAGTGGGAAATTGTTTCTTCGAAAACCGGATCTCGAGCTTAAATTTACTCTCTGTGATATCAGAGCGAAATCAGGAAAGAATTTTTCTCCGATTGCCGTTATCATTGGCAACACTCGTCAAAAGATAGAAAATATTTACTGAGTTGGTTTAACGGAAACGTCAGTGACCAACCACAGCCTCTTAACCAGAAAACCATCTGTGGTGGTTTACGGGAGCGTTAATTCCTCGCCAGTGACCACTCACAGACACACCCACACTCAACCCAAAATGGTGTACTGTACCTCAGTACCATTCACATTATGTAACCAATCCCACCTCGTCGTGAGGTGACGATTGTCAAGGGCGATGTCCCAACTGGATCTCGGAAGAAAGAGAGATCAGAAAACTATAAAAATCGAGACCGGATGCTAATGAACTCGTCCTCTTTTGTTCATATGTCGCGACTCTCGACCCGTCGTAAAACGGCTCTGACAACATTGTGTTGCTAGCTTCAGATATACCCAATTTTGGGCATTTTCAAATATTCTCTCTCTTCCTACTTCAATGCCCCCACCCATGCAATTCTCCTCTAATCATGTATAAACCCCTAAATTCTCTCGAATAGCGGGAGATCATCTAGAGACGCCGGAGGCCACGTTGGTCGTGAGTCTGAAACGTAACCAGAGTACCAAATAAAGCTCTTACTTTCAACCAGCGCTTGAGTATTTACTCTTTGGTGTCAAACCCTATGAAATAAGCGTTTTAACCACTCGGAACGCTAACTCATTGACGTGAACCGATCTCTCGGGGCACGACAATGGCATCCTTCACAGGGCTTAAGAGACCCCGTTAAGGATGCCATTCTAACTTTCTTTCGACGAGTTCATTCATGAAACATTCCATTCAAACTGACTTTTGACGAGTGTTTCCAGTAATCACGGCCATGGTAGAAAAATCCTTTCCTAATTTTGTTATTTTACGCGGCCATAGAGCTCAAGTCCTTGATTTTAATACCAGAGCGCTAGAGACGTATTTAAGTTTCCATAGCGTATATCGTTCAGAGAAAAGGATTGCTCGTTGGATCATACCTTTGAACGCGTATGTGGCGCCCTCTGCCGAGTTGAACATGGTGTCAACCCTGGCGTCCGTGCATAGCTCGACATCTTCTCCGGTCGGCGGCTCTTCCGGCTCCGGCTTCTTGCCGTTGCTTCCGCCGCCGCCGGGTGCCGCACCACCCTTGGTCCCACTTGGCTCTTTCTTGCCGTACAGTTCCTTAGAAGACGAAAGTAGATCAGGTGAGATCATATTCCTCGTATGAAAAGCGTAAAATTTTCTAATCAACGGCATGAATTCAATTTAACCCATAAACACCGCACGTCCTCATTTGAGGACGGCCAGGTTCACAAGAACTGTGAAATAATTTAACTAAACATCTTAATATTTTCAAGTTTTACCAACATTGGAATGTTTAAACTACTATGATTGCCCATTCCAAGAAAGAAAAACTTAGTTCTTTTATTTATAACTAACCAAAAACATTACAAATATTTTGTCTTGCATCTAAAATTGTATTAATTCTTTAAAAACAGTCTTTGTGTTATTAAATTCAATATTTTTATTGTATACATCGCTTTATTGTCCGTTTTCCAGAAATCTTAATTTGAACGAGATTCTCCAAGCCGTTCTTTTGCCAGCGTACCCTACGAAGTTGACGACAAAATTGGGATGAATACTGTGGTTCTGTGCCAATTTCGAGATACTTCGAAGCCGTAAGAGCAAGGGTAGTTTGAGTAAGAACGTCTGGAGAAACACGACCACGCGCTTCTTAAGGCCTGGTTACACGATACATTAACCTGAATTTGTTCATGTACAATTTCATGTACGAACGCATGGACCAAATAGAGCAGGTTATAATTTCCTGTTCACACATTCAAGCATTCGTACAAGTTGGTGTGGTTACGCGGTGAATTTTCGCGTTCATGCATTCGCACATTAACTCGTACGGGTTAATGTACTGTGCAACCAAGGTTTTAGGCAGCGCGTGAATTTCATGCTTATGAATGCACATTAGACCGATATTTGAGGGAGCAGTATGTCACACAACTTCTCTCTACAGGGAAGAATCAGTGCATCTCGCTGAAAAGCAGAGCGGAATGACGAAAAAAGGAATAAGTAATGCAGTGTATTCGCCGGTTTGCTAAGCATCTTATTTATTGTTAGGGCGAGCGCGTGGTTTAGCATGGAGAATTCACCTCTAATTTGCAGTAGGAAATTCATTCCTGGAGCTTATATTCCTATTTGAGCTTTTTCTTACCTGGATGGCGATAACGTCATCGTTGTCGAGTGTGAAGCTGGGATTGTACCCCCTGTAAAATGGTGCCATGAGAGCCGACTTGACATCTGAGTGAGAGAGCCCGAGGGAATGGCCGAATTCGTGAGCTGCCACTTGGAAAAGATTCGTACCTGTGAAAAGAAAAGTGAACATTAGTTTGGAAATACATGGTAATGAGGATGGAAATATCTCGGAGGAGAGATATTTATGTTAATAATTTCTTTAACACTTACAGGTTTCCCCTATTACAAGTGTTTTAATGTATCGTTTGACGAACAGAAACACCCATGTCCTGGGCTGTGAATAATACACCCAGGCGGGACTCGAACCCGCGACCTTCGGGTTAGAAGGCGAGGACTTTACCCCGCCGACACCGGGCCTATAATTATTTAGGCAGGTAGGAATACTGGGAAAGGGTCGAACGATCCTTCATCAGGTATTTTAAGAAACGGTTCGGGAAAATGGTCTTTACCGGAAGAGGATGGCCGTGAACAAGGTGTTCATGAGATGTAAGTGTAGAAATAAAGGGTATAACACATAGAACGGAAGAAAAAGAAGAAACTGTGGATGGTAGGAACGGAAGATAGGAATTGATTTTTGGGGGGAGGCGACCGACAGCTATGGTCAATTACGCCATCGGGGTCAGGTAAGGGAGGAAGGATGGATAGAAACCCGGCGTGGACATAAGCCTGCTCTTAACGAAAGGCGCGTATGGGACGAAGGTGTAACGTTAACGCATCCGACCGAGAGTACTGTACTTCAGAAGTCCTTTCCACAAGATACTCAAGTAGGGATCGGGTTCCCTCTGAAAAATATCCCAGGGATTTTTGTACCCTGGCCGCCCGTATGGTTGGCCAGTACTCCAGCCACCACACCAGCCCGATAGGAACGGAAGAGATATTGGTGTTGGGCACATTGAAGATGGTCATCGAGATGTGTAGGCTCAAACTTAGTCGATTAGTCAAACTGACCACTTAGTCACGTCATCGAAATTATCTCTGGCGGTTCGAGCTGGAAACGACGATAGATGTGTATGTGTGTGATGTGCAGAACCACATGAGGATGACGTGGATGTGTAGAACCACATTAGGAGACGATGGCATATTCACTTGTTTACTATTGAGCTAAAATGAAAAACTCTTTTTTATTATTATATATGCTTTTGAAAGTATTTTGTTTAATGCCTGCGATGAATTTCATTTATGGACCCTCCTAAAAATTCCTTAGAAGCTGTTCTGTAGAACGTAAGGAATTCTACAGAAATTGACTCTTTTTCTTCAGAACTAGTTCCTTTTCTAAGGATCTGTACGGAACATGACAGCCTGACTTTATTTTAGAGTTCTTTCTGTTCTGTAGAGTTATTTTCTGCAGAGCAGAATAACTCCTTACAAGCTATTCTATAGAACTTCAGCAACTCGAGGGAAAAATTTGAGGTTTTCGTTGACCCAATTACTATACAGAATGTTTTTAGCAGGCGAAGGCAGTCTCCACTTTTAGGTCCGGGACCTTTGAGCTGCCAAAGTCTCATTGATATTTGTATACAACATTGTATCAAAACTGTTGAGCAATACATAATTCTTAATCTTGAACTAAATGAAGGAGATTGTGGGGTGAGTGAAATTACGGAAAATGAGGACATAGTGAGCTATTAATCGGAAAGGGAATTGGGTGGAGAGCCGCGGCCACGAAACCTTTGAAAATCTTGGGAAAAGGGGCGTGGTCGCGTGTCTCTGTCCGTCCACTCACCCCTTCGGCTCCTTACGGTCCAAGTTTCGGAGTCGTCGAAGTGCGCGTCGCCGCCGTAGACTGGGAAGTAGGCGTGGGCGAGAGTGCCTCCGGGTCCGTCGAATGGATCTCCGTCACCGTGCTCTCCGCGCTCGAAGCGGATCTCGATGTGCACCTGACCGCTCTTCTTGCGGTTGAAGTTCAGCTTGGTGTGCTCGGACCAAACCTGGAAGGACTTGGCCACCTCCCTGTCCACCTCCTCCTGGCTCAGGCCTCGCGGGTACTTGGAGATCTTGTACGTCAGCTCCCTCACGCGCCAACGACTTCCTGCGGGGTGATCGATCAAAATAAAACTTAATCTAGAATATATAGTTATTAAGTAGAGAATTTTAATGACTTAGGTAGTACACTAGAAGAAAACGGGCATAGTAGCAAAGATATAAGGAAGAGAATAGCGCTAGCTAAGGAGGCGTTTAGTCATAGAAGGGAGCTGATGACGGGGACCTTGGGTAAGGATGAGAAGTAGAGGCTGGTGAAGAGCTTGATATGTAGCGTAGCGTTGTATGGGATAGAAACGTGGACTCTCAAAAAGGAGGACGAGAATAGGCTGCAGGCATTTGAGATGTGGGTGTAGAGGAGGTGAGGTGGACGGAGAGGAAGACTAACGAGGAAGTGCTTGAGATGGTGGGTGAGGAAAAGAAACTTCTGAATGAATTCCGGTATAGGCAGAGTAGATGGCTGAAGGGTGAAAGGGCGATGGGTTGCTGAAGAGTGTGATAGAGGGAAGGATATTGGGCAAGCGAGGGAGGGGAAGAAGGAGAATAGGTTTCATGGACGGGGTGAAGAAGGGTAAATCATATGCCGAGGCTAAAGGATATTATAGAGCGAGAAAGAGTAGACACCGGGAGGAGATTTCTGATATTCAACAAAACCTACCGTAACCGGAAGAATACTTTTAAAAAAATATTGTTACTAATAATTGTGAAAATTATCGATGATAGGAATATTAGAAGCAGCTGGTTGATTTACATTAACCGATAGGTAGGTTGCCATTAGTAAGAGTCACAGGGAATAATGGAAGCAAACCGTTCAAGTTGAAAGTAGATGTCTGGCGTGCCGAAGTTTATTTGTTCTCCTGTCAAATTTCACCAATTGAAATGAAGCAGATCAGATACTTAATAATTTATGAATACAGCTATCAAAGGACAGAGCAAAGGAAAATAATTC
Organism: Ceriagrion tenellum; assembly: GCA_963169105.1. Taxonomy (NCBI): domain Eukaryota; kingdom Metazoa; phylum Arthropoda; class Insecta; order Odonata; family Coenagrionidae; genus Ceriagrion; species Ceriagrion tenellum. The sequence goes on from OY720637.1 coordinate 46,022,169, forward strand.
AAATGATCTAATAGCTCGAGTTCCTACCCTCCAACTTTTATGACCAGCCTCGCTTTCTTTGTCCTAGAAAATCTCATTTCTTTTGTTTTCAATTATTCACGCCGATGCCTAAATGTAATTATTATAATTACGGAATTATATTGAAGTTTATCGACACAATTACATATTTCAGCGTTTCGCGGAGCGCGGAACGAGGGCGATGCAAATGGACATAATGATTCATCATGGAAATTCATCCGGACTCAATAGGCTTAAAAGAAAAACAGAAGCGAATATTACAAAAAAGACTCGGCGTGGTCACGCACCTCTCTCGTCGGACTGAATCTTGAAACGTGGAAGATTACAGACGCGCGATGCGACGGCATCGCGTGTAAATCGGCGCTGAGGGCCACGCTATCGCTGTTTCTCCCTCCGTGTTTTTCTGAACGAGTGGACGCCGAGGTAGGATGGGATGGGTGGCGGAAAAAAACTGGCGTTTCCCTCGCTTTTTTTTGTTCCCTTATTATTTATTTTCAATCCGGCGTGTGAGTGGGTGGTTAGAGGGAGTAGAGGGAGGTGGACTTCCGGTCGACGTGTGTTTAGTCTCTCTCGTTGTGTTCGTGCGTTCGCCCCGCGAGCCGCCCACTCCTCCTCACCCCTTCCACGTTCGTATTTCGCGATCTCCATTCCTCCCTCCCCATCTTCGACCCCTCCATCCTCTACCTCTCTCTCCCAGCCTCTGTCTCACCCCCCCGCCCCCCCCGTTGGCAGTCCAACGGACTGACGCCCTCTGACGAATAGCGCAGGGCCGAGGAGCACCCAACGTGTCCTTCCGGATGACCGGTGGCCTCGGCGGCGACTGCCGGCGCGGCGCTCATCCTCACACATCCATTCTCATCCCTCCCTTAACCTCTCGTCCCGCGACCTCCACGAGTTCCCGAAGCAGCGCCGGCCGCCCGGAGCCGACCACCGCGCGACCATCTCTACATCGATGACATGCTACACCATCTCTACATATTACTGTATCCGAAGATGAAATGTTTACTCTATCCTCAGTATATGTATGACAATTGTGTGAAGACTTTCGGAGGAAGTGATCTTTGGTGCATTTGCTAATATTCGATTCTAACCCCCACTCCTGGCACCACGAATGAACGTTGTAAAGGTCCGATGACAGAACTTCATCGAGAATGATTATTACATACTACACCATCTCGGCATATTACTGTATGGGAAGATTAAATATTTACTCCACCCTCTGTATATTTATGACAATTGTGTGAAGACTTTCGGAGGAAGTGATCTTTGGTGCATTTGCTAATATTTGTTTCTAACCCCCACTCCTGGCACCACGAATGAACGTTGTAAAGGTCCGATGACAGAACTTCTAAGTCCGCGTCTTCGCTTATTTCGCGGTAACTGCGTCATCTGCAAATAATCTTAATTTACTGCCATTCCGCCACTCTACCGGGAAGCCTCTCTCCTTATATTTGAGTTTCACGAATCTTTCGAATTGTTGCCATAAAAATTTCCAACGATTTCAAAACCTTACCAAAATAACGTAAACGAACGATGCTGAAAAGGGTAGGAGGTAGGCTAACATGGTGGAAGAAATATCGTCGGTTGATAGGGCCTTGCACTTATAAATATTCAGAAAATCTTAAAATTTTATCCTAACCTACCTTTACCGGTAGGTTTACACCTACCTACCTTTAGGTAGCCTACCTAGTAGTGTAGGTAACCTACCTTTACCGGTAGGCTACCTTTACCGGTAGGTAACCTTTACCGGTAACCCAGTAATAATAACGATTGATGGTAAGAAATTATGTAGGCTCTTTCAGGCTCTAAATTCATGCAGAATTGATTCATTTACAGTGCTTTGTGATTCCAAATAAAGATATGTGGAATCACAAAGTTACGAGTTATCATTATTATGTTAACAAATTCCACCAAGTTACGCCTGAAACTGCCAACCATTTACAGTGCATAAACACTTATGCGTGAGCTGGCATATTTCCCTCTCAGAATCGAAAGACTCAACGAATTGATCCGTCTAGTTAAAGAAAGAGGCCATTTTAATGGCTAATTACAGCCCATAAAGTCAAATTTTTTCTTTCCGACACCAGTTTGCGTGCATACTACCTTTGGTATTAGTTCCATTTCCAGATAAACATGAAAATAATTCATGGTAAAAATCAAGGGTGGATGAGTTATCTAACTAGAGTAGATCTCTTTATAAGGACCGCATGATATCGCCTATGCGACGAAACTGGTTGACTACGAATAAAAATCTGTGTAAAAGTACCAAGTAATTTTTAAATTTGTTCAGAATGGATTTTCACAAAGTGAAACCTGTCACCATCGATTTTATCTCCATCTTTACTATCTGGAGCTAATATTAAACTTGAAACCTTATGAATGAATGGCAGGTAAATTGAACTGTAAACATCCGTTAATCACACCGTTCACTAGTGCTCCTAGCGTGCGATCCGTGCTCGGAATGAAAAGGTTGACTGATTTCTTTGGCCTGGAACTGTCAGTTTAACTCTCCAAACCCCGGCCTACCATAACTGGTGCGTTCATCGATCCGTGCCTGGCAGAGCCAGTTGATTTTCTGTCAACGAGAATGACAAGGAATCCATAACTTGTGATTTTGAAGACGCTGATTCCTTCCGGTGATTCTCCTGAGTTGGAAACTCCTATCAAATAGCTCAATATTAGTGTATTTAATTTATTTCTCCTGCCAAATCCTGGCTTCAATTTTGAAACAAATTGAAATCGGAAGGATGATCTTTGCCGGAATCCTAAACTGGAACATGTTTTAGCGTTCTAGTCTTTGAATTTACGTGGTGGTGATCCATTCAAAAACACTACAAAGTTAATTCAGAGCCATTTCTTCAAAATCTTACGAAATGATCGGTGGATCTTATTTTCTCTGTTGTTGATGAGTGAAATCTGAAGGATCAAATAGAAACCCTTATTTTCCAGGCACATTCCCAGTACGTTCATAGTGGAAGGGGTCCTGGTATGCGTAGTATGCCGACTCCAACTGTCGTCTATTGCTTTTAGACTTTTTTTTATCGCTTGTACATTTTACAAGTATCCCATTGTGATTGCAATTGGGTGTCGTTACAAACACCTCTTTTAACTCTCTATGCATTGATATTTTTTGTCCACCATGTGCAGTCATTCCGCATGTTACCCCACTCGTGGGAGAATCAGGAACCAAAAGTTACGAATGAGAGATATTTTCGTTGCCAAGCTGTACAATTGATGTCACAAAGGCATATAGACGTAAAGAAACCTAATCAAAAATAAAAAAAAAACTTGTTACCTGCATGTCTATATGTTGCCACTCAAGGTGATAGAGGGTTATAGGAAGATTATGAGGACTTTATACATTGTCATGACTTGTCATGTTAGCTCCGTGGTGATCTGTACAAATTTGCTGAAGATATTTAGCTTGTTCTTTCCATTTGTTGGATACGACCTTTCTTTCTCAGATCGTTAAGATACGGATGTGAATGAGGGACTCTGTGCCCTTTGGGCAGTGGCATCCTTTGCAATGAACTTGGGAATGGAATATCTAGATGAGTCCTTCTGGACGTTACGCAACGCGTTTTGTTTCTTTTGTCCTTTCGATTGCGAATTTCTGCGTGTGTACCCCGCTATATAGGCGCCACCGTCGCGGCCTCTTCGTCGGGGAGTCGCCTCGCGGCAATTAGCTCGAAGCGTTTGTGTTAGGTAACACGCGCACACTCGGATGGGCGTCAAATGAAAAGGCCCATTGACCTTGGTTGGTAGCTTTTTCAAAAGCGCCCTTAGCGAGGTAGCTGTCGATCGTGTCACGCTTGCTTCCCGCGGCGTCCGAGGCTGATGGACAGCGCTCCTATCGCCGGCCGCAACAATTATTGCGTACCGAACGTCTAACTCCGCCCCTCTAAACAATACAAATGCTGTGCAGCGACCCCTTCATTGCAGAGTGAGCAATTATGATTCTATGGGCTGCGTAAAAAAATCAACTTTGTTGAAAGTTCAAGTTTTTTTAATAATAAAGCTATCGCTTTTTTATTAAATTGCACCATTTTTACGTCGTTTTACTACTTTTGCCTGTTTATAAGGGTGTAAATTGAACAAAACGAAGTTATTCATGATGGATAGCACAAATTATTCTCGAATATTCTCGATGCTGGCATACGTCTTCCTCTGTGTACGTTCGCACGTCAAATAACAAACGTTATTTTATTCTCCTTATATTTGTGGTAAATGCATCTGAATCTTCCCTTAATGTGTGTGATGCCAGAAGCAACCAACCTTTCCCCAATTTACACGGTACGTTTCATTGTATACAAACAAATTATGAATTCTTGCATGAGAAAAATTGCGCCTTGTAAAGCGGCATATTGTATGATTGTCTGAATGACTGAACGGGAAATAGAAACTGCTCTAATTCCATTCATTTTGTACCGTGTAAAGCGGTCTCAAAAGTTGCTGAAATGGCGAAGTTGATGGTGGGGCTTTAAATTGCCATTGCTATCCATTGTCCATTAAGAATCTTTAAGTCTTCGCTATGCACGTGATAACAGCACTTATCTTCCATTATTTGGTTGCGCCTTCCCGAAGAAACGTTTGGTGTCTTGCCGTCCGCTCTCCGATGGCCCTTCCCTTCCTGAATGGTGCTCGGGTTCGTGAACTATGGACTCATTTATTCGCTGAATTTATGTTTACTCTCATGTACTCTCTTCATCTTCGACTCTTAAGTCCGTACGTAGAGCAGTCGTGGGAACACGTCGAACTTGGGCGGTGAATGGCTAGTTTGCATCGTGGTTTTCGTTAGCCGGGTATTGCGTCAAGGGATTGTCGAACTTCGTCCTCTCCATCGAGTTAATTTCTCGCTAGATCGGTCATGTGGGTCTGTCCGGTGGGCCCACCGCCCATCCCCCCTCCCTCAGTTAATGTCCACCCGACATGCGTCCCCCACCCTCTCACGCAAGACGGAATCCGGGATGGGAGTGTAGCGCACGGCGTTCATCAGCTGTTTTCCGCCCTCACTTTCGAATACGCTCGCTGGGAGGAAATGCACTTTGCTTTGGCTTTGTCATCGGTTAGAGGTCTCAAGGGATAAAAACACGATATAAACGAGGCAAGAAAGACGTAAAATTTATTTGACTAGCTGTGCCCGGCATGCGTTGCAATATGCCTCTTTTTCATGAAAAAAAGAAGTGAAGAAATCGCTCGTACTGAACAAATTAATTTTCGGACCATCACTGAAAATCACGCTGAAAGTCCTCCAATCGCCCATTTTTATAGCCCATAATTTACTTCCAAGCCTCAATGTTTTCAGTGCTCTTTATTATATTCTAAATTCGCAAAATAAAATACTCTATCCTGAGGTCCCCTTTGATTTCCATACTTTTCATGGTTTGGCCCACAAATCTTTTCTGGGTTCAAAATCGTTCCGTAAACGAATTTGAGACCTAGTCCATTGAATTCCTCGTACCTACACAGGAATTCGTAACACACAAATGATGGCATGAGTTTCCATTCCATGCCTATACTGCGGTTTCCAAGTAAATAAAACATTCTGTTGTTGAATTACTGCAGAAATTTAAGATTTTCAAGTTTAAAAATCTAATTTTAAGAAAATGCGAAGCGTATACGAAATTCGAATGCAAGAATTCAAAAAAAATCAAACGAAGAGACCACCTACCAAATTTTACTCTGTGTAAAAATTAATTACGTACCGTATTAATTACGTTAATTATTAATTAATTACGTATTAATTACCGTATTAATTAATAAAAATTAATTACGTAATAAATAATTAAAAATTAATTACAGGAATTCGTAACACACAAATGATGGCATGAGTTTCCATTCCATGCCTATACTGCGGTTTCCAAGTAAATAAAACATTCTGTTGTTGAATTACTGCAGAAATTTAAGATTTTCAAGTTTAAAAATCTAATTTTAAGAAAATGCGAAGCGTATACGAAATTCGAATGCAAGAATTCAAAAAAAATCAAACGAAGAGACCACCTACCAAATTTTACTCTGTGTAAAAATTAATTACGTACCTTTTAACACAAATTATGTCTCACTGATATGATTCTCATGCACGTGATAGAGCAATGCGTAAACGATCTGCTTCATTGCTTGCTTGTCGTTCTTTGCTTGTTTAAGAAGCTCACATGCCAACACTCATTTGTTGAAACGACTCGCGTATCACTTGTTGTACAATGGATTTAATAATTCAGAAACCTTCGCGGGTGCGCGCGCAACAGCTCATCATCGAAATCTGATGAATGGTATTGGAAAGCATAGAAGACGGGCAAACAAATATTCATTTTTATATATTAGATAAAAGATAGATAATTTCTCCAAGATTTTACACGGAACTGAGCTGCTAATACCTAACACGTCGTGGTACCTAAAATTCTTCCTATGCTTCGTGCCCCGCGACGAGTTCACCGTTCAATGAGCAGAGTTCAACAAATAGTCGAGTAAACAAACACAATTCTTTTAGTTGACGCTCATGTCGGAGGGTAACAAATCGGCGTGCAGAGTATAGCCAATGTTCCGTTTTGCTGCCAATATGGCGTCTTCGACGACTAATGTACACGTTTCTACGCACTCTTGGGATATTAATCGGAAGTCAATATGTTAAGCTGTGGTTGATATTCAGGAACAGGGACTTTTGCGATCATTCTTCTGGTCGATTACGGATTACGTCTGGATGTATGGTGCGGCGTGTTAAAGAGTTTTGCAAAATTGAAATACAAAACTCGAAATCTCCATAGCGTGTCACTTGAGGTAGTGAAAACCCATGGTTCCAAGTAAGTGACTTAAACTCAATCCGAGAAGACGTCTCGGAGGTATTCTTTACTCGGAAACGGCGTCGTTGGAACATTTTTTATAGAGAAAACCAACAAATCCTTTTCTCGAGAGAAACATTTTCAATGCCATTCAGATTAGCGCTAAATCATTTTGTGGGACTATTTGTTTCCATTCGGTAAGTGTTTTAGTAAAGTCTTTTGTTTCCTCGCTTGCTAAGTGATGTGTTGCACGAGACAAATACCCAGTGGTGTTGATTTTTTTCATATACATTCAGCGGGTATTTTTTATTTACACTAGAGGAGAATTGGGTTACTTGACCGTTGCAATCCACCCTGTTTAAGTTCAGATAATGAACCTTAAGGGAGAAGAGGTATTAGGTTTTCCGGTTACATTTGCCGTAGATATGTACGGTAATCAAGAAAAGTTGGCTTTTGCGTGAATACTTTTTGTTGATAGAGATGGAGCTTTAGGACATCTTACGCGTCTAGGAGAAATGTATAGGCTACAAAATAATATATACCTCCAAGCTTAAGAACAACTTACCTTGCAGTGCGTAACGCTTCCTCCTTGCGTTGTGACCGATTCCAACTTTGTCTTTCACGCCACAACGGGGCGTGCTCATCAGCTCCTTCGTTTCAGGATCAAGATCACCTGCGAAGAAAATGGAAATAATTGGTTACGCTTAATTAACTACAGGCATTTTGAAAACACTCCACGGAAACCTATTCTGTCGCGTCTCCGTAACGATACCCTTAGCGTATTGGGAGGTAGTAGTAGTAGTTCTCTTCTCTATGAAAGTACAAGGCAATCACGTAATGAGAATATAACAACTAGCGTCGATACCGCATCGTATATCTTGTATGTAAATTATGGATTCCTAATAGCCCTTTGGGAAAATTCCTGCTGAAAGAGCGTGCTTCAAACATTATCTCAATGGCAATTGAATGGTAACTCTATTAAATGCTCGCCCCGCGAAGAAGACGAGGGAACGTATGTGATGTTTGCATATGGATTAGAGGGCAAACGATACATGCTCTGTGAAAAATAATAAACTCTTCTCTATGCATTCTGAAGATTCCCGCGATGTTCCGTGGAAACGTAACATAACGGACAAATCACAAAACGAGCAAATTCCACAAGTAGAAATTTATTACACGACCCATGTTTCGCTTTTTACAGCACCATCAGGTGCAGCATCACCTGATGCTGCTGTAATCAGCATCACCACATTATCACCTGATCCACCACACAGCATCACCTGAAATGCGGTGAAAAGTGAAACCTAGGTCATGTAACAAATTTGTACTTGTGGAATCTGCTAGTTTTGTGATTTGTCAACTACTTTACACATTAGAAAAAAAGATGTACGCCTTCAAATTAATGTTAGATCATTTTACGTATATAAGTATTATATGATTTTCACGCCGTACGTAAAATTTTAATAGCGCGAATTGAGAAGGTTAATACGTAACAGCGTTTACAGTTTTTAAAAAATCTTATCTATATCTTAACTTTTTTCAATTGACAAGCCACCGAGGATATGCTTTGAAGGTGAAGAGCGAAAGGAAACTTGGAGCGTAGCGGAGGTTCTCTTATAAATAGCAATCATACATGTGATGCAATCAAGTTTGACCGTGACCGCGTCGTGGGAAACGGGGAGGTCTGAAGGAGGAAAAGCAGAGGGAAATGAGTGTTATTTTTTACGGACAAAAATTCGGAAGTCATCGATTATTTTTCAATATTCTCCATAGATGGTGACATCTCTTCAAGCAACTGCCTTCCGACGCATGTCAAATTGCGTCATCCGTCTTCTTGCAAACGAAACTGATTCTTAAGTGGGTAAAGGCCTTCTGGTAGACGCGGCTTCCTCAGGTTTTTCATCGGCGGCGCGAGATAGCAGCATCGCCGCCGATGACGTGCATGTGACGCCATCTTTTTTTCTTCTCTCTCTGTGTCTCTCTCCCTTTTACCTTTTCCCTCTCTTCGCGGGACCGGATGCCAATCCCTTGGCGTAAGCAAGAGTAGTTCGTGAGCGTCGTTTTTGTTGCATTCTTTTCGCTTGGCTTTAGGGAAAGTCTCGGAGCGTGGCTCCGCTCGGAGAGGTGTTGTCCCGCTCAAATCCATACCGGTGTGGTTCTGTGCCGACTGCCAAGGTGCGGGGGACTGCTGGACGAGTGCCAGGTCTACTACGGCTCCCGCTTTCCAAAGCGCGTATATTAAAGGCGGAGTACTGAGAGAATGAATTTTCAAAATTCCATTTTTTCACGCGGGTGTTAACCTCCGTTATGAAGCTCGCATTCAACGTGAATTCTTAGTAATCTGAAGATTCACGCTAAATGAATTGGAATCCAAACGCGATGGAATAAAAATTGCGGAAGTTTCCACGATATAATTATTCTCAGTTTTATATTTCCACAATATGATCATTTCCAGGTTTTTCCGGCGTATCTGATGGATACATTTTTCTCGGGTATTCCACCGGGTAAGCAGGTCCACGTATCCCGACGTTTTGAAGAACGGCTTGCTCTCCATCTTCAGGGGTTCTGAATCCATGAAAAAACACCTGAAGATGGAGAGTAAGTCCGTCTCCGAAACGTCGGGATTCATGGACCTGCTTACCTGGTGGAATACCCGAGAAACATCTAATAATATCCAGTTTATAATCATTATAATGCAGAAAATTGCACATTTTTTATTCCATTACATAGTTCCTGCAGTGGGTCAAAACTAAGGTACTAAGCAGTCTGCGTTGTCTCCTGAGGGATTGATGGGAAGCCTGCGAGCTGAACTTTTATTTACAACGTTTCCTAGGGAGTCGCCAACGCAAGGCAAAATGAAGGGTGCAGAGAATCACAGCAGATGCAGCTATAGGTAAATGTAAACCTAATTTTATTCTTACATCATCGGTTATGTATTTGCGGAAGACAGATGTGTGTTAAAGAAAGCTTTTATAACCGCAAAAAGTATTTATAAATTGTCTATTTATTGCCACATGGATGTATGGACATTTTTTCTCTCTAAGTTTCAAGAAAATGGAGAAAGAGACATTATACCTTAATTATTGCTGGAAACATTGTAGATGTTTTCAAAGAATTGTTATGAATTAAATAAAATGCAGTTATTCATGAGTTTATAAGTTTTATTGGCATTGAAGTGGACGTGTATTATTTTGAGTTACTGATTGTATTGTTATGAACTATAATTAACTAGTTGCAAACTCCATAAACGTAAAGTATTATGGTGGGATTCAGGAGCAATCAAGTTATATATCTCGATTAACGATTAATAATTGCTTGTTTAAATTCAAATCTTGTTCAAAATTAAAATTTACACCTCGACGCAATTTATGAATTCTGCACAGAAATACCTCTTTAACATTGAAATACTGTCGAAAATATTTTTTCGTCGCCTTTATATGATTTGACAGTAGAATTTATTGGTTATTCTATTTAGTTATAGCGATCCAATGTGTTCCTCCTCAGTGAAATTGGATTCTTAGCTAAACTTTTCTATGGATACATTGTGGACTCTGCATCTACATATTACAACTATGTAGGATTTTTCGGGCGTATCACGTACCAGATGTAAGGTTTAAGTTGAGAGACTACTTTAAGCTGCAGAGAAACAACACAGCGCCGCTTAAAATTTCAACACTTTCGGTCCAGCGAGAAAGTCTCCGTCTTGGAACGTCCGCGGTATGTGCCAGTCACTGCCGAATTAATTGTGCCATAAGCCACTTCGTTACCTCTCCTTTTCACCCCAGCCTCCGGACCACTGGCATTTATCGAGATTTCCCCTCCAGTTATCTTTGAGTTGGTTACGTAGTTCCATTGTTGCCACACGTTGTTACGAATGCTATAAGGTCCCTTTCGACCTTCGATTGCGATGCTGACGGAATACAATACTTGCTCTCAGCTTCATTTTTATGCTCTCGCCAGCTTTCACTTTTTTCCGAATTGCGAGGCTGGGCATGCAAAAGCTATAATTGAGCATGTCCACGTAAATCTGGCTCAGTCTTTCATACAAATTAATGACGTGGTAATAAACGTTCCCCTCCTCGCTGTGGAGAATTTTTTCCACAATCAATAGCCCCCAAGTACCGGCCGAAATGACTTTCTTCACATTTCACAATTAGCTGTATTATATTCTTCTTTGCCCAGCGACTCATTTTCAGATGCCACCAGTCCGAAGAATTGCGGCTGCAGCTCCTACATTGTTTTTTTCAGTTAATCGCTTAGGGCTAACTAGTGTTTGTCGATTTAGGATGGATAAGTGGAGTATTTGTAATATTATAAAATTGAAAACATGGAGTGATTTGCTGTTAACTGAATTCTAACCGTGGTCAAATCACGTACTCGAGGGGCATAGGAATAATTACCTCGCAGGTGACAAGAAAACCGCATCACATGATAATAATAATTATATTCATTAACGGGTAGAAAAACTCATTTCAAGAATAGATTAGCAAGATATAAACCATTACAATAAGGTGATACACTGATAAAATTAAAACCGTTTCAAGAAAGTAATCTATGATAAATCAATAAGACTTGATTTTAGAGAATACAATAAAATGGAATCAAAATAAAATAAAAATTTGCCCTGCCTTACCGAAAGAAAATTATAGTATACATGAATAAATCTTACATAACTATACATTTACGTCACTGCTCTTTTAACACAATTCTTAAAAATGCTTTGCGATGAGGTAAAAAAGTCCAAATCGCAATGTTTGCTGCTGCATCTCATCGCACGAAAAATTAGCAAGGAATAGTTATTTCGTAAAAATAATAGTTATTATGTATTATTATGTAAATAAATAATAAAAATAATAGTTATTATGTATATTATGTAAAAATAATAGGAAAGAATAGTTATTTCGTAAAAATGGAATTGAAAACTATAAATTGCATCGGGATTAAACTGTAGGATTGCCAACAATTGACCCAGTTGCGGCGATCGAAATTTGACAAGGGTGCCGTTAGCTCTGGGTTGGGTCTGAAGTAATTTATTTATAGTATGTGCCATAGCATTAACTGCACTTCTTTATTAAAATTCTTCCTTTTCTGAGCTTACAAACGCAGTGGTTTCACTTACCCGTGACGTTGAGGCCCGCGAAGGCTTGAAACTCCGAGATGGCAGTCTTCATCGCGTCCTCCGAGATGAGCGCACCGGAACTTGGGTTCTTAAACGAACCGTCCAGGTAACCAAACTGCGACAGGTAGAACTGTTCGGGAGAAGAGGAAAAATTATGAGTCACGCATCTCTCGGAAGTTTTGAGTTGACTTCGATTTGGAGGGAGAAAAGTAAAGCTTACTGATGAAAGATGAAAATGCACATGGCTACTTCTTTTTTTTTCAAAGAACCACGGAACTAGCCGCGCATTTACTTCAACGGAGACGTCTGGGTAGCTTAACTGGTTAGAGTATTCGGCGAAATCGAGATATCTGGATTCGATTCCCAGTCCAGGCGAATGATTTTTCCACTGTGAATTTCACACAATGGCTACTTCTGTACGGCCAATGAGAGAATTTGTTCTTTGCCCGTGGGAATAATTTATATCGTCGCCTCAGCACTGTGAGGATACTGGGGAGTTATCCCACGTGGCAACCTTCATTCTTTGACGGAGTAATCAATTAAGAGTAATTTGGAGCTGTAAAAACGTTCCAATGAGGGAAGATCATTCTTTTCAGTATTCTACTATTCCCCTCTTCCTAATTTAATTTCCATTTTCATGGGATGACGCCGAGGCTAAAGGATTCCGTACTTGGATCTCCGTTTATTTCCTTATTCCCAGGTAGTTAGACGAAATGGCAGTGAATTGGAAAACGAGCGTAACAGCGCAATTGCAAACTTAACTCGAGGAGTGTAAATTTTGCTATACTGGAAGCAGTTTGAATAGTTTGTGTACAAAAAAATAGATTCAGAATTAACCCTGCATTACATGCACGCATGAAAATCGGCGACTTGAACTTTTTTTTCCATGGCTCACTCACACAATAGCCGTGGACTGTTGTGTGAAATTTTCCTACCAAGGTTTTCTGATTTATTATGTGGTTTAGTAATGCTTGTTAAAACCGCAAGGTAAGTCCCCTGCGTTTTTTTTTCAAGGCTTTCACTGTTGTTGGCGAGAGTATATGAACTGTACATAAAAAAGAATCGCCACGAGAGTAAAAGAATTACATTTACTAGCAGGCACTTCGCCTGAATTCCCGTGCGTGAACCGAGTAGGTGCGGATTACATTCATGCCATTGAATGCATCCGACTTCGCAATAGCTTAGGAAATTATTCTTTTTGCATGCGTTCATTGTTTCGCTGCCTCGTTTTTGCCTCGTGAAATTACGAAATCAATTATTGAGGAGTTAAATGCAAATATAGAGTAAGAGTGAGCGAAAATGACCCTTATAATAACTAGCATCATCGATTGTGTGGTATTTGCGCTCCTTGCTTAATGTCTAAGACATGCAGATTTTCGTAAATTCTTTCCAAATAAACCCACCGGATTATTATTTCTATTTTTCCAACGTTTCAACAAGTGTCTCGCCTGTCATCATCAGACCTGATGATGATGAGCGAGACCCGAGATGAGTTTACGTAAATTATTCGCCGGGGAAGAATTAGTTCTTATATTGTGCGCATTTTGTTTATATGATACATCAATTTAACCTTTTTATGAAGCTCTGCAGAAAGGCGTGATGGTTTAAAATTCAATTCGTAATAACACAATGTGGAAACATTAGTTGAAAATGAATGAAGATGCTGGTTTTGGTTTTAAATTCCACAAGCAACGCAAAAGGCGTGTTTGCGGATAAATATTCCTTCCTCACTTAAATGAACGCTTAATTTCCACTCAAAGCAGTTTTCAAGAGTCAAAAATACGAAAATTATTTCCGCATAACAGTTTTTGGCTCTCGGTCTCAATTTCACGGCCGGATTGATTCCTATATTTACGCCCCAACTATGGCTCCATCTCAAAAGCTCGCTCTGGTTCGTTAAAACCCTTTTCGTAAATGTTTACTCCTCCAAAACAAAGGTTTCGATGATACATTCGTCTCTCCATCTCTTTTATCTGACTGTCTAATGAATCGTCACCGTGACGGAGAACCCGGTAGTCGGTTTTCAAGGATTTCCCGAAGCGAGCTCGCATGATAAATATTTTTGGACGACGCATGTGCATGCTGGTGCTGTCACTAAAGCTTGGGTTGATAATTGGGAGCACATTTTACCCGTTTTTCTTATCTTTTCACTCCCACGCTGTCGTCGAAAAAAAGAGACAGTACGAGTTTTTTGTGAGCCAAGCGTCGCGGTATTTACTCCACGGATTTCGTTCGTGGGGAGCCCACCCGCTACGGCAGCTGATGCCTGGGGCTCACAGGTGCGTGGCAATGGACACTATAACACTCTCAAGGACGTACGCAGCTCTTCCTTCCCCCTCCGCCTCCTTTTCATCTCACTTCCTACTCCCCTCCTGCGAACCCTTAACCCGAGCGACGCAAACTACGCGTTCCTGAAACAAGTGTGTCCCACACTCTCTCCCTCCTCCCCTTGTGCATATAGGGTTGAGTCTCCCTTTCGAACACTTCCTGGTCTTCACATTGATATGATATCGACGTCGCCCCTTCCTCGTGTCGTCTCGCTCACGACTTCAATTCGTATGCTCAAGCTGATCGGTTAGAAATGAGGAATTGGAGACGAGAGGATGGCATATGGGAGGAGATACACTGACCTCCAAACCCATGTCTCTTCCGCAGAGAAGAGCTCTGGAGATACCGTTGGCTGCTGTGTTTCTATTTCTACTTGCTGACCCGCCAAAGTTCTCTATACCACCACTAAATCTGATGATGAGGGGCGAAATTTTAGGATGATTAAAGGATATTGGGCCTCATTGCGTTTTGGAGTTAATAAACTATTTTGTATTATAAACTGCAGAACTTCGCTTCAGCATTGCAATTTCCCGATATCCTTACAACTCTTCTGTGCAAGTATTGGTAACTTAAGATGGGCAAGTAAGGTCCGATATATTGATAGAGTGAGACGCATCGACGTGGTAAAGAAATTTTATAATACCTTTATAACTGACTGTAGAGTCTTATTAGAGCCAAGGGCTCATCGGACATCCTTCTGAACGTAAATAAAATAAATCCTTCTTTCAGTTAAAGGCGCCTAAGTTTTCTAAGCTCATAAGCACCATTGGACGGACGTGGTAGATTACCTGAAGTACTCGCCGAATAAAATCAATGTAGGGGCCAGAATTCGCAAAAAACTGATATTCACTCGCCGAATTCGAACATTGAAATGGGGAGTTTCCAAATTAGCTCCAACGACAACCCTATTTTCTCATCTTAAAAATGAAAGCATTTAGTTTTTTCCACCAATGTATTAAAAACACAAATCGACCGGTTTCGGCCTTTTCAGGCCATTATCAAGATTACAGAGTAAAATCCCAAAATACAGCGCAGTTTATATAAGAGATCTCTAGGAGAGGGAAGTGGCTGAAATAAACTGTGGCTTGAATAAACTGTGCTGTATTTTGGTTATTTTACTCTGTAATTTTGATAATGGCCTGAAAAGGCGGAACCGGTCGATTTGTATTTTTAATACATTGGTGGAAAAAACTAAGTATTTTCATTTTTAAGATGAATAATAATTTCCACAAAGTGAACTCACCTACCATTGATCCTATTTTCTCTCTTCCGTGATATCCAACGGTGAATATCTCAAGTACTCTAGTATTCAATCCATGCATCCAAATCAAGGACTTCATCGAATAAGCTTGGGTGATGCTGGCGATGGATTTGTTTTCGCTCATCGACGGGGGTGTGACGTTTCCGACGGGACAGGCGCCAGGCGTCGAACGGGGATGGATGGATCGCTCAACCCGAGAGAAAGGACCGTGGCGGCGGGCGACAAGTGTTGGATAGGAAAATAATGGCTCGCATCATTTCGAGGAGAGTAATCGTCCTCTTGCTTCCGTGTCCCTCGCGGCGAGCTTTTGATCTCTCGGGCCCAGGAATCTTCCTTCTTCATTTTCACGCCTCAGTGAAGCTTTTACCGCTTCTTCTCGACGCTTCTTGACTGCGTAGTTTTTCCAGTTCCAGCTTTTCGACGACGAGAGTATACGGGTGAGATATGGAAGAGGATGGCGAGACAGATTTACGGGGTTGATTTTTTTTTGGTGAGATGTTGACGTCATGGCCTTCAATTATTTTTTTTGGCTGGCGTGTGCCTCACGAATTGTGGTCGCTCGTGTTTAATTGTGTCTGCTCATGGGAAATATTTCCCGGTAGAAATGGGTGGAGGATTTTGTCGGGAATCATTGGAATTGGGAGAAATTAATGGCTTTGTTTGGAGGTTTGCTACCTCGGTTCTCTTGCGCGTGTTTCAGAAAAACACGGGATTCAGTAGTATTTTGTGAAACTGTTTGGGTGAGTGATAATTTGTGGAGGCAGGAAGAGGCTAGTATAGCGGGTCGTATTTAATGAGAACTCCTGAAATTCCTCTTCTTTCCAGGTTAAGGCTTTAAGCCGGTTTCGGCTTCACTTTCATCTAACCCTTAGTCTTCCGACAATTCTACGCTAATGCTTTCATTCCAAAGCCAGCTTTTGATATCTTTCCTTAAGAATTCGTAGCGCATGTTCTTTTCCCCTTTTTTGCCCTCTTTTACCCTATCTGATATTGGCTGAACATCTAGTTCTTCTCTTATGGACGCATTCCTTGTTTTGTTTAACCTTCTACACCCTTACATAGCTCGAAGAGATTTCATTTCTGATGACTCTATTTGCGTTATATCTTTTTGGTGATAATTATGTGGATTTATGAAGTTACAAGTTATCATCATCATGTTAACTAATTCCATAAACTTACGCCTGATACCACCAATTGTTTCTTATTTTTACTGACCTACATTCTCAGCCATAAAGTGAAGTAGGAACTGTAATTACTTAACAATATTTAATCTGGGTTTCTTTCCTGGTTTTGCCATTTAAAGTCCTACCTAAAGTTCACATCGTCCCTAAAAGCCTCTGAAACAATGTCAGTTTTTTTTGCGATATCTTTGTCCTCGTAGTTCGTTATATCGCACCCCTGAAAATACTTTAAAACCAAACCTCGACGAACGACGAGATTTTATCTGCACCGAAGCAATGATTCCCGATTTTGGATTTGCTGGTATGTCTTCAATCTAAACATTGCCAAGCTTTGATAGTGTTGAATATATCCTGAAGAGAGTCGCAAAGGAGTGCATTACGGTCAACGGCCGATCCAGCGAGTTGAAATGCAATTATTGTCCCCGTCATAGGAAAAGCGTTCCCGCCTCAGCAGCGACAAAGTCTGGATCGTTGAAAGAGTGCCAATCGTCTCGCCAAATTCACACGCGAACACACCCGCGTGCCACCCGACCCTCCGATGGCTCGATCACTCAATTCTTTTCGTGGAACGAAAGGGAATTTCGGGAGTGCTAGATAGAGGGAAATGGGTAGAAGGTTTAACGAAGTGAAGGGGGGATACAAGGATTTCGCGGAAAACGCACTCTTCTCCCTGCTTCTCCACCCTCGCTCCTTTCGATCGAACCCAAGGCCGGAAATGTACGCCCCCGCTCTCCTCCCTTTGAAATGTTTACTACTTCTCTCCTCATCTCTCTCTGGATTCGAGCGAAGCACTTCTCGAAAATGGGGTGACCACGCGTGTGAAAATCTCCGGTAGCAGATTTTGGAGAAATATGCGATTAGCGAGAAGATGGATTTATGACGATAGATTAGAGGTCTTATTCTGTTTACCAAGTCGCGGAATATTCTTGGTAATCGTGGAGTATCCTCGGAACAGCTTGGCCATCTTTTCGAACTCATGGTGTCCCTTCTGGTAGGAATCCATGGGAAGTATTGCAGGATATCAGCGTGTATAATTTCTAGAGTCGCTATCTAGCCGATAGTTCATGGGGCAGTTCATTTAGACCAGGCTTTGTAATTTCTGGTGTCATTAACTGTAAAATGACTGGCCTCTCTTTAACCTGATGTTATCGGAGAGTTTGCGTTTTGTAAACCACAATAAATTGTTGGTCAGTTGACTTAAAAATTGACATATTGATTAAAATTAATGGTTGAAGGCGCAACTTTATTGAAAATTGCCACAGACATGACGAAAAAATATCTTAGTATATTCCACACTTGAAGGTTTATTGCCGACCCAGGTTTCGACCGCAAAGCAATCATTATCAATTTGATAATGATTGATAATGGCCACCTTGATAATGATTGCTGGGCAGTCGAAACCTGGGTCGGGAATAAAATTATAGTGTGGAATATACTAAGAAATTTTTTCGTCATGTCTGTGACATCTTTACGTAAGAATGAATTGACTGCCCATTGCGTATCCAAAAAAATATTGACCAGAGATAATAAAACCGGGCCTTAAGAGAAATAAGAATGCAATGACTGTACACTGTTGCTTTTCCAAATAAAATTACAATGTGACGTTAAATATACGTCTTTTATTACAATATTGCCTCGTGTACCTCATACGCAGTAAATATCATTAAGAAAGTCGTGATCAAAAATGCCCTCGCATTGTCATTGCATAGCAAGCGGAAGGGCGTGAGTAAAAATTCGACGCGAATTACTGTAATGGAGAGCTTTTCTTTCCCTTTCTCCACGTGATGCCGCATATTGTTTCCGCGGGAATTCTTTTTGAGAGCCGAGCAATGTTCAAATTCACGGGTGGCTTGTGCCAACTTTATTCGAGAGAGACTTTTATGACGCTCGAATGTTTTTTTTAAAATGATTTATTGCGGAAGAACTTGCACGAGACTCACGCGTACATGAGGAGATTTTCATTTATATCTGGTAGTGTTCCGGAGGGTTTATTTACCTTTTATTCCATTTACTTAAAATTACTTATTTAAGATCCCTGCAGTGCCTAACATAATAATCATTCCCTCTATTCTGGTCAGGATTGGTAGTTAGGTCTCCACGGACTCGCATTATGACCACTTGTACTGTGACCAAACGTCTAGTCAACCTGTCAAATTTGATAACTTTGGGCGTCATTTAATATTTTAAAGGTAAAATGGCGTGTTCATCAACTCCATTGATTTCCACAGCATTGTTTTAGCACAATATATTTTCGAAAAGGTAGATGGGAATTTTTGGATTTAATTGACTTGCTACTAGGATTGTGGAATTGACAGGTTGACTAATGCAATGACAAACGTTAGAGCCATAATCAAAAGAGCATTTATGCAAAAATAGCTGCCAATGTTGATATTAAGTAGATATCGAGGGATGCTAATGCTCCTCGGTTGGAACTCTTACTCAAGACATACTTCTCTCCTCACTGCAAGATTATGATTTTGCATTATCATTTAAAGAAGCGCCTATGGATATGTCGAGTGAACTGTAAAAGTGATTTGGCTCTCTGCAAGGTGTATTAAAAGTTTGAATGGCGTCATAAATCCTTCTCATGTTCTTCAACTGTCATTTGTGTATGAAATAGGTTGCTTTTCTTGGGGGATAACATTATAGGAAGAGGAAAATGTGTTGCTTAATCACATCCAGGGTCATTGGGTAGGTGAAAAGGGAGGTCATTCTTATCCATCCACTTTGGGTCACGATTCGATGAAAACCAAACGAGCTGATCTGGCAGATATTAGTCTTCAGAGCGAGTATTTTGCTCATTTGCGGGCTTACTGCACGATTCCGGTTTTTTCATGGAAAATTCTCGAATATTATTTTCGGATGATAATTATATACGTGGGGATATTTCATGAATAAAATGATAAATTGCGATCTTACTTCGCTTAGCGACGTGGAGGTATTAATTTTTGCCTCCCCGGCGCGACGAGATGGAAACACCGGTTCCCGCTTGATTACCGAGGGCAAGCGTCCTTGGGCTCGGCACAGGTGGGGGTGATCCTCCCACTCGTTCCGGTTACTATTTACCCTGTCAGCAAGCGGCAGAGAGTAACTGTGGAATTATCCAAGGTGTATTTGTTGCTAGCTGAAATCTTCTCCGATGAATACATTCTCACCACTAATAAAAATGACCTGCTGTGCCGATCGGGCGCTTTTAACCACTGCCACTATAAATAGCCACGCACTATATAGCGAGAAAGCTAACGGTCAAAAGTAGTATATCCTAAGTTTTGTGTTTCTTGGTAAACGTATTATGACCAGAGAACAATCTCGCTCAAACTACCTAAAGTTCCTCGTATCGTCTTCTTATTTCAAGAAGTGTAAGACATTTTTATTCGTTTACAAGATATCTTCCATTGGCTACCGCAGTGGAATGCGAAAAATGTCGTCTTCCATCTTTCGAGATAACTATTCCACGCGCTGGGAAATATTGGCTGTTGATAACCCCTTTGTCTTATCTTTCATGTATTGTTCAGAATCGCTAACTATTTCCCAAGTGGTGAATGGCAATTGCCATTGGTTCACTTAGGTAAAGACCCACGATGGCGATCGACGATAGCCTATCATGTCATTTTTAGTTCATTTGAGGAATTCTAAACTAGCGGAAAATGATGGCGAATGGCACCATTTCAGGTCTGTATTTTGCCAGTTTCCTATTCTTTTGTTGAGAATGGAATAATCCACTCATTTCAATGGCCAAAGGTTCTTGTACGGTCACAGTATGTTTCGGCATACATCGCAAAAAATGGAAGAATTTTACAATCTCTTTACGTTCGGAAACCTGCTGAGATATATGCAACTGTTGTACGCCTAAAACGTGTAAGTGTACGCGTCAAGTGGTATCTTTAGATTTGCACGATGTATTCTTGTTTCCTGTCAATGGTCAATTTATATAAGTTGCCTTTTCAAACCTGTTGAGGCATGCATCGTTAATCATTTATAGTCATCCGCCCTTTCACCGTCAAAACGGAAGAATTATTCTTCAGCTAGTGAGTTTTAAGGATAATATCTTGGAATTTGGTCAAGTTTTTTCGATTTTACATCTATTTTTCCATGTCTAAGGGAATGCCATCGTAAACCTTTAGATGCAGACATTACCAATCACTTATTTCCTCGTTAACTCTGTGTACGAATATAAATTAGTAGAGCGTCTGTGAAATAGAGGGAAAATACCTAATGGTATAAACGTAAAGTTTCCCTGTAAAATATTTCAGTCACCTCGACCAAAATGTGCGATGGAATCCATTACAGCTGCCATAACTGCCACTGTTGCCTGTCTCGTATACGGAGAAATGTTGGAGCGAAAAAGACGAACGCGACCGCCGGGGAATTGTTCTGTCGACCCCATAATAAATAGACGCCATTTCTGCGTGATGAAATCTTGGCTCCGGAATCAAATCTGATCTGCGAAATACTTCGCTCTCCTTCTCTGAGCGCGGTAGGTATGTTTCTGCTATCTGATCCAACCTGCAGATGTCTCTGCGTACAGAATGCTTATTGTTTTCTTCCTTGCACGGATCGCCATCACTTGTGATTCAACGACCTTCCTTCGTGTGACACTTCTTACGCTTCCCCGTATGAGGAGCGGATTCTTTTGCTCTTGGCATGATAATTATGGTTTCCATATCAGCAGTCGGAGTTTAAGGCTCTCCTTTGCTAAATCTGGTCAACTTTTATCATAAAATTCGCCAGTCTTTTTTAAATGAATTTGGTGTCAACGAAGGGTTCGTACGTAAAGTGGATAATTCTTTCGGTTGGATGACGAGAGCCGTGTCAATAAAAGAGCGAATGAGCATCGGGTATCATACCAAGGAAATGTTGGACCACAAAAATCAGACCGAGAAATTGAACCGTACTGGAGGTTTTGGTGAGGAAGTACAATGCCGCCCTGGATAACTTAGAGAAGATTCTTGGAAGGTTTGCAATAAATATGATAAAGAATCTAATTTGCGTATGTTGGGGAGCTGTAATTATTATTTATATGTAAACTGATCAGGGCGATATTTCATATACCATTTGAATATGTATAATATAATATAAAACTTCGTCACAGGGTGACACTAAATATAAAACACATAAAAAAAGAGAAAACTCACGAGTTTAAATATTTAGGTGGGTCGTCCGCACCTTCACCAGTGATAGAAGATAGATAGTCACTCTGTGACTGAGGTAGGGCTAACACCCGAAACGTTTTTAAGTAAGACTTTCTTTTTACTCTCGTCTTTTTACCCCCCCTGTAAGTTTCTCTCTCTCTCTCTCTCTCTGTATATATACCTCTCATTCATGTGCCTGTATAGTAGGTACAACGTTCATTAGAGACATTACTTAACAAATTATTTAAACAAAAAGTACCAAGTCTTGTTCTAAAACCTCTTGAGTATGCATTGTATCAGCGTGACAACCTATGAGGACAAGATCTTCCTTTGATTACCTTAACGTCGGGTAATTGGCAGTTAGATAAAATTTGCAAAATCCAAACTCACAGTTTACATTCCATCAAGTTGAAGACTGCATCGCCTTACAGTTGAAGTCCAGACTTCGTATTACCAGTCCTCAAAGGTTTGAAGCACTACAACGCCATGCGATAATGTTCGAGCGCCGTGATATTGGTTTGGAGTGAACGGCACTAGTAAAGAATGTTGAGTAAGCGCATCTCCGTCGGGGTATATTTCGCTGACGAGGAAGAACTCAATTGATTCGCGGGTCTCTGCGCACTTTATGCGTCAGCTAAAACTCCCTGTGCGCCGACAATGAAACAGCATGCTTTGAAGAGCCGCCATCTGGCTCATTCAGAAATAATTGCGATTTCGTATATCTCCCGGCTTTCCGTTCGCGATGTTTTCAATTGCGGTACTGTTTCTGGATCACTCACGGAGGATTTTTACGGTCGCATTACCGCCACTCTCGACAAATCTGGTCGCCCTCCCTCATCCAGCCAGACCGTATGCTAACGTCATCGTGGGGAATTAAGTGAAGCCCAGCTGGCGCGCGAATCGCCGGCTGGGTTTTCCTCAAGTGGCGGTCTTCTTTTTTTTCTTGAAGAAGCTCAATTTTTTTAAATCTCGAAGGAGGCCGCCGCCATTCAGAAGTGGTTCTTAAGACTACTGCATCTCGCCTGTATTCCACGGAGGAGAAAAAAAGTGTCTCACAAAGTTTGACCGACTCGTTAAATGAGCATTTGCTTCATGATCTTGTGAAATCTTGTGTTGTGTGCTTTATGAAGGGGCTAATGGCTTGTTCACGAAAACTTAATCAATGATTGTCGTAACCTTCCTAATTACGTCGGAATTTCATGTATTTACTTATCCCAAATAATAATACTATATGTATTTATTGCTCAAGGACTTCGCATCCTTTGGAACATAGTACAGTTTATCAAAAGAAACTCTGTGGCCAAAAAACAAACTTTTTTTCAGGACACTACAGTTTAAAAATATGTACTTTCAGTAAGCATATGGAACAGGTGTACTCACATAGGTGGACAATCCTACATACATTAATACAATAATATTTACAGTTAGTATAATGCACATTAGTAAGATCGAGAGGGATATTCGTAGAAATTAACAAAAAAATATAATAAATTAACTATACAATGAAATTCAGACTGCGCTACAGTCATATTTTTTTACAAGAATGATAACAATTTTGCTTTAAATTATGTACATTGCTTGGTTTAATAATGTAGTCAGGAATATCATTCCATATTCTTAAGCCGGAATTCATTGTGGATAACTGATACACATTAGCGAGTGAATATCTAAATTTACTCTGGTAGATATTTCACTTAGTTAAAAGTCACAATCCGATGGTTGGTGTGAAATAAGCAAAGTGGCCTTCTTTAGGGTTCCTGTTTAGTATTTAACTTTCCTCCTACCTTGCACTCTCCATTTTTTTACATTCCGCTCAGATCTTAGTAACTCAAAAAGTCATGTTTTCCATACACACCAGTGGCTTTGAGTAGCGTCTTCAGTCGCTTTATTTTCCTCGAGCCTGCGCAGTATGACTTCTTCGTGTTTTGCGATTCTTGCGAAATTAATTGACATACCTTTTCTAGGATGCAATCGCAATAGCTGAACGCAAAATTCCCCTTTTCTTCCTCTGCCGAAAAAAATGCTCACCTCTGTAATTTCATCGCTCGTGACTCGATGAGAGAACGAGATAATTGAAGGAATGCTGCCGACATTCCTCTCGAAGGCAGGCAATTAGCTGGAGGCGAATCAATCAGAGGATTATGAGATGGAGACATTGATTGAAAGAGGCGGAAACGAACATTTGAATTCAGTATGCAGTCGGCGGTGAGCAGGTTAGACCGATCGTGATCGCGAATGCATGCGGTGGGACAACCGCTATATTCTGATCGCCCCAATCGTCGACTCCCATTGTCATGAAGTGCTGCATTGGCTCTCAGGGTTGAGACGCGGATTTTCAAGCGGAGGATCTGAATTAGAATCCCGGCGTAGGTGGAGAGTTTTCTTTGTTTATCCTAATTTTATAGGGTTTAATGACGAGTACAACACTTGAAGCACAGTGCCTACTCTTGACGCCGGATGGGACGATGCTTTACATCACCGGAGTACTAATACCAGCGCCGGGCGCTACCTATCCCGACCTTGATACTAATGCATTCCTCTGTAAAACTAAAGCTTAGTGCGGAACAAACTTTGAGTCAAAGTCTCTCCAAGATAATTGCGCTGATGAAATATTCTGATTTGGCTTAGAAAGAAACGTAACGTGATCATTTTTTTACGATCGTATGATTTAATCAAATGCCTCTATCATGGATTTTCCTGTCTCTAGATTCCTTTCCCCAAACGACGTTGGACATGCTTACTAATTGGCTACATTTTTAAATGCCAGCTGCTCTTTTATCATGGACGCCATTTATATGGATGATCGAATTTGGAGGCACTCGCATGCGGGAGTCTTGAGTCTTTGAAGGGTTAAGCAAGTGTGGATGAGACAACCGAAACAAGAAATCTGCCGCTGGAACTTCTGAATTGAACCCTCATTCTGTTTATGCATGACTAATTATACTTCTCTCTGGATAGGCCACACCTCTAATAGGCCGCGAATATTTGGAACCCTGGACCGAAAGATTTAATCAGAAAAATAAAATAATACAAAAGAAAGTCGCGCGCTTCGTTAAAAACTGCTACGAGCGAATATGTAGTATTTCACAGCTTTAAGAGGGATTAAGTTGGGAGCCGCTAGTGACTCGGAGGCTACACGCTAGGCTTAGTTTGCTTGAGAAATTCAGAAATTGTGTTTTACAGCAGCGCAGAGAATATAATAATGACGCCTCACTACATCTCTAGGTCTGACAGATGCGATAAAATAAGACAGATACTTTGCCGAACAGATATGTTCTAAAATTCGCTCTTTCCATGCCCAATAAGTGACCATAATATAATCTGAGCTCTACTTAAATCTCTCCCATTATACGCTTTACCATTACATCTTCAAAACCTTGTCCTTTACAAGGCTGTTGTCCTAGTGGCTCCGGCTACAAACTCGTGCAGCAGCTTGCAGGGTAGATGTAGCTATAATTCCCATGCTCTCCTCTCCCTGTCATCCTCTCGCCTAACACATATAAAAACCGCCAGTTCACGATCTCATACACGATTGCCTTATCTTTTCAACGCCCGGAGGATATTGAAAAATGATCTTCGGGATGAGGACGCTAGTAATGCCTCGTGCTTTCCTTGACAGCTCCTCGTGAGAACGCGTGTGGTTGTTTTTCCGCTCCGTCCTCGACTGAAGCATTACACGCCGCTCATGACTGTATCAACGTAGATACGTTGAGGGCTGAAATAAGAGTTTCATGACGGAAAACGAGACGTCACCACTGTTTTTGGACGGATGGTCTGCGGGAATCGTCCGTAAGTTAAGCGTATCTATATTTTAGAATTTCCTTGAATGTTTTCGACATTTTTTCAAACCATTATCGTAAAAATTTGAAATATGAACTTAGTTGGAAGCACGTTATCGCCCCTGCTCGAGAGTACCTATTATAAATAGACTCCCATATGTTATCGTCTTTGTCAGTCCAATCTCCAAACTGTATCCAATCATTATGAAATGAAGAAACAGCTGTACCGTCCACAAATTCATATAATTCAGCTGATAGCACTTCGTGGGTAGTTCATTAGTTCTGTTAATCCTATTATGATCGATCGTTTCATCAATATATTCAGCTGAAAACCGTTAATTATTACGGCTGTCTCTAATTATATTCTGTTTCCAATCGTTCAATCTGTTCTGGGCTTCTCTTCTCAGCCATCTGTTGCTTGGCAGCGCTCAAACCAGTTACTAATGCATGTCGATACTTGACGAAACGGCTGCGTTTGCCGTGGGCACCTATCCACCTCCCCCTTCCCTAATTCACCCCCCCCCACCCTTCCTCTTGTCTCTCCCCCCTCCCACCCCGTGCCTTCCGCTCAGCGAGACGTGCAGAGATGCGATAGTTCCATCCCGGAGGAGATGCGCGCCAAAAGACTTTCCAGCAGCACAAGAACAATGCTCTGGCTGAATAAAAACCCCGCCCCACCCCTGCCAACACCACCCACCTCCTCTCTGTAATATCCCCTGCTCCCCGCCCCCCGCACCCTCCCGCTTACAGTCTCCCCCAAACCTCCCCCCAATCTCCCCTCTCGGCGTCCTTGACTTATCACCGCCGCCGTCCGAGCTGCCGAAACGAGGGCCGCCGTTTTACTGAAAGCCGTCGTCGATGGAGGGCTACCCTGCTATTGTGATTATGCGACGTGCTTTGAACAGTTTTAGGCGTTATTTATCCAAATGATAATTTTAGAAAGAAGAAGAAAGAAAGAAAAAATAATTTTAGGTGAGTGGATTAATTATAAATTACACAAACAGAACGCGAGCTGGAAACGTAAAAACAAATTAAATCAGGCATTAAAAAGCACAAGCCCTTTGAGGTCAAGCGATCAATTTTTATGGCTGTAAGCTTGATATAGGCATTTGATATGTGGGTGTGGAGAAGGTGAGGTGGATGGAGAGGAGTACTAACGAGGAAGTGCTTGAGATGGTGGGTGAGGAAAGGAAACTTTTGAGTGAAATCCGGAATAGGCAGGGTAGATGGCTGAAGGGTGTAATAAAGGGTGATGGGTTGCTGAAGAGTGTGATAGAGGGAAGGATGTTGGGCAAGCGGGGAAGGGGAAGAAAGAGAAGAGGTTTCATGAACGGGATGAAGAAGGATAGATCATATGCTGAGGCGAAAAAGGATATACTAGAGGGAGATAGGCCCCTGAAAGTGTAGAAAACCCGGAGGAGTATCTCAGATATTCAACAAAACCTACTTTAACCGGTAGAATACATAAAAAAAAGCTTGACATCTGTTTTTTAAGACGTATATAAGCTTGAAAAATGTTTCGTTCGTACGTAAGCTTGAAATATGTCACGGAAAATAGTATTTGTTTAAGTCACGATGTTTTGACGAGTAAAAGATGGCTGGTAGCGCTTGAAGTCAACTGTTGAGTAATGTACTTTACAGTGATTGAACGATAGTTTTAATTTGTGTTTAAAGCTCATTATAAAGAGTAAATAATCCTACCTCAGCTCGCAAGTGTTAGATTGAAATAAACTCGTTGGACATTTTCTTGTGGGGGTGCTCATTAATCCTACTGCTTGGCGAAATGCTCAAAGTCGGTCGGTAAAATTTCTCGCTTTGAATGATGAACATTCCTGATTAATCAACGCCATAAAATGGTAGTTAGCGGCATGAAATTGAGAATTGTGTGGAACCGTGGCGAGGGAATTTCATATGACGAGACATCCTTTCGTCGTCGCGTAAACAACGAACGCGGCCAAATTTCACGGAGACGGCTCACTGTTTTCATAGCTTAACCAATGGCGTGTTATTTAATTATATCTGTGACCGATGTGGTTTTTTCGTTCTAATAACGTAGATTAAGTCTCGGGAAATTTTTCGGTGTAATAAGATCTGATTATTATCCGACTTTCGGAGTGGATAAATTAATCTCTGGAACACCAACAAGTACTTCATTTATATATTCTGCCAGTCTCAATGTAGACTTGACGGCTATACGCCGGCACTTATGGAACAACAAAGTTTAAATCCCTTAGCTGTTTCCTAGAAATATTCATCTCTACAGGTCCACCTAAACCATAGAGAACTTGGCCGTACTGTTTCACCCGAAGACACTAATTGAATATCAATTTATTGCAGAGAATGTTAGTATGATATCTGAATTATAGTGGCAGTTATTACCCTTGCCAATATAAAGTTTTGAAATATTTTTCAGTCAGGTTTGCTTATTACTCAGGAAAATATAATCTGTGAAATGTTTTATGAAATCCGTTGCTTGTAACCGCGCTTGCATATGAATAAACCTTTCCGTAAAAACTGATTTTATTAAATGCTGTATTGGGTATAGGGTTCTTGGTTGAGGAGGCAACGGAACTAGCATTAGATAGGGAAGGGTGGAGGGCTGCAGTCAACCAATCTTAGGATTGAACGATCAATAATAATTGAGTAGAGCTGATTCAAGGGCTGAACTAAAACATTTTCTGTAGAAAATAATCGTCAGGAACGGGAAATTTAACATGTAACATACATTTCGTGGCCAAATTGTAGAGATTCTTATATTTTATGCGGAAATTCAACTGAGTTGAGAAATTCTTGATCGAAACATTCGTTTTTTAAAATTCGTCTGGATTTACAAATGAGCACAAGACGAATATGGGAATCTAATGGAAAGCCGGAAAAGATTGCAGTACTTGGCTTCATCTGGTTTGCGTTTTTCTTGTCCTGGTCCGGCTTTTTGGCGACCTTTCCCGCCGTGATTAACGGGCGTGGGACTTTTTCTTTCTCATTTTCGCCGATCATTTGAGACGGAGATTCCTGTCCTAAAATGGTGTTTGGGCGGTCAGACTGAAAGGAAATAACTAAAGCCCCCGAGAGTCCCAGCACGGCACGCAACTTAACTCCTCGATCGAATAATCCAGGTCTCCAACGCCCCATCTCAGAAAAACAGAGGAGGGCGAATGTGGGTCACTCCCTCTTTCGCTTGACCTATGTTTCTCTCTGCTTATGTATCGGGGTGATTCACGCAAGGCATTTCTTGATACAGTTTTGAAGCGGTATCATTTCTACATCATCGCCTTACACCTTGTGAGCCGCCACAATGGGTGTGTAGGGTAACCAGGCATGGAACGGGGAAAGTGTAGTGAAAAAACGGAAGGTGAAAGATACAGTTTTATTATTTTAACTAATTAACTCAACTTATAGACAGATTTTTTAAAAGGAGATTTAATTTATATCACTAACAAATCGAGTTGGTGTCTGTTTTAAGTTAAAATTCCTAGTTTTTGTGTAAACAAACTTCTCCTCCACGACAACTCAATTGATTTTCTTTTCTTAATTTAAATAAACATTTTGATAATTTATTTAATACTTCAAGAAAGGGAACAACTTTTGAGGCATTTAATGGTTGATTGGAGTCAGTGTGTTTTTTTGTACCCGCGTAGTATTATGCTTTGGAAGAAGGGAATCTTGTGCCAACCTCTTTACTAATTACCCCGCAAGGTACCACAAGGGTGTTTGGCAGTGACTCTTATATACACATTCTTTGTAATTCGGTACCTTTTGCTCGTCCTACTTGTGTGTGTGGTGTTGTAGCATATTCAACTACAGATGCACTGTCAAGCCCGTTTCACACGGGGCTCGTAATTGCGCAATCTGAGATAAGTACGAACGTGCATTTCAAATTGCATCGTGTAAAGTGGTAAATTGCAAGAACGCATGGGCGAATGAATGAACGCAAGATAGCAGAGTTCGATAAATACCGCAAGCCAAATCGATAAAAAAACATGCCGTTCTAAACTGTGCAATTCCGTGCCCCGTGTAAAACGGGAGTTAGAGTACATGGTACACTTGGAAGTGAAGGGTTGTGGGGCAGATTAATACGGGGAATTTGTCTTTCCTCACATTTATTTCATGTATTTTTCTGACGAGGGGTTAAAAGGAAGAAGGGGCTGCCTTAGTCTTAATCTCGCCCCACTAAGGAGGCCTTATTATTATTATTATTATTAACAAAAGTATTTTGCCTCATGGTGTGTCCAAACTATCTGGTTCTTTTTTCTGTATAGTGTCATTCTGATACGTCCTCGTGTAAAACGACTTTTGCCATACCTTGAGAAAGGGTAGGGAGATTGTTTGGGGAAGGGATTGGGGGGTGAGAGATATATCGATCGCATTGTTATTCGGCCACGCGGCTAGCTTGCGTGAGAGCGATAAAAAGAGGTCTCTGCGGGAGGGGGTGGGCTGCGGCTTGGCGTGTTCCTCGGGGTAATGGAGGAGGGTCCGAAACTGCAGGCGGGGAACACATAAAAGCCTTCCGACGCTGACCCACTGACCTTCCCTTCTCCCGCTTACGGAGGCCGCCCTTCCCCTTCACCGGTAGGGTTTCGTGCAATCCGAAGATCGCGAATCTCGGAAAAAATAATAAATTAACAGTAAAAACAAAATTAATTCAGCGAGGGAAGGGTGATGGTAGGGTTGGAATGAGAGCTTCTCTTATTTAGTCGGTGGAAGGCCCTTTTTAAAGGAGGAATCTCTTCCATTTTTTTTCGGAGAGGATGGAAACATTTCGAGTGCCACGCCCACTATGTCTCGACAACCACCCTGCCTTGTGTCTCTCGGCGTCTCGCTTCTTCTGGGGGTGGGGTTTGGGCCAAGATGGCGTAGAGCGCATCAAATCCTCACCCTTCCTTCACGGTTGAGAGTGACCTCGCTCGGGAACAAGTGGACTCACTCAGGGCCTCCTCCCAATCCGCCCACCGACTGGTGTTGAAAAACAAAAGCGAAAATCAACGCCGTCGAGAAAATGCGGTTCGTTCTTCGTGCGCGTCATCAATTAACGTGGCGTTCACGACGCCCATGTAATGGAAGTGAAGGGAAAACCCCATAGGATGAGGGAAAAGGAAATAACTCCCTTTCCTCCTTGTGAATATTCCTCTCTCCAAAGACGTCATGGCTATTTACTTTTTGTGATGATATCGAGAATGATGGCGTTGAGAACGTGCTACTACCTCTGTGAATAATAATCTTGTTTGCATACATAATAGTGCCGTCAAATATTGATGGGTCCTCCCTTAATTTCCTTCAATTTCCATTTCACTTAAGTGGTAGTTTTTTGACATTAAATCGAATAATTAACGGCTACCTCGCTTTCTTAGCTCCTATAATAACCGACTACCCGGACTTAGGAAGATAACAATCTTACGAACCGAAATGATTGCGAAAAGCATCGTAACATATGCAAGAGATCAGTTTCTATTTGGTGATCATTTGCTTATTCATTCACATCACTAACCGAATGGAGCGTTTCGTTGAATTCTACGGTAGGGAAATACTTTTGTGGGGAATAGTTAGGTCTTTTAATCTACGTTATTTTACGGCAATACATAAAAATGTGCCCATTTAAGCTGAAAATACTGAATTCGGGACAGGATTATGACTAGGAAAAGGTATTCATTAGGGCCTTCCTTATTATGGCCTCATAAGTGTGATTAACGAGAACAATTAATCGTGGATATTTAAAAATGGATTCGTAAAAAACTGAATATTTGAAATTTCTCTTTCCTCTGTTCAACTTATCTTTGCGGAGATTAAAATTGTCATTAACCCATCAATGAGCATGTAATTTTCTCCCTGAGCCCCTTTTGCTGAAGTTTATGTCATGTAGATATAATTCGTTGGCTCAATTTTGTGGAATGGTTCAACTGACATAACTGCAATAAAAAAATATATTTATCGGAACAAATTTTGTTTTCCTTGAAAATGAAACCATCTCGAAGAATTGGATGAGGATGATGAGGAGGAATAATTTTGGAGTCTTGATTATTTCTTTCATCGCCAATTCGGTTAGAAACAAAAACCACCCAACAACATTTATGACTAAAGCAAAAGTAAATCGAATCTCCATTCTGTCAAAATACATCTCAGTTTTGTTTATTTTTCTCCCCCGGCTCGTTTTCGCGGCTGCTACCCCTCCTCGGGTGTCGGAACACCCTGTTCCCACGCCCTCATGGCTGCTCGTTGGGTGGTATGTAGATGTACATGAAAATGTGGATACGATGCGCACACTATTGGTACTTTCTCGTGAAAATTCAATTAACGGAACCCTGAGGTACCTACTTACATGGGGAAATTAATAAGATTATTCGAATCTCCGAAATCCGTGGCGATTCCTCGTAAGCGGCGCCACGCCTCTGACGCAAAAGTCTGGCCGTGCGGGGGATTCCGGGAAAGCGGGAGTAAGGGGAGAAGCGTCTGCGGTGCGGGAACGACTGAGCGCGGCGGAGATCCCGCACGTGCGATAGCGCGACGGATCCTCGCGGGGCAATCACGCGGTGTTTATTAAGACGCCGCCGAGGACGCCCCAAGGGGGTTGGCAAGACTCGGGGGGGCTCCCTCCGCCTGACTCCAATTCCGACCCTCAATCTCACATTGTCTGCGGGGAGACAAAGATATGGCGCACTGTCCGCCAAAGACTCCGAATATACCCTCTCTCCCTTCTTCAGGGGACAGACGACCACGGAGGAGTCCGAGAGATCCGATCAGCGGGGTCTGTCCTCTCCCTCTCGCTCGGACTGAAATCGAAATGACTGCCAAGTACGATAGCGGTGGAATACGAGAATAGTCGAAAAAATCGGAGATAAGGATTCCTAACAAATTCAAGATCGCTGCTAGACAAGTGTAGATCAAGCCCCTGTTCCATTGTTGTCTAATCGAGCTTTTTAGCACTTTAGATCGAAAAGGGTCTGTCAGAAAATTCCGGTAATACTGCTGAGCGTGTACTTAGAATAAAGGTCATAGTTTATCAATCGAAACGGGTCTATCAGTAAATTTCGGTAATATTGCTGAACATGCACTTAGAAATAAGGTCATAGTTTATTATAGTGCTCGCAGAGTGCACTTAGAAATAAGGTCATAGTTTATTATAGTGCTCGCAGAGTTTCTGTGCACTGGGGAGTTCCTCCAAGCCTAGCTGCCCATGGTAGATGAGCAGCGATTGGCTGCTGGCGTCCAATCCCGTAAACCGGTTCTTAGCTCAGTGCGCGCCGCGTACGAATACTGTAAGTGGCGACACAAAAGTGTCGGCGAAAACGAACGCTATGCCTCGCCGAAGCGAGTTCCTTCAGAATAGAAATACTCTGGACGAAAAACTACTTTAGATATCGAGTCAAAACCTGCAGTGATTGAAATAGTCATCGCAGTGAGGTTAGAAAGTAATCCCCATCGGCGCAGGTCACCGTGGTTACACGATAAATAAACAAAACTTAAATCCTCTTCACCAACATTTTGAAAAATACAAATACGAAAATTGCGACTAATTATCATAACAACCAATATTTTTATCCTACTCTGTGGTTTTCGCCGAATCTTTTGGGTCGCCACTTACGGTATTCGTACGCGGCGCCCACTGAGCTAAGAACCGGTTTACGGGATTGGACGCCGGTAGCCAATCGCAGCTCATCTACCATGGGCAGCTAGGCTTGGAGAAATTCTCCAGTGCACAGAAACTCTGCGAGCACTATAATCGAAACGGCTCAAATTGTGAAGTTTTTACTTGGTGGAAGATCGATACTGTAGTAAACAAAACTTTGTGTCTTCCAAAGATTTATTTTACAAGCACAACCGGTTTCGGCAGTTACGCCATCATCAGGTACACCTTAGTACACATCAGGTACATCAGGCGTACCTGATGATGGCGTAACCGCTGAAACCGGTTGTGCTTGTAAATAATAATAAATCTGTGGAAGACTCAATTTTTTTTACTATAATCGAAACGGGTCTGTCAGTAAATTCCGGTAATACTGCTGAGCGTGTACATAGAAATAAGGTCTGAGCTTATCTATCCAATATCTATCCAATATTTGTACATTCAGTCATGAGGAAGTGATAAATCACAAATTGAGGTTTACAGCTATAGATACGGTATTAATGATATTTGCGATTTGTAAGTGCATTTGACTGACAGAGAAGACAGTGGAAGTGAGAGAAAATTGGTAATTATTAGTACTAGTCACCAGCGAGCGGAAATGAGTCAGAAACAGGCCCTCACCTCTAATTGCAGTGAACGGAGTGCCCCACATATCGGTTCTAGTTAAGTACTCTTTTAGAGTCCTTGAGACAAATTTCTCGGCCCCGTGTAAAACAAGCATGTCTTTGAAATGATGCTCAGCTGAAACTCTTTAAAGCACGCCTTAGAAACTCGGCTTGTGATCGATAAAAATTAGGTCTCAAATGTTTGAGAAACTCGATAAGCTGCGATATGACGTCGCGAGCTGTTCACCGCAGCGATAAGACTTCTCTTCGCTGATAGCATTGCCGATAGGGAAGAACGTCGAAGCGCGATTATTTGATATGTACGGTAAACTACTTAAGTTGAATGGATCAGCAACCGAAAATAACTGGACGCTCTGAAATGAATCTCGTTACATTTCTAGATTCTCGTAACTCTTATTTTGCAATGATTCTTCCTCTCTACCGTTCCTATCTCACTACATCATTCCCATCTCACTCACCACATCTACTCATGTCTTGTACATACTTCCGTAGTATGGAATCAATTGTCGGAAGATGTAAAAAACCTGAAAATGCTAATAAATTCAAAAGGAAATATCATGAAATATTCGTTCTTGTGAACTAAATATCGTAGGTGAGCTAAATATTGTGCTACGCTGTACAAAATCTGCTGTATTTTTATGTATTTTTATAAATTTGCCGTTTTGTTAAATATATATTATGTGATATTAATTTATCTTTTATATCTTTCTAACGTAATATTTGTTTGACTGTAAAGATAAGTACAATCATATACGTTCAATAAGGGACACACTTGTCTCGGAATAATTAATTTAATTTTCTTCTTCTTCATCTTCTTCATCTCCCTTGTTGCCCTCTCGTATAAATCCAACGAAACTTTTTATTCAATTTTAGATCGCACTTCCCTCGTTTATATCGTGACATGAAATCATGTCAGATATTGTGTTTGTTCTGGAATTAAGGTCTTAGAGCGTGTATGTTTTATAACCTTGGTAGTAATGGTTTATCTAGAGGCTTTTGAAACGGAAGTGGTGTTACAGAATGTGTAAGATAAGCTGGACAGAGCGAGGAACGAACCAAAAGGTACTGAAAAAAGTGATGGAAGAACGGAGCCTGTGGAGAACAGTATAAAGTAGCGAGACGGACGGATCGGTCATGTACTGCGGCATGAAGGATTGGTGGAGGTGTTTTTAGAAGGGATGATAGAAGGAAAAAGGTTTGGAGGAAGATCTAGGTGTGAGTTTGGTAGCAGATTATGAAGGACGTGGAATGTGGGCAGTTTTCAGAAATGTAGAGGATGGCAGAGATTAGAGAGAGGTGGAGGACTGATGTAAATAAATCGTGATAGATTGACGACTAGAGAACTGATGGCACCTAAATCCTGAGCCTACTTGAGCTCTAATCGACTGGCACGCTCAGGAAATGGTTGCTGTGAAGCGCAGTCAGTATTCCAGCTGTTATACGCCAGACCTCAAGCATGCGTCAAATGAAAAAAATGGTTCAAGACCATTCTAGTGTAGATATGAGCAAGGCATTCAATACAATCGAAAAGATATTTTTCTGAGAGAGTGCCAAGAGAGTAGAGATAATGCAACCGTTCTCGTCGGCGTGAGAAAGTGTTATTCTCATGTGTTCGCACCCTTCCCTCACGTGGTCCGTTGCCGGCCTCGCAGAATTCAATTTGATTGGGAGTGGGAGGCTGTTCCCGAGGGTGGACGGTGGGATAGCATTCAGTGGGTGAGGCAGTCTGCGGATGGGTGCGTTTATTTGGAGCGCTGTGTAGCACATCGCTTGCTGGGCAGAGAGATAAAGGGCGTGCTTTGGCCCGCTCACAGCCGCAGACGTGCTCGGGTCATTTAACGAGAGACTTAGAGAGAGACGAGTGTGCGCGTATGTGTTTTAAGGAGATATAATTTTTTTGTCGATTTTCTTTCGCAATGGGGGCGGCGGCGGGAAGTGTCTGTCAAAGGGATGCTTCTCCACCGCATATGCGATTTGATTCGGCACGGAGGAAGATGGAGACGAGCGAAAAATCTCCACCCCACCCTATCCGTACATGAAAAAAAGCGGGTCGCTGAAAATTAATTTCTAGACTCTCTCATCAGCCGACACATGTTTATGGTGGTAATGAATTTTTTTGCACGTGTCCATATTCATGAGAATCGTGCTGTTTCTTGTTTGTCATCCCGCGTAAACAGTGATATTCTTCTTCCAAAAATAGGCGTCCTACCACAGAGTCATTCTGATAAGTTAATTTGCCAATGGGCTCTATCCAACAAGAGATAAGGGCTCGAGGTTACGGTTTTCTGGTGACAATTGTGAGTAATTTAGTATGGAGCGAATACAACATGTTCGAAGGAGGAGAAATGAAAATAGGATGGATAAGATTGAGTAGCTGGCCTGGTTGGAGAAAGTGCAGTAGAAGGAAAGAAAGACAATGAAATGTGTGCCGGGCATGATAGAAGAGACAAGGAGGCGGTCTGAGGAAATCAGTGGTCGACACATCAAGGGAATCAAGTATGTTAACCAGGGAAATGGGTAATATTTGAAGGCTATTGTAGAAAATAGAATGCTGAACAAGCAAGGAGAAGTAAGGGACTATGTGAGTGAAGTGATAGTGATAGGTGGAAAAGCAGATAATTAATGTGACACCCGTATTTGATGTGGAGCACAATAAATATTGATATTCATTGTTTACAATTATTCTAAGTGACGTACACCCAATATCGTAATAGTTGCACTGATAGAATCACCGGTTAAAATGTCGCTCAAAGGTTTGGAGCACGCTTCTTTACCAGGAATATGGCCGAGCCAAAGAAAAATTGATAAAATATTACTCGATTACCAACTTTGTTCCACTGCAGAGCCCCACGTGTTGAATTCACAAACTTTTTATTGTCGTCATCTGTTATTCAAATTCTTCCTTAGTGAATGCCAGTTTCCTCGCAGTGAATGCACGGATTTGGAATTAATTCTTATCTTCCAAGGTTGAGCACATTTCCTGCGGGCGTCGCTTAGCATTTTATTGCTTCTGTGTAAACTCTTGTTTGAAATCTCAAGTCGGAGCTGGCATCTACTCGGTGTTTCTTTGTGGTTGAATGCTCTCTACGTTTTGCTAACGCCTGAATGCGTAATGGCACATCATCGTCGTATGACGCTTCTAAATCCTATCGCATTGCCACTTTGTTTGCCCAAAGGCTTAACGAGAGCTCAGTCGGAATGCTTGCGTGGGAAGAAAATCTGAGGACTTTCATCGAGCCAAGATACCGATGCGCATTCCGAGGGCGGCTTTAAAAAAAGCCAACTTATGCCAACATTGTTGGGCGTAATGAACATGAAGTATGATGTCTGTCGACGAAAAGCACTGCGATGGAGCATTGAGGGAAGAGGTATGAAATTTTGAGATGGTTTTTACTTCCTGAGAAGGAAAAATTTGTCTGCTAAAGGTGTTGCTGCCCGGCAGCAAGGATTCTCCTCGCATTCGTGCGAAATTTTACCTTCGGTAGAGATATTCTCTTCTTTGGGCAGTGTTCCATTATGCGTTTTGAATGATTATGATATCAATTCGTTCGAGTGACTCATCAGTTGTATTGGGGGTAAGGACTGGATTGCGAATCGTGCAGACAGGCCATATGGTATGTGGACTTTTCTGCTCGATCGGGAGATTTGCTGCATAAACCAGCCAATTTTCTATCATTCACCTTGAACGGGCAGGCTTGAATGTACCATTTCTTTTTTTTCACCTTTTTTCAGGTCTTCTTTTGGTCTGTAAAGGACATTCTTCGTGAATCTCTGCTAACACGATGCCTAGTGGTACTAGTGAAACGTCTGCTCTTGTTGAGAACAATCCGTTCCAATCCTGGCGGTATGAATCCTAAGGTGAAGTACGGTGATGCTTCGAGTCAAATAAATGGACGTGGTCATTAAGTGTTCCAAATTTTTAGATTATGTCGCTTCTAACCAAACATCTAAATCCAGAGAAATTCTTAGCGTCTCCATTGAGGCAACTGCGAAACCTGTGACTTTTTTGGTCATAATAAGTAACTAGAGTTGTCTCTTTGTGGAAACGTTCACATTCAATTACTAGCTTCGTCCTGTTTTCACACTTATTTTATTGACCGACGAAGGTTCGAGTTGTCCTTCCTTGATAATAATCGGTCCTTGATAATGATTCTAAAGTGATCAAACCTTGGTTGTACTATTGAAGTGCGGAAAAAATACTAAGTTAGTAATTGTTAAATGAAAAGGAAAGTGCATAGGAAGAACCACCAGGATGTAAGGTTGATAGCATTAGACAGGGAACGATGGAGGGATGTAGCCAACCTACCTCAGGTTGTAACTAACAATGATGATGTGGTAATTGTTAAACCCAAACCGTTTTGGCTGCGAGGCCGACGAGATTTTAACAAACGTGTTACCTACTGTGATTGGTCTGTGAATGCGGGCGATTGTAACAAATCTTGAAGGAATGTCTATTAATCGGACCCTCCAACTCCCCCCTCACTCGGGCGAGGGTAATTAAACTCAAACGATGCACGAGCACGCGACGTATCCGCGTCGCGTGGTGATTTTTGCCTTCGGACATGTGGAGAGGAGGGAGGGCAGCAATCTATAAATGCACTGGAACGGTTGAATCAGGTGGCGAGGATGAAAGGGGGAAGGGAGGGATGGGGTAAAGAGAGATAGTGTGAGATTAGTTCGGCGGGGAGTTGGGGCTGATTGATAAGTTATCTGTCGTCGCTCTGGTAAAGGTGCGATCTCACCAGAGCATTGCGCACGCAACCATCTTCCCGACTTACGAGCGAAGATGGGCATAACAGGCGTAAAATTAAGGAAATAGACTGCCGAACCGATAGGTTTAGAATATCATTTTTTCCACGCACAATAAGGGACCTTAATAGTTGCGATAGATCAGTACGATGAAAAGTTGATCCTCAATAGGTGGAGTTATTTTTCTACTGGTGCTAAATATCTAATCAGAATCATCAACAACTCACCCCGCATGAAATATATCATTTGCATGATTCAGTACCTTGTTGGGGTATTTATGAATTGCATTAATAATAACTAGCCATTAGTTGTATCATAACTAGTGTTGTTTAGTACCATGCTCGTCTGCGTATCACTCTCCTAGTTTCTGGTGTGACCGCGCATTGTTGCCCTGACTGCTTTTGGCCGGCGCCTAGCGGCTGAGGGAAAGTGCGCGGTTCTGATTTGAACTGGGATGAGTGCTGCATTCCTAGTGTGGAATCACCCCGTGCCGCACACCCCAGTGGTGACTTGCTCGGTATTTCATCGGTGTAAATGTTGATGCTAGTATCTAGTTCTAGTTATCTAGTTCGCTAGTTCTAGTTATCTAGTCCTATCTAGTTATCTAGTTCGCATAATCCCCCCTCGAAAATTCGCCTTGAAGGAAGATGGCTTGGTGGTGTAACTGGCTAACACACCTGACCGGCAATTGGGAGATCCGGGCTCGAATCCCGGTCAAGTCAAATGATTTTTTCATAGCGAATTCCAACCCTGGTGTTGGTGCTAGTACTTAGAACACCACCCTCAACCCAAATCCCTATTTTGAATTATCCTTCAATTTAAAAATACTCTTCCAGTGGGAAAAATTTATTCCATTAAAAATGTTTCAAAATTTAGTCTCGAGGTTATGGTTCTTCCTGCAGCGCTAGGATACAGGAAAAGATGATCCACCGCTATGTAAAGGAGCGCTTGCTCGGAAGGTCTATCGTCTACCCCATAAGAAGAGATATGCTCACAGCTAATGTCCCAACAGCGCACTCTATCAATGAAATACAATGTTTTAAAACTACTGAAAAAATTAGAAGAATTACGATTACGTTTTTGCACTTATTTGCGAAATTTGATAATAAATATGCGAGCGTACGTGTTTTGAAGAACCATGATAGCGTCAAAGAATTTGGATGAAAAGACGTTAAAGTCTTTTTCACGGCGTAGCCACTTGGAGCCTCTTGGAGATAAATTTTTTGTGACGTTATGCTGCGGGTACTCGATGCTCAGATAT
The DNA here is from genome assembly GCA_963169105.1 of Ceriagrion tenellum. Taxonomy (NCBI): domain Eukaryota; kingdom Metazoa; phylum Arthropoda; class Insecta; order Odonata; family Coenagrionidae; genus Ceriagrion; species Ceriagrion tenellum. Next base: position 46,062,017 of record OY720637.1, read on the forward strand.
TTCGCTCTTGGATTCCACTCTCTCTCCCTCTCGCCTCGATCGTAATATCGTCTCGTAGGAAGCCAGATCGTCATCGCCACCATCCGGTGACAAGTGACAGTCGGGGGAGGTCCGTCGACCCCCTCCCCCATCGGTACGTGAGCATTCGCAAATGCCGTCGTTGCAAAAGTCGGCGAACTTCGCACCGGACGGCAGAATGTAGGGGGGGGGGAGTATGGGGGAGGAGGAGTAGGAGGCGACCCTCCCCCCATATCAGAGGGTTAGGGGGGCGGGGCTGTTTCGTACGCGGTAAGGAGTTGGTATAAGGGGCGAACGAACTCTCCCCTGGTTCGCTCCTCCTGCTCACATGGGCTCACGTGTGTCCTTCCTTGCATGTGTAATGTCGCGTGTTTGCGCGTTGGGATCACATAAAGAGTGAGAGGAAGGTATCTTCGCTTGTGCTCATCCTCCCGCCCCGCGCGAATTGTGCCCTCGACAACAAGAGCACAAGGAAGCGGTAACAACCGCCTTCTTCTTTCCCGCCTCCTCCCCCACAAACACAGTCCTCCCACACGACATACCTCTACTCCCCGGCAGCGCCGGGAGACTAACAATGAAGACGCGAATGTTTGCGGAAAGCAATTATTTGGCCAGGTTCGATATGCGAGTGTCCCGGCGACGATGGTATGTGCACAAGTCGAAGTTTCTTGCTTTTCTTTATGGATTTGCATCACATGAAATTATTTCTCGCTATCTATAGTCCACTAGGAAGTTAAAAATAATAAACGTAGACCTTGGGAAGAAGTGGAGAGAAGGATAGGATCAATGCATTTGAGATATGGGTGTGGAGGAGGCTAGAGAGAGTGAAATGGGTGGATAGAGTAAGGAATGAGGTGGTGCTGGGAAGAGTTTGGGAGGAAAGAACATACTGAAAACAATACAGAAGAGAAAGGGAAACTGGATCGGACATATTTGTTGAGGGAAGGGGATTATAAATACAGCAGTCGAGGGAATATTGGAGGGATAAAAGAGGAGAGAAAGCATAAGGCTGAAATGACAGAAGAAGAGAAGATAAAAAGAAGTTTACGAGGAAACCAAGGAAGATCCCGGGACAGGATGAATTGGAGACAGGTTTGGTGTTTGGGACCTGATAGTAGGTAGAATACCAGTTAATGATGATAATAGTCCACACTTTTTTATTGTAACCGATCATGGTTTCGACATGTATTGTCATTGACATGTCACCTTGACTGTGTCGAAACCATGGTCGCCAACAATGAAAAAGTGAGGAACGTACTAAGCCAGATATTATTTCATAATGGTATGTTCTTGAACCAGAAATTTATGAGGCCAAGATAGGGAGAAGGGTGAATCCTGAAAAAGTGTGTATTTTTCACCGCCCGACGATCCTCATGCTAGTTTCCTTAAACACCGACTCGTTTCCTCCCCCAAACATTTAATTTTTCTTCCCAAAAATCAGATTAGAGTGAGACTAGGATGTGAAAGTGACTTCATTGGTGGTCTCCCGCCGAGGAGGTACGCAGATTCGCGACATTGAAAGAAAAAAATGTATACCCCAGCAAATGGGATTCGAACTACAGTCCCCTATCCCACGACGAGTACTCCAACATGTTTCTCGATGTAGTCTTTTTGATTAAAGCTCTCGGCGCTAATCTAGGAAGATTTTGGTTCGAATCACAGTTCAGGCGAGTGTTTTTCATTGCGATTTTATTACATTTTGTCTTCTCCCACTTATGTTATTGTGCCGTTTTTGCAGTTATTTTCACCCGCATTTGTGGAAAGATTTCTTTCTGCAATGGATGTTAATACCAATACAAACTGTTCGTGATTCCATCAAAACTGTCGCTCTCTAATTAAGGGAACAAGTGTGTGTTTTGGGTAATAATCGATCGTGAGATTTTTCTCCTAATTGAACTCACCACTTGACAGTATTTCACTGATCAATTTGATGAAGGAAAGTTACTATGAACCTTGTCTCTTCGGTGTGTCAAGTGAATTCATTTTCTATCTATTGTTAAAATAGTATTGTAATAAGTCTGTTATTCTCACTCAAACCATCTCTTAATGGTCCTCTTCGATTTTGTTCCGCATTGCTGAGCGGGTTCTGAGAATCGAGAAAAAAAAACTTCCCAAATGGGTGTGCCATAAGACAGGAGACAGGTTGCACGTGAGTTCCAGCTTAAGCTTCTAAGTCAAGAAGACAACTATTTTCTCATACAAACTTCAAGAGAGTAAAATCCGAAGAAACATCAGTGTCGATTATAATATTAATTTTTTAAAGCAGATGATGGCACTTCCTACTTGGAGTCAAAAAAAAGCACAAATATTGGTGAATTCTAGTTCCCTTATATGGATTTATGAAAATCGCCGTGAATGATGTGAGGCAGAAGTAGTTAATTTCGTTCCTTTTTTGACGCCAACTTTCCATTAACTGTATTTTCCCGGAGGGGAGGCAGTAATCACTTTTTAATGTTATTCCCTGCAAGACTTGATCCGTGGCTGTCCTCGAATGATTAAGGGCAGCTGCTCCGTGACTGCTATTTTCGCCGAGCGACTCGGAATGCCGTACAAATGATTCTCGACCTTGATTGTCCATGTACAAAATTGACTGCGACCTTTTACTCTTTGAAAGATGTGTTGGAATCCTGCTGGAGCAGAGCAGTTGTGGTGGGAGAGGGAATGAAAGGGGGAGAGGGTGGAATTTTTTAAAGAGGCTGCGATCTCTATTTTTGGAGGAAGGAGTGGTCAAACTCCTGAAATGAAGCTTGGAAGAAGGGAGGAACGAATGGTAGTCATACCAGTTTTGTCTGGGTTGCCACGAGTGTTATTTATTGGGCCAAAGTTAGAGAAGAGGCTGAAATACAGACCTTTAATAACTTAAAGAAAAAATTATTTGCAGAACATGCAATAATAATCAGAATCGTCAATTTTCCAATCGTTACGACTGCATCAAATAAAATCACTTGTTCGCGACAACCCAGGCCAAAATTTTCCTTGAATGCAAATGTTTTAAGTGGGTAACACCCCTGAATATCAATTGGGAGAGCCGGGTTCGAATCCCTCCGAAGCGTTATGATTTTTCGCGGTGGATTTCACCGTCTTAATTTGAATCAGCATCGTTTTTAAAACGACAACGTTAAGATTGTCTGTGAACTGTGAGAACAAAAAGTATTTGTTAAATAGGCTTCTGAATAAGCTTATTGGCTAAACAATTTTCGGCAAAAATTTGCCGTAAAGTTTTATAACATTTTAAGAAATTGCAGAGTGAGCTATTGAGGAATTATTGATGTGCAAAAAGGAGCTAATTTCCGTCACAATCGTGGTTTATTATATTCTACTACTGTGTACTGTATTTTGCATCTGATTTTTGTGTGAGTTTCACTAGTACTTATTGTTCTAATCATCAAATACACCAGTTACTTGCGCTTATTGCACACTCATGTTGCCTTGTTTATTTCATGCTACGTGTAGTTGCATCCTCTGGCATATTACCTCTGATATGACGCAAGATATGCGAAATTGTGGTGTTTCTTTGGATCCATATTTTCTCTGTTAATGAACTGGTTTTCCAAGAGGCGCAATGCATTCAGTGGCCTTTTAGCTATCGATGACATATCATTCAGTGCGTGACGAACCTTACCTATTTACGATATGTTCCGGAAACAAATATCGACTACGATACTGATATCTTATGTTTCACTTGTTGCGATGTTAATTCAGACTTACGACATGGAAGGTTGTGACGAATGCTATGAATCCCTAAATGAGAATATTTGCCAATTTTATACGGAGTCTAATCGTCTTAAGCACCGCATCATCTTCGTGAGCAAATACTAATGTATACCTAGCCAATCAAGTTTATGGTTTTAACAGCCTAACTGGCAGTGGTTTTTTATTCTTATGTATACTCACAAGTTTAGTTTCTTGCCCAATTCTAGTCTGCACTACATATATTTTGTCCATTTCTGTTCCTACTTTTCCTGACTTTATATTTGTTGTGCGGGAGAACAAAGATTCCTGCGACCATTGCCTGTTTTGCTGCCCCGTAAAATTTGTTCAGAGAGACGGAAAGTAGGAAAAGTTAGGTTGCTTCAGTGGAATCCCTTTGGCGAAAGTAAATGAAAAATAAAGCTGTCGATCAATTATTTGTTTTCCGTGTGTTTTCTTTTCTTGATTGCGTTTCCGGGAAACTGACGAGAAACAACAGCTCGAAACTGGCATGATAAATACCATTTTCCTTAACTAACTCCGCGTGCGATAGATAGCTCATATTCTCTCATCACATATTTCTTCTTTGAATATTCACTCACCAGGCCATGGAAGCGTGAAATGCGTCCCCTCTGGAACTTCATTCTTCCCTTTCACCTGTCAAACCGTCGAAACGCTCTTAAAGGGCATGAGTAGTATTCGGTTCCGGGAGGGGAAGATACAGACACTTCGGCGGACTCCCCTTCGTTTGTTTATTCGACTCAGTTTTTGATATTTACCCTTCCCGCTCCGTTTGCAATAAACACTTCGAAGCTCGTTGTCCATCCCTCGTCTTTCTTTAACCCCTCGCTTTTCTTCGAGAGTGGTGCTTCCCTTCCGCATTTCTCGACTTGTGGATCAGTTTGTTAGCAACCTGAGAGTAAAAATCCAACTTTTTATTCATCATACCCCTTCAGTTCAAGCTGCGGGAAAGAAAAATGTGCAGTTGTCAATAATAAGCGAAGTTTGAGGTAAGATTCCATCTTTACGGAAGTGCATTTGAGTAAACATATATTTTTATGAATGAAGTGCACTCGAGCATTTACGCAACGTGTTTTAACGGGGTAGGTGGATTGTTTGGACACTTGGTGATATTGAATGAGTGGTTGTTGACTGAGATTACTTTACAGCAGGTATCATACGATGAACGACCCATCGTTCTTCAGCAATTTAGGGCGCATTTAGCGTGTAGAGTCTTCGCATTTGTGTGTGATAGATATGTAGCCTAACGACGCAACTTAGATCGACTTATTCAACTGAAGCATAGCGCCACAAATGTGACAGTTATCGAGATATTTTGATTAAACTAATGTCCTTTAATTCGGAATGTAACTTTATCGCGTGGCTGGATTAGGAGATCATCGTTCAAAACTCAACAAAAATATTATGTAAAGTGATGGAATGCGGCACAGGGACGATTCCATATTGCCAGCTCTTATTAAGTGAGTCGCCACGAATCCTTATTGTTTTTGTCGATTTATTTTGCTCAATGTAACACACTTTACTCGCTTAAGGGTGAAGATGGATAAGGATGTGAGGAAGAGGCTGGTGAAGCGCTTCATATGGAGCTTAGCGATGCATTCGGCAAAAACGTGTACCCTCAGCAAGGAGAACGAGAATAGGCTGTAGGGATTTGAAATGTGGGTGTGGAGAAGGATGGAGAAGGTGAGGTGGACGGAGAGGAAAACTAACGAGTAAGTGCTTGAGATGGTGGGCGAGGAAATGAAACTTCTGCATGAAATCCGGGATAGGCAGAGTAGGTGGCTGGAGGATGTAATGATGGGCGATGGGTTGCTCAAGAATGTGATAGAGGGAAGGATATTGGGCAAGCGGGGAAGGGGAAGAAAGAGAATATGTTTCGTGGACAGGATGACGAATGGTTGATCGTTTACTGAGGCGATGAAGGATATACTAGAGTGAGATAGTCCCCTGAAAATGTAGAAAACCGGGAGGATATTCTCTGACATTCAATAAAACCTACCTAAATCGGTAGAACACTTAAAAAAAGGTGAAGAACTTCGAGGGGCCTTGAATATTTATCTATTTACGCTGCTAAGGAATTGATTGACCTTCCATCGAAGGTTGAGAGTATTCGTTTATTCTAAACCTCCCTCCATTTCCAACCGAAATATATGCCCGAGATAGAGAATAACTCAGGAGGCTGTGGTGCAGAATTTATGGTTAAGGGGTAAATATCGACGTTGTCAGGACATTCCTGCGTTTGAGGGCGTCGTCAATCTCGCATCTGCTCGCTCTTGGCACTTCTCGTCTACCAATATCTTCCCTCCTCTTCCTAGTGCGGGATAAATTGTGCAAACATTTATCCTCGGCGCTCTAGGAGCTATTTAGGATCTGGTTTGTGTCTACATGACATTCCCCCTTCTTCCATCAGCATCCGCGGGAGAGCGGAAAGGGGAAATGGATCTAGTTTAGGAGGCGATTGACTCAGTGGAGAGGCGGGAGTAAAATTCAAAGATGGAGATAAGTGTATTTTAGAGTCGACCTGCTCGGCAGGTTGACTTATCTTGTCACAAAATTCCCTTGTGCATCCTCGACTTTTTTTGATGGTTGCATTTCAAGGGGAAGTAAAACAAGCCGTACATGTATAATACTAGTCGGTTCTAAAAAAGGCATGGTAGATGGCTTTAGGGGCTGAGTCTGACGAGGTCTATAAAAATAATAGCATTTCACGAACATCTCTAGAATATTGAATGATGTCGCAGGGTTTCCGTCGATTGCATATTATTTAAAATTTATATCAAGGGAAAAACGATAAGCCTTCTTGAGTTACTCCCACTAGCGGGAAAATTATTATTGTATTTACGTGCGTGCAAATACATATACTTCCATTGTGTATGTCAAAAAACAAATTAAACTGCTAAGTTAATCGAGTAAAACTGTGCTTTCCCGAGCGTGAACTACCTAAGGCATGATGTATGATGAGTATTTATGTTTATGACTCATGAAAAATATGTATTAAGTTGATTTTTTACTTGTCCCGCGTCATTAACTGGTGAAAAATATTCGATCCGATGGTACGAGGGCTAGCAATTAAAATATTTCACAAAATATTGCAAAACGTAAAATGTGCTTTAATTTTTAGCCTGGTGAGCTGGTCTTAAGGCTACTGCTGAAACATATAATGAAGACAATCAATGATTGAAATAACTACAATATATAAACGCTTTATATTTAGGGGAAATGGTAGAAAAATGATGGTAGAGAGGAGTTCTTCGGCATCGAAAATGGCACCCAACTCATTTAATTGACAGAGAGCAGTGTAGTGGAGACGTACCTAAAACAATTTAGCGAAATTCACAGTGGAAAAATCATTCGCCTGGACTGGGAAACGAACCCAGATTCATCGATTTCGCGCCGAGTGCTCTAACCAATTATGCTACCCAGGCGTCTTCTTCCACTGTGAATCTCATGGGGGCTTCAAGGAGCAAGTTGTCCTCACAGGTACCGTGCATATAATGCCAGAGGTTCCCGTATGTGAGCGCTGAGCGCTACAGTCCACGGGGTAATGCCCAACTTAAAACACAAAGGCGTTTACATTGGACACTTTAAAAGATCCACGGAACTAGCCGCGCAGTAACTTCAACGGAGTCACCCGCTAGTGATCGCACAATTGTGTGAAATTGCGCGAAATCGAGGGATCAGGGTTTGACTCCCACTCCATGTGAATGATTTTTCCTCAGTGAACTTCACACAATTGTGTGAATACTAGCGGGTGACACCGTTGAAGTAACTGCGCGGCTAGTCCCGTGGTTCTTTGAAAAAGCGTCCCTAAAAGTCACAAGTCTTACGAGAGATTCTCCGCTCCAAGGGACTCTCTTCGCGTTCCCACGAAGGTTGTCCGAAGAGGACAAGGTCGAGAGGCATGGGCGGTCGAATCTCGTGGAAATATCGCGGAGGAGGTTCGCACGGCGTATTGTTCGTAGGAATGGTATTTACTCGGTGAATTCTGGTTAGGGTGAACTGGAGCTCTTCGAGCGTCTTATGGCTCTCTTAAATGTGCTTTATAAACTTGAGTTTTCGGCCAGGGTGGGTCATTAACATTCGCTCTTGACCTTGGCGAGTCGCAGTTTCTCACGCGGGACGTAGAACTTTTTTTTCCGTCCGGGCGAACGCCGATTAGTCAGACTCGCAGCGGTCCGTCTCCGGTGAATCAGCGCCCACCTGCTCGTGTGCATATGCCCCAAGGCATTGGCTCTTCCGCGGGATTAAAGCGAATCATACGCTTCCTCGTTGTTTCAATCATTGATTATCTTCCGTTGAAGCATTAAATTGATTATCCCAAAGCTAACTTAAATTAAGAAAAGAATAACAATATAGTCGTCATGGGGGGCAAGTTTGTTTACACAACACTTGGAATTCTAACTTAAAACAGGCGCCAACAAGATTTGTTGGTGATACAAATTAAATCTCTTTTTATTTTAATCTATCTGTGAGTTGAGTTAATTAGTTCAAATAATAAAACTCAATACCTTCATTTTATGTTTCAGCAGTTGCCTCAAAACCAGCTCATCAGGCTATAAATTGAAGCACATTTTATTTCTGCATTATTTTGTTAAATATTTAAATTGCTAGCCCTCTTATCATCGGATCGAATATTGTGCACCTTTTTATAACGGGTGATAAGTTGAAAAGCAACGTAATTTATATTTTTCATGAGCCATCATCACATATACTCCTCATACATCATGCCTTTGATACTTCCGCGGTATCGGAGCAAATCATACGGATTCCCGATATCACGAAGTTGTGTCAATCATTGATTACCTTTATTTTGAGTTTCAGCAACCTCAAAACCAGCTCATCAGGCTGCCGATAAAAACAAATTTTAGTTTTTGCATTATTTTGTTTAATATTTCAGTGACTAGCCCTCATATCATCGGATAAAATGTGGTGCACCTGTTAATGACGCGTGACAAGTTAAAAAGCAACGTAATACATATTTTTCATGAGTCATCATATATACTCCTCATACTTAGGTATTTCACGCTCGGGAAAGCACAGTTTTTATTCGATACACTTTGTAGTTTATCTTTTTTTTGGCGTACACAAAGTAACGTAAATACAATAATCATTTTCCCGCTAGTGGGAGTAACTCAAGAAGGATTACGTTCTCGTCCCCATTATTCTGTCCCTGCGTACTTGCATCGGAACCTTAATCCTCGTACGCTCTAGTCATACGCAATGCCTTCTCTATTGAACTCGAGGCTTGACCAAGGGAAAACCTAGGCACCGATCGATCAATCGTGTTAAGGTTTCTTTGTTTTCCAGTGAAGGGACGCGTTGCGCAATGTCTACTAGGAGTGATACGCGATTAGCATTTCGAGTCCGCGAAGATAGCGGTATAAGTGCGTCGAAGGCTCCCTCCTTACGATCTTACCTTACGCTTTCACTATTTCTAAGCTTGAATAGAATTTAATGCGAAAATCTGGTGGAATTTAATCATACACGTGCCGTTGAAAGCCTTGCTTCCGCGTTTGAAAATGTGCCCTAGAGAATAACGAATCTATGAAATAAATTTTTGAGAAAAAAAGGAAGTTGGCTATGTTTGCCGTCTTTCACCAGACTCGAAAAAGGGCATGTGATTCGAACGCTATCTTTGCCTAAGTTTGTTTCAACTTCGCATTCCTCAATTTTAATGATTGCAGTATGATCGTTATCATTTCGGTATGCTTACCTGAGTTTATTCACTCGTAATCTACCTCTTCTGAGACAGTTTAAATTAACGATAGTTGTGTGCAGCCAATTTGTCGATTAGCGATGTTGTTCTCAGAAAATTGAGGAGTTAGGAGTTTGAAAAGGTAGAGAAACTCGTCTGATGTCTTATCTCGAAGCCTCAATTATAATTTCCTTCCATGATTTCATGATTTTTGAGAGGATTTTCTTGAGAGTCCACGGTCATATCGTTTTATCCCGGAAAAATTCCGCGCAAAAGAAGTCAATTCCATAGCTGCACTATTTCTCTCTCGGGATGACGGCATCTACTTGCTGCAGAGTGTTGGCCGCGAGGAAGTTCAATTTTCAGGGATTATTAATGCAGTCTCAATGTCGAGCGGAGCCAATGTCGCGACGCGCAATTGGAGATGCTCGTCTCGGGTGACCCAGTCCCTTTTGTCCGCCAGATGGAAGAGCATTCGCGTGCAACGCGCTTTTTTTTCGTCGCGCCCGCTGCACACAAGCGGTCACGGCCGCCGCCGTTCTTATGTCGTTTTGACGTTGCGCCACGTCCACGGGGAGGCGTCATCTTTATCGGCGTGGACCACACTCAAGCGACACTCTCATGAATCATCATCCTCCGGGTTATCACCGGCGTCGTTCTGATTTGTTTTTATCTCGTTTCGCTCGTGAAGGAGTTTTGTTATCTCCCTTTATTCGGGTTTCTGCGTCTCTAAACTTGTCGGCACCTTCCTTGCTCGAACGAAATGGGTGAAGTTGTACAAGTCTATTCATGTGGATGCTTAAACTTGCGTCACGTTAAGCGCGAAGGAAAGTTCTTTTGCATACTTCGTGGTCTATTTATATCGTTTTTAACGTGAAATCAATCGCAATTTTAATTTTTCTGTCTAAGCTTTCTTTTCACAGACCGTTAATGGTCGTTAATACTGCCAACTGGCCTCCAGCCTTTGCGTCGATGATTGTGATTATCACGAGTCTCAAGAGTAATTTTTCACAGGTGAATGTTCTTCGCCTGCTCTGTGGTCAATATAAAAAATCTCATTTGTTGACTTTAATTAGACTTTCCGCCAAAAAACGTCCAATGACTTAAGTGTTTAAGTATCATCTCCTCCTTTGCTCATTTTTTAAATTTTATTTCACTCGTAAAATAACTTCGGCGCTACTAAATTTACGATAATCTTGTATCTGTATTTGAACATCACCATGTCGTCGATGAGTTCGTTACCACTGGTTACGGCCAATGCGTTCGTCATTTAATCAACGTCTTGAGTTTTGGTCTGATGACTTCTCGGAATGAAATCACTCCTTTTACGTCACCAGCAATCTTTTGCGCTTCGCGGGACTTTTTGTTTTTTTTTATTGCACGCTTGAGTGGAGGTGGGAAGACGGTAGCTGCATGTACAGCTGATTCCGTTCACAAGACATTCCCATTCACGTGCTATCTCGTTCATTCGACCAGAGCCGTCGCTAAAATCTGCGGAGTGCTTGTTCTCGAGTGGCTGTTGTCACTTGCGATGAACGAAAGTGAACTCTTCATTGACTATTTCAGGAACTAAAACACTCCTCGAGAGATGAAATGCAGGAAAATTGATACATTGACATGCTACTATGTCATCACTAGTGGCATTTGAACCGTTCCAAACCTGATCTAGAAAATGATAGCTTTTACTTGGCTGAAAAAGGTTTTTCTCTGAACTCAGATCGGTCAGAAGCCAACTTTCGGACGGGAAGAGTTGCCTTTTTGTTATCTCCCTTCATCTGCCGATATGTTTGCCCTCCAACTGACCTAATAGGGACAATTTGTGTCCTTAAGAGGAGACGGATGACTCACAAGTAATTAGTCAACCCGTTGCTAGCCTCGAGAAATAATTGTGAAAGTGCGGTGTGGTGTAAATTTATCGGAGGGAAACAGAAACGGAGGTTCGATTGAAAACAGGAATGAAGTAGCCATTACGAAAAACTAAGATGTCTTAAGCGAGAGAAATATGTTTTCTTACACCATTCAACCAGAATTGACGCACACCGCTTGCATTGGATGTAGAACATGGCTTAAAATTTCAAATTGTGTCGGATAATGTTTGAATCCATGTTAAAAACAGTCCTTGTACTTTTCCATAACTATGGAGCAAGTTTCAATTGGAGCGCTCTTCAAATAAAAACAAAAATAAAATGAATTAGAATCATAATTTTATCGCCATTCGAACACTCGAAGAGGTATTCCACGAACCCCAGCTTCCTCAAGTTTAAACAAAAGAATTTTATGATCAATAGTGTCAAAGGCCTTGTGAATATCGATAGACAATCCAGCTTTTCATGTATTTCCATTTACAGAATGATAAACGTGGGAGAGAAATTTTCCAGGGCATTAGTTGTGGAAAAGTACGAGGATCGTTTTTAATATGGATTCAAATATACAGTACTTCCACGAAGTGACGTCTGACACTGTAAAGTTTATATGTGTAGGATAATTTTGAATAATTTTTATATTCGTTTAAGCATGGAGTAATTGGTTATATTATTATGCCTACTCTATGGTTTAAGTTATTGCTTAGCGTACCGTCCTAACGAAAAGTTTTCATTCAATTTTCGCCTTCGATCTTAGTAACTTAAACCCAGCTATGTCCACCATATCTGAGCATTGAACCATGAAATATCCCAGAGTGTGGCTTATGTAATTACAACCTCTGCCAAGCGTTTTAATTTAATGAGTCTTTTCCTCAAGACTGTACGCTGCTGTCGTCGCATTTCGCAAGTCATCACTCTCTGACGTGTTCGAGGACTCCTCTGCGGGAGCATAATGCCGGTACACGTCAGCGTCCTAGTGTATCTTTTTTTCCTCCGCGGGACATGCAGGAAACCACGTGATTAATCGTTCAATCAACTACAGAGAGCTGACAAAACATTACTGGAGCTCTTTGTGAGAAAAAATAAGCAGAGAAGGGAAGGGAAGGGGAAAAAACTGTTTCCCGACATTGAAATTATGCAGGGACAAGTTAACTTATGGCCACAATTATCCTCCCTCTTTCGGTTTCGCCGTTGCTGACGACTTTGGAGGCGAGAGCGTTTGATGTCAAAGTTTACCCACAGGGGGTTTTAATTGATTTCCTTAGCCACTCTTCGTTTTAGTCCCGGCTCAAATTTCTTGGTTCATCGACTGGTGGAATCGTGCTCATTCGGTGTTCGCAAGAAGCGCCGCGCCATGCCTTCGACACGTGCAGCCGAACGTATGATCTGCGGTCCGACGCAATATTACACGAGCCGCAGTGTGCTCATGTTTTCCTCATCTCTCGCTCCCAGTCGAATTCAGAGGCGAAAGAAGAGACTCGTTGGGCCAATAAAGCATCGTGGAGCGGTGATGAAAGGCTTCAAGGAAGAGACGCGGATTATATTGTCGCTGCATGGTAAACACATCCGACTGTTTGTTTCGCTTCGCTTTAGTGTTACTTAATGTGGGGCGTTTACAAACATCTTCTCGCAAGGCTATATTCCTCATGGCTCACAATGGATCTTCTCATTTGTGCCATCCTTCACTAGACTGCGTTCATCACGCAATCGATAATACCTCTCTTGAGTATTTGACAAAACTAAATCCCGGTTGAGGCAACTATCCTCTGATTTCAACGATAAATACTTTGGAAAATTTTATCTTATCTATTGTTCTAATGTCTTTATTCAGCGAAGTGAAATCCCAAGAAAGGAGAACAGTTATACTCCAGTCATCCACAAATTTAATGACTTAGAATTGCCCCCATTAGGTTTTGCGGATGAAGTGAAGTTAGTTTTAGTTGAAAGAACTTAGGTTTTCCCGGCGTATCTGCTAGATAAATGTGTCTGGGGTGTAGACCTGGGTAAGTGGGTCCCGACGTTTCGGAGAACGACTTGCTATCCATCTTCAGGGGCTCTGAATGATTAGTTTGAGGTCTGAGGACTTAATGAAGAATCTTTAGTGAAGATACTCGGAAGCTTTCAACTGTGACGTCTACCGTCTAAATACATATACCATGCTAGCAAATACAAATTCTTTCACAGTTATAAATGTCTCGTTGTCCCAATTGGGATTTTCCAAAGCCGAATTGACGATTTAATACGACCCCGATGTTAGAGGAGAACCTTAACCTGCCAGTTAACTTCCATCATCATCAATCTTTGCCGCCTGCTCCCGTTTGGAAGCTCTTTTTCGCGAAGAATACGGGACGCAGGGTATAAAGCACAGCTAGATTCCACCTCGAGGTCATTCACCATGCCCATTTTTTGCCATTAGCCGTGCATTAAAACTTTCGCAAGGCAGGGTCGACGCCTCTGGTGTGGTGAGAGGGTGTCCCTCGCTCTGGAGACACCTTCAACCGACATTAAGTCTTTCCTTTCACTTAACGTTGTCGCCGCTCAGTGGGCCGTGTTTCAGTGTTTTTATTTACCGATAGGGGTCAGGGATACCACCTCCCCGGCATTTTATTTCGCTTTCTCCTTGATAATTTTTCTCTTCCGAATGTTGGCGATGGAGCAGCATGTATTACACCCCGTGCGCCAAGTAGTAACGCTCTTATCGCCGTCTGACACGTCCTCTCACGGTAACGAATTGCGCTCAAGATATCTCGAGGTGTTCTGAATGCCTATTCACTTAATAATCGTGGCCTTGTAATCGACTCGAACGATATGGTTACTGTCCAGTTACTCTTTTTTTTTTAGTATATCCTAAAGTTTATCGAATTTGCAATCCGCCAATAAAAACCACTCACCAGCCCTCGCCTAGTGGATGCCAATTATGCTGAGGGCCAGTTCCAGCATTGAAAATATTTTCAAATTTCGCGAGAACTTTTGTGAAACTGTACGTTGAATTTTCCCATTTCCTTTCACAGTGGTAGGTTCCAGTCTGCTAGTCGTTGTGGCTTCTAAAACTATTCGTAACTTACGCACCTGGAAACAATAGACCATTCCGCTTGCTGTGTTTTACTATTTTTTTGTGACCGAGCTACGTGTCGTGTCACGAGCATTTGCTCCCGCCACTGATACTAGATATATGACAAATGGTGTTTTTACATCGAAACGCAATCCTAATCGTTCAAATCGTTAAAATAAGAGAGATACATCGCGAACAGATTGGAACAAAAATTCGTTCTTTCCTCGCCCAATAAGTGACTATGATAAAACCGAAGCTCTACTTAAACACACCCATAACACCCTTCACCATTTCACCTCCCAAAACCTATTTTTGTACACCTTTACACGGCTGTTGTCCTAACACTCACACGCTCATGCGGCGGCTTGCAGGTTAGTATGTAGATGTAGATAGAATCCTTGGATTCGAGTCCAAAGCCAATACATAAAGTCTGGTGTTATCTGCGTAAATTTTGGAGGTGATAGGGGTTGAGATTGATAGAAGAACAAGGTGAATTGGACACACCCCGAGACACAATGAGTTTGTGAAGAACATAATTGAAGGCAAAATAGAGGGGAAAGTCCCAAGAGGAAGACCCAGGAATAAGTTCATGGACCAAATAAAGAGGAAAGTATGTACATGGGAAGAGATACGAGGAGTTAAGGGAACCTGCATTAGACGGAAGGGTGGAAGGGCTGCAGTCAACCAATCATAGGATTGAACGACCAATGATGATGAGGGGTTGAGATAATCTATCCCCTATTACCTCCAGAAGTTACGCAGTTTCCTCATGAAGTACTGTGTATAGTTATTAATTCAATTCTGAAACCGTGCGGCTATTGAACAGTGACTTGGGAAAACTTGTGAAATTTCCATTTAGCGTGTGGAACCATGTTCAAATTCGTGATTCAAGTTGTGCAGGTGGATTGCACGAAGTCTTACGTGCACTCGTGACTTATCGTGAACTATTTCCAATCAAAGTTTTCTCAGAGGCACGTGAGAGAGACGGTGAGATATAGGGCATCCTCCTCTTCCTCACCTTCTGGAGTTCAGGCGAGAGGGCGACGTGGAGGAGGCCTCCTGCCGACTCATCCAGGTCATCGTGCGGTAGGCGCTGCGCGGGAGCCGAGCCTTCGACTGGGGGCGCCCTTGGGACTCGATCCCTGGCCTCCTTGAAGGAAGGAACACGGGGGGGATGAATGCACGAACCGGGGGGGGCCGCGATTTCGGTTCCGCCTCGCCGACTCTCCTCGTCGCGGGTCTGACTTTAATTAATCGGATGCCTTCCGGCGAGATTTATCTCGGATTAACTTAAGCGTGCCTGAGTGGCAGAGCGGTGAGACTCCGCCTGAACCTCGTGATTAAAGCGCCGAGTTTTCAGTTTCGACGCATGTCCTCAATCTGGGACGTGCTTGAATAGTGTTGAGGCACGACTTATGCCGTTGAATTTGTTATTTCTAATCAGTTCCTTCTCATCACGAGGTGGTAATATTTATTCACTGACTGTAGCCTAGTGAATCTACGTTTAGCTGGTTGAACCATGTGTATGTGTTCTAGTGTGCCTCTTTTTTCCTCACTGTTATGTCTAAGCTTGTTGTAGAATGGCGCAACCCGAAAATTCTTTAAATATAAATAAAATATCGTAGACAACGTAGACTGAATTACCATGCCCAACCGTTCTGATATTCAACGGCCGTTCTGCTTGCCGAGGTAATTTGTGGTGTCTAGTGAGACTAGGGGCACGTAGAAAAACATGCTTAGATTGTCTACAGGTATATTATACACTGAGATAAGAACAGAAAATTGAGCTCTGAAAAAGTGAGATTCTCTGTTATAAAATCAGTTAATTGGAATGAGGTATAATAGCGTCCCTGGGATTGAGAGAACCCGTTGTGTGCGATCATACTGAGAGTAGCTCTGTTTTTGATGAATTCAAATAATGAGCTTGTTCTTCACTGCGGCGTGCGAATGTTCTTTTTCTAAAGGCATGAAGTTCGAGGCTGTACTGCTGGTTGGTAAATTCTATGAGCCTTTGTTGTTGGAATTGGCCTTTTATATCTGCCCCCATCGAAGCTCATGCGCGCTAGCGTGAAACACTTAAATAGTAACCAATTAGTTAGTTTGAGCGAATCAATGAATTTGGTCTCATTCTGAAGAAAAATATCTCACCTTAAGAAATATACCAAAATATTAGCCTCCTCCCGAAGTACTTTTCGACATATTTGTCCACGACTACCAGCCATTTTACATGGGAAATGGTACGTATATGCACTCCAAAGAGAGATTATTTCAAAATTAAGGAATTTATAACTCCTAGATCTCGTAAAAACATCAGCAGTGTGTAGATTGTATCCTTTCTCAACTATTTAAAAAATAAATTTATTACTTATCGCAGTATATTTTTGTCAGAATCACAAAAAAGCCTTCCGGTGTGAAGGCGTTTTAAACGTATGGTGCGCAAAAAATGAGTCCAATTCAAGACCGCCAAAGCCAACTTATGGCCAGTTTCAGGAGCGACACTCATGCATTCAATGAAGTTATGGGACTCAAAAGCCATGACAACCAATCAACAAACATCTGGTTCTGAAACATTCGATCAATTTATTGGTTTCATGACTTATGGCATTGAGTTTTGAGTTCCGTAAGTTGCCAATGTGGCGGAACCGCGATGAACCGCTTGGAGGTTTAATTGCTCGAAAAAAGGGTTGTTTTGAGACGGATGACCCTTTTGCTTACTCTTACTGAAAAGTTATTACGTGCATTAGCAATTAAGGTGGATGGAATTTCATGCAATTTATCCGGTTGTAGAATATTTGATCAAGCATTTGAAGCAATTTACTATTGGTAGATAAGTCATGAAACTGGTTCCTGTGTTCCGGCTACTCGAATATTTATATGAAGTACATGCATTTACGGATTTCACGACTATTGATTACATAACTAAATGTTCTTGCAACCGGCCATTAGTCGGCTAAATTTTGATCCTGGCACAGGGCGCGTGCGAGCCGTCTCACGGCTGCTTTTATCCCGGATGCGAGGCCCAGTTGGCCCGGACGATGGGCCGGACCGGAAACGTTTTCCGCCTCGCTCACCCTGGAAATCCGGAGGCGACCGCGCTCTTTTGTCGTTGCGCTGGGCGCCATCGACACCGGTTTCCTGTTAGCGCTCAAGTTTTTGGCGTGGAGGTGACAATTGTGCGATGCACTGGATGTGGATCAAATCGTGTTCCCTTCCCGTGAATTAGCGCCCGTGTGTTTCCTCTTTTCAGTGCATTTGGCGGGAACAAAATAAATCCACCCCAGAAGCATCCGTCTGAGAATAATCCTTTAAAAGTTGCTGATTTAAATTAATATTATCTGAGATTACTCTGTCTTTACGTTTCCGTTAGGTGTTAATTGTGGTCATTGGATGGAAAAATTAATACGCATAATTTATTTATTTGAAATTAGCTGAGTCGATGCCATTTTTTTCCTACTAATTAATCGCTTCTAAATTGGTCTTAGGTAATATAAACGGAAGAGTTGTCTCAATCTCATACCAAAAGAAAAATATTAGGTTGATAGCCATATTCTCGACTTGATATAGGTCACGATTCTTCTCGTTGGTGCCCAAGGGTTTGATTGTAGTGGGTTAGTATCATTTTTATCGACCAGTTATTTATCCTTTGATTTTTAGCGTGCGGGGTTTCCCTTCTAAGGTGCATTGCATGTGTGACACTTCGTGAACTTTTTTGGGACTAATAAAACTATATTTTCGAGAGTTTTGTCTTGATTCTCAAAGTTACGAAAGGAAAAAGGGTTTTTACCAAAGATTATCACCAAGCTAACGGGCGTTTTTCACGGCATTCCGATTCTCTGCGGGTATTACACACTGTATCCATTGTATTGTATTGGACATTTGGGGAAGCGACCGACGGCTAAGGACATTTGCGCCATAGGGTATAGGTAAGGGAGGAAGGGTGGATGGAAACCCGGCGTCGGCATTAGCCTGCTCTTTACGAAAGGCGCCAAGGGGACCACGGTTTAACGTCTCATCCGACAGACGGAGTACTGTACTTGAAGTGCCCTCCACAAGATACTCAATTAGGGATCGGGTTTCCTCTGAAAAACATCCGCCTCTGCAGGAATCTGAACCCTGGCCGCCCGGGTGGTAGGCGAGTACTCTAGCCACCACACCAACCCGATCCCCGCTTCCATTGTAGTCCAGCACGGCAACATAACGGTGCCTTTTATGGCCATGCTCCATCATACGGCGGGAATTAAATTCGCCTTTGATTGTCAAGTACGTTACGCCACGTTTGAGATCGTTATCTCATGTCCATGCCAGTCGCGTGTCCTATAAACATTACGATGTCAGCTCAATGTGTCATTCCTCGCCTAGTGCATGAGGTTCGTCCGTTTCCTAGATTTTCGCGTTCACGAGTGTTCTGCACTCTTTCAATGGGTGCGTCATGCTTAGGGTGAGTAGGGAAATTGAATCATCATTGACCGTTCGATTGAAAATATCGTTGAGCTGAATATATAGGTAGCCCATCGGATGGGAGCGTGCGGTAGCAGAATAGGGAGTCGTGCAATTGCGTGAGTAATACATGGAGGAGGGGGGGACGGTGGTGCTTTGTGGGTAATGATGTCAAGTGCATCTCATTAATTCAGATTCTTTTGGAGGGAACGCGCTGCATTCTGAAGAATCGTGCGGCTTGCCTCCTCTTTCGCCTCTGCAATTCCCCATCCCCCGCCATTGCCATCGCGTGCATAACTCGTGAACAAGTGCCATCCGTCGCATCGCGTCGTGTCACGAGACAGCATGACGCAAAACCCTCCCTCGTGAAGGATTGAAGAGCAAATTAGTAAAAGGGAGTCTTTAATTTTTCGTCGGACGGATACGCCTGTCGGTCGGTTGATTGCAAAATCGATGCTGCCGTTTTTAGAAATGGAAAATGCCTCCTTATCTTTTGAAGTGGAACCCTCATGCTATTACGCAAATATTTACAGCACTCAAACCCTGCCATCTCTTTTAATTTGCTCGGTTTTCAATGCTCATTTTTTCTCGGAATGTACAACAGAGGTAAACTTCATAAATTGCTTTGTTACTTTTCAAAAACGTATTTTGTAATAATTGCTATCGAAAGTAACATCCGTAGTTTCAACCCGCTTATTTACCAATCAGGTATGAATGTAAGGCGTCTTTTAATTCGCCCGAGGCCGAGACCCGCGTCGCCTTCGGACAGCTATAGCGGATAAAAATCAATCACGATAGCTGATGCATATCCTGTAAGTAGTAAATAGAACAAGGTGACTATTTTAATATTACCCAATAGAAATAAGAGAATATTGTCTGAGCAGAATCAAATTGGCAGGCCTTTCACCAAGAATCAAGCTTTTTTACTCCGAAAAAAACTGCGAGACTAACTACTAGGACAAAATTAATGAGGAATTTTTGAAAGTATCTCATGCACTAATAACAGTTTATATTTGTCATGCGACCGTTTCAATTCATGGTACCAAAGAGGTAATACTCCTTCTAAAGTGTTCCATCAATATTTGGGTGATTGTCCTAAAATATCATGCTTCTGGGAAGCGTAGGAGAAAACTTCGTCGCGGGTTCGTAAACCCGAGGCTGTCGTATTTTAAGACTAAGAGCATCGCCCATTACAGTCCATCGTCGATCGAGCCGAAGGTTGGAGAGCTGGAAAACGATCCCCCCCTAATGTTTATGGAGATTCGGTCATGCGTCGGAAATATATAAATCAAATCCAAGGGCGAAAGGTGGAAGTCAGTGTGGCGGGCCATCTATTTTTGGGTGATTTGAGCGTTTGAATAGTTTTCTCTTCCGGAAGAGAAGGGTTTTTTTTTAGCAGGACCCCCTGGCTTTACGGCGCATTCCAATGGGAGCCTGGACAGCGAGAGGGAACTCCTGAGCGGTGTTGAAAAAATACCATGAGCTCCTACTTTGAAGTTTCCGTTTGAATATTAAAATGTTGCGCATATTGGACAGAAATGCGGATTGTGTTGTTTCGACATAGTTTAGCTGGACACTGGCCACGGGCATAGCGGAGTGACCTTCCAAGATCTTTTTAGGTATTCGGGTCTGCTCTGTTGCTTCTCTAGGAGAATCACTCTCGCCGTCTGTTCGAACCGCGGTCGATCGAAGGACGCTCCTTCTCGTTTGAAGACGCCTAATGGTGGCTTTTGCGACGACAGAGTCGCCCCTGAGCGTGCGGAAAGTTGGAATGTCTCCTATTTTGTGAAACGAGGGAAGAATGAAACGGACAGTGAAGATGACCATTTTATCACCGGTGGCTCATATCGTACTCGCAAGTGTGTCACCCACCTTCAATTGATAATTGCGCCAGAAAGTAGAGTGATAAAGAATTATATGTTGTAACATGTGTAAAGGAAATTCCATGCCTACATTCGTGGATGATAATTTTGGACCTTACTTGGTGGAATTCCTTGATATCAGGGATAGATACCATATGGAATTGCAGTGTTAATTCTTCTACCCCTGATATCATGGAATTCCACCAAGTTAGGTCCGTAACTATCATCTACGTTCAGGGCGAAAGCAAACAACGAAGGCCATTTAAATACCATATGGAATTACAGTGTTAATTCTTCTATCACTGATACATTCGTGGAGTTCTATAATTATTTGTAGTGAATGTGGCCGCAATTTTACTGAATTATAGGAGAAGGTAATCATATAATTGAGCTCCTTCATCCTTAGGGTAAAAATTACACGGCTTCCTTCGTCACTCGAAGTATTTTGCTCGGCATTTGCGACTTTGCGCTGGCTCTAATCGAAGACTAGAATTTTCACTTATCCTCTGAACTCGTGTTTAAATGTGAACATTTCAAATGTGTTTCTCATTCGCGTTTTCGAGGCATTGCGAAGGACAATTGCCATGCCAATTGAATGACAATTGCAAGTGCAATGAATGGAATCAGTTTTCGAATATTGAATACGTGTATAATCCAAGCAGTTGTAAATTTTCCTTTCAAATCATTTTCAATGGAATTGAAACGTTTAGGAGTCTCTATGGAATACGTGTTTTCTGTTTTAAACCCTAGGATTTTCCATTCCATTGTTATATGAGTATTACGCACGAGTTTTTCCGTTGATTCATGGACTTGAAACTGTACATCGAACCAGCTAAAGTCTACCGCTTTCGCTTTCTATACGCTCTCACTGTGTTTTCCATAGAGGGAATAGAGCGATTGATTGTAAAGAAGTTATCTTCCAGTCACCGCGCTTGGAAGGCGTCTCTCGTGGCCTCGACTTCCTGGGATCCCTCCATCAATAATGCAGCCGCGGCGAAACCGTCTTTTGTTTTCGATGGGTGGGCAACTCGTCGGCCTCATTGGCGATTCGCGCGGCATCGGAAGTACCGGTTTTTGTCTATTGGTCGTGTCAAACTTTGCCGTCTTTCATTTCGCGATTCTTTCCCTCTAACCGTGAATCATTGCTTCAATTAATCGCATTCTCATTTTACCAGATATGCAAACAAGAGCGTAATTTATTGGTTACGGTTACCTCTCACTGTATTCCTTATTTAGCTTCCGGAATATCCTCAGCCTAATGGATTTGTTAGACTTCCGTCAAAACAGTGATAATAGGCTCTTGTTGGTTGATACCTAATAGTAATGGTTATTATGTGATTTCTACCTCTTTAATTGAGTAGAGTAACTTAGATTAATTAGCAGGGTGTAAGCCTTCAAAGCAAAATTGGTAGTGATAATGGGAAAAATAAGATTTGAAGCCAAGGACACATCTTGGACTTGTAATCGGAGAGCAAAAACCAACCTTTTCATCTGTTGCTGGAGATTCAATACGAGACAAATATCTTTCAGTTGATTTTTCATCTTCCTACCTTGGGAAGCTCTCTTTACCCGATATTCAGGAGAATAACTTACCTGAAAAGAAAGAAAGTTACCGATTAGTACATTTGTAAATTTGTCGTTTTATACTAATGAATTATACTTATTTTTTTTTACTTTAGAGTATGTAATGAGGAAAATACATACATTTATTTTGATTGACAGTTTATCCATGAAAGTTATTGACGTTTTTCTCAACAACCATTTGCAAGATGAAAACCATGAAGTTTGCATAATGAGCATCAATCGTGGAATACGTGTATAGCTATAGTAGAGTCACAGTCCTACCTCGCAAAACTCCTCCGCACCTCAATGGCGAGGATATTTAGGGGTGTATTTCATGATTTTTCAAATGGATTTATTAAGATTTGGCTCATAGCCACTCTAATTATGACGCTCGATATTTATGATAGACTGTAATGTGATGTTTTGAAAAACTCATTTCGGTCTGTTGACTATCGCCGAATTATTATACGCAAATACAAAATTTACTGGGTCAGACACACTCGATATGGAAGACTCTGTCGCAACATCACACGCTAAAAAGGCAATCTTGAACTTTCTGTGATAGTTGAATATGGCTCCAAGTCGACGTCATTGAAGTTTTCTGACAAAGTACCAAATGTACACCCCACAAGATAAAGGAGTCATTGAAAGTGATTCCTTATGTGTAGTCTCCCTTGTAACAGGTGAAATGATTGATCTCTCAGACCTTGCATTATCACCTCAATCCCTATTTCTAGTTCCAAAATATAGTTCCTGTAGTTCAAAATACTTGCTGAAAAATCACCTGCTTCCTCACGCCATGGCTGAGCCGCTAACCGATTACTCTTCGCTGGCGTAGATTATCGTGAGACCACACTTCGAGAAGGCCGCTAGTATATGTGACCCTTACGAAGGAGGACTAGTTTAAGATATAAATCGAATACAGCAGAGGGCAGCTAGATTTGTTTAAAAGTGTTTCGATAAACATAGCAGTGTCACTAGAGTGTTTAGGGAATTAGGTTGGGAACCTCTATATTTCCGAAGGGAAAAATAAAGATAAAATCTTTTACGAAAGTTTGGTGTAGACTGTTTTTTGCCGGACGTTCGACATATTTTGCTGGAGCCAAACTATTATGGTAGAAACGATCACAGGCATAAGATTAAGGAAATAGATTGCAGAACCGATTGCTTTAAAATGTCAAGTTTCAGCGTACAATAAGGGACCACAATAGTCGCAATAGATCAGTTCTAGGATACTGTCTAGGTTAAATAGCTTTTTCCAGTCGTGCTAAATATCTTAACATGATCATTAGGTACTATCCTCGCATGTAATCTCCGGCATGATATAGCTCTTGCATGATTTATTGCATTGTACAACTATTTATCTGTCGCAGTAATTATAACCAGTATTTGTATCTTATGTTGTGTACTGCATGGTAGCATGTTCGTCCACGTATCACTCTCCTAGTTTCTGGTCTGACCGTGCATTTTATCCTGACTGCTTTTGGCCTACTCATGGCGGCTGGGGGTAGATGCGCAGTTCTGATTAAAACTGGGATGAATACTGCGTGCATAGTGTCGAATCACCCTGTGCCACACACCCTAGTGGTGGCTAGCACAACATTTCGTAGATGTAGATGATTATAAGCGTCCGCGATCTAGTACGAGGATGAGCCGTTGTTCGGGCGAAGGACGCAGGGTCATGTGCCATGGGAAGCTATTCGGAACACTCATCTTTGTAGGGAGTGTTTGTTCGTGGGGAGGGGTACGATTAGTAATGCTAATAAAATGAGTTGTTGTGGGGGAGGGGTGTTGGGGAGAAGGACGAGGAAGGGACAATGCTCCCGCCGCTGAAGAGGCGACTGACACCTTCGAAAGGGAGTGTCCTTTCCCTTTAGAAGAGGCGCCTTCCTCTCACGCCCCCACTTCGCCCCCCCACCTTGCACCAGTCTTCTTCCCCCCTGGATGTTCGGCGGTGCCCACCACGCCCCGGGCGACGCGCCGCGCCCTCTGCCGCCGCCGCACGAGGGGATAACTTGATCGCGATAACTTGATCGCCATCTCGGACACGGAGTCTCGGCGGTTCAGTCGCCGAAATGCATGCAGATGGGGTTCGCGGAGGTTCACAATGGCTCTGACGACACGTGTACCACCTTTCGACCCATGCTACACGACGTGGAATACGCACTCGGTGTCCATGACGACCGTTTTATCAAGCCGAAATCTATCGCAAGCGGTATTCTCTCATTTCGCATTTTCCAACGGTTTGCAACAGCAGCAATAGGCGCGGGTCACAGCGAGACATCTACATAATAACATCTACATAGCCGCCGCATGGGCGTGTGGAAGGGGGTGTTAGGACACCAGCCATGCGAAGATGTAAGGCATAGGGTTTTGGGAGGTGAAATGGTGACGTGTATTGTGGGAGTGTATTTAGTGGAGCTCAGTTTTTATTGTGGTCGCTTATTGTGCGCGGAAAGAACGATTTTTTGTACCTATCTGTTCGGCAATGTGTCTTTCTTGTTTTATCGCTTCTGTCAGATCTAGAGATGTAGTGAAGCGTCATGGTAATATTCCCTGTGCCGCTATGAAACACACCAGTTCTGAATTTCTCAAGCAAGGTAAGCCTAACGGGTGGCCTCTGAGTCTCTAGGGGCCACCACCTTAATCCCTCTTAAAGTTGTTAAACACTATATGCTCGCTCGTCGCAGTTTTCATGGCATTAGACATGTTTATGGATGTGTTGATTCATGGAGCACTTTGTGGGGTTTTTAAATTGGGGTGATTTTTTCTAAGTCAGTTCCGTAGTGTCCATATCAAAATCGTTTGTATAACTTGTTAGTTCAATGAATGAATGGAATCAATCAATATCTCAATAAATGGTGTATCGAAATTTTCCCACGTCATTAAAACTCACTATTACCTGTAGCTGTTTTCCATAATTTTAAATCGATGCATAACCATTATGCCCAGAAGAGAATCTTATTTCGAACGTTGGTTTGCGTTTAAACGCTCTGCCAGCAATGTCTTTAGGCCGCTTTACACGGTTCATTTTATTGTACGAATGCATGAACTCTTTCATGAGGAAAATTGTACCGTAAAAACCGGCAAATTGTATAATTGTCTGATTGATTGAACGGGAAATAGAACCTGCTCTACTTCCATTCATCTTCCTGTACAATCTATGACACATTCGATTGTATAATAAAATGTACCGTGCAAAGTGGCCATTAAGAAAGAAGTCGTCAAGGATGATTAGTAATTCTAAAAACTGTGCATATTGTATCAAATTAAAAAAAAAGCAAAATTAGTTTCTCTCCCTCAATCATATTTCACATTCGCCCGTAAGTGTTCCTCTACCGCTTATCGTGTTTTTTCTAAGAGTTCCCTCCTGTTGTGTATCTGGTGCCATTTTTCATCATTCGCAGACTTAGAATTTGCATGTGCATTGATGATGACTCGTTGCTGACAATGACTAAATTTGTGAAATGCGAGTTCCCTCGTATTTTACCAGAGAAAATTCGAATTCCAGATGCGGAACGCTTCTAATTTTCCCCTCGTTGAAAACGGGTTGATCTCATAATTCTGGTTACCCCTTTTAGCCGCAGCCGTCAAGGTCCTATGCTAATCGTCGGCGGTCGATTGTTCTTGTTCCGGAATAATGGTAAAACGGCCGGCAAGATGAGTTTCAGCTGCCCAGAAGAATCGCAGGAAGTGGTAGAGTACAACTGGGAATACCGTCGTTTTAATTTCCAGTCATATCCAACTTAATGATCGTAAAAATTAATTTGTATTTTGGGTTTTTCTAATCCGGGTGTATCTCCCCCTGCACTCCATCAGCACACGGCCGAACAGGTTGCGCTCATGCGAAAATTACTTTTGT
Organism: Ceriagrion tenellum; assembly: GCA_963169105.1. NCBI lineage: Eukaryota > Metazoa > Arthropoda > Insecta > Odonata > Coenagrionidae > Ceriagrion > Ceriagrion tenellum. The sequence continues at coordinate 46,088,079 of OY720637.1, forward strand.
CGAATCTTGAAGACAGCGAACTTTAACGGTATCATAGACTCTTCTATCTGTGTATCTAAGGTTGGTATTGTGCCTTTCGGCTGGCTTAAAATTACGTCTACGTTATATCATTGCGAGCCGTTTTGTCGTAGGAAATTAAAGCTGCGTTTTTCAATTCTGACGTTACTGCTACTTTGTATAATAACTTAGAACAATGATGACTTTGGTTTGTAAAGTTAGAGCAGGGGCAACAGCATTAATAAACTATTCTTAAAGTTATAGTTTGCGTTAAGGTATACTTGGTTCTGTAATTATCAAGGAGTTGACGAGAAAAAACGAGAATTTTTATAGTATTGTGCGGGAGAGCTGTGCTCAAGGAGATAGGACTACAAAGCAGTAAACAGTGTGTAAAAACCTTCGTGTGGAGCGTGGCACTCTACGGATCGGAGGCATGGACAATTGGAAAAGCTGACCGGAAAAGACTAGAAGCATTCAAAACCTGGTTCTGGAGGAGGATGCTGAAGATAAAATGTACGGACAAAATAATTTATGACGAGGTTTACAGAAGAGTAGAAGAGGAAAGGACCATATGGAACACCATACAGAAAAGTAGAACAAGATGGATTGGACGCACCCTCAGACAAAAGAGGTTAGTGAAGAACATAGTAGAAGGTAAAATGGATGGAAAAGCCCCCAGAGGATGTCCCAAGAATTAGTTCATGGGCCAAACAAAGAGAAAAGTACATTGGAAGAGTTACCAGGAGGTAAGGGAACTAGCATTATATGATGGGGTGGAGGGCTGATGTCAACCTCACTTCGGATGGACGATCAATGTTGATGTGCGGGAGACCCGCGTGTTAATCCAAAATTAATGAGCCATCTCCTTGATTTTGCATTTAGTCTAATTTTTATATAGATCAAACTACATCTTACGTTCACCTTCGTTTTAATTTTGTGTATTACGGTGAATATTTCAGATATACCTTCTACATCTCTATAAGAATCTCGCCAAGGTCTGAATCAGAACAGATGTGAGATTGAATTTATGAGCCATCTTCAAACTTTAATAGACATGTCAAAGAAAATTTTTAATCGACGTGAACCAGTTTCGGTCGTCGGCGGTTCCTTCTGCGGACCGCGCAGTTGATGGACAACGGAATCGGACCTCGGTGGTTTAAGCGCAGCGAATGAGAAGAACAAGAAATTGATCGTTTCTGTCACTGTCGACGAAGATTCATGTCATCGATGCAAGACTTTTCATTCGCTTTTTGCGAGAATAATATCATCGAACGAGTTTTTGTCCGTCCCATCAAAAGACTTCTAAATGGGTCGATTCATTTACTTTTTTTTGCCCTAAACCATCATATGAGTTTTCATTCGATTAGGCGTCATTGATTATTTCGCTGGTCTTCTTTTGATGTGGTTGTTTTAATTTCGGCAGGTAACGCCTTTTAATGTATTTAAGAGTCATTAGAGCATGCGAGTGGACCACACTGTTCTATGATGGAAGAGCATAGGCGATAACGGCAGCAGAACAAGCATTATTGAAAGCCATGGTAGCATAGTATTATTGAGGAATGATGGGCGACAAATGGATGGAATGAATCGCCAATAAAGCCAAAGAAAGAGCTTGGGATAAGAGACATGACAAAACACGATTGCGAATCTATATTACCACGACTCTAGATTAGGCTGCATATATAGAATCCACCAATCTAGATTGGTCTCAAAATATAACGCGGTGATAGTATTATAGTGAAAATATTAACCATCATTTACTGAATACACTTGAGTGTTTCCTATGCACCGACGTACTCAAAAAGAATAAATAGGAATGTATCTACTCTATTAGTGAGCAACATTTACATACATGGCTGACTGTTACCCATGTTTTTCTCCATGCATACTAATTGCAGATGTATAGACATAGATGAGAGTTCCCCAATTGGAAAATGAATGTCATAAAAAAAGTTTTCTTCTCCTCACAAAAAGAGAAGTATCAGGTTTGATGTGGTGGAAAGAATTCATAGTAACGAATAATAGTCAAGGCAATTTTCCACTTATTGTTGGATAATTTTTTATTCGACTGAAGTTGAACTTTCTTTTCCTTCTCACTGATCCTGCTTAAATTATTCTTATTTTTTAGACTATTTATCGCATAATGTCGCAACATCATTTACACTGATGAACTTGTAACTTGCGCTTCTGAAATGTACCTCTGTGTACCGTGGATGGAAGAAGATGAAACATGCATGTCTCATTCCATCCCTGTAAAATAACGCAAAATACTGAGTGAAAATTACGAAATAGAATAGACGAACTGGCTGGACACATTTTGCGTCACGACAGCCTCCTGAAAATAAATGTTCCTCGGGTATACTGCCGGTTGAGCAGGTTCATGTCTCCCAAAGTTTCTGACAACTACTTGTTCTCCATCCTCAAGGGGTTCTGAATGAGGATGGAAAAAAGTCGCTCTCCGAAACGTCGGGAGGCATGGACCAGCTTACACGGTGGAATACCCGAGAAACATTCATCCAGCAGATACATCGGGAAAATCTAACATCTTTTAGCCTCCTGGAAATTATAATGGAGGTAGAAATGAATGTGAGGAATTATCGAGGAAGACCAAGGATGGAATATTTTACGCAAATTACGAGGGATACTATGATGGGAAATAGGAGGAACTAAGCAGTTAGCTGAGAGGAGAATGGATTGGAGAGATGGTGAAAAACTAATCTTCGGATTGATGACTGATGATGATTAATTTTAAGTTTTTCCCCGCGTGATTGCTGGGGACTACTCATCGATGGCCGGCAGTCTAGTCTGTCACAGCTGCCCACGGAAGTGACTCGGCTTCCGAGTACTGCACTGAGTGAGGCAGGACATTCTATCTGTGTGTGTATGTCGCTCACCTTCACGGAACGGATTCCGGCATTCCAGAGACGTGAGTTTTATTGCGAGTTCATCCCCGGTATGGACTCAACGACCAGCTCATTCATCCGGCTCGAGGGATTTGAGTGGGCGTTGGAAGAGTTTTATTGCACGGCTCGAGATACGGAGGGAAGTTGGAAAAAAACATTTTTTATGATGCTGGTCAATTTTAAGCTCTTACAGGAAAAGTCTCGATGTGAACGGATATTACTGGATGGGCTGGGTCGGGAACCAGTGGAGACTCGGAGGTTACACGAAAGGCAAAACTACTGCTATAGTAATTGTGATCACTCGAGTTTCAGGTTGTCTCGGAGAAAATTATTTCAGCCCAACGACGAAAGAGAGAAGGTTATAGGTATGCTCTTCGAGGCCGAATTGTAAAAAATTGTCGGGCCTAGCTAATCATTAATTATGAATGGCCAAAATTCACAATATTCCCAGTCTGCGTGGCTGGGTATGAGAGCCCAGTCCCTCTGAAATAGTGCCAATTTCTTTAATTAATTACGAAGCTGTCCAAGTTGAGGTGTATCAAAGGTTCGCTGCTCCCGGGGACAAAGTAAGTTTTCACGCCCCCTCCTCGGAACCACATAGCAACTTACATGGGCTAAGCTTTAATACTAATAACAGATATTATGCATAATTTTTATAACTACATACATCATATATATTTGTTGCATATATTATAGATATTTGTTATATGCATTTTAGATATTTGTTATTCATATTGTAGATGGTTTTTATAAATAATTTTTTTTAACATCACCGGAAAGTGCATTTAAAGGGAAAAAATTTCATTGTGAAAGACATTCGTCAACTATGTAACATCAATTCGACGCCCTCACATCCTGCGTCCGGGGTAACATGTCCCCCCTAGCCCTCCCTAGCTACGCCACTGCCCAAGTTAGGTCTGGGATCTACGTTCGAATCCAAGTCCAGGCACGAAATCCTTTGCCGTGAATTTGCGCATATGCCCATCAGTTCAGCGTGTGAATCCGATTCTAAACTAGAATTTCTTTTAGTCGTCACTTTTCTCCCATTCCTGCAGTTCCTGCGTTGATTAAACGAACTCCCGACTGCCTACTGTTGCCAACCTCCCTCGCTGACTCAGCAATAATCATACCTGCTCCTCGCATAACATGTACGCCGGTTCGGGTCGACTCCGATAACTAGTCCGTCGTTATATCGAAGTCGACCGGTGTCCTTCGTGGCGTATTTGCTTACGTCGCGCCGTGTGGATGTGGAAGCGGAGGGTGAATACATTTGTCGATGGGTGTGACGTATATATCGACGCCGCAGAGCCTTAAAAAAATGCTAGTGAGGCCTTCGTTAGAGGTGGGGAGGGAGGTGTGGAGTGGGAAGGAATGCGTGGAGTGAGGGCACAGAGAAGGGGCGGATGGGAGTGGAGTGGGGGGAAGGGAGGGTAAGGGGGGGGGGGAGACACGTCCCTTCCATTCGTCCTCGCTGACCCGCTCTGCCGCGGCACCCAAGGCCAATGTCAAGCGCGCTTGATTTTTGTTTCTTTTTATTACCACGTTTTTATTAACTCGCTTTCTTGTCCGTCTGTTTGTTTGTCTGTGCAATACAGATTTTTCAATCGATTTTAAACCAACTTCTCGATAAGCTAGAGAGTTGAAACTTGCAATAATAATAATACGTATTTTATGTAATACAAAATAAATTTTAATAAATAATGAGAAAAGTTAACACCGGGAAAAAATCGGGGGACAAAAAGTTAGCACCAGGGGAAAAAGCGGAGCGCCAAACGGAAAAGCCTGTGCCATCGAATGCGATTTTGTTTTAGTGTTCTACCGGTGAAGGTAGGTTTTATTGAATATCAGAGAATCTCCTCCCATTTTTCTACTTCTTTCAGGGGACTATCTCGCTCTAGAATATCCTTTTTCGCCTCAGCATACGATCTTCCCTTCTTCATCCTGCTCACGATACCTATCCTCCTCCTTCCTCTTCCTCGCTTGCTCAACATCTTTTCCTCTATCACATTCTTCAGCAATCCCTCACCCCTTACTACATTAAGATTAAATGCGATACTATTTACGAAATCATTCGTTTTATCCGCTGAAGTATACAATTAAATTGGTTGATCGGTATAACAATTTTCCATTTCAGATATGGTCGCAGAAGGTTGAAAAACAGAAAGTAATTATTTGAATAAAACATTTTTAAACAAACACGTTTTTAAAACGTACGGATGAGAAAAAATAATTTCTCCTAGCCCCTTACAGATCTGTCTCATTCGCTTTTATTATTTTTTCGCTCTCTCTATGAGGTTGGAGGGAAGAGAAGCCACCTCGGACGCCGGTGCTCCACAAACCGTGACTCAGAAGCAAAAAACCGATAAGGTAGGGGGAAGAAAAAATTGAGCGTTGGAGAAGCGCTTGGGCTAGAGTTAGCGGGTTGGAGAGGCGGAAATTTGTCTCACAAAGCCGCAAACACACTCACCCCGCTTGTGAGAGGTTAATGAAATGCCCCGGGAGATACGCTTACCAACCACTCAAGTGGATTAAACGTTATAGTTTCTAGGAAGTGCGACTCGGTCGTTTCTAAGACGTTCTTTTTCTCGAGACCTGCGGCAGTGCCTTGTTCCGCGCGCGCTGTTTGGCGTTTTGATGAATCACAATGTCGTATTTACGATGTTTCCATGGTTACGCGGGCGAGTGCGCGTGTACTTGAGAAGCAGCTGTCAAGAGTGAATTGGAAAATTACCTCTCAAGTCTATTGTTGTCTAATTGTTCATCGACTTCTTGAAAACACTTCTTAGTGTCTTAGATATTGTGTTATAACACTTTCGTAGTTAATAGAAGCTGTGCAAAATTTCTGTAATGCATCCAAATGATCTATTGTCTGTTGTATGTAATATTTTAGATTTATTTTAATTAAAATTGTGGATTATAATGTGAGAGATTTTTAAGGAAATAATAAGGGTTATTTCACTGTGAGGTACACCATTTGGATTAAAAATTGTAGACCTTCTGACTTGTAATGAATAGATACAAAATCCCTTGAATAAATTGTTACATTCTTTAAGGAGACTCGTTTTCAACGTAGCCAGTGTATCGATAAAATGCAATCATCAAGCTGTGATCGCGAAAAAAGTCAAAATCGATTAAAATAAGTCATGTATCATAAAAGGCTGCCACGGCATTAGCTCTGCTTTTCTCTGGTATTGGTATAATCGTTATTAAGTTCTGACTCTCGTCATAGACCGTGGTTTAAGCTAGCCTTTCCAATCGAACTGCAAATCACTCGATAAGGACACTTTTTTCTCTTCCTTCACAACATGGCTTAATTATTGTATCGATTTTACCACCGGTCTCCAAAGAGGGAGTTCTACATACTACTCTGCGAGCCTCCGCATGGGCGTGTGGTATGGGGTGTTAGGACTCCATCCGTGGTAAGATGTGAGGGATAAGGTTTTGGAAGGTAAAATGGTGACGTGTGTTATGGGAGTGTATTTAGTGGACCTCACTTTTTATTGTGGTCGCTTATTGTGCGCGGAAAGAACGAGTTTTTGCACACAACTGTTCGGCAATGTATCTCTCTTATTTATCCCTTCGTCAGGCCTAGAGATGTTATGAAGCGTCATGATAATATTCTCCGTGTCAATCTGAAACACACCAGTCCTGAATTTCTCGGGAAACTTAGCCCTAGCGTGTGGCCTTCGAGTCTCTAGGGGCTCCCACCTTAATCCCTCTAAAGGTTGTGAGACATTTATTTCTTCGGTTCTTTTTGCGAAGCAACTAATGGAGACGCCTGGGCTGTGTGGGAACGCTCTCAGATCCTCGAAATTCACTTGACAGGAGCGCAATTGGAGGCTGAGTCAGTGGACCCGCTTGTCTCTCACTGTCTCCAAGGAGTCTAGGGATCAGAAGGGGGAAGGATGACTTGAGGGAGGTTATCGGCTGCGGTTGCTGAGTGGGGAGGACACGAGACTTCGAGGCGACGCATGGGAGAGGTGTGATTCAGAGAAGTGAGCAGGAGGGGAGTGGGAGGGTGAGGGCAAGCCGCTTGTCTGCCCTGCTTCCCATGACTCACCGCGCGCTTTGCTTCATCCGGCGCCCGAGTTCGGGTCTGTTCATTCATGACTCCTTCCCTCGTCCCCCTCCACTACGCTATTCCACTCATCATCCTACGCGTCATCCCGTACTTTGATTTTTTCCTGAACTCAAGCCGTGGGCGCCGCGGTCCATTAGAGACAGTCGGTGATGACCACTTCTTGTTCGCGATTACTCAGATGACTGGGATGGGAATCGCTTTCATACCGTCGATTGAAAATTTGACTCAGTCTTTTGTGTTAATTCAAAACCAATTTATTTTCCGACGAAGTTATTAACATCTTACGAATTCCAACATACTACGATAGATCATATCATGAATATAAAATTAGGGAAATAAACTGCAGAACGGACAGGTTTAAAATGTCGTTTTTCCCACGATCGATAAGAGACTATAATGGCTGCGTTAAGACTTTGAAGTAGATTAGTTGAGAGGTCGTGTAAATGATTAATTGCAGTGCTTCCTAATGCATGTTTCTAAATCTGCAGCGTAGTACTAACGCCATGTTTTTGATGTCCCCTGTAGCACTCTTGTATCACACTCATGTGTTTGCATAATAGATTAACTTAATAGTTTCTGTAGAATTTGTACATAGCGAATAGTATGGTGAATGTCGGTGGATGATAATTTCCACGCTGTAGTGCATGTTGGTGGTAAGTTACCCCCTGTCAAGCATCCTTGAGATGGCTTTCGGGGTTATGTGTAGATGTAGAAATGTCGCTGGTGACTTAAGTTCTCCTACAGGTATATGATCCCATTCAACACGTTTTCGTGGCCGCTCGCGGATTATACTATGGGGGAAACACATCAGGGAAATTACTAGTGTAGCAAACCGTAGATCAGGATTCATAAAAAGGGTTCTAGGCAAATGCGATGAGAGAGTACGAGAAAGAAGCTATTTTACACTTGTCAGGCCTCATTTAGAATATGCCGCTAGTATATGGGATCCGTACGAGGAAGGTTTGATAAAAGAATTAGAGCGTGTGCAAAGGAGATCCGCTCGATTTGTTAAAGGCCGTTATGATAATTGTATAAGTGTTGCGAATTTAATAGAAGAACTATGATGGGAATTAATATCAGAACGCAGGTTAAAATTTAGGTTAAACCTTTTAAGTAAATTCGAAACCGATTTGTTCACAGATGACGTTAGATATATATATTGAGAACCCCTGCGTATTATGCTAGGCTTGATCAGATTAACAAGATTAGAGAGATTGATTGTCGTACCGATTGATTTAAAATGTCATTTTTCCCGCGTACCATAAGAGAGAACAATAGGCAGCGTAGCAAAGGGATAGGTAGGTGAAATATGGTTAGAGTAGTCTGTAGTGCATGGTGCATGTAATAACAACCAATAATCCCTTTCTTATAATGCAGATACTAACTATCTAGCTGCATGTGACCCTGTTCTCTAGCATGTCTCCCTTAAATATCCTACTTGCATGTCAATAGTGCATGTTAGGTGATCTTCACCCCCTGCCACACATCCTCGTGGTGGCTCGCAGGGTATTACGTAGATTTTGGTGTAGATGTATAGCGCTTTTGTAGATCTCACGCCAAACCGCCAATATGGACTCCGAGTTATCCGAGATAATTGTGAGAGTTGGTGAGTGGTGGAGATAATTATGAATGGGGAGGATGATTCATAGCGTACTATCTGCATCTGGCTTCTTCATTTTTTTCACTACAATCTCAACGACTTACGGATTTGGCGGAGGAGGCGGTGGGTGTCGCAACCCTGACGCCCACCGCCGCCAGCGGTCATCAAGGGTCACCGGGTGAGTTGCCATCACGCTGTTCATCGCTATTACTCACGCCTCTAATGAATGAGTAATACTGAACCTCTTGTGTTGCTGTTGGCGCTGGATTTGTCATTCGCTCGACTGGCGCTGTATGATTTTTTGTTTGCAATGGAGGGGTCAATTCAGTCTTTCGTAAGGCATATAACTCGTTCCCACCATTCCGTTTGATGATAGACAATGTCGGTTGTTTCCTTGATATATCTGCTGGACGTGATATGCCCGTTCCGATTTTAAAATGCTTATTCAGGTTCTTCTTGTGTTTAAAGTAATGTGATAATTTCGTGATGTGATGCCAGGGTTACAGTAATTTTTATTTCTGATAAAGGTGTTATTTTAGCTATCCTTACTGCATCATTAGAACTTGAATTAATTCAGAACTGGGTTATTTTAGAGCAACTCAGGGATATTATCATGACGCCTCGCTAAATCTCAAGGTATGACAGAAGCGATAAAATAACAGAGACATATTGCCGAACAGATAGGTACAAGAACTCTTTCTTTTCGCGCACAATTAGCGGACACAATAAAAACTGAGCTCCACTATAGTAGAGACACTCCCATAAAACACGTCACCATTTCACCTCCCAAAATCTTATCCGTTACATCTTTACACGACTGGTATCCTAACACTCCCTGCAATACGCCCAGGCGGCGGGTCGCAGGGTGGTATAAAGATGTAGGTTAAATCGGCTACTCATAAAATTAGAATTAGAGTAATACTATCCGGTTTCTCTTCATCTTGGTCCGGTGTTGCGTCTGGAGTACCTCAGGGAAGTGTCGTTGGGCCATATCTTTTTAACTTATTCATAGATGATCTTCCTTCACAACTTCTCCCTTCCAAAACTAATGCCCTTCTGTACGCAGATGACTGCAAGGTATTTAAGCTACTTGAAAACTCCTCTGACTGCCATTACCTCCAAGATGCGTTGAATAAGACGTCGGATTGGTGCAAAACCTGGAAGCTAAATTTTAATACCAGCAAATCCAAAGTCATGACCATTTCCCTAAAAAAATTCCCAATACATTTCAAATATACTATCAACTCCACCCCACTGACCCTTGTTTCATCAGTCAAATATCTTGGAGTAATAACGGACCAGAAACTTATCTACACCGACCATATCCGTGCCAGAGAAAGTAAAGCCATGTCCTTCTTAGGCCTACTATACCGGTACACTGAAATTAGAGATCCCAGAGCATTACAGTCATATTTCTCATCTATTGTTCTTCCTCTCCTCTCCTACTGTTCCCCTATATGGTCGATGTCAGCCCCAACAAATATTAAATCCCTGCAACATATCCCTAACTTCTTCGCACGTATTGTGAAAAATAGTGCCAAATCTACACACCCTACCCTCTGATGATGTCTTGTCCTCACTCTCTGTTAATAAACTTGATCATATCGTTCTTAAAACCCATCTTAAACTTATCTATGGCACACTGAACTTAACCATTGACTGCCCCGGCCTTGTTTCCTCGATCAATTTCAGAATACCCTCCCGACACACCAGAACTCACTCATTGCTTCATATCCCCACTCCCAGATTATCACTTTCCAAACGCTCCCTCATTTTTTGCCTCTCTTCTCTTGTTAATTCCCTTCCTGTGAACATTGACCCTTTCATCCTATCTTCCACTGTCTATGCCAACCTAGCCATTTGATTGACACCTGCCCATTGCCCGTGTATTCTAAACATTATAGGCTTGGCTGCCAGGTTTGCGACGGAGATGAGAAACTTTTTGACATCAGTCACTTGTCCTTAGCGGCATATGGCACGTGCAGGGTCTTTGAATGTGAGTTATTGTTTACAGAATTGGTATCTTTGTGGGGATCATAATGACTCCAGTCGACGTCCCCGTCTTCGGAAAACTATTTCATACGCATGCCTTCACCGGGTGAGTCACAACCCTTTGTTTTAATATGTGTACTTGAGCAGCTGCATTTGAAATCACTGTACGTGCGTGTAAACCTTCAAGTGTTCACACCGAAGTTTTTGCAAGCGGAATACGTGCGATTTCGTGCCTTTTTTTAATACCCCAAATTATGCATCTCTGCATGCACGGTGTCAGGCGGAGCTCAAGTGCAAATATTATCCTTCAATTGAGTGACATATATTTTTCTTTTTTTAAAATATCATCTTTGGGCCCGTTCCAATTTGGCACCGGACGTCAGCCGCCCGCGCACCGTTGCCGCTGTGGGATCGAGAGGCACAAATTATAATGCGGGCCGAGCATCGCCCATAAATTCGGGGGTGAATAGCTTTTCGGTCGCAGCTCTTAAGGCCTTCGTGTCTTGAGGGGCGCGTGCTGACGCTCAGAACCAACAATACCATCCGCCGTAACACTCCAGAAGCTAGTGATAAAGATCCTCCCCGAAGAGGACTCTCTAAGAAGCTGGAGAAAGTGAAATTGAGGTATATACTTTCCTCTACATACTACCCTTCGAAACGCCGCATGGGCGTGTTGGACAACATCCGTGTAAATGTGATAAGTATGAGGATTCGAGAGGTGAATTAGTGAAGTGTATTATGGGTGTGTTTTAAGTGGAGCTCCGGTTTTCTCTCGGTCACTTCTTGTGCGTGGAAAGGACGCATTTTTGTACCTATCTGTGCGGCATTGTATCTCTCTTATTTTATCGCATCTGTCAGACGTAGAAATGTAGTGTGGCGTCAAAATGATATTCTCTATGTCGCTCTGAAACACACCTGTCCTGAATGCCTCAAGCAAACTAAGCCCTAGCAGGTAGCCTCCGAGTCTCCAGCGACTCCCAACTTAATTACTTATCTGACCCGAGAAACGTATATGTTCGCTCCTAACCTAATCTAGCTGAAAAACCTACATGCCTGTTTCCAACCTAATCTAAAGGATGAGAAACACTATATGTTCGCTCGTAGCAGTTTTTAACGCTTTTCCTTCGTATTTTATTTATATTTTCGGTCAAATATTTCTATCTAGGGTCCCAAATGCCCGCGACGCATTCGAGGTGTGGCCTAACCAGAATGAAATAGCCCCTCTCTTTTACTTTCTCATACGAGGACCTTCATATAATCCTCTTGATAAATCCTAGTTTCTTCAATGTAAAAGAAAGTCGCCTCGAATGTCACTCGGGGAGAATCCCAGCGCGCGCGGGAAACAATCACCCAGAGCATTTTGCTCTTTGTTCCACCGCGTCCAAATACGGGAGAAAAGCTTATTTGAAGTGTACCACGGAATCCCTCGTGCTGCATGTGGCGTAATGAATGCCTCGGGAACGATATGGAGCGGGGGAGGGCGCAAAAGGATAAGGGAAGAGATCGGAAACACAATAAGGTGTTGTTGGTACGTAGGTACACACAATGAACGCTGTCGTCCGAAGGTTTAAGAGGAGGTGGTCCTTGAGACGGACGGAGATGATTTCGGATTCAAAGCTCGTCGCACGGTGTCCAGCCTTCATAACGTTTGGATAAGGAGCGGAGGATGAGTGAGATAGGAAATGGTCTGAGGAAGGAGGAGTCTTATGGCGATGGGAGGGGAGGGAATCGGAAGAGAAGGAGGAGAAAGGCATGCGGGAGAACAAGAAGTGTGTGCTTGTGTCGAGGAAACGTGTGATCTGCTCTTGGGAAGACCGTGCGCCTTGATGTATAAGACCTCGTGTCATTCCACTAAGGTGAACGCCTATGAATTGTGCCCGCTACGTTCTAAATCATGCGATAATTTTTTCTGCCGGTCAATCTTGGTTAAGCTGCTCTAGCACTCGTAAAAAAACTAGAAAGTAGTAAAAGAAGTCAATTCGGATTTCTTTAAGGCAAGCCTATGCTGCCCATAATATCACAACTACTAGCCCTGACTTTATGGTTTATGGTTCTCAATGAGCGGACTTCATCGGCATTATTGAGATCTGAGTATCAAATTTTTACGACCGTCACCTGCGTAAATGGATTAATATTTTACACTATTTTATTGTTATTACTAGAACTTCTGAATAAAATCTGGGATAGGCAGGACAGATGGCCGAAGGATTTAATAAACGGCGACGGGTTGTTGAAGAGCGTGATAGAAGGATGTTTTGGGCAAGCGTGGAAAGGGAAGAAAGAGAACTGGTTTCATGGACGGGATGAAAAAGGATAGATCGTATGCTGAGGCGAAAAAGGATTTACCAGAGGGAGATAGGCCCCTGGAAGTGTAGAAAAGCGGGAGGAAATTCTCTGACACCCGAAATACCTACTTTTACCGGTAGAATACTTAAAAAAAAAAATTACTAGACCTGGTCTACCCATTAAATTAAGATGAATGGTTATGGAAGTGCTGCCGTCGAACAGAAGGCGCAACCAAATTTAGAGTATGAGAGAGGGTGTGTAAAGGAAAGAAGTGTGTGGCAGGGGGTGCTTCCACACCAGGCATGCATGAATGATATGGTAGAACACCGAAATTACATTGAAACCCGCGTACCACACATGAAAAGCACCAATTAAAAATCTAATAACCAAGAAACATTCTATCTTCAATCGTTCCAACATGCAAGGGATACAAAGACTACTACTACATATTCAAAATATCATGCATAAATAAGAATATCAATATTTACATCATGCATAAATAAGAGAGTAGAGAATATAATGAGAAAGATTGACTGTCTGCCTATTGTCACAATTCGAACTATTCATGACGACGATCACGGCTGTTATGGTCCCGAATGGTACGCGGAAAAAAATGACATTTTATACCTATCGGTTCTACAATCTATCTCTCTAATTTTATAGGCGCGATCTAATCTGCCGTAGTACGAGGGGGTTAATAGTATGTTTTTTACGTCGTCAGTGAAATGATTTTCCTGAAATTTATTTAGGAGGTTAAGCCTATAATTTAATCTACTCTACACAGCGTTAGCATGGCACGTTGGTAATTTTCAAAATGAGACTGATAGTTGGTATTAAGGATTGTAGCTGGTGGTAATCACGATTTACCTTCATATGTGTTCTATTCTCATTTATTTGGTTGTGTGACTAAAGTCCCCGCTTCCAAACCTCGTGATGTGTGTCCTGTCCTAATGTTGATCGCCCAGCGAAAAATGTGAAGCTAATTATTCTAGGGAGCCATTTTATCCTTCAATACATTATAGAGATCATGAATACCGTTGTTGCTGGTGACCGAAAACTGCTGAAAATGAGGTTGGCGCTCGTCATATCTCATCGAAAGAAAATTTACGACAGAAATATGAAAAACTCCGGACCGGAGATGAAGAACACGAGAGCCTTCCGCTTATTCATGAATATGCTATGTGCGCCCATAAGATAATGAGATTGAAAAGAGGAAAAGTATTGTTAGATTCAAGGTTGACGCTGGGACGTGCGATTCGCGAAAGGGATTCTCTCGGAAGGCAAACTCTATAGAACGGGGTTCGCATGTACGCAACCTCCGCGCTCAAGACGTTCGCCGAAGCTGTGTTAAGTTCATTAGGTTTCCGCGAGTGGTGAGCTGGACGGAGGGAATCGGGCGATTAGCGCATCGTTCTCTCTTTGTTTCCTCTCTCTTTTCACCTTCATCCGCGTAATCCTTTGAGGTCACGCCTCTTTCCCTCCATACCTCCCCGTCCCTCCCTCCGTCGAGGTCACGGGCGGAGGAAATTCGCCCCGGGAGAGCTTGAAATCGCGGATATCGTCATTTCCAAAATATCTCCGTCGGCCTTCTTCTTCCCCATGATCGATCGGCGGGGAAGTTGCATGAATAAGACGGTTGCGAGGCGTGGGAGAGAAGGGAGAGAAGCTCAAGTGCAGACGATCACGCGAGACCAGCGGGACGAATCAATCCTCTTTCGCCAAATTAACTACAGATGGACTTGTATTACTGTAACCTTCCCTAACTGATTTTTCGTAATCCAAAATCATGGATGAATTTTGATGAATTGATTTTCAAAGAACTACGTAACTAGCCGCGCAGTAACTTTAACGGAGTCATCCGGTAGTTTCACTTGCTAGTGTGAAATTCACAGAGGAAAAATCGTTCGCCTGAACTGGGAATCGAACCCTGATCCCTCGATTTCGCGCCGAGTTCTCCGTAGATATCAACAGTATGATCTTGACATGCCTGCCATTTTTAAAATATGGATTGTAATTTCTAGGTTATTAATTGCGAGATCTAGCCTGTAAAAGTTTAATATCTCTCAGAAATAAAAAAAAATTGTTCGCTCATGATCCTGTTAGTGAGAAAGGGCGAAGGTAGAGATATTGAAGTCCTGATACGCTGTAAAACCTTGTAAACCAGGTGGAGTTCTAGAGGCTACATCAAACGAATTCCGCAGAAAAATTACGCCCGTTAATATCGTGATTTACGTTTATTCCTTTTCGTTCGCTCGATTTTATTGCTTCCTTATCCGCGTCCTCCTCAAGGAAACTTTCGCCTCGGGTGGGGAACGCTTCGCGACTTGGAATGGCGCGGCACCTGGAATACTCGTCAGACCTCGTCGCTTCATTATTCATGCCAAGACGTGCATCGCATTCCGCACTCTCGTGGGATCAATTTCGTAATATATGTTATTGCCCCAAAAGGGAAATCAGAAACTAATATCCATTTGTATGGCAGTTGGCGATGTTTAGTGAAATGAAACTGACTTCAATGAAATGTGTGATACTCAATGCCTCGGGACCACATTAGTCTCCAGGAAGTACTCTTACTTAGGCTGTTACAGTGGATGATATTTTTAGAAACTATTTATTGTAATTCGTGTGAATATTTCCTCGTTCTTGTCGGTTAATATTTTTTAGGTCATATTTGGACTTATTAATAGTTTTATTTCCAACATTATTCGTTACAATGAATTATTAATTAAAAGTTAAAATTTAAGTGCTACATTGTTTTGAGTATCGGATTTATTGTAAATCACTGGAGAGTAATATCTCAGAAACTAGTTGATTAAGTCTTTTTTTTAACCATTAGCTAATTTTAATAATTTTATTTCCAACATTATTCGTTACAATGAATTGTTAATTAAAATTTAAGATTTAAGTGCTACATTGTTTTGAGTATCGGATTTATTGTAAAACACTGGAGAGTAATATCTCAGAAACTATTTGATTAAGACTTTTTTTAACCATTAGCTGTGCAATTATCACTTCCTGGTTGAGTGTTTCTCTCCTTAGTTAATTATGCTCTTGTTTTTTTCAAAATCATTATTCATTGCCATGGTCACTAATGGAAAATGCCGCTGTATTAGTCTTTGAGAACGAATCCTTTCGTTTGAAAGGGCGGAAATACCACTTAGCGGTATTCATCCAACTTATTTTTCTTAATTGTGCAGCGTATATTTTTCCTGTATCATCGGGGAGAGTTTGGTGGGAGGGAATGCGGATAATTAATGCGTCGAGATGGACTCCGTGATGCACGGCGTTTCAATCTCTGAGTCAGTCAAGTCGGAAGGAACGGGAGTGAAAATTCGACGGATGAAAAAAAAAAACGGCCGCGACGGGGCGAGTGGCTCTGTCGTGTGGCTCACACATGCTCTCCTCGCTCATCTTTGAGTCAGCGTCGTTTTCGCTTTCCTTCGCCTTCCCCTTCCGACGCCCATTGTTGGAGATACGGGAGGAATTGTTGAGGAGGCGCTCGCGTTGGTGCTCGGGAAGGGCGGGGGGGAGGTCGCTTGTCGGACCCTGGGTCGCCCATATACATCGACTCATCCCGTCCGCCGCGAGAATAAATTTCGCGCTTCAAGGGGAGATTCGATCCCCTAGTCTCTCACACATGTATCCCTGTGAAGTGGGATGGAGAAGGCGAAGTCTCCCGGAGGCGAACGAAGGCGAGGAGGCGGAAGTCGTCTCCCGCGGACAAGCTTGAGAGGAGACAAAAAGGTGGAGTCGTCTACTGAACGCGTTTTCGGGAGCGGCATGCGTCATTCACCTCTGTCTGCCTCGCCTCACATTATTATTTTTTATTCTAAGACTAGGTTCATTAAACCTTACTCCCGCTGTCTTCTGGGATGTTTGGAGCTAGGCCTTGGTGGTTCTAAAGGTCGACTGCGTTATCCCTCTATCCGCGGTTGTGTATAGAGATATTAACAATTCCGAAGATAGCGGCTCGTTAACAATCGACCTACTTGCTATTCATGCTTGGTGCGAAAAGTGGCAGATGGAACTAAACATAAAAAAGTGCGTAGCAGTCAGCTTTTGGAAAAAGAAAAATAGGCCAGGTAGGGCTTACAGAATTAATAGTACGGAAATTATTCACGCCGATTCTGTTAAGTACTAAGGGGTCACAATTACTCACGCCATATCTTGGGGAAAACATATTCGGGAAATATTCGGTCAAGCATACAGGAAGCTAGGCTTTATCAAGAGAGTACTCGGAAAATGTGATGAGAAAGTGAAAGAACATTGTTATTTTTCAATCGTTAGGCCTCATCTGGAATATGCTGTTAGTGTATGGGATCCATACGAAGCGGGGTTGATATCAGAGTTAGATCGCGTACAGCGAAGAGGAGCTAGGTTTGTGAAACGATGCTACGATAAGTTTGCTAGTGTGTCTGGACTGTTAGAAGAATTAGGATGGTAATCGCTATCACAGCGTAGATTAAATTAAAGGCTTAACCTCTTAAATAAATGTCAGGAAAATCATTTCTCTGACGACGTAAAAAACATGCTATTAACCCCCTCGTACTACGGCAGATTAGATCGCGCCTATAAAATTAGAGAGATAGATTGTAGAACCGATAGGTATAAAATGTCATTTTTTTCCGCGTACCATTCGGGACCATAACAGCCGTGATCGTCGTCATGAATAGTTCGAATTGTGACAATAGGCAGACAGTCAATCTTTCTCATTATATTCTCTACTCTCTTATTTATGCATGATGTAAATATTGATATTCTTATTTATGCATGATATTTTGAAACTGTAGTAGTAGTCTTTGTATCCCTTGCATGTTAAAACGAATGACGATAGAATATTTTTCGGTGATTAGATTTTTAATTGGTGCTTTTCATGTGTGGTACGCGGGTTTCAATGTAATTTCGGTGCTCTACCGTGGCATTCATGCATGCCTGGTGTGGAAGCACCCCCTGCCACACACCCTTTGGGTGGTTTGCAGGGTATGACGTAGATGTAGATGTATCCTTTTAACCTTTATTCCTATTATTTTCGTTTAATTACGGCCAGCGGTCTGCCAAGATGGAAACATGTTCATAGCTCTATCTCCGTGAGCGTCCTCTGTCTCGGTTTCAATTATGATGGAATATTCATCTAATTCTTTTCGAATGCTCTTGCCTCAGCCGTTACAGCACGTTCATCTGGAGTAGTTGAAGTGGTAGAAGCTCCATAATGAATCGAAATAGTTCTCCGAGTCATTTATGGAAAAGGCGGACACATAACGGCAACGCAATTGTTTATTTCTTCGAAGGAAGTCCAGAAATCCGCAACTCGTTTGCATCCAAAACATTTGGAAGACTAAAATATTCATGAAAGTAGCATTTCTCAACTGGTGTTCGTATACCCTCAGCAATTCGGATGGAAAGTTGAATCGTCATATCCCGAGCAAGGACTATATACCTCGACGAAAATAATTCTTTCCATAATATTTCCTCTTCCCAGAAAAAATTAGTGCATTATAGGATGTAATTATTAGTTTAAATTTTTGATCGACAGACGTAAGGATGGTAATTCTCATTTCCTCTATAATTCTTGAGGCCTCGCAGTTGCATTGGTAGAGAGCATCATTATAAACCAGTTAATTCTCGCAGACATAAAATATTGTACAAACGTTTATCAGTTTAGAAAACTTTAACAGCAAGCGAGCAATTTTTCGACATTTTGTGCTGTAAATTCCATAAAATTCAAGGGTGGTAACCAACGGAGACGGACGTTTTTGGCCCGGGCCGCCAAGTCGCCAGGAAAGAATATTTAGCCTGCCCATAAAAATTTCTCCCTTTGGAATAAAACCGATTAAAATTCAATAAACGCTCCGTCCAGAAGAACAAGGCTGAACACGATTCACGGAACACTTCGACTGAATGGGAATCGGTGAGGGAACACTCTTCGCTATACTTCTTCTGTCGCCTAGATCACCTTGCCTGTCTCGTGCCGCGCGTATAGGCTCGGCTAGTTTCAAAACTAAGATAAAAATTCTCGGGAAACCCACAAAACTAGCAGTTGGCGCCACAGTAGATTGTGGTTTGAGATACATCAACAGGAAGACGACTCCATGTGGCTTTCGCTATACCAATTTTTCATAAAACAAAAACAAGATATAGAGAATAAGTAGTAAGACTACTATTAGTCTGCAGAAAAGGTTTTCGCCTCTTTCAACTCGCGGTATGAAGCATTCTGTACATGCGACATAAGCTAATATTCTAAACTGTGACAAAATATTGGAAATTATGATAAGCCTTCATATGCATTCAGACCTTCATTAGATAAGGATAAGTATTTCTAAGAAATACTTTTTCCAGCCCCAGGTGCTGACTGCAGCGTTTCAACTCAAACCATTTGATGGTGATGGCTCCTGGACTTGTTATTTTTTTAAAGTATTCTACCGGTTAAGGTAGGTTTCGCTGAATGTCAGAGAATCTCCTCCCGCTTATCTACACTTTTAGGGGTCTATATCGCTCAGGTATATCCTTTTCGTCTGAGCATACGATCTACTCTTCTTCATCCCGTCAATGAAACCTATTCTCTTTCTTCCTCTACCCCGCTTGCCCATCATCCTTCCCTCTATCTCATTCTTGAGCAACCCATCGCCCTTTATTAAATCCTTCAGCCATCTACCCTGCCTATTCCAAATTTCATTCAGAAGTTTCCTTTCCTCACCCACCATCTCAAGCACTTCCTCGTTAGTCTTCCTTTCCGTTCATCTAACCTTCTCCATCCTGCTCCACACCCACATCTCAAATGCCTGCAGCCTATTCTCGTCCTCCTTTCTGATGGTCCACGTTCCTGCCCCATACAACGCTACGCTCCATATCAAGCTCTTCACCAGCCTCTTCTTCACTTCCTTACCCAATGTCCCCGTCATCAACTCCATTCTATTACTAAACGCCTCCTCAGCTAGGCCTCCTTGGCTACTATGCCCATTTTCCTCTAGCTCACTCCTTAAGAAATTAAAATGCTCTACTTAGAAAAATGAAGAAAATGAACTCGCTCTATTTAGTAAAAAAAAAACTAGAGGTTCGCTTACTGGTGGTAATTACTCGTGTTAGATGAGACCTTTTCTTCTCCCCCCCCCCTCGCTCTAACGAGAAGCCGTCCCACCTGATTCTTTCCCTTCGTGGCAAGGTCGAGTGGGTCGAGGGGGAGGAAACCCGGTAGCGCCGTTGCTTCGGCGGGGGCGAGCCGCAACATCCTCCCCGTCAGCCGAGAAGGGCGACCGAAGACTGCCGAAGCGGATGCGGAGACGGCGGACATCTGCCCCTGTAATCCCTCTCCGGCCAAAACTCAAAAAGATTTCATTTCACTCTCTATCCGTCTTCCTACACAACTTTATTAAGGTCGTTTCTTCTTTGCTGATGTATTATGCGTGTTTGCTTATATGCGGTAGATCAGATCATGAGAATAAAATAAGTATGATTTTATGTTTGCAATGGAGTGGGTAATTCGTTCTTTCTTACGGTATACTACTCGTTCCCTCGTCTCGCTGCCAATGTTTGGGATTTACACGAGGTTAAAAACAGAGTTAGAACGCGTGCAGAGAAGATCAGCGAGATACGTGAAAGGCAGTTATGATAGTCTTGTTAGTATTACTGGCATCTAGCAACAACTTGGATGGGAATCTCTTTCAGACCGTCCATTGAAAATTAGACTCAATTTTTTATGTAAATTCAAAATCGATTTATTTTCTGAAGTTATCAATATTTTACGAACTTCAACATACTATTGTAGATCAGATTATGAGAATAAAGTAAGGGAAGTAGATTGTAGAACAGATAGGTTTAACATGTCGTTTTTTTCGCTGTTAATAAGAGACCATAATGGCTGCTTTAAGACTTTGAATTATGTTAGTTTGACATGTAGCTTAGCTGATTGATTCATACGCACCCTGAGCCATATTTATAAATCTGCCGCGTAGTGCTAACACCATGTTTAGCATGTTCCCTGCATGAATCTTGGGTCAAGTTTACATAATTACATTATAGATTATTTTAGTAGTTTCTGTAGCATTTGTAGCATGCCGATAGTGTGGTGCTTAATGGTGAAAGTAATTTTCTTTAATGAATTTCATGTTGGAGATGAGTCACCCCCTGCAAAACACCCCTGTGGTGGCTTGCAGGGTAATAAGTAGATGTAGATGTATAATGCTTCTTTGCTGATGTAAACATTAACCATGATTTTTAGCATGTAATCGCCTTGGAAAAATTATGTAAACGACGGTTGCAAAAGTATGAGTTTTGTTATGTCCTGCCCGTAGTTCAATTGGAAAATTCCGCCGAATCTTCATGAAAAGTTAAATATTTACCGTCGATTGCAAATATGTGAACACACCACTGTACAACAAATTTGTTTGAACAGGTATAAACGGGAAGACATTTGTAAATTTGGAATGATCAACTGTGTAATATCATTTATGTATGTTTTTCAGCAATTTTCTGTAATCTGCACATCCAATTCATAAACCTAACTTAAACTTCCCTTGACAACAGTTTTGTGACATTTTCCCCGAAGATAAGTTTCATTTTATCTACAAAATGGTTTTTAGCAACATGATGAACCGCAAATTAGTGATAATTAGTAGTAAGATGATTTATTATCGATTAGCATTTCAAAAGTCTTGCTCTAAATTTTCTCAATCGTATGCGTTCTCGTTTTTATTGAAACGCGACTACTACTCTATTTTCTACAAAACGCGATGCGACATTTAAAACTATAGTCTCTAATTCTTCTGCGAAGGATTATTTCTTTTGCCAGTAAAATTGGATTTGTATGAAATTTGAACTCAATCGGGGGAATGCTAAGATGTAGGTTTTTATTTTTTCCATTGTCTGAGTTAGCCAATTTGTTTTTAATTATACGTTAGCGTGAAGAGGGACGATTCCAGAGGCTTAATTCTTTTCACAGTTTGCGTTCCCATCCCCGATTCCTTCTATAGAACGGTCTTTGTTTCATTGTGTTGTGCTTACCTAATAAATTACATCATTATTTAATCATTAGTTTCAAGTTAACTAATGATATTACCTTACAGCATAAAGGAAAATTTGAACGATATCTTAGACCTGGTCAGGTTTAAATAACTTTTGATACTCCCTCACGACGAAAGGTTTTTTTTCGATTCTGAAAAAATCACTGCGGTGACAATATGATTTATTTTTAAAAATAGTCGATAAAGCATACAAACTACGCACTTGATTTTTTTTACGAGATCTGGGTGTTGGAAATTCCTAATTTAAAAAAAAATAATGTCTCTTTTGAGTACATACACGTACCGTTTCCCAAGTAAAATGGCTGCTATTATTCGTCACGTATTTCGGAAAGTAGTGCGGTATGGGGCTGATACTTTGATATCATCTGAAGGGTGAAGTACTTTTCTTTAAAATGAGACCTTCATCATTGATGTCTGTGTGAAATGATATTTCGCTGAAACTACCTTAAGGTATTTCGAGCGAGATAGCTCCCTAGTCATAATAGAGACCATATTCGAACTATACCTTTTAATTTCACCAGCTGTAGGACACATCAATTAAATATTGAATAATTAATAGTGCAATAATATAGTTTTATAGGACAGAAATTGTAAGTAATTAAATGAAAATATCTAAATAACTCTTTAACTTGACTCATTTTTTCGCATGGTACGTTTGAAACTCCTTCAAAACGGAAGGTTTTTTGTGATACCCAAGAACCTATTGCTGTGACTGTATGATTAATGTTCAAAAATAGTTGAGAAAACATACAAACTCCACACTGTTAGTTTTTTACGACATCTAGTGTTAGAAATTCCCCACTTCGTAAATAATGTCTCTCTGGAGTGCATACACGTACCATTTCTCGTGTATAAGGACTGGTATTTTTTGTCAAATATCCTGGAAAGTAATATGGTAAGGGGTTGAATTTTTGGTGTCAATGGAAAGGTGATATATTTTTCTTTAAAATGAGACCAAATTCATCGATTTCTAGGTACAATGATATTTCGCTCAAACTACCTTAAGTGCTGTGGATCACCACTTGTTTTTTCTTGCGGGTGGGGAATCAGGAGACTGTTTTTTCCCACTTTTTCTCACCTAGTACGCGCTGTACGTCTTCGCCAGCTTTCTTTGCCACTCTCACCTCATCTTCGCCCTTGACAAACGTGGCCTCGGAAGGGAAGCAATTGGCTTTCCTCCTCCAACGGACGATCTCCCACACCTCCCTCCACATCGCTACAAGACAACCCCTCATCCCTGTCACTCTCCCACGTGACCTTCTTCCTTATCCACCCTTCCCCACCTCCCTCTCTCCTCTTCTCGACTTTCCATCGTCTCCTATCGGCAGCTAGACTCCTTGTGCCACTGGGAAGACTGCGCGATACGACTTATGTCGCACTAGTGTGACTTGAGGAGACCTTGCCTTGGGTGGGGACGGGGTCACGAAGGGATGAGACGCAAGCTTCAGGAAAACGAGAACCTTTGTGTCAATTCCTCTGATCGGCGGATAAATACGAACCTTCGGCATAAATATAATCGTTTACCTCGAGTGCTTTTCCCTGACCTATAGAAAAGAATTACGTCTATCCGCGTCAAACTTGCATTAATTAAAATACCCTTGGGTGAAGTGAACGAATCCTTAGATTACTCGACTGTGAAACGAAAGGCGATGGTCCACATGTTATAAAGTCAGCCGAGACTTGAGAAATAGACCTGGAGATACCATTGGTGGGATGAGTGATTTGGTGTAAAGGATTGGATGCTTAACACTGCGTGAAATCACTAGATGGAGAAAGATATTGTAAACGCGTATTCCGTGAACGGAATAAGCCCTTACAATATCGTCAAGATTGGATTGCGCGGCTTCTCAGAAAATCTCAGTAGTCTGTATGACTCACTTTAAGTTCTTTAGCGAGGAGCCTTTGGTGGAGCTCACCAACAGTGGCATCGTGTGTTAAAATGTAGTTGTAAACTAAAGCTTCACTATCCCCAACCTATCCTACTTTTCCTCATACCTTTTTTTTCCATCTTGTCATCACGGAAGCAACCTTGACCGTGTCTGGGACATCCGTTCTCTTATGCGATTTGCATCATGAATGATAAATATTTTTGTACCAACTGGGTTATAAGAATTCCGCATCTTTTACATTGACCAAACTATATTGGAAGGATGGAAATCCTGTCAAAATGAATGATAATTTCAATGGAAAAGTGTAATATTTTACATTTTTATAAACTATAAACAATTATTTACTCGTATTCTGTACTGGTTTTAGTACTTTGAGCTCCATTCATAATTTAAATCTCTAACATAATATCTCAATTGGAAAAGCTGAGCTGAACAGACTAGAAGCCTTCGAAACCTGGTGCTCGAGTAGGATGCTGAAGATAAAATGGGCGGACAAAATAAGAAATGATGAAGCGCACAGAAGAGAAAAGAACCATATGAAACGTCATGCACAGAAGAAAAACAAGATGAATTGGGCACAACGGGTTTGTGAGGGACATAATTGAAGGTAAAATGGAGGGAAAAGCCCCCAGAGGAAGACTCAGAAATGAGTTCATTGACCAAATTAAGAGAAAAGTTCATAGGAAGAGAAACCAAGAGGTAAGGGAACTAGCATTAGATAGGGAAGGATGGAGGGCTGTAGTTAACCAATCTTAGGACTGAACGACCAATGATGATGAACGTAATATCTATAAAAACTTATGAGCTATCATAACACTGAGAGGAGTAAATAAAAAAAATGAAAGAACATTTCATGACATGTTTTAATCGCTAGTTGGCGATGAGAAGTGAATGCGGGACAAATTCACTGCGATGAGTCACATACTTGTTACTATGCCGACTTAATTTCAAATAAGTAGAGGGCAGAATCGTTTCAGGATCGCATCTGTTTTGGTGACCTTATTCCGTTATCTGAGCGACCATCTCCATCCATGGTGCTCAGAATCCAGTGAAAAAGGGACTCGTTTTTAATGGCACCCTCTCCGTTATACCCACGAGGGCGGTGACCTTTGTCAGTGGTGATTTTTTTTCTGTTTCGGTGCAGGCTGGTGTTTTTTCGTGTGTACCGAGGTGACATTTCCATCAGATGGCCGATTGCCCTTTTTTGGGTGGTGGGGGATGAATGCTGTCCGCTATGTGGCCACGGATTCGCTCCACCGATCCCGGTTGTCTCAAATGGGGGTTACTGTCTGTCTGTCGGGGGAAGGACGGCCATCGTGCTGAAGAAAGGTCACCAGCTCGTCCCATAACAATGCTAGACGAACTCGACTAATATTTTCTTACTGATCTTTTACCTCCATTGATAATAGTGGAACCAATCAGAGAAATATGTAGGGGCATATCAATTAAAGAGAACTTTTTGTTTTAATTTTGAAAACATTTCCCAGGGTAGATATGTTATGTGCTGTTATATTTAAGAGAAAATTAGTGATTTAAAAGGTTTCCATTGTAATCCATCCGCCCAGCGAATATCTGCGTGTGTTATTCTTCCTCAGGCATTAACTTTTTCCTACTAATTTATTTCTTTGAAAGCTCTCTTTTATTTATTTTTAAAAAAATTCATCTTCACTACGTAGAATGCTAGACTAACTTAGCTAATATTTTCTTACTGATCTTTTACCTCCATTGATAATATTAGAACCAATCAGAGAAATATTGAGGGGCATATTAAATAAATAGAACTTTTTGTCAACTCAGGTCAATATATGTCGAGTGAATAACCATAATGACGGCGAACGACAGACGAACATAAACACCCATGCCCTGGGTGGCATTATTATTTCCAACCAAGCGGGATTCGAACCCGCGTCCCTTGGTTTAGCCGACGAGGACTTACCCCGTCGCCACCGGGGCCGGCCGTTGCTTAATGCTTACTTGTGGTAGCTGTTGAATCTTTGCATCTATCAATATCGTACTTTTGTGGTAATTGGTACTGTATATTATTGGGTATTATACCTCCTCCTGAAATTGTTAAAATGGCGAAAAGTGTCTTTTTTGTCTTTTGTCTGCTTGTTGCTCTCGAAAAATATATACGAACGGACTTTGTCAAACACGCTACCAAAAGCGTTATTTAAGGACAGAGAAAATAGGACCAGTCCGTAAGAAGCTTCACGAAACCAGGTTTAACGGAAAGGTTCTACTACGGAAAAGGTCCGTTAAATAGAATTAGCTATTTTGCAAATGTTACTGCGGAAGGTTTTTGCGACAGCAATTCCGTGAAAGCCGCTGCAAAGATGATTTTCCTGTCGCTTAATGGGCACGGTTATGCTTTATGCATTGATGTCGTACAAACTAGGGTTTTTTTGGTATTTTGGTCCGTATGTCTTGACTCAATTCCGTCTTTCCGGTTATTGCGCTTGGTTCATTGGTGAAAAATCGATTCGTCCTTGACTCGCAGGAAACAGGGATGGCGTGTTGACTGGAGTTATAAAAAAATGGTTTTGTAATAAATCGCGATTTTTTTACATTTTTTCTCGATTTCATCCAACTTCCTTTGTTTGGGATAGCGAGCCGTCATCATCATTTCACGGAGTTTTGATTCCTCGTCATTTCATTCGCTCTGACATAACAATGGCCGAGTTTTCATGAGGAATGGACGGCTTACGGAGCAAATTTCAAAGCAGGAGTCCCTTCCTCTTTGTTTTTGACCGGAAACTGAGGCGAATTCCAGTCCACTCCGAAGTATCATTAGTTTTCTTTTTAATTTTTTTAAAATCACTGGTCACTCAGCTGGGTCGTAATATAAATTCGTCTTAGATAAATGCTTCAAACGTGGGGGAAAAGGCAACTTTTTGGTGGGAGATACCTACTATAGATATAGCACTGTTTGGATCAGAAAATAATTTCTCCCTCAAGAGTTATGCAAAATCATGTTCTTGTAGAGCAAGGAAAAGTTTGCGTCAAGTGTATTGGTCGAGTGAGGCTGTTAACCCTCAATATGTTAACCTGAAAAGTCTACCATGGCTATAGTTTTGAATTCTTTTGAAATACTTTCGAGGTAGATTAATCTTCGTGCGAATAAGTTCTTCGAAATTGCTAAATCATATTTTCTACACATTACCTCATTCCACCCGCTGGTATCCAATTCTAGGTACATTTCCCCATGAGAGATATAGATTATCGTTCGAGTCATATGCCGTGCTTTTGTAGCAAGTTGGTAATCGCTTAAAAACCCCTTATAGCAGTTTTTGGACCTTATTTGAGCTGCATTTTGTGAAATTGTCGGAGTGCAACCTATCCGCGTGTCTTCAATTTTGTTCTTTTGGCCGGCGAATGCAAATTTCGTTCAAAAAATCGATGCATTCTTTTGCTTTATTGTTGGGGAACATGCGATGAAGCCGGAACGTTGAATCGATAGCTTAGAATTGCAAGATTATTTCTTGCATGCCGAGGGAGGAGTAGAAAGTGGGCCAACGATGTGTTGGACTCTAAAGATGAAAGAATTGGCCCGTATTAGTGAATGGTACAAATTCCTGTTTCCTTAACGTATACTGACCGAGATAGTGAAACGATTTAGTTCACCCTAGAAGCAACATGTGCCGGAAATGTTCTACTATTACAGGAATACTTAAGCTCAGTTTATAAGTTTAGGTATTCGAGTATACTCTCGCCCTGTCGAGGACCTGTAAATGATACCATGAATTTGGCGGGAGACTATTTGAATGACCACCACGCCTGAGGTTAAGCATGGCAAAAACAAAAGAATTGGGATGAAAGCCGTCTGACCGCAAAAATGATGCGGGGATTGAAACAAAAGAGAGAGTGGAAAAGGCCGCTTCATAAGTTGGGGAAGTGTCTGGGGAGAGTCTTGGCGGTTTTCCCCGCCCGGAGACAGTGGCGTTATACCTGATTCTTTTGAGATCGGTGGCTAGTCGCGGTTGTCATCGACCGTTCTTCATTCTGGCCATCTGTCTCATTCCGGGGGCATATTGGGTGCCGTTTAAAATTTTCGAGCTCACTACGTGTTCATTCTCTTGAATAGCTAGGGTAATAATGTCATTAAATTGAGCGTACGTGTATGAAATTTATGTTAGCTCTACATTGTGGTATTTTGCTATTTAATGTAGGAAATTACGGATAGGTAAAACTCTGAAAAAAATGTAGCTATGATCATTAGGATTTCAGTTGTTATAATAAGCTCTACGAGGTAATGACAACTGCGGGATATTTAAATCGGACATCTACCGAATGATCATGACATTCCCTCATAGATGTTTCTTCATTAATCGTTCGCTCATCAGTGTTTGCTTTTTCCTGAGCGAGGGATTCGTTTCTCTTTATTTACAACCTCAAGCAGCTAAGCTTTGAGAACTTTGTCCTTTCAACTAAGTACGTAAAGCAGGCTAAAACAATGAAGATGCAATCAGAGACATGCTCCTACATTCCTCATGACCTCTCAGTCCTCGGGCTGGAAAAAGTCCAGAATCAATGGTGGACGGATTGAAGGAAGAGTTTAATCCCAGAACTGACTAAATGCGTACTTTATATGTAAGGAAATTCGATTGATGGCTCCCCTCTGCGTAGGTCGTCCTTCGTGAGCTCAGGTCGAGCAATTAAATGGCTCCAGAGAGCGTCCGCACGTGAGGAGTTAGTTCAAGTTCCGCGGACTGATGCACACGAAAATGAGCCGTAGAGATTCCGCTTTGGTCTATTCAAATCGATCTTCGTCCATTGAATTGAGGAAAAGGAAGCGACCGCTCCGAGGATAATCCATCTCGCTCGTTTCGACCAAATCTCGATTGCTGTGGCGTTTACAGCCAGTTAATTGCAGGGATGCATACATTACACTAAGGCGAAAATGGAATTTTGAGAAGTGGACCTGGATTGATTCCATACAAGGTCGATTGGATCCATTTTCCATCCAATTTAGATTCAGGTTCCCCTTGAAAGGCTTTGTACTGCGTAATTTCCATGCGTTAATCAAAGACGAAAGATTTCAAAGGCCATGAGAGTATGTAAATTTGCACGTGTGAGTAATGTTTATTATTTTCAACCCGAGATAATGGGGTAATGGAATGAAAGTGGCTGTGCCCTACAGCAAGTAAGAGATGGTAATCATCTCCGCTGGCGCGGTACTTTGGGAGGAAATTTCTCGGCCGAAATTTCAAGCCTCTGCGGTGTCTTTAACACACCGTACTTCAACTCATGCTGCCCGCGAAAGTTGTTCTTAAGTAATTTATTTTTGCGTTTAATGTAACTTAATTCGCTATCTTTACGTGTTTTTTCTAGATTTAATCCATGGGCGGAATTGATTCTAATAAATGGCGAATATACGCGGAATTTATCGGAAGATAATTAAATTGGCATCACCATCTAGGGTCTAAATAAAAGGTCTTGGGTAATCTTTGTTCATCAATGTATTGTACTGATGTATTTTTTTATTTGTATATTCAAAGGTATATTTGTTATAAATATGTACAAATGTAAAGAAGTTAATGCTGTTGTGCACATAGGGTTAAATACTAAATGTAAAAACTCTTATACTTTGTGAGTTTTGTTTTTCCAGCCGCTGCCTCAGCTATGATGTGAAAGATGACAACCCCAAAACAGGTTAAATTATGGGGTACCTATATTCCACTAATGTATTCCCTATGTTTTATTTATGTTTGTATATTCTCTAAGGAGTGGAATAAATTATTATTATTAATTATTATTATTATCTATCGATCATGTGCTATAAGCTCCAGATGGAATCTTTCATGCACCACTATGAAATCATTTTCTAATGAAACTATTTCCAGGACTAGGTAATTTTTTTCCCATGATTCAAAACAAATAAATTCTTGCCTCATATATGACCTGCAGCCTTTCCTTTTACACAGTATAACTGGAGCAGTGAAGCATTTACTTTTCAATTGACTTTTTCCAGGAATGAGTTTGTTTGTCTGATATCACCGGCTTCTTCGTTGTGTGATTCGCGTTAATAAATATTCCACTAAAGAGGAATTGATGCTGAAACATTAGCAATTACAGAATTTGAAGGATGTGTATCATTTCCTGATGGTTTAAATAAATTGTTCACTATACAGAATCGCGAACTATGTAATACGTTTATGCGGAGTGACTTCAACGCGTGGTAGTCATCAATTCAGTCATTGCGCGGGGACCTTCAATCAAGGGCAAAAGCTGAATGTCTCGGGGTCTGTCTGGCGTGCTGTCTGTCTGGGTGCGACAGCGCCTCTTAGAAACTCCTGGGCTTCAATTGGAGCAATCAATCAAGTGAAAATTATGGTCGCTCTGTGGTGACATCGCTGTGTTAATAAGCGTCCATTATCCCTCAGTGACCATCAATTGCTCACGGAGAAGCCGGAAACGCACTTAATAGTTCAAAGAAAATGGGTTTAAGTAAGAGTCTAGACCAAGGAAACCTTTTTTTTGTTATATTCTCAATAAGTGTCACTTCTAACTAAATAATTTTCAATGACGATTAATACTAAGAATCGGAATCGTATGCCAACCATTCGCTGTATAATGATGGTAATCCATCTTACCCTGTACTTAAATCGATCGAATGGCACTACTGACTTCAACCCATTTTTGCCTTGACAGAATCTGAGTGATGGAAACTTTTCTAGAAAATTTCATTGGAAGATAGCGGAAATTCCAATACTTATACACCGCGTCTTACTCGTCGTTAATATGGATATATGTTTGCGGTTTTTTCAACTATGAAGATAAAGAACGGGCTTTCATTCCCATGATATATTAGTCCGTAAATACTTAAGTTTAACTATCGCTGTAGATTTAGGAATAATAAAACGAGAGAGTTTATTTCCGAGTATTAATTTCAGGATATAGGTGCATTGTTGTATTAATCTGTTAGAAGTCGAAATTATGATAATTTTATCATTAATACTTGATTTTTTTAATATGCTGCCCTTTCGAAACGGTCTTTTTTGTAAATGCAACTCTATAAAGCCATGTTGTCACTTCGTAGCCCCAACTCTTGATGAGAAGCATGAATCCGATACCAGAAGATTGACTAGCGGTGGTATTCCTCAAAGGAGTGGCATCATTTAATTGCAAAGTAAAAGAAAGCGGCATGATCACTTAAAATCGTACTGTGAACTGTCCCTCTTCCTGGTGCTTGGTTAGTAATTTTAATGGAAACTAAGGCACCATGCAGTACATTCACGCAGAGTAAGGAATTATGTCAATTTTCGTTACGATTACTAATCGGTGTATTATTGTCGTGTTGGATTAAATTCCTGATCTCCGGAAAGGTAATTAGTTTTTGAATTATTGGTAGCACAATAAACGCTCCGGACATCCAATCCATTAACCTTTGTTAGTTAGCTGTGATTTTCTCCTATCGTTGGCATTATTTATTTGCTCAATGGAACATTATCGTGGAGAAAAAGGCCGGATCGAAGGGGGAATAGCACTTTGTACTCGTCGGAGTGAAACCCAATGTCTGTTCAAATAAATTTCATGTGGTAAATAAATGATTATTTCATTATTGAAATTAATTCCTCTTTGTTAACTTATCTCAGGCAAGAGTTTAGGCTCAGAGACCATGACCGAATGAGTGTTCCGATCATCGCGACGGATTTTTGGCTCACAAACGCATTCCCTAAGGGTCTAGTCTGTCCGGAATGAAACCTATAACTACCTTAAGCCAAAGTCAATCTATTTTTATCTGTTGTTAAGTACAATAGCCGAAGAAATATGGCCTGTTTTTCTCCTGCTACTCTCTTCAAGATTTCTCATTATTATGGCTACGAGGTAGTTAAGAAACCCTTTCATGTGAAGGTTAGTTATGAATAACTAAATTTATCAGTGAAACGAGGCTGCCGGGTTTCTTTAAGTGCCAAGATGATGAGACGAGTGCGCAGTTCGACGCTCATCGGCGCATCTTATTAATTCATGACCAGCTATCGGGAACATCATCTTTTTCTGTGTGGACAAGTATTCAAATTTATACTAGATGGGCAAATCTTTGGTAGATTGTCAAATAATGCCGGCCCCGGTGGC
The DNA here is from genome assembly GCA_963169105.1 of Ceriagrion tenellum. NCBI lineage: Eukaryota > Metazoa > Arthropoda > Insecta > Odonata > Coenagrionidae > Ceriagrion > Ceriagrion tenellum. The sequence continues at coordinate 46,119,917 of OY720637.1, forward strand.
AACGAGGTGAAGTCCTCGCCTGCTAAACCGAGGGTCGCGGGTTCGAATCCCGCATGAGTGGAATCATCAGCATTCAGGGCGTGGGTGTTTCCTTTCGTCTGTTGTTGCTATACACCCGACATAGATTGGCCAAATGGGCTGCATTCGGAGTTGTAATGACAAAATAAAAAATAAGGTTAGAGATAACTGGGGTGAATTACGGATTTATAATACTCCTCTCGTTGTTAATAACACGTGGCTGAATCGTCTGACGGGAACAAATCGGTATGGAGGAGTTTCTTTGCGCAAGAACTCAGATTCATGCGAGACGCTTGAATTAAAAGGCCAAACCATTGGAGACACTTGATTGAAAGGGCCAAGATGGATCTGAGAATCAGGGAATGGATGAATGAGATAATAGTCAGGATTTTGATGTCCTTCAGTGCGTTTTTAACCTGTCATGCTGGGGTCGAATCGTCGTGCGGAGGCAATCTATCTTCGCGCGTTTACTACTAGCCAGAGTGGGCGACCGCGCCCCCTGCTGGTGGAGGTGGGTGGAAGTGCGGACGCGTAGGGGACGAAGTGATGAAGAGTCGGCTCCCGGCGAGAACGCCGGCTTCCTGGAGCCGAGGCGGTTCGCGGAAAATCCCGTCTCATTCTCAGCGGGGCGTGCTCTGAGCCGTGAGTCATCGTCCTCGCCCTCTGCTTGCTCCTTCTTTCTCCATCCTCCCCCACCCTCCCCCATTCCTCCTGACTCCTCCGGCGCCTCACGACTCGCATAAGCGCCCCTTTACCACCCCTAAGAATCTCCCGCCCATTCCAGCCGCCACCTCCCCCTCCCGACACGGTATAGCACCAAACGCCTAAAACGTCTCAAGCCAGCTTAGTGCCTCGTTGACAGAGAGACTTAGAGTACTTAGGCTCTTTTTTATTATTCAGGGCGCCAGATAATTTTGTAAAAATTACCACCAAAGTCCACAGGACACTAAAGATGATAAAAAGACAATTAAAGTCAAGGTAAAGATCGCACAATAACCTTGTAATTCTCCAAAATTCTCTCAGAATCAAAATAAGTCTCATTAGAACAAAGACGATAATTCCTCCAAGAACCGCCTTATTTCTGGACAAACTATTCTTCAGTGATAAAATCCAGCCAAGGCTTTCATAAGTTTTACTTGTTAAATTAAATGTGAAATTAAAATGTAACATTAATCCTCACAACGGACACCATCATCACCCGTGGGTTTAGATGGGCGGATCGAAAACAATGCGAGCGTAAATTGATTTTTTCAAATAAATGTCAAAAAAGCATCTTTTTCTCGCAAAAATGTAGGAAAACATTTTGTTTTAAAAACTAACTATAATTTTTAAAAACTCCCTGCTGCTCCGTAATAGCCTTGTAATATCGGCAATGAGGAAAATACACATCTATAGAATTACTCTTATCACAAGATTATTAATAATAACGATAGGAATGCCTAATATTTTGCTACACCGACATTTATATTGCTGCATCGTGTAAATGTGCTGAAGAGATAGTTCGAGATAGGAACTAGAACACCAGAGTATTTTGATAGCTAAGGCGGAAATATTTCATCTCGATTCAATTAAAAGCTATTAGTATTCTGAATGAGAGATAAATATAGTAGTGTGCATAGTGATTCGATTTTGTGCAATAAAAGAGAAAGTACAGCAAATAGGTGGAATGCTAACATATTAAAGGTTCATCTATCATAATGAAATCACAAAAAGTCTTGGCTGTAAGGATCTATCTGTTTGTGGTTTAATTTTTTAAAAATTTTATGAACATTAGTTGACGGGTAGTGCGTCGGTTCATGAGCTGATTTTAATTTAAAACTGGTCTGCGGTGTATAATTTTCTCTGATAGTACGCATTTGCACTGAGCCCTGAGGATGACGCATATGCATTGAAATACTCGGTAATATCACATTTAAAAAAAATAAGACAATTATACTCTGTTGTATATTAGCATTCAAGAAAAATGTACACATTTTAAACCGATCCCAACTATTCCGTCAAGAAAACGTATTTTTAGCAAGATAATACAAGTTAACAGTTACGGGCGAGATGTTGTGGAACTACATCATCGAAATAAAGAACACTAAATGTTTTACTGTCCACTATTTTTAATAATAAAAAATTTACCACACGTGTTTCGGCAATTTATTTGGCCATCATCGGGTACTGTGCAAATATTCCAGCTATGCCATGGGCTCCCCTTACCCCTTCTTTCATTCCTCCCCTTTCCGCTAAGAATCATGTATAAATACCCATGGCACAACTGAAATTTTTACTGTACCTGATGATGGCCAAATAAAGTGCTGAAATGCGTGTAGTAAAGTGTTGAGTATTAAAAATAGAGGACAGTACGACATCTAGTGTTCTTCATTAAGAAAATTCAACTTTTCATTCAGAAATTAAATGTCAGTTTAAAAAAATTTGCCTTCCTTCGCCGATCGTGACCTCTGCCGTGCCTCCAACCGACAGTATTCTCCCAGAAACCCACTCATGGCACCTCCGCAAGGCAAGAGAGTGACTCAAAGCCCAGGGAATCCTCGGGACCCGCCCCCTTCGCTGGAATTGTTGCAGTCCTCGCCACCTCCCCCTCATTCCTCCGCCCACCACAGAGTGGGTGACACGTGAATGAGACCGAAAGACACGGGGGCGCGTTCGTGTTGAGGCGGTTGCGCGACAATCTCAAGTGAATCGCTGAGTAAACACGCTTCGCCTGTGCCCCGCTCCGGTGCTTCACGTGTTCCGGAGTGAGAAATGCTTAGCTAAGCAGCGGAGAATCACTTTCCACCTACGCATTGTGCACCGTATTTCTTTCGTCGTTTTCTTTTTAAACCCGCGCTGTGGACTTGGAAGTTGTATCGTGTTATGGAGCGACTTCCATCGTTAACAATTCGAATTAAGGAAGGAGGAAAATATTTTGAAAGTCATGCAAAAACTGAAATTTATAGGTCTCTGTTGAATACCTGTCGAGCTGTATTAATTTTAGATCAAACAACAGAGGGAATACATAAGTAGAAGTATTGTTTAAAAAAAACGTTGGCAATCCGTGGAGTGGTCATTAAGAGACAAGAGACTCCGTGTTCAAGTAACTTCCCTGCAAAGACAAAAACTCACCGGTTTCCCATTTAACGTTCGAAAAATTTCAATTCATAACCTGATAGTGGACAGCACCCAGCCTGCCAAAGTTTTGTAATATCATTCAATTACATCACTAGTAATAAGCAGGAGAAGTTTGTAGAATGTAATGAGAGGCTGTAACTTTCCCCGTCGTAAACGTTTTCGATGGCTTAGAGAGAACTATGCTCTGGTGAAGGCAAAAGTAATTACGCATGAGCATATAGTACAGGTTTCACCCAACGGGTAAAGCATTGGACTCTCGTGCTCCTAATGTATTCCAAGGTAATACTCTCAAACTATGAAATTTTTATGAATGGGAATCTGTGGGAGGTAAGGATTCAATTTTTTTAACGCGTGGGGAAAGGGAGTGCGTCACGGTCGAGGACCGTACGTGTGGAATTCTACTCTTCCAGAAATCGAATTCATTCATGCGTTCGAGATTCCCGTTGATTTTCACAAGTATTAGGCTTTTGCCGCAATTTAGAATTGATAGTTGCTACATTCACTGAAATATGCATATTTTTCTTGGAGTGTCGAAGACCGTTCTCGTATATTTTTCGCTTACACCTGCATTTACATCTACTTATGACCCTACAAGCCACCACAAGGGTGTTTTGTCGGGGGTGACTTATCTCCAACATGAAATACAGTGAAGAAATTTACTTTTACCAACAAGCACCACACTATCGGTATGCTACAGAAACTACTAGAATAATCTATAATGTAACTATTTAAACGTGACACAAGAGTCATGCAGGGAACATTCAAAACATGGTGTTAGCGCTACTCGGAAGATTTAAAAACATGCATTAGGGGGTATATGAATAAATCAGCTACTCTACTATTCAACTAATCTTCTTCAAAGTCTTAACCCAGCCATTATGGTCTCTAATCTATCGCGGGAAAGACGACATTTTAAACCTGTCTGCTCTACAATCTATTTCCATTATTTTATTCTAAGGCTTACACCGATGTAGAATCGGTGTGTATCATAGAGATGAAATGAGATAATGACACTTTATAGTTTCTCTTTATTTATTATTTGAGCTAGAATGTGTTCTGATGAATATCTACATTGAAACTACCTTACTGAGTCATGTATTCTCAGTGTTTTAATCGATGTTCCAGTAGTTATTTTGCTTCCGTTGTTTACTAAGAGTCTCGGCCACGCATAAACGATTTGACCTGGATATGTGAAATTTCCATGTAAGAAATGCGGTCAAGAGTGTGGATGGATGTGTGGCATGATGAACCGGCATGAAAAGCAGATTCTCATATTTGCCGAAAAACTTCGTGCCAGACCATCCGTTGCCATGGATACCAGGACATATCGCGCTATCTCACCCGTTATCTTAACTACGGGATAGAATGTGTCTCCACTTATCTGACAGGTGTATGGTGCAAATAGTTTCGCCGAAGGGAAGAGATAGCCAAGTGTTCTTCCCCTTTTTCTTCCATCGTTTTCGTCAAAGAAATTGAAGAAAAGAGTGCTGGAGCCAGTACGTCACGTTCCTATGCCCACTCTTGGCCTAGTGTATCTAAGGTTTTCCTGCCAAGCAGGTCGCGGAGTGGAGTAAGGAAGGCGAAATCAAGGTCCTGCGCACGGTGTTACCGAGAAATCCGTCGTCACTGAATTTCTAGAAAACCGGTCTTCGGTTCCGCGGAACACATGGTAGTGGGTCGGCGAGTGTGAGGTCAGCAGAGTGGCCCTTCGAAAGTCACCGTCTTTGATCATGTGGAAATTTCCCCGCATCAACCAAATTTACCGTTGGTGGATCAGAGAGAGAAAAACTCAACCAAACTAATGCTCGTGTAACCACACCTCTCTGAGCTCAAAGCGTAATGCAGCGTAACATTACGTATGTTTTTCTAACTTCACCTTTACTTAGATTAGAAGATGACTCACTTGCCTGCAGTATTCAAAAACAACAAAATTAGCATCGTGTTACATTATCTACTATTTAAAGGCGGAAATTAATAGTCACGGTAAAAATGAGAATCTTTCCTTGTGTATTTTCAATAAACTGTTTGCATCTATGGCTCCTTCTCTTTTCTCTTCCCTAAAATAACTGTTAAAATAATTATTATTCAAAAATATTCTGGTATTGTAACGAGAGTGAAATATTGTAACAGAAACAGCAATTGCATATTTCTGCTGGATTATTGAATGAGTACGACGCGTTTCAGCTCACAGAGCCATCATCAGGTACAAGACATATTAAGCAAAGGGTACTTCACATATTCATTCAACATGTGCAATTGTTGTTTCTGCTACAATATGCCAAACTTCCGCGATATCTCGCCTGAATCTGTTGAAATGACAGTGGAATATTTGACCTTAAATCGTTTTGCAATGATGAGGACAACATTCACGTAGTTGAAGCTTCATCTAAGACGACTTACGATTATGAAGAATTAATTCCGAAGACTAAGGACAGAATTCAGGTGACAAGTCAGGGACGTTGTGAAATTTATGGAGGAATTAAGCGGTTAATTAAGTCGGAAATGGAATGGAGCACTTGAGGAAATCAATCTTCGGATTGGTGACTACTCATGATCATGATGATTGGTTTGCAGTGCCATGCCTTGCTCTGTAAACGTGATGTTTACTATCCTTGAAGTTACTGAAATCAGCATGAAATCCTTAAGGGGATGAATGGAGGAGTGGAATGGAAAGTAAACAAGAATGTGTCGAAGAATATGGATAAATTTTGAAAACAATCGTGTTTGTTGAAATTTGGAGTGACATAGTCCTCAATATTTGTCCCATACATATGCTAATTCATTTTTAACATTCCGTGGAGTTAGGACAAAACACTGGTATTCGTTTGGCTGAGTTTCGGCTACTCGTGAACGGCAGTGATTAGCAAATTAGTTAGCGTACCACTTCTATTTTTTCTCCCGAAATTATGGCGGAGTCGGAAGGAGTCTTCAGTTAAAAAAAAACTCGCGCACTCGTTAATTATGCTAATTCCCTTCCTTATACAATGTGTGTTGGCTCCCTGTTGCCTAGCATCTTATTTTGCTGTAAGAAAAGAAATTTAATTTCCACTTTTAATTAACTTCCCTTGTAGACTCATCTATTTGCTTCGTGATATGCCTATCGCGAGTATTCAATGGGGATGAAAGACGATGAAGGACCATACACCGTCTACGTCTGGCCGTAAAATCAGATTAAACTCTCGTTCACTTTGTATCCTGCATAATCCTACGTAACTTACGACCCGGATTTCGTCGCGTCACGATATATTCAGGTGCGCACGTCACAACAAAAATGGCTTTATGGTCTCTAGATGAAAGGAAGGAATTTCCCCGGTTACAGCCGGCGTCATCAATTATATTAAGGGTGCGTAATCAAAGTTAACCCACTTTACACACGTTGAGGTGCTGGGATACTCCTTGATGACGTTAGTGAGTGTGTTTTGTCTCGCCGGACTCTTGGGAACGGGAAGGGAAGCGCTACGCCTGTTTTTCGGTGGGTTTTCCTATCTGGCGGGAAGACCTATGTTCGCAAAAGGGATGGTTTCTGTTGTTTCCTGGAGGAAGGAAGTCGATGTTGACCAGCCTAGTGGTGAAGGGCGAGTCCATGCCGACGATTCACTCTTCATTGCGGCTCTTTGTCAACAAATGAAAGACCCGACTCGCGGTTTTCCGCAACCGTTATCTCTTGATCTGTGGTTCTCCCAGAAAGTCGTGATTAGTTAAAAAAAAAAGAAACAGCTGTAACAAATGCAGGAGGTACGAATGCAAGCGAACGACGCTATGTTACTGTCATATTTCATCCCTGTGCTAAAATAAGCTTTTAATATTTACAATTAACTTAATATTTGACAAAATAAATTTATATGGGAATATTATATTTTTTTATTAGACGCGTAATAAACTGTTGGCTCGAACATAACGAAACGTATACGACAAGGGATGAGAGGGAGAAGCGATGTATGTTTTTACTCCCTCGAAAAACTGGAGAGAGTTTGTCGAGGCAAGTCAGAATTACTTTTTTGGCTCCCACAGGTTTTTAATTAAGTGAAACACTGATGAGTAGCACATATATAACAAGAGTAAAGGTTCAATGATCCTTGCCAGAGAAAGACCATGCTTTTGATGTTATTGGGGCTGTGGAATGACCCTATTGAACTCTATAAGTTTCACATAAGACTGGTTTTATGAAGAAAAGTTCACACCAATCCTGAAGCACTCTTTCAGTCTCCTCACCGTCATCTTAATTTAGGAGAAATTGTCTCACTCAATTAGCTATGTGGAAAATTTGGCAATCGTACTCGTGTGATTATTACTACCGTTTCCCCTGGCAACTAAAGTATCGCATATCATTAGGATCTGTGTCATGATATGGGTGTGATGCATTGAGTATGGCGTCGTGACAGTTATCTGAAGAAGCCAGGTTTCTCGCGGCAGGAGCCTCACGTGTTATCTTGTTAAGTTATGCGCTCTTTAATCGGTGACGCTGATAAGAATTCAATCTGACAACACTGCATTCTCACCTAAGTGGTAGCTATTAATAATGTGAATGACGCGTCATATCTCTTGCTTAAACAATTTTTCGAAGTTTTTTGCTCGATACCCTTTTCAAGTCAATTACTTATTAAGTCTATTGTTGTAAATGATAGAGAGACAATTCTAGGAGTAAGCACAGCGTACTACAACTGATTTATATTTATTCTGAGCGGTTATTCCTCTTGAGAAAAGCTAGACCGGCGGCTTCATGCCGTCGCTGAAAGGGAAGAAACAAAAACTTGCCGGTGGCCAATTACCAAGGCACGCTTGCGAGAGGATTCACTCGGCACTCTTACTCGCATGCTTGCGTAATTAAGACTCTTGGGATTTTTGACACGGACTCAAGAGGGGTTCTGGGCATCTTGCCAACTTCAGCTCCCCAACGACACCTATTACCTGTACCATGGGCATTTCGTCCGTCTGAAAATGTTACCCAAACACCCTTGTAATAGCGACATGGGTTTGACACGTTTATTGGTTCGCCCCGTAAATTTTTTGCCATTACCGAGTTCCAACCCTTGAATTTTCTGAGAAAAAGATCGCACAACTTCTCAGTACACATGCTACCAACATTTCAGATGACATATGTTGCTAAAATTTACTGGCAAACATATTTAAGTGTGTGGATCGCAGAATGAGAAATTTGAGAATTAATTTAGACCGCTCCCCTTGTCAAAAGTTGTTTTTTTAACTTTAAAGTTGTAAGTACTATTCTAATGCTGTAAAGTATCAGTCGCTAAGAGCAATGAATAAAGTTGTTTCATATTAGTAATTTAGGTTATAGATTTTCAAAATGTTTGAACTGGTAGCTCACAGGTCTGTCAATGTGGATTCCATTTACATTCATTGCTGTTGGGTCTCGGATATATTAGAATAACCTACTTTAGCACGCCTGGATAACTGTATCTACAGGTAGCATCACTTATACCAGTGCGTTTCACGGAGACCTGCTATCGAGAGCATCGACTTTCAAAGAACAAAATCACTGTCACTGAGACATTCTTCGAAAGTTGTGTGAGGGTGTACAATAAGTGGTGAAGCTGAATAATATAGTCCACGAAAACGAATCCACTGTAGAATGAAACAAGTAACCAATTACACCAGTCTTTAGAGATAATGTCTGATTCCTTGTCCTTTAGGCAAATCCACGAAGCGATCTGCGATTAATATTATTATTAATAAGTAATATTTAATTCTAATGATAGTGATTCTTTAAGCTCTGATGCATTAACAACCATTTATATACAAGTTACGCCCTTCTGTCGACGAGACGTGACTATCAACAGTGCCTGACGGCCAAGGTTAGGATACCCGGGGTCGAATCCCGAGAGAACAATCTTATCGCTACGGTCCATCACTGTCGCGCTTGGATACAAATTAACATCTCGTACCCGTAGTTCCACTCAAAAACATTTCGTTAAGTCAACGACCCACAGCCTCAACGTCCGACTGATTTATTCGAATCACATCGCTCGCGAAGCGACCGCCTTCCGTACGCTGAGCAACAATTGGTTGCTCAAAGAGATTCAGCTGACAGACTCATGGGTTTAAAAAAATGTTTTGTGCGGGATTACAAGGGAGTACTCACCATGGCTTGAGTGTCGGACTGCACTGGTGCGGCCACCGTCCGGTGGGTGAACGCCGCTACGAGCACCACAGCGGCCAAGCACAGCCGCGGACTTATCCATCCCAGCTGATTGGGCTTCATTCTCTCCACCATTGTCCCTCTCAGTGTCTCTAATACCGCTCTCGAAAGTCCTCTCACCGTCACACTTTACAGATATATTCTTGCGTCAGGCGAACGGCGGGAGCTCGAACAATCGACGCACAACCCCGCGCAAGTGTCCTCCGAATTCGCTCTTCTTCGAATTATTTTCCCGGCGGGATTTGTTCGAGAATCACAGCCTCCTTTCAACACACTCTCCCCCGACTTTTCGTCTTATCACAGCGCACTTTTACATTCGTCTCGGAATATAACTGGATAGATAAATTCTTCGGGTATCCAAGGACACCTGAGAGTCCTCGACGAGCTTCCCTCCAGTCCGCGGAAGGAATGCCTGCACCTCCGGGAGCGTCTCCAAGGAATTGCACGGACGAGCGAGTGGAAATGAGTTAAATACTAATAACTGTGTATAAATGAGTATTTTAGAAATCGAGTGATCAGAGGAGTGGACAGTGTGGTATGATTCCCCTCCTCAGGCACCCGTGGTGGCCCTACCGTTAGCACTCGCGCTCGCTTTGTGGAACTCCGCTGCCTCCGACTGTGGAGTATATATGTGAAGAGCCGTTTCCCTCCCTACCGGCCTCCCCTCCGCCCCCGCCTCCCACGTATCCCCTCCCTCCGTAAGGTCTGTGGAGGGGGATGGCGTAGGGAGGGGGGAGGCACTCGGAGAGGGGGGGTGAGAGTGAGGATGGAGGGATTGAATGGTAGGGGCGGGAGGGGAAAGGCGTAAGAAGCCGGGGAAGGAATTCGTGGACACAAGCGTAGTGGGAGTGAGGTTCTATTGAGGCAGTGGACTCAAGTCATCAAGGGATTCGCTACCACTCGTACCACAGCGGTCGACCAGGTGGGACACACCGTCCCCCGCGCATGTTGCTCGTGTCGGTCGGGTCATTCGGCGTGTTCCAAGTCTGTTCTCAAAGTTTACGAGCCTCCGCACTTCGGAAGGATAGGCAGTGCCGGTCCAAGTTATTTCACGAGGGTGTGAAGCATTTTATTTGGCCGCTGTCATCTCGAAATTATTCGCCGATTGTAATTGCTTGAACCATTAGTTAATACTAGGGGTACTCTTGAGGTTCCCAAACGATCCCCATCACGATGTAGTATCCTTTCCCGCCAAAGACTCAATTTTTAATCTATGAACTGTCTTCAAGCTTCTAGTTCAACAATTTTTCACAGTTAAGTGTTTTTAGGGATTATTTACATGACACATTTTGCTTTTGGATGGATGTGATTTCAACCGTAAATTATTTGGCCGATCTCATCTCGAAATTATTCGCCGATTGTGATTTCTTGAACCATGAGTTCATACTAGGGGTACTCTGGGGTTTCCGAACGATCCCCATAACAATGTAGTACCCTTTCCCGCCAGAAACTCAGTTTTTAATCTATGAGCTGAGTTTAATCTTCGAGTTTTATGATTTTTTGTAGTTAAGTGTTATAGTTATAGGGATTATTTACGTTTCACCTACTTCTTTTAGATGGATGTGATTTCAAGCGTAACTTATCTGGCCGCTCTCATCTCTAAATTATTCGCCGATTGTGATTTCTTGAACCATGAGTTCATACTAGGGGTACTCTGGGGTTTCCAAGCGATCCCTATCACGGTTTAGTATCCTTTCCCGCCCGAGAATCAGTTTTTAATCTACGAGCTTTCTTCAAACATCGAGTTCTACGAATTTTCGTTGTTTTAGTGTTGATAGGGATTATTTACGTTACACCTTCTGCTTTTGAATTGATGTGATTTCAACAGTCAATTGTTGTACAATTGCAAGCACAGTTCCTTTTAATGGGCTGGCGAGAAGAATCCTGATGAAGGAAATTGTTAGTCAGTTTGTTTTATTGTACTTGTCACTGTAGATAGCTATAGCATTACGATACACTGAATAAGGCGAATTTGGTTGGAAATATATACAGTCGGTAATTTTTTTTAATTTCATACTTTATGTTCCCTTTTCGTAAACATTAATAAGTGGGATACTGGCCGCCCATTGCGACTGTCCGCCAGTGGCTTCAGCGCAGGCTGTGGACCGGCACTGAGTTTAGGTATAGTTGGAACGAATAAAGATATGTGGAATAGAGCTGTGGTCCCCTACCTATTTTGATCAGGATACCTCTTTGTTTACCATTTCCAATAATCGTACCCCTCTCATTCCAGAAACGTTCGTGCTTTGAGTGAAATATTCTCTCGGGATTCACACCGGGGTAATGATGACGATGGAGGTGTTATCCGTCGAAGCGTTGGCAGCAGCCAAACAATTAACCCGGTGTGAATCCCGAGAGAATTTCACTCATACTATTCGCGGGGAAAATACTAAATCATTTATAACGCTCGTTATTTCTTTTCTCACTGCCACTTCCGCTATAAGCGAACTTTTTTGCGTACCCTTTGACCGCCGAGCCCTTACTCTTCTAAGGGTACGCCTACTATTGTTCGGGTGCCGCTAATGTCAGGAATAAATTCTGTTCTTTCTATGTGAAAATGCATTCTTGCACAAGTAATGAAGTGACTCATTAAATTCACTATGACCAAACCATGATTTCGACTCTTTCGGTCATTCTTAAGGTGGATACGAGATAGTTGGGTGAAACGAATCATCTTGTGGAAATAGCCAAGACGTTTCATTATATGTAGAAGGATACGAGCGGGGTAGAATGGAAGGGAGAAGCCCGACAGCAGCTTCAGCCCGCACTTCCCGACGAAGGAAGCCGAGGGACCGACATCTCCACGACCGGACGAAGCACTTCCTTTTGAAGTGTTCTTTCCATTTCACCCAAGAAGGAATCGATTTACGAGTGTAAAATTTCTACCACTAATTGAACTTGGACGCTAAGTCCCAAGCATGAGAAACTCAAGCCGCCGTGCTAATCCTACCTCATGTACTAGTCGGTTCCGCACGAATAGACGGCTCAAACCGGGAGTATAGGTTTAAGGAGGGGAATATATCCAGGTGGAAGTTACGTTTTAGCACAGTGAAGGTATTGGCATGAGACCTCTGGATATCTTCAGTTTATTCGCTCCAAGCGATGGGCGAAGTGCTTATGGGTGGTATTCCGAGGGCAATCGGATAGGGTTCGTGAAATTTCGCCGGGATTCAAACTCGGATCATCATCTAGGGAAACCGATAAATTACCTTAAGCACGAGCAGTAGTGCCCAGATACCTTAAGTTTCCACTTTCTATTCCTCCACGGTTCAGTTCGACTTGATTTAATGGAATACTCATCAATCATCTAACTGGCGTTTCTAAGCTTTTGCTGCAAGGTGCCATCGCTAACATATGAACGAGGGCGACGTGGTTAAAGACATGGGTAAAATAGTGCTTTTTAGAGGGATTCTAATGGTGAGATTTAGAATGCAAGGCATTTGTATCTAGGTTGATTTTCCTAAATAAATTTGAGCGTCGGTATTTGATGTTGGTGATTGTGCTCCTACGCGCACATAGAGTGCTGGCGGTCAGTGTTTAAAAACTCGCGTGGCGTGGGAATCTACGTGTGACTCGTGTCACAGGAGAAAGCCATGGATGACGCGGGATGAAGAAACACCTTTCGTTGTGTCGTGCAGCCCGAAGCCATTAACTGCAATGTAGCCCGCCCCTGGGGTGTGTAGTAGATGGAGTCATACTATGAGATGATAATTAACTCGAAAAAGGAGAGAATTAAGAAATGGTACTGAAGTGGGCAGTTACAAGTGAATTTTATTGGCAAAGTGTCTTGATGCTCCGCTCTGTTTTTGTGGTTGTCATTAATGATGTGGAGGGAGAAGGAATGTTTTAAAAATACCGGTAATAGCCACGGTATTTCCGCTAGTGCACATCCTGTGGACTTCGAAGTGCGAGTACGATATTCCGCCAGTGTTAAATTCCACAGAGGAAAATATCATTTGCCTTAACTAGGGTACAAACCCGGGTCCCTTCTTGTCGCTTTGAGTACTTTTGACAGTTTATTTTTTCATTCGATTTTGGATTTTTGAACTTAAATTAGGAATTTTTGTTCCGAGATCCTCGATCGTGATTCTGCCTTGTGTAGCCGTAGTATCCGTTTATTCTAGATTTCTTCTGTGAATTCTCTACAGTCGTGAAACTTGCGTGATCTGCGTTTTTGCGTCTTCTAGGTCGAGTTTTCTCGTCAAAGAGATATTGATCGATGTTCGAACACCATTGTCCCGGAGAAGTTTGTTGATGGCGCAAAGGGAGGTGGATTTGTTTTTTATCAATTTTGCGCGTTTGATATCAGATAGGGAATTTTCAGTTGAACATAAAAATAAGCCGTACCTAGGCAAACAAGGAGAAGATAGACTACTAGTTTTTAGCCATTTTGGGACCTTCGACGGGTCAATTTCTGCGTTGCTGTTGACATTTCATGGGCCGAGCCGTTCACCATACATTCAGCCAACGAAACGCCGTTAGTAAAGCAGAATTTGACTCGATTTGGATCCCGAAGAGATTTCAGGGCTCTGGGAAGTTTACGGCTTCTGGGAGGGATATTTTTGCACCAAGGGATGAAATTCGAGATGAAAAGAAAGTCGTTTCACTTGAATGGGATTCGAACCCGGATATACCGATTCCCGGACATGTGTGTCAGGTAGTTATACGACTGAGCCAGCTTTCTTCGATGAGAATTTTGACGGGGGTTTATCCGAACTAAGTGTTCGCGCCTCAAGTCCACATTGTGGCACAGGAGACGATGGTTGTGCTTACCAAGCCACTGTCCAGATAATGAACCCAACATTGTCATTTTGTAACGACAAACTTGACAGTTTTCCAATCATTGCATGTACAAATGATGTAAGCAATTATTATTTAGCATTGGTCCTGGTTGAGTGAATAACTTAAACAACCTCTTTCCGCCAGCGTTTTGCACGTGTATTTCCGCATTTTCAGGCTTTGTACAACTAATACTATAATATTTTTATTCATCTTTTAAGTTCCCTAACATTTGTACAAACTTTGAAGGAATATTAATGGTAACTTTTTTTCTTGAGATGCATATCAGGCTAAGTACAATATAAACAATGGATAATGACAGTTTTAATTGTTTCTAAACCTGAAGGTCTATAACATAAACAAAATTTAAAAAAATAAATAAAGAATAAAGAATTTTTAATTACATCCTAAAACTACAACCATTTTATATAAGTGTTTATTAATTAAAACCCCTACAATATTGTGTCGATTACATGAACCCTTTGTACTATGGACTTAGCTGTGCAAAACCCTGAGGATGCGGAAATAGATCGAAACGTTGACGGAAAGAGGTTTTTGATGTAATTTATACAACCGAGGCCAATCCTTCATAATTACTAATTATACGTATGAAGAGGGCAAAGTCAACGTACATTAAAGATGTACAAGTGATGGTGCGAAGTCACTGGCTCGGGTTCATGCGCACTAAGAGATGAAATGTGTTTTTTCAATTCAAATTCCATCCTTTGGTGTATAAACCCGTTCAAGTGACTTGGTAATATCATTTGTACATAGAATGTTTGGATAAAAAGGGTTCATTTCCTCGCTTGAACCCACGCTTTCGTTTTCGGAATGTCATCTCAAATATTTTCAACGAAAAAGCGGGAGAATAAATCGTTAATCCACCCCGCTGGATCCTTTCTTGCTCTCTTGCCAGGGAACGTGACAATCCGAGTGGGTTCGCGAATTCCGTGGAACTGCGAGCGTTATGCGAATTCGCGATCGCAGCTCTTTTTCGTGCCTTTCCTTCTTTCCGCCTACATCTCGCCCAGCGGCGTGGGAGATTCTCGTAGATTTTTCTATCTCGCTTTCTCGTGTGCTCAAACGGACACACACACACGTCCCACCAGGAGCAAATTAATCTGTCACCTCGCAATTCTTCCTCTCTCCCTCTCCTTTTCATCGTTCCTCTTCCCACTTTCCTCACAAATTTTCGTCGAAGGAAGGCTTCGCGGAAGGTCCTCTTTCCATTCGCCGTAAAGATCAAGACGGCGCACGGGACTCAGGGTGATTTATTACCGCGATACGATTCTCGCGTATCTTCAGGTCCCCTTCTATCCCTCTCTCTCTCTCTTGAAGGGTTTATATTTTTCTGTAGCCCTCGCTTCACTCGGCGATGGTCAACCGACGGGTTCCCCCCGCGAGAATTTTACGCCCTCCCGCACAGGACGTTTTCTGTCGCGTCGTAACTCGGGACTCGTGACCCTGCCTCGATGCCAAGTCGTGTGGAGTGTGTTCGCGTGAGAAACAAAACAAATTTTGTTGTTTAGCCAATATTTTCTAGTTCCAGGTGAACGACGAGTGCTTCCGTTTGACTAACCTCGCCTCAAACCTTGCCAATATGTAGGCATATTCACTCTTCAGGTGGCTCTGTTCCTGGGGGAACTTTTTCCAGTAATTCTGGATTCTTCAATATAGCATCTTTGAATGGCGTTTTATAAACTGAGATGAAAAACATGGAGTTTCCTGATGAGTTTCACTGTAATTCAGCCTCGAATCTGGGAATTTTGATGGCTCTTATGATGGGCTCTGGTCACAGCAGAAATATTTAAATTCAAACCTTTTATTATCGTTGGCCTTTCTGGCCCATGAAATATTTTTACATTGACCTTACATTGGAATTTATAACAAAGAGGAGATAAGTAAATAAGAAAAGCTTGCAATACTTGTAACGCAAATAGAAAAAAATAAAGCAATAAATACAAGAAATGTTATTATTTACTACTGTCATTATTAAATATATACTATATATTTAAATCTCGATAAGTGTGAATTCGCCAGTGTTCAGCTTCAAATCATATATACATATCACGCATATTGAAAACATCCTTCTTACATATATACACAATATTTAGATCAGTAGAACAGTAATTCATAACTATATTAGGGAACACAGTTCGAAATTATATCCAAGAACAAAATTACAGATATACATTCTTTTCCACTTCATGTAGATTATTAGAGCAGCCGGATTAGTTATACAGGGAACTGCCATGCACTATTAGGAAGTAGCTTGTGCACTTTGGACTTAAACTGATTGTAAGTTTGCTTTGGACTTAAACGGTCTCATTGATTGTAAGATTGTACTTCTGACGGTAAAGAGTTCCAGACTCCAGCTGTTGCCATAAAAGATTTATTGAAGTATGAGATACTAATTCGATCCCATTTTTTGGGTTCAAAAATAAAGCGTATTGTAGAGTCATGTCAAAAAACAAAAATATCAATTTGCACGAGAAAATACGCACTTTACAACTCAACTATGTAATGTAATTTCAGGTAGAAAGCAACGATGAAATGAAAGAATTTATCATAAAACTGCACTTAGAATGAATACTGAACTTAAGACTGCACTTAGAGTGAATACTGAACTTCTTTTGGCGTCAATTAAAAAAATTAATATGAATGAAGGGGGCTTATCATTTGGGAAGCAATATTCATGAAAGAGCAAAAACCTTTCTTCTAGTCTTCTACCCTGTTTTTTCCGCATCCGTATCGACCATAAACACTACAAAAGTAAAGATTATTTACACATTTAAGTGACAGAATTTTAAGTGGTAAAAGAAATTATAGCCAAAAAATATTTCCAATTTATTTAACTTCTATAAGCTTTCCCTCAGTTTTAGAGATCATGCAAGATGGCAATTTTTACACAAAAAAGCAGGGAACTGAAAAGGTGAATTTTTTCCTAGCTAGAATATAAATACAGAAATACAGAAATCGTCCTAAAAATAACAAAAACGTACAAGAACGCCCATAGTATACATACCTATAGTCTATTAATTAAAACATTATAATAAGAGGAAATTCCTGGAAAATTTAATAAAAATATGCCTGAAGGCATCTTAGCTCATATTTTTGATGAATTTAACGAATAACTGTCGTAATTGAAGTAAAAATATGTTAGTTAAATGTAATTGGCACTGGAGTCGGCTCCTAAGACTTGAAACATGTGGTTTTAAAAATGTATTCGTGGAACAATTTACTTATTTTGTATCTAAATTTTCGTTACCAATAGGTAACCCATTTCATCAGCGAATGCAGGAAATTTTAAACCAAGCAAATAAAAATATGTAATTTTGTATCGTTTTTACTCACTTTGTGAGACTTTTTATTGCTTGCTTTATTTACTTACTTCAAATATACTTGATCACGCGACAGTGAGGTGAATGGCGACACGTGAAATTTGGAAAATTGATACCGCGGAAAAAGTTTATTCATTCCTCTGTGGAATACATTTGTTGCTCATCGTCAACTCTGCTTCCATTAAGTTCATTTGTGTAAAGTGTGTTAAGATATCAAAATCCAGCTGTATGCTTGGCTTTGTGAATGTAGGACTTGACGTAGAGACAGTCATTAGTTGTTCAATCCTCGGATAGGCTGACTGCAGCCCATCCCTATCTAATGCTAGTTCCCTTACCTCCTGGTATCGCTTTCTATGTACTTTCCTCTTTATTTGGTCCATGAACTCATTCCCGGATCTTCCTCTCGGAACTTTTCCCTCAATTTTTCCATCAATAATGTTTTTCGCAAACCCATTGTGTGTCAGGGTGTCTCCAATCCATCTTGTTCTTCTTTTTTCTACGGTGTTCCATGTGGTCCTTTCCTCTTCCACTCTTCTGTACACTTCATTTCTTATTTTGTCCGTCCATTTTATCTTCAGTATCCTCCTCCAGCACCAGGTTTCGCAGACTTTTATTCTTTTCTGGTCAGCTTTTCTAATGGTCCATGCTTCCGATCCATAGAGTGCCATGCTCTAGGCGAACGTTTTCGTATATTGTTTCATGGTGTGTTGTCCTATCTTCAGTGAGCAAAGCAGATTCATTCCTATGTGGAATACATTTTGTGCACCTTGTCAACACTTAATCCCTTAAGTTCTTTCGTGTGAAGTGTGTTAAGATGTCAAAAGCCCGAAGTATGCGTGGCTTTGTGGATGCAGGGCTTGGCGTAGAGACAGTGGTAAAATTTTCCACACTTGGCATACATACCAACATTGTTTTCAGATCTTACGTGCCATTTAAAAGGTGTCTGCTGTAGGTGTATATAATATGTCAGTGCTGAGACAGTAGTTTTCTAATGAGACGAGGTGTGGAAACTATATCAGTTATTTCTATCCAGGCTACTTGGATATCAACCATTTCCACCAAATAAAGTTGGAAACATTATCCTCTTTCATTCACCTCGCGTTTTGATGATAGTAATTTTCATTATTGTAGTCTTCTGTGTTTTCTCTCTTACAAAGCTGACTTTATTGATTACATCTGTGCATCTACATCTACGTCATACCCTGCAAGCCACCCAAAGGGTGTGTGGCAAGGGGTGCTTCCACACCAGGCATGCATGAATGATACGGTAGAACACCGAAATTACATTGAAACCAGTGTACCACGCATGCAACGCGCCAATTAACAATTTACTAACCAAGAAACATTCTATCGTCAATCGTTCCAACGGGAAAGGTGTACAAGGACTACTACTACAGATTCAAAATATCATGCATAAGTAAGAACATCAATATTTACATCATGCATAAATAAGAACGTAGAGAATATAAAGAAAAAGATTTACTGTCTGCCTATTGTCACAATTCGAACTATTCATGACGACGATCACAGCTGTTATGGTCCCGAATGGTACGCGGAAAAAATGACATTTTTATACCTATCGGTTCTACAATCTAGCTCTCTAATTTTATTGGCGCGATCTAATCTGCCGTAGTACGAGGGGGTTAATAGTATGTTTTTTACGTCGTCAGAGAAATGATTTTCCTGAAATTTAGTTAGGAGGTTAAGCCTATAATTTAATAAACGCTGTGATAGCGATTCCCTTCCTAATTCTTCTAACAGTCCAGACACACTAGGCAACTTATCGTAGCAGTAGCTGTAGTTCACACCAAGAGATTACAGTGAGATCTTTTTATTCTTACAGCACGATTGTCTCATCATTGTATCAAGGGCTGGAATGGTCTGCAACGATTTGTAAATTTACTACAAAAAGCGATTTCAGTGCTAATGTGTGTTCCTGGGTTAGAAATATTTCTCTGCCACAATTGCATGGCGTCAACCCGTATCATTGCAGTCAAATGACATTTATCCTCTCATGCATTATGATGGATTTGGGATTCCCTGTTTACCTACCAAGATAAATTCCTCTGATCTGAGGAATTTATTCCTCTTATTGCATCCCAATAACTACGCAGTTTATTAGCAAAATGCGAGTAAGATTTGTCATCCGTGGTTTGATTCTTATTTCTTTTGACTCATTGACGTCGCAATAAGCAATAAAAATGAGAATTTTTCATTTGAACTCCTTTGTACTTTATTTCTCTTCGGAGTATGGGGCTTTAAAGCAACATTTTTAATCCATTGATTTGATGTTAAATAAATACCTTTCCCATGTTCCTATCTCTACTTCTTATGACCGTTGACTTCAACTGAAATATCACCGTTTCTCTTAGCTCCGTCCTTTTCTTCATGATAACCTAAGCACAAACTTAACTGCTTCATGCATCAATTCATGGAGATATTTAGTGTCCATACTAAAGAAAAATATCTTGTACTTTCTGATTACCGCTCGTTAATGAAACGCGTGTTACTAAGTAAAATAAATTTCTGTAGAAAAGAAATGAAATTTTATTCCTCTGTATATATTGGCATAGTCTTTCTTAAATTTATGAATTACTAGCAATATTTGAAGATAAATAGTTTTGATCCCTAAATTCTTAAACGATACTCAACGTTGCTACCTGATTTAATATAAAAATTATTGATACAGTATAGCCACAGAAAATTTTGGATAGTCAACTAGATAAACCTACAAAATTACCCAAGTTGCCAATCCTAAAGCTCGAATTTCTATTTAGTTCCATCAAAAATCTATTGAGAATGATTCTATTAAAATATTTACTGCAATTTTAGTTTTTAAGTACTGGCTAAAAAGCTGGACGAAAAAGCTAGAGTGAATGCACTTTCTTTCTTCCAGATCACGCTTCGTGTATATATGGACGAAATAATTAAATTGTCATACCATTAAGTTCATTCGTGTAAAGTGTGTTAAGATATCAAATATCGGGAGTATGCGTGGATTTATGGATGTAGGGCTTGGCGTAGAGATAATGGTATCTGTAGGGATATTGATATTTCTGGTTCGGCACACTCTTTCTTTTGTAATACATCCAACAGGCGAGTGAAAACGGAAAAGAATATTTGGCTCTTTTGAGTTGACTCGAAGACCTTACTCATTTCTGACGAAAATCCTCTCCATGCGGTCCATGTCTCATCTCGGCCAGTGACGAACACACTAATAAATATAATCTAATCAAGTTTATTGCCGCGGATGTCCCGCCCTTCTCCTCCTTAATCACTCCGGCGGTTGAGTCACTGATGGAAATTAACTTATAATTCGGACAAAATGCCAGCCCGCGAGCCTCCTGTCTTTTTTTTGATAAATGAACGAAGTAGATTTGAGTATGCTTCGCTGTAAAATGGATGTCATATAATTTTGATAATGTTCAAGCTGCTTATAGCAAAAAAAAAACGGTCCCTCCTAATATAACGAGAACAGGATTGTAACTTTACGCACTCTTATTCAATAATTGAACTCGAAATTTAAGAAAAAAATGAGCGTAGCATAGAGGGAACGCTTTAATTGTTGTATTGCAAAAGTCAGAATTTGCGAAGGACTGAGATTACACAGGCCTACACATTTTATGACCTCGAATCCTTTCCGACGTACTTTTGCGCGCTAAATCAGAATATACTCAGAAAATAGTCTATGACGTCAGGATTTTGAAATACTCTAACCATTAAGGGGCAAAATGGCAATTTTTAGATCTTTTTGAGCTCTAATATCTAAGAAACCAAAGATTATAGATAAATTCTGCAAACGGATTTGAAATCTGCGTTCAAAAAATGTATAGAATAAATGTATGAAACCTAGAAAAACTGTTGTTACCATAAGCTGTATTAACTTTGCAACTATCAACATCTTTATTATAAATCAACTATACTATTGTTTCGAGTGCACAAATTTGAATAGTAAAATACAGGTTATAAAAGCAATAGATTTTCTAGGCGTCATAGTTGTATTCGATACATTTTTAACGTAGACTTTGAATCCGTTTGCAGAATTACTCTATCACCTTTGGTTTCTGAGGTATTTAAGCTCAAAAAGACCTATAAATTTTCATTTTGACCCAAAAAGGTTAGAATATCTCAAAATCCTGACGTGATAGGCAATTTTTA
The DNA here is from genome assembly GCA_963169105.1 of Ceriagrion tenellum. Taxonomy (NCBI): domain Eukaryota; kingdom Metazoa; phylum Arthropoda; class Insecta; order Odonata; family Coenagrionidae; genus Ceriagrion; species Ceriagrion tenellum. Next base: position 46,141,487 of record OY720637.1, read on the forward strand.
TGAGTAGATTCGGATTCAGAGCACAAAATCACGTCGTAAGTGACCCTTAGGATCAAGAAAGCATACCCTTGTTGGTTCCTAGATATAAATGGCTCCTTGTAAGTCAATAGTGACGTTTAAAAAAATTCAGTCTGGCGAGAATTAAAGAAATTGATGACCAAAAGGAGGTAACATGATGCCAAATAATTTCATTATTGTTTGTGAAAGAAACTATTGTTACCGTAACTTGTTTTAGCTTTGCTACTATTAGCAACTTTATTATAATTCAACTACACTATAATTTTGAGTGCACAATTGGAATAATGAGATACAGGTTATGGAAACATTGACTTTTCTAGTCGTCATAGTTGTGATATTAACGAAAGTTTCAAAGAGGATTAGATACATGTTAATAAAGACACCAGTCTATTATTGCCTCCGAGTTTTTGGTTAAAGTGGTAGACCTTGGGCGTAAATTCAATGTAAATGATGCCAAAATCGACTATACTGGCGGGGAAAGTGTATTAGGATCTTACCTATTCTCTCCGATAAATTAGGTATTTCATGTATTGGATTGGATATTAGGGGAGGCGGCTGACAGCTAAGGTCATTTGCGCCATAGGGGACAGATAAGGGAGGAAGGGTGGATAAAAACCCGGCGTCGGCATTAGCCTGCCCTTCACCAAAGGCGCCAGGGGGGCCACGGTTCAACGTCTCATCCGACGGACGGAGTACTGTTCTTGAAGTGCCCTCCACAAGACACAGGTACAAGTAGGGATCGGGCTTCCTCTGAAAAACATCCTCCTCTGCATGGATTCGAACCCTGACCGCCCGTGTTGTTAGCCAGTACTCCAGCCACCACACCAACCAGATCCCCCTTAGGCGTTTCATCTGTGAAAGCAGAATTATATTTAACATATGAAAAATTGGCATCTCCTGTTCCTTTCTTATTTATATTGATCTCACTTGAACGAGGGTACACAGCTCCTTAACCTTCATTTAGTATCCGCGGCAATAAACTTGATTAGATTATCTTTATTAGTGTGTTCGTCACTGGCCGAGATGAGATATTGACCGCATGGAGAGGATTTTTGTCAGAAATGGTCCTCGAGTCAACTCAAAAGAGCCAAATATTCTTTTCCGTTTCCACTCGCCTTTTGGAAGTATTGCCAAATGGAGATTGACATTGGTTAACAAGGTCAACATTGGGAAAACTAAAGTAATGAAGGCAGGAAAAGAGGAAGGAGTTCGAAATGTCACCATTGATGGAAAAAGGCTTGAACACTTACCATCCTTTAGGTATATCGAGCGTGTTATAACATGGAATGGAAGCTGTGCGGAGGAAATTTGAAGTATATATCACGCGGAAAGGTAGCCTCCAGTAAATTCAACCAACTACTTTCAGCCAAAGCAATAAACATAAGCATAAGGAAAAGATTTGCTAAATGTTTTATTTGGAGTGTTGTGCTTTAGAGAGCAGAAACATGGAAAGTCCGGAAGAAAGAGGAGAAATATCTAAAGGGCTTTTAAAATGTGGTTATGGAGAAGAATGGAAAGATTAAAATGGAGTATTAAAGTGAGGAACGAGGAAGTGCTTGCAAGGATGAATGAGGAAAGGAATATTTTACGTTTAATTAGAAAGAGGAAGACAAACTGGATGGGACACGTCTTGAGGAAGGATTACCTGCTGAAAAGAATATTAGAAGGAAAGATCGAGGGAAAGGCAGGGAGAGGAAGACAAAGAAATGATATGTTGACTGATATTATAAATGGAAGGAGTTACGAAGAGCTGAGGGAGGCAGCACAGGATAGACGAGCATGGAAGGAGCAGTTCAATTGAAACCTGTCTGAGGATAGATTCACCCCAGAAGAAGTACCAGGGAGAGTGGGAAGGTTTATCGTGGGGAACACACGTAAAAAACATATGCGGCACAGCATTAAAGAAACTGCATCTACATCTACATAATACCCTGCGAGCCACCACGAGGATGTGTGGCAGGGGGTGAAGATCACCTAACATGCACTATTGCCATGCAAGTAGGATATTTAAGGGAGACATGCTAGAGAACAGGTTCACATGCAGCTAGATGGTTAGTATCTCTATTATAAGAAAGGGATTATTGGTTGTTATTACATGCATCATGTACTACAGACTACTCTAACTATATTTCACCTACCTATCCCTTTGCTACGCTGCCTATTGTTCTCTCTTATGGTACTCGGGAAAAATGACATTTTAAAACTATCGGTACGACAATCTATCTCTCTAATCTTGTTAATCTGATCAAGCCTAGCATAATACGCAGGGGTTCTCAATATATATCTAACGTCATCTGTGAACAACTCGGTTTCGAATTTACTTAAAAGATTTAACCTAAATTTTAACCTGCGTTCTGATAGTAATTCCTATCCTAGTTCTTCTATTAAACTCGTAACACTTATACAATTATCATAACTGCCTTTAACAAACCTAGCGGATCTCCTTTGAACACGATCTAATTCTTTTATCATACCTTCGTCTTACGGATCCCATATACTAGCGGCATATTCTAAATGAGGCCTGAAAAGTGTAATATAGCTTCTCTCTCGTACTCTCTCATCGAATTTGCCTAGAACCCTTTTTACGAATCCTAATCTACGGTTTGCTACACTAGTTATTTTCCTGGGTTTTGTTAAGAGTATAATAGGAAGATCCTCGGATGAAAAAGTAAAAGAGAGTTGCTTCTTCGCTCTGGCTAGGCCACACCTCGAATACGCTGCGAGCATTTGGGACACTGGTCACAAAGTTTTAACCAAAATATAAATTAAATACAAAGAAAAGCAGTACGTTTCGTTAAATACTGCTACGAGCGAACATATAGTGTCTCACGACTGTTCGAGGGATTGAGGTGTGAGCCCCTAGAGACTCGGAGGCTGCACGCTAGGCTTAGCTTGATAGTGAAATTCTAGCTGTTTCAGAGTGACCCAGAGAATATTATCATGACGCCTCACAACATCTCTAGATCTTACCAGAGCGATAAAATGGGAGAGATACATTGCCGAGCAGATAGGTACAAAAACTCGTTCTTTCCGCGCACAATTAGCAGCACAATAAAACCTTCAGTCCACTATATACACTGCTATAATACACGTCACCATTTCACCTCCCAAAACCTTATCCATTACATCTTTACACGGTTGGTGACCCAACACCCCGTGCCACACGCCCATGCGTCGGCTCACAGGATAGTATGTAGATGTATATCTAGATGTACATTTTGTGGAATACCAAGAAGCCACGCACTCGGTAACCTCCCACCAAAATATAGTTTTGTCTTCTATTTGGTCACAGTCCGAAGTTTCGTGGGTCGTTCTCGATGGGCACGATTTGAGGTTATATGATGCTGCCAATTAAGCAGTGGAGCATGAGTCATACGCAATAATTTGAACACCCAAATCATCAATAGGTTCGGGAGTTTTCCAGCGGCTTTCCGATCTCGCCATTGTATTCCATTTGCTTCCTACGCAGTTGGATTTATTTCTCTGTGGAATCACGGATATGACTCAGCCTAAATTATCGTTGGCACGGAGTGTGCCTCTTGCGAAATTAATTCATCTTAAAGTCCTCACCACGTCGATACTAAGAATGGGTGGGCAGTAATTCAAGTGGAGTATTTGTCCGCTCAGACTTTCAGTTTACTTTGTAAGATTCAAATCTATGTTACGCCAAACATTGACTATAATAGCACTTCTGTTGTTACACAGCAACGATGATTGATTGAATGTATTTTATGAAAATTTATGCTATCCCTATGATGGAAAACAAACATAACTGACTCCTTTTCGAAAACTATAATAAGGATTTAGGAATTAAGTCACCTTACCTCGTGAAAAAAATGTCTTTTGGAATTTTGTGGCTCAATTTTTTTGGGAAAAGCAATATGAGTTACAGAGTAATCTTGGATAAATCTCTCTTCGTAAAAGGCAATTAGCACTCACTTAATAATTGACTGGGATAACACTGTAACAAATGAAGTCACTCCAATGAAATGTCCGTTTCATTTTTCTTTCGTCTTAGGCCCTTGTTGTTTAGTAAGCAATATTTTGAAAAAAAATTAAGCATGCAAACCGGACGAATGAAGGCTGCAGGCGTTTTGCACGTGGGAGTGGAGGTGAATGGAGAAAGTGCGGCTGTCAGAAATGAATAAATGAGAATAATGATTAGAGGAAACCTGTGAAGATAGGGAGAATGCAGAGATGATTGTTAAAAGAGATAATGTTGGGAGGAGCGATACTGAAGGTCGTTCTATAGGTGATGATGATGGTTAAGTGTGAAAAGGCGAGAAAAAGAATCGCATTTGTGGACGGGACGAAGAGAGGTGGCACGTGTGATAAGCTAAGGTGTAAAATCATGAAAGGCGACAGTGGCCTGTGGCTGTAAAGGTCATTATGGGCAAACCTATTTCCATTTGAACCTAACTTAAACGTCGATTTACTATAAAAGTTACAATATTCTTTGCTGTTTTTATACTTTGATATATCGTAGGGAACTCATATACAAATCATATGCGGCACAGCGTTAAAGAAACTAGATTACGTGAAGTGTATAATACGAAGGTCCTCGGATGACAAAGTAAAAGAGAGATGATACTTCGCTCTGGTTAGGCCACACCTCGAACACGCCGCGAGAATTTGGGACCCTGGTCATAAAGATTTAACCAAAAAAATTAATAAAATATAAAGAAAAGCTGCACGCTTCGTTAAAAACTGCTGCGAGCCAACATATCGTGTTTCTCAACTTTTGGGTGGGAATAAGGTGGGAGCCTCTAAAAACTCGGAAGCTACACGCTAGGCCAGGGTTGCTTGAGGAATTCAGAACTACTGTGTTTCAGAGAACACAGAGAATATTATCATGACATCTCACTTCATCTCTAGGTCTGACAGAAGCGATAAAATTAGAGAAATTCATTGTCGAATAGATAGCTACAAAAACCCTCTCTATCCACTTCCACTAAGCGACCACAATAAAAAATGAGCTCCACTAAATGCACTCCCATAATACATGTCACCATTTCACCTCCCAAAACCGTATCCCTTACATCTTTACACGGCTAGTATCCTAACACCCCCTGCCACACCTCGATGCGGCGGCTCGCAGGGTAGTATGTAGATGAAGGTATGAGTATAATTACTTGAAAACTATTTTAGTCAGAGGAAAAGGTACTGCCGAAAGTTTATTTCACATGAAAACAGAAATCACGGCAAGTCATCTAGCTTAATTCTCGCCGTGTTCTTCGGCGAACCGATTGAATCAGGTGATTGGGCTTCATTCTAGTAGTCTACTCTCTCTGAATGGTTTTTCCTACGTTTATTGCCAACACTAAGATCCATGTAAATTTAAAGCAGTTCTGTAATCCCCTTGTTTGTGAACAGAGGTAGCTAAAGAGTGAGAAATGGATGACAAAGTGGTTTAATGAGAATACAGGAAAACTCATATAGCTCGTGAAGCCACGGGTGGCGCCTTGTAATTCTTTAGTTACAAGCAATATCGTTCCTGACAAGTGATTCTGCGCCATAATTATTATACCAAATTATTTTTCATTTTAAACGAAGGCTACGTTTTTAAGTTTACATCACACCTGAGAATAGCAAGTTAAATGCGAAATCGATGAATTAATTGGGCATCGAATAAATGTTGCCATTAGCCTAAGGATGTGTAAAAATGTTAAGTATTCATTTCCATACTAAATGCTTAACCTTAAAGCTGTTAACGTCATCAATACATTACAAATATAAATACAATATAAATGAATAACTTTCTAATAATAAATACGGCATCAAGTAAAGTTAACGTCGAAGTAACGTATTTATAAAAATAATCAATATGCCTCCGAGACTTAAAAAAAACAAATGTATGAATCTGAAATGAATGTATAAGACAGTGCAATAGTGTTTCTTTTGTTATTTTGATTAATAATTGTTTTAGAAGGCTGTGATAAAAGGTCTTAGTTGCACTTCTAGTGTTCTCAGAGTTCGTAGTGGAGACGTTTTTTTTTACAGAACTACATGCTCGCCACTTTTCGCAGGGTATGACGTGCGTAAATGCCGCAAATGAAAGGGAACGGAAGGGGCAGGATGCGAATTAAAAAAACCCTGAGTGCGCACATTGCGGCTGTGGTGATTCACTCTCTCGCCAGAAGAAGCGGACAGATGCTACACTCCACTCATCTCGAAATCCTTCATATTATTTTTTGCATCTGATATCTCGAAAAACGAACTTATAATTGCTTTTCCTCATACGAAAGAAGTGGGAGAGTGCTTTGACGCGATATTCTTGACGCAAATGCGCATTGAATGACTGTGAGGAAATTGTAATTCCAGGAAATAGTTTTAAATAGACTATGAACCAGTGGTTCCTGAGCCATGCCGAAATCTTTCTGACCGGACATCCTGGATCTTACGAAGTAATGATCTTTGCAAGTTTAGATGAGATCGTGGCTCAGTTGTTATAAGTCCGCAGTTCTATTTCTTCTTCTGCCTATGATGTACCTGCTTCCGTGAGAGCGGAACTACGTTCTTCTTAACTTTCTATGCGAAGGGATTAGGTGTTTTATTATTCGTCCAATGTGAGCAATTTAATTCTTTCGCAGCGTATCTGATTTCAACCAGTTTTCTTTTAGAATGTGATTTTACAGTGAAAAAAACGAAAGTCAAATTTATATTATTTTATTTGCATTTTTAAAACTGCACCCCTTTGAGCCAACGTGATCGGACTGTTTTATGATTGTATGCTCTTCTCTGCTTTAAAAACATGTTTTGTAGTATCGGAGTCTTCATTCGACCGTAGTGGCTTACGAAAACGTTTTTTATGGGCGTGTACAAAAGTCGATCATTGGTCAAACCCTAATAATTGTAGATCGACTTTTGTCGATTATCGATTTGAAAAGGTTAAAGACGTAAAAGTAAGTATTGACGGCCCAAAAGAAAGTTTTCAACGTGAAGGAGGATCTCTGATATAATCTGCTGTGAAAGGTAAGTACTAGTGGGCACAGCGACTGTGGAGCCTTAGTTGATCTAAAAACCATCGATATGGTCATTTGAGTTGAAGTTCATTCAGCCCCCTAAAGTGATGTTATAGTTCTGTATTAGGAAAGTGTAGTTAACTTCATCGTCTGATAACGCGTCCGCAAGTTTCTGCTCATGGGGAAAAGAGATTTGTATGCATACAATGGCAGAATAATAGACATTTACGTCCATGAGGATTAATGCTATTTAGGAACATGATAAGCGATTTTAAACGAGCTACAGCATTAGCGTTCCTGAGATTTCTGCTGGATGTCTGTATGTTCCAGCGCGAGTGAGGTTAAGTTTGATCATCATCATCTGGTGTTCTGCCTGCTGGCAGTTTGATAGCTTTAATAATATTTTATATTTTTAGAGTAGACAAATAGCAGTCATATGGTGATTATTTATCACTAACCTATGCACCATTATTGGCTCAAAGTTCTAAACGCGCGCGTTAATCCAGTAATCCTCGCTTATGATTGTAAGGCTTTTGCCCAAAGTAAAACATTTTTTTTCATTATTACTCGCGACTTTTTTTTTCATATAACAATGTAATCTGAGTAAAACTGCCTGCAAATGCTTTTGCTTCCCTTCTGGAAGTAGACGAAAAGCGGGCATTCTAGCCTAAAAATGTGTCATAAAGCCACGGTATTATGCCTTTTCAACATTTTTTCGGCGTCGATGTTACTGGAGCTGAAATAAAGTCTTATAAGGGATTGTCTAAGCCTGGTAATACACAACTTTAGTTGAAGTTGGGGCGATCGATTCGATATATCCGTAGCTCTTTCGATATGGGTCTTGCCAACCATTTTACCACACGGCCGCCATTAATGTGCTTACTGAGCATTTACCACCATTGCACACCCAAGAAAATCTGCGAATATGCGGCGCCAGCCATCATTTCGAACTCAAATGCACAGACAGATCATCAAAAACGTGGAACATCCTATGCATAGCTTATAGAGAATACACTAAAATAAGTGCATTAATGGCGGACTTGTTTGCGTTTCGATGACCTGTATCGAAGGAAGAATACAATCGATATTGAACGACCTTGGTTGAAGTTACCTGACCAATTTGTTTAATTTTCCGAGGAGACGTGGAGGCAGGAATCTGTGCACTGCCCGTTAACATTTCCGAATATTAAGAAGTAAGATTAGCGATATGTTCCCTAACAATTTAGGTTCTTTTAACAAAATAATTTAAATGTTATCGGAAAAGTTTTCCATAACTCTCCTGATTTCCAAATTTCTGCAAATATTTGACATTAATTTGCCGTAAGCAGAGGAGGATGCATTTTGATTATTCTGAAAATTGGCACATTCAACTGACTACTTTTCCGCTTTTAAGCGTAGGGAAATTTGCGAAAATAGATCCAACCCAATTAACATGCTAAAGATTTACGTACTTGCTCTCATTTTTACCACACCTACCAAGTACCAAGCAAGCCAGGAAGGATTATTATGATATTAAGGAATGTTTTTGGAGTAACTCCGTGTCGGCTACTAAAAAATTTCTACCAATGACGGGTTTTGAAGTCACGCCCTGAGAATTGAAGGACAGCGGTCAAACCGTTTCTCCAACTCTATCATTCTTTGAGGAGCTGTATTGTAATTACCCAAAGAAAAGTAAAATGTGCTGTAACTAAGGTCGACCTGTTCCTCAAATGTGCTCTACATGAACTGGATGTTTGCTCAAGGCTGAGCTTAGATTGAAAAGAAAAAAGGTGCAGTTTGCCACATTACCCAGCATTTTTCCAGTACATTTATTGCTACAGTACACTTTCAGCACTGTAATGCAGCCCAGTTTCAGGCCAATTTTAGCCACAGTACATTCCCTGCACTCTGTTTCAGCACATTTTTGGTAGAGACCTCTACGCAGTTCAGTCTCTACGATACAATTCCAGTGCAAATCAATCTTTGCCATTCGACCACAGTACTGCGTGGCGTTGAATGGTGTAGAAACGTGGACCCTCAGAGGGGAGGACGAGAAAAAGCTGCAGGCATTTAAGATGCGGGTGTGGAGAAGGATGGAGAAGGTGAGGTGGACGGAAAAGAAGACTAACGAGGAAGTGCTTGAGATGGTGGGCGAGGAAAGGAAACTTTTGAATTACATTCGGGATGGTCAGGGTAGGTAGCTGGAGGATGTGATAAAGGATGATGAGTTACTTAAGAGACTGATAGAGGGAAGATGTTGGGAAAGCGAGGAAGGGGAAGAAAGAATAGGTTTCATGGACAGGAAGAAGAAGGGTAGATCGTATGCTGAGGCGAAAAAGGATATACTAGAGCGAGGTAGGCCCCTGAAAGTGTAGATAACCGGAAGGAGATTCTTTGACATTCACCAAAACCTACCTTAACCGGTAGAATACTTTATATATACTGTCTAGAACAGTTAGGAGGACTAAAACTGCACTAAATATCGAATTTAGCACAACTTAAGGTTATGTACATTACACCCAGAGTAGAGATTTCTTTCTCTGAAAAATGTGTTTATAGGTTAAACTCACGTTTGCGAATGTAAATATTTCGAAGAGCTTAGTGGCCATGCCGGCAATATTGTTATTGGTTGCTAACGAAACTCAAGTGTTACAGGCATTTATTTAGAAATAAAACCGTCATGGTTTACTATAGAGTAGACGACCTGATGTTTAGAACTGGACATATTCTGAAAATTTTAACAACCAGTCTCATTTGAAGAAACCCAAACGACCGAACTGAGCGTATTTCTCATGATATTTGGATTGAAATTAAGTGTATAACTCTCTTTGACATTGAAGTATTCAGTTCACGGCGGTTATCTCTGCAAATTTTATCATTCATGTTCTCCATAGCATTTATTAGGTCAGGTTGCTAGTTAACACATCAACGATTTGTATTAAAAAAAGACACACTTAGCGCACAACACAAATATTTATCTTTAAAGCGGTCTCTTATCCGTATTATATTGACCATTAAATGAATATTTCCTCTATTAGGACTAACATCTTAAAGAAGGAGACCAAGGACGGGCTATATATTCGCTTTATTTCCGAAAGCTTGTTTACTGATGATGTCTATCATTTTTCTGAGACATTCGACGTTAATTGTTGGAGAGGCACAAAGCTAGTCACAATAACTAGATGGTGATTCACGAGCTCAGTCATTCTATCGGAGCAGCGGGTATATGTACGGGACAACTGAATGGAAATAGTTACCTAAAACATAGTGTGCATTTTAATCTGAATACTTGCGTCCTACGGCTTGAGAAGGTGTTGATTTTTTCATGGAAATATTTCCACAGTGAATTCCAGTTTTGGGATTTATCAAGCGTATATTAGGGATGTCCTCGGATGAGAAGGTAAAATAGAGGGTGAGATGTAAAGATGGTGACTTGTTATATGGGAGTTTATTTAGTGGAGATCAATTTTTATTTTGGTCGCTTATTGCGCGCGGAAGAACGAGACCTGCTCTGTTTGAAAATGTTGATTTATGAATCATTGGGATGGAATGGAAACATTAATAAGATATGAAATGGGCATTGGAAGATGGCGGTTCCTCATTGAACGTGAAGGTGGACATAAGAGGTCAAGAATTGAAGGTTGCATCGCCAGAGGGGACGGAAAAATAACGCGCATGAATTTTGTCTTGCACAACGTCAGAACGCAGATTTTGCGGTGATCCAGTGTTCGCTGTTCTCTTGACTACTTCTTCTTGGTTTAATTTCGAAAGCGGATTATTTAAACTCGTACGAAGAGACTGTTAATCTTCTGATTGAAGGGCTAGTTTTGTAGGTGACAGAGACTCGGAGGCTACACCCTACACTAAGATTATTTGAAAAAAGCTCGTCGGTAAAGTTTCAAGGTGACAGGAAGAACACAATTTTGACTCCGCAATATATCTCTTGTACTGATACAAGTGTCGAGATAAGAGAGATACACCACCCAAGTGATAGATAAAGAAATTCTATTTTTCCGCGAACCGTCATTGACTGCAAAAGGAAAGAGCGATTATCTAATAAATTCCGTTGGGACATTGCTCTCGAGTGTTTCTTTGTGGTACTCCATAGCAAAAAAAGAAAACTTTTTGCTGTCTTCAAACATATGTAATTGAATTTGCAGATTGAAATTTCGACCTATATAGTAATTATCAAAACAGTTTGTGCAACATACCTTACAAGAATACGTAGGTGAATAAAGGGTGGAAATGGGTGTTAATAGCAGTGGCGAATGTCAGAGGAGAGGATTTCGTGAAAAAGGAGAGACTAATTATAGGTCAAATGGTGTCATACATTTTTTTCGAATTCAGTGTCACTCGATAGTTATAACCTGGTGACGGGTAACGACCTCATCTTCACCAAATCCTTCTCCTTTGCTTTGTAAATAAATTCACTTTGTAGTATTCCACAATGGTTTTTGTTATGCCGACCTACGTTTCGACTCAAGTTAAGTCATTGATAATGACTTAACTTGAGTCGAATCCTAGGTCGGAATAATGAAATCCGTAGTGGAATATTACAAATTGAATTTATTTACAAACCATCGCAATGTTGTTCCACCAAATGAAGCCTGAGAATTTATTATACATTCTTTCTCCTTTGTCTATCCCAACTATTCCACCCCTTTCATCCCTTCCTGCAATTAGATACCTACTTCCTTGATAAAGAAATTTAAGTTGAAATCTTGGCCGACAAATTCAGTTAATATTTTCGTAGACTACTCAAAGTTTGCTTTTACTTCCACTTCGTTGTACGATTTATCTTCCCCTCCCTTACCCTGTCCCTTTTTCATATTCCCTCGTAATCTCACGTCTGTTGCCGTAAAATCTTCTGCGCCACGCCCTCGCGACAGTGCACAGGATGTAAACCCGAGATGTGTGACTTTCTCGATCTCGTATCTTTCTCAGAAACAACAAGCAGCCTACCTAAAGAAAATGACCCCTTTTTTCCATGTGTTCATTTCACTAGCTGTTGGTCAAGGTGCATACCCTCAACAATTCAACTGACTTTTGGGTTTAACATGGCGGTATTGGTAGATGAATGCATAAATACTTAGCTGCCTGAAAGTTTTTAACTAATCATACAGAAACATCTCACCATCTATTTTATTTTGCCAAATAACTTCAATTTTTAATTTTGAAACGCTTCATTTTGTGGTTTGAAGGAAAACAGTGCAGAGATTATTGTGAGGGGTTATTTCCCCATTGTGTGAATTTCCGAGAAACGATGGAGATGACACATTTGTTATGTAAGTTCCTATTGCTACGTGCCCAGCTTCATTTCAGGGAATTCTTTCAGGAAAATTGTAAACGTTGCTCGATGGTTAGAATAGCAGAGAAGCTTGTGAGATGATCTCCCTTTAATTCTTTATACCACCTTGGATTCATGCGAATCATTGGGGGTAACAATTGACTCAAACGTCGATATGAAAATAAGTCTCTTGTTTATGTGTTAACCAACGCTTGTTGTGAACATCCATGCCTAAACATTCAAAATTGAGGACCCTTGTTCAAAATTGGGACTCAGATCTTGCGGATGAAGAAGGGCACTCGCTAAGAGATCCGAGCAACCTTTGTCACGTCTTAATTAAAATTCAGAATCGCTCTTCAGGACACTAGAATGGCAACATTTGTTAAGATACCTTGGTGAGGTGAAGTGTGATTGACGCTGGGGTGTCAAGGATAGAGTCATAAGAACTAGAAAAGCAAAATATCTTTTCAATCCTGTGGGCGTCATTGTTTCAGATACATGCCGAGAATCCGAAACAGACATTACCTCACTTCTGAAAAAAAAAAACAAGTTCGTCTATTCTCAATTACTTTGAGCTTGATTTCAAGGTGTCCTACTCATCAATAGTTGTGGATTCTAGGACAGTTTTTCCCCTAGATCCCCATTTTATATTATACCCTTAAACAATCATTTTCTGAATCTCTGTGGATTTCCATTGTTTTCCCCATCATAAACTCTCCCTTATCTTTCTCTAGTTTTTGCAAATCATTTAAACCCGTCTTCTTAGAGTAAAATCCTTAACTTTTTCCAAAAGTGGTTCCTATGGATCTTTTATCATTATTTCCCGTATGACAAGGGCTAAGGTGGTTGAGGGGACTGTAGAACCTCAATCTAGCCCATCAAATCACGTCATTTATCTATTACCCAAATTTATCCCATCCTATCTCACCTTGCCCAATATGCCCAATATTCCTACGACTTCCTCATTGTTCTCTTCAGCAGTCTGTTACCGTTAACTACATCATTCAGCCATTTCTTCTGTCTCCTTCGAATTCCTCCAGTGAACTCATCTTGTCCTTCACCAGAAGCGACAATCCTCCATTCGCCTTCCTCTCCATTCTTTCTCGAACACACATCTCGCAAACCTCCTGTCTATGTTAATCCTCTTTAGCTAGAGACTGTGTTTTGGAGCTGTGCAACGCTATACAACATACAGGAGTCTGCATTAATCATTTCATCACGGTGTAACTGCAGTTTACCTCTCGCTAATTCATCTCTTTGCCATCGATGGTCCCGCATTACGTGTTAGAAACGTGAGTTCCTTTCCACTTCTAGAGATGACTTGATTACTGTCTTCCTATGGCCAATCAACTCTTCGAAATATTAACATTCGTAAGTGTGAACTCATAGACACGCATTTCTCACAGAAATAATCTCTACTTTGGATGTACTGAAAATCAGCTACAACTGTGCTAAACTCGGCATTTTGTGCATTTCTAGTCCTTATAACTCTACTGGACGGTTAACTTAGAAATCGATTGCACCCGAGAGCGCATTCAAAGGTACAAAAACAACGCGAAATGTGATGATGGATGAACGTAACACTGTTTTTGCTACTAAAAGATGAATTATGTAGATTCAATGTAGTACGTTTTGACTCAGTTAGTTTAGGAGGGTCGACTGTGACTACTTGAGTCAAATTCAGTAAAATCAAACCTTTTATTTTCTGCGGTAAAAAAATCTGCTCTCGGTTACAGAATGCGTTACCTTTTCGAAGCCAAAGTTAATGTCGCAATTTACAGGTTTTCCTGTAACACACTCTCGACAAACACTTTTTCCAGCTACAGGACCTGACTGCAGCGACACTTCTGCATTTCAATCACTGCATTTTAACAGCAGACATCGAAGTAATTAGCTGACAACTAAAAAAATGTGGTGTTTGGATGCGTACATTATATTGCATTTTAAAATAAATGGAAATGGATAATGAATGTTCGAATGGTCGTGTGGTCAAATTGCAAAGTTTGATTTGCACTGAAAGTGTATTGTAGAGACTGAAATTCGGAGAAGGCTGCAATGAAAATGTGCTGTATAAGAGTGCAGGAAATGTACTGAGGCTATTACTGTCCTGAAACTGCTGTATCACAGTGTTAAAAGTGTACTGTTACAGTAATTGTACTGCAAAAACACTGTGCAATGCGGCAAACTGTACTGTTAGTTTCACTTAAAATACAGCCTTGAGCACACTTCCAGTCCATTTAGAGTACAGTTGAAGAACGGGTTAGTTACAGCACAATTAGTTACAGCACAGTTTTTTCTCTGAGTTCTCTTATCTGAGATAGAAAAGAAACAATTCACAAAATTCCGCACTCTGATTGGCTGCTCGTCGTGTTGCACGCAACGAACGAAAAATTCATGTCACGACAATGAAATCCATATTAGAAAGCACTATCGTTACGAAATCAGTAAAGGGAAAAATTATACGTAAACTATGCAACACTAACTTCTTACAAGCTATTTAGTTTTCAGATTTGAAGCAGCGATATGTCACCGACCAATAAAAACTGGAGCCGACTTCAAATAATGGCCATACACCCTCTGGTTTGAATCAACTACACCTAAAAATCTTATGAATCCTTAGAAATATACTCTGGTAGGTAATGTAAAAAGCGCAGAGGAAATGCGTTGGACCGATTATTTACTCCTACTGCTCTCTAAACGAAAAATGTTTTATTTTTATTAGTTAATATCACTTAAACAGTGATACACATTAGCAGTGATGTCTGCACACTCAGTCACTGGAGAACATCAATAATATTATTTCAGGTGAACAAGAATCAATTATAAATTGAATAATCTACAATAATTCATCAAATTCAAATTAGCAGATCAAAGAAAATTTCATTTTTCCCATGTGCTCTCGTCTGAGAGAACAGTCACTAATGTATTTATGGCAGTAATAATGTTTTGGTGCTGTCCTACGTCATGACTTTTCCATATTTTTTCCAAGTGATAGTTCAAGTTCAAAAATTCCCAAGACGTGGGACTGATTTCTTTGAGCCCCATTTTTCTCTGCGACTTTTGGTTGTAATTGGGTTACAATTGTATTTACCAAAATTCCCACTTTTCGCTGTTTTCAAATGGAAACAGCAAAAATGACGTCACAGGTCATTCGGTTGTTTTCGGAGGGTGCTCGGGAACATTCGTTTACCTTCAACTTTCTTTAGCTTTTTAACACGAAGTTAACACAATTTGATGAGAAAATTGGAAACCGATAGAATAAGTTTAAGTAGCAAAATCAGAATATCGAAAGATTGAAATACATGTAAAATACCCTGTTCTGGCTAGAGAATTGATATTTTTCCATTATATGTGTCACAGTCAAGTACATTATTCCATTCCATTTGTCCATTATTCCTATCCATTAATCCATATGGTGGCTGGCAGGGTGGTATGTAGATGTACTAAAAAATTCTCATTCACATTTGCAAGTTCTTTTTGGCGATGATTCACGTGAGGTTTTTAGTAATGCGGTAGCGGTAATGTGGTGATAAAGGTTTGCATTAGAATAAAGCTCTGTGTACAAACAAAGTACGGAGAAATAAAATGGCTTGTTAACTCCACCTGACATTTAATAACAAGACGCAAGTTTTGACACAGGTTCTGACGATGGCACGAGGTGTCAAAACCCGGGTCTTGCTAATGCATCTCAAGTGGATTAAAAAAATTCATTTCATTTCTCCGTTATGGATAACTTGCACAAATTAAAGCCTGCAAACCTTTCCTTTCCTAACACGGAGCTCGAGGCTGCGCCGAGCGCTGGGGGCCCGAGCGGGTGTACGCGGCAACACAGCACCGATTCGGCTAGGCGTTTCGCCCAACGGGACCTCTCACTTCGTCCATTATAAATATCACTCGATTTAAATTAAACGCGCTAATAGATGTTTTGGACAATAACATATTGGAAACGTTCAAGGCATGCCTATTGCAACGAGACCAAGAACGAAATCTTACGATGCCCCAGTTTTGAAATGCAATAACTTTAAAAAATTAATAATAAATTTATTTCTATGAAACATACATAGCTCCAACTCGCACAATCTATAGCAAACATATCTATCCTCTATTTACATAAATATAGTTGACATTGAAGATCTTGTCTTTGAGTTAAAAAGTATCAAAGTCGGAGCTTTTCCCGCGCGCCGTAAATAACTGGTACTTTTTACGTTATAACTGTAGTAAAAAATATAAAAAATCATTAAAAAAATAAAATTTACTATTACATAACGTAGAAATGAATGAGAAAAATGATGGTGTCATTAGTTTCTCTGTAAGCCTTTTCGTTAACTTTTTATTTGTGCCCAAACTCGAGTGCACATAATTTCTGCGCCGACAGTAGAGATTTGTTTCTCTGGGAATATCAGTATGCATATCGGAGTGCCCTCTTGGGTACACTTCGTGAATCAGTGTTTCTAGTTAACGCATCCGATATTGGCATGAGATCCAGGGCCTTCATGCTCCATATAGATCGGAATAAAGGAGATGGAAGAGTGCACCTTACGCTCACTTATCCACGTCGAGTTTCGAAGATGGATCGCCCTTGTCGAGATCGAATTGCCTTCGGTGTCACACTCCATTGTGTTTCCAAAGATATGTCTGAGTTTAGGAGAGATGGGAGGGGAAATCGCAGATGGCTAGAATGAGAGGGAATAAAAGAGGCTGGTGGAAAATTGCGGGGAGATGAGTAGGTTGGAGTGTAGGATAGAGGGAGGAGGGCATGATCGTTCCGAAGTCACGCCGACAATGTGGCGGGCCGTTGAGAGAGGGGGGCATTGTTAAAAAGACCTCCGTTGCCAAGCGTGTCTACCCTATTTGCGACACTCGCGTATACTCCTGTCTTTCTCTCTCCCCGCCTCTCACCCCCTCAACCACGCCATCAAGGACTCTGAAGAAAACGTGCCTCCTTCATAATACTCACACACAAACGCCTTACCGGCAACCGGATAATTTATTTACCCGACAATGGAATTTTTTCTTAATCCTGCTCTTTCTCTGTGTACAGGGATCGAGGTCTCATGTGGCAACTCCATTCTAAAAACGGGTAATTCTCAGTGAATCTAAAAATATATAGCCCCGCACCACGAATTTCATATTTTGGTTATTACGTACTTTATGAATAACGAATTTAATCGCCAAGTTTACTCTAAAATACGTGGTTTAGGCCAAAATATTGAGAGATTCCCCATTGATAGATACGGAGGTACAGAAAACCTCGAATCCAGTAGACACGGGGAAAAAGTAGCGTTAAGAAATCATTTTTACCATCGAATAATTAAATTATCCGACCGCTGTTAAGGTGGTCATGTACAATTATTATTCAAAAAGTTGCTCGCCACAGGATCCTTAGTTATTGTCGTAATGAATACAATTGGAAGATAAAATTCACAGGACTATAAAAAACAGGTACTCATTTTGCTTGGAACACTTCGCGCTATCGAATTAAAATTCAAACGGGATTTATTTGTGATATGCATAATTGGGCCTTGCAAGGAGTATTGCGAATGGGTGCTGAATGTTGCACCAACGTGAGGAAAGAGCCGTGGAAAAACTATTCGAAATAACTGGGAATGATCAGAGGAAGACCAGAAGCGTTCAATAATTTCTTTCGTGGCGATTTCCTCACATTGGTGCATAATTTTCCGTTTTTTCATTTTTTCCTACAATAAGTTCAGAGTTGATGGATAATGATTCAATCTGTGTCCTGGGGTCTGTTTTTCAGACTTACAAGTTCACAAGGTACTAGTCACAAGTCTACGTCACTAGCCGTATTTTTCAAGTCTTGACTTACAAGGTGAATTTCATTTAATGAGAACGGAAAACACGTTAATAGTCTCCTAGTGAAAATGGCGGAGTAATCAAATGCATATTTAACTTTTATTTGATGCTTACGGTAGATTTCCAGAGAGTACTTTGTCATATTTCTTCACCAAGATTCTGTGCCACATTAATGGGTAAATATAAATGACTACCTAAGAATACCGATATACCCAGCACAAAGCCTAAAAACCGATATTCCCAGCCCAAGAAACCCGCAAGTTGTCCTCCATATTTTTAGGACGCATGTAATTATACATATAATTATGTATTATGTTGATATACGCCTTCTATGATTATCGCCTACTATGATTATCGATATAAGTAATGAATGTACTTACTCTAAGTAAACAGCACATGTCACATTTCGCTTGTTATCCCAAATAGACTTGTAAGCCTGAGAAACAGGCTCATTTAATCAAAATCTTATTATGCGTCACTAGAAGTTGGCCACTCAAGTTTTTCGATGGGTATTACTGGATTCCTTACGCTCTTATGGGTTGAAATAATCTAAGCTTGAGAATTTCGCAAATTTTGAAAGAAAAGGAAAGCATGATATGAAATGATTCTTTCACGACAGTCCACAGAGGGTCATTTTTTACATAAAACTATGACTTATTCCAATGAAGCATTGTGTTGAGCATGGCGCTGGACGTACAGGTATTATTTTATTATTCGTTTTAAGTTATCCTTGTCATGGTAATTGATTCCTTTCAATAGGAGAAGTGATTTGTGAGGAATCCTGATCGCCTCACCTGCCAATTATTCATCTGCAGTCATGAGACATCGTTCAAAGTAAGATTCATGCATCGGTCACGGTACACTTTTTGTACAATTTATGAGATGAGAATGAGTTTCGAAAAATTTCAAGAGTTTTCAAAATTGTTGAAATCTTAAATTTTAGTACTTTATCCGTTTTGATAATTGTAAGTATGGTTATTACCTAGAAAAATTCAGCGGACGAATAACATAAGCCTCACCGGAAATAATCAAGCAGAACTCCACACACACACATTAACAATGTGGCCGGCCGTTGGAAGAAGTTGTTCTTGTTGAAATATCCTCTGCTGACAATCATGTCAACCCTTTTTGCGTCACTCGCGTCTTCCTCTCCGTCGCGCAAATTCCGCAAGGGAATCGGCTCACTACTTGTGTGAAGAAGAGCCCATGATGGACAAGCAGCCAAAAGAACACCTCCAAGTGGTTCCCGATGGAAACGGAATCATTTACGCTTTGCGCAAACGACGGAAGTCGTTGAGCTCCGACGATCAAACCGACCCTTGTGGCGGGGGATGAGCGGCGGAAACTCGCTTCTTTCGTTTTTTGTTTAAGGGATGCACGAATGATTGCCGGATAACGTACGTGTGTTCTAACTTCGGCAAGGGAGGCTCGGAGCTGCTTTTAACAACGAAGCAGAATCTGGATTTCTAATGCCAAAAGAAAAATCCAGGTTTTCTTGGCTTATTACGCGGTCAAACTATATGTGGCCGGGTTTTCAACCTTTACCCTTCCCAAAAACCCTCTTCCTACCCAATATCCTTTGATTCAGAGCCGATCCTTCTTTCTTCAACGGCCGATCTCACGGGAATAAGCGCATGGCGTAGGAGCCCTGGGATCCGTCCAGAGGAAAAAAAACCCTTCATACTTACTTACTGTCTTCCTTTCTCTCTCTCCCTTCCCACCCCTATTGATCTAATGATGTGAGAGTTATGAAGGGCATCATTTCTCACTGTTGCTCCTCAGTGCTGTTTTCTGTGAATCAATGTCTAAAATTTGGTGTGGCTGGTACATAGTACAGTTGTCCCTCTAGGAAATTCGACCCTCTACGTCCCTCTCCTTTCTTTCATGTTGCTATTCAGATATAAATTTAATCTTACTCTTTATTCCCATGAAGCTGAATACCATTCCATTCTAGAGAGGTACTTTCTCCATTTTCAAGCAGCGCTGTAGTCACTACCCCAGTTTCCACGGGCCATCTTAAGATGTGTCTGAGCTGCCTTAAAAGAACATCGTTCTACTTTTATGATCTCGTATTTGTCTGAGATCTAGTCTCGTAGGAAATAAAATGTTTATCCCCCTTTTCGTCAATTTTAGTTCGAACGTTTTAGAACTCTAGGAATGCCGCTAACGACGCTTTGTTTTTGCTTTGAGTAATATGCGGTAAGAACGCCAGAGAACGGAATGTGGTTTTAATGGCGAGCGCTTTGCACGTAAATGGAACACGACCGAAGCCAGCTTCCGAGAAATTAGAAATTTGTTTTCTATTTATCTTATATGGCTTCACAGACTCTGACAGAAGAAACTTAATCTAACGATGAACCTTCCTACTTAATTTGCACGATGCATTGTGAAAAACAGATACTTGATGGAAATTTGTTTTATTTTCTTGATCAGAGGAGGGGACGAATGTCTGGGAAACTTCGAAGATTTAACTCGGTCGCCGAGAAGTTGGTTGGGAATTATGCGCCTATGAAGATTTAAAATACTAGATTCCAATCTCGTCAATGAATATTTACTTCCTGCCAATCCTCATATCCTATCCGTCATTGTAACCGGTTAATTTCCTAATACTTTACAAATTATGTTAAACTTCGATGTGGGATACGTGCATAGTGAAAATAGATATGAGCGCATAACTCCATATTATGATAGGTTGAACCGCTTGAAATAAATCATTAAAGTAACATAACGATGAAAACTCTCGAACTCTTGCTTTATGTATAAATATTACCTTGTAATATGAACTTGTATATTGGCCGACAACAATTCATTGGTTTAAGGGTTTGGATGATGCTGTAGAACACGTTGTTCTTTGAAAGATTGTAGCTTAACTTTCGTAAAAAAATGTACTTACATTTTCGTACTTTTTATAGTAACTTAATAATTTTCTTAGTTATATCGGCCCTTATATTTGTTTCAGATTATTGTTTTATTGCAATAATATCTGGAATGGTTTATAATTTCATGTTGTTTAAGCAAAGTGATTTTAGCAAAGACATACGGAAGAGAATAGCACTAGTTAAGGAGGCGTTTAGTAATAGAAGGGAGCTGATGACGGGAACATTGGGTAAAGATATGAAGTAGAGGCTGGTGTAGGGGTTGATATGGAGCGTAGCGTTGCTGGGGGCAGAAACGTGGACCCTCAGAAAGGAGGACGGAATAGGCTGCAGGCATTTGAGATGTGGGTGTGGAGAAGGATGGAGAAGGTGAAGCGGACGGAGAGAAAGACTTACGAGGAAGTGCTTGAGATGGTGGGCGAGGAAAAGATGCTTTTGAATGAAATCCGGGATAGACAGGGTAGATGGCTGGAGGATGTAATAAAGGGCGATGGGTTGCTGATGAGTGTGATAGAGGGAAGGATGTTGGGCAAGCGGGGAAGGGGAGAAGGTTGCATGGACTGGATGAAGTAGGGTAGATCGTATGCTGTGGCGAAAAAGGATATACTAGAGCGAAATGGGCCCCTGAAAATGTGGAAAATGGGAGATTTTCTGGCATTCAATAAAACCAACCTTAACCGGTAGAACACTTAAAAAAGGCATGGTGACTTGTAAATTTTTCCATACCACAAAGCTTCTTTTTATGTATCATCTGCATGTTCCATAGGAAATTCTTTCCTAGAGCAATCAATTCATTTTCTATTCTATGGTATATCCCTCCCCTTCTCCAAAATTAGTCCTATCCCCTAAATATGTGTCCCCCTCTTCATTCTACTGGTAATATATAAGGGAATGAGATTCATTTCTAATCACCTGATAATGATCCTTAGCCATCGAAACCCGGATCGTGGTGAAGTATGAATTATTTTGTGATCTGTATAAGTGGCAAGGTTAATAAATTATTAAAGATTGTGCAAGCGTGCGGAATTTTCCTTTGATCAATTTTTATGGCGTAGTATGCAAGGTAGGATTAATTTCCCTCGAGTCACGATCGAATGGGGACAAGTCGATGCTGATGGATAGAGGACCAGGTTGTAGTGCGTTTAAAGTCGTTTATTGATCGGAATGGTAACCGACCAGGCGGGGAAACAAAGGAATTCCAAGTACAATTACCTGCGTGGTCGTTAAAGCTCTTCATATTTTTTTCCAAATCTGCATTCGTCCGAGCGTATGCAAATCGTGGACTCAATTATATCTTGATCTTTTTAGTTCGCCGCTTCTTGTTATGCAGGACACCTATAGGTGTAGAATTCAGTTTTAAACCCGAAAGATATAAGTCCTCAGCGAAAGTCAGCTGTCTCGCTTCTTTTCCGCGAATACCAGACTGGACAGACTGGGCGCACAGTGGCAGCAAATCGGAAAAAGCTGCCCAATAATAAAATTTTCAAATTTTTCTGAGATTTGTTTCTACAGTTGCTTCATTTTTCCCATTCGTGTCTTCTATAAGTTGCATCCATAATGGGCTTCATCCTGCTCTATGTTAAGCGATAGAAATCATTTAAAAGTCGGGGAAAAAGGGCAGTCAGCGGCGATGGCATTAGGTATCTAAAATATGTACCATTGGGACAATGTTTTGAGTATTGGAAAACAATTTTAATGTATATTTTGTAGATAAATACTCTTGATTGAATAAGAATTTATAATAGATATATATACTTTGTTTGACACAAAACTTTGGTCTTTAACGTATATTGCATTTTTTTACACAAGTTACATCATAATTGGTCGTTCAATGCAAGGATTGGTTGACTACAGCCCTCCAACCTTTCCTATCTAATGCTAGTTCCTTTACCTTCTGGTATCTCTTCCTATGTACTTTTCTCTTTATTTGGTCCATGAACCTATTCCTTGGTCTTCCTCTGAGAGATCTCTCTATTTTTCCTGCAATTATGTTCTTCGCAAATCCATTGTGTCTCAGGGGGTGTCCAATCCATCTTTTTCTTCTTTTCTGTATGGTGTTCCCTTATGGTCCTTTCCTCATCTACTCTTCTGTACACTTCATCATTTCTTATTTTGTCCGTTCATTTTATTTTCAGTATTCTCCTCTAACCCCAGGTTTGAGGGCTTTTATTCTTTTCTGGTCACATTTTCCAATGGTCCATGCTTCCGATCCATAGGAATGTTTGACGAATTCCACACGAATGTTTTCACCTACTGTTTCCTGGTTTGTAGCCCTATCTTCTTTGAGCACAGCAGTTGTCTTTTCTCATGAACGCCTTCTTAGCTTGGGCTATTCTCCGCTTGATGTCCGTTGTACTTCTTCCGTCCCACGAGACGTGATAAGTTACATATAAAGTGTGAAAAATGTTTCACATCGACATTTATCGACATAATGTCTTTCGCGCAGTAAAAAAGAGTAAACATTGCATATAAAAAAACAAAATAAAAATCTTGCTTCTATCTCCCTTTTGGCGACTGGCCATTTATTTGTCGCGCGGCACGCTTCACCGCCCCGAGCGCGCGATCCACATCGGGAGACAATCCCCATTTAGGATAGTTTCTATCAATAAATCGTATTTTCACTTCATTTGTGGAATTGTACAGTGCCTTATTTACATCTTGACTCCATACACACTTATTTTTTTGCTTTGTTAGATCCGTTACCGAGCGATTACTTGCCTCTGCCTGATGAGTTTTCGCTATGAGGCAATCTCAAATGATTGCTTGGGTATGAAATGTGACCACTAATTTGCTGAAGGATAAGTTTGGAATGAGCATGGGTAACTACTGCAAAAATATTTCATTTGACTATCTCACATGTCATTTTTAGTGATCCCTCACCTAATTCATTACTCACCTTAACACACTTCTTATCTTCTTCCATTTCGTTAGATGTGCTTTGCCTTTTCTTCCTTCCAGCTCACTTATTTCGCATCATTACATCGTATTCATTAGCATACAATTCCTCATGATTCTTCGATTTCTCATGAAACCTTCTTCACCTTCGTCAACAACTTTCCATTTTCCAATATTTATTTATTTATTTATTTGTTCCTCCTATAAGCACATACACATAAAGGTAAATATTACAAACTTTCAAAACGAGGGACATAGGTTCCCCTTAGGATAAAATTCTGTTTGGGGTAAATCGACTCTTCTTTGTCTAACAAAATTACTTCAATGTAGAAAACAAAAAAAAATCATTCACTGTTTTACAAATTACAAATCACTTTACAAAAATTATTAGTGGATACAAAAAGTATAAACGAGAAGAAAATGGTAGAAACATTGATAATGCCGGAACACTCAACAGATTGTGATTAGGATTAGGAATTTACAGAAATATTTATATTTGTATAAGCTTATGATACATAAATAATTCTACATGAATATTTTTGCAGGAAAAGACTGTAAAGTGAATGAATTACAAGCAAGCACGGCATGCACAATACTAAATAATATAACGCAAGTATCATCACCCTACCCAATCAAATGGCCTTGACTTGTTCCTTTCAAACAAATATTCCACCACCTTGTTCTCGAAAAAATCGATCCTTAAAAGTTCCATCTTTAGCAACACCAGTTATATTCAAACGTAGGGAAATAAATATTTTAGGGCCAAGATAATGAAATGATTGACGAAAAATTTTATTATTAGGTTTCCGTATAACAATATTTTAATTTGCTTTTAGGGTACAGACTCTGGGTTTTTCATGTTCTCCACCACGGTTATAAAAATTCGTAACACTTTATAAACAAACAAATGCCTTAGGGGTGAAAGAACTCACTTAAAAAAAAATATATACACATTTTTATATCGCTCATAATGTCTGTTAGTTCGTCTCTCATCTTATTGTTTCTCCTTTTGATTTGAAAATCCTTTAATTTGCTCTTCGAGTGGAAAATTTTCGATCCATACCACGCCTTTTACCTGTTTTAGTATTTTCATTCTAGTTTAGTGTACGTTTGTGTCCTCTTCCATGTATGTATGTACTTTTTTACGATAGCGCAGTTTTCGTTTCCACAGTCTCAATGCTGCATGCATCTTGGTGAAAAATAATCCAAAGTTATTGAAGCGCTTCCTATGGTCTTATTTCTAGTCTCCTAATTTGATCCTCATCAAGGATTTCAGTTGTGTTAAGGTTATCAGGATGAATTTCCAAACATTGCATTTAACAAATGATACGAAGTCACTCGCACGGGTGCAGATACACCAGGGTTGAAATTCGCTATG
Source organism: Ceriagrion tenellum (assembly GCA_963169105.1). Taxonomy (NCBI): domain Eukaryota; kingdom Metazoa; phylum Arthropoda; class Insecta; order Odonata; family Coenagrionidae; genus Ceriagrion; species Ceriagrion tenellum. The sequence continues at coordinate 46,166,696 of OY720637.1, forward strand.
AGGAATCATTTTCGCATAAACCCCCTTCGAAATTCGCCTTGAAGGAAGATGGCTTGGTGGTGTAACTGGCTGTATCAAGGAAAAAAGTATAATGTACGAAATTTGCAGTGATTGTATGGGAACGGGAGAAATGAAATACAGACTTGGACTTTGCGATAGCCCAGTATGCCCTAAATGCAGATAGACAATGTAGTTCACAAAATACTAGGTCGTAAAGGACCAAACAGGGAATGGGAAATTATTAAAAACATTTTTAGAGACTTCGACACACTTCGATATTGGAGAAAAGAATCTGTTAACACTAAATTTTAAATTATTTCCTGCCAAGATAAGTATAATCTTAACAGAACTAATAGCAACTTTCGTGGAAAGTCAAACTGGTCAGAAAAATATAAGATTGGCTCTAAAAGATAAAATTAAAATAGTAAATAAACAGTTACCCTCCTCAGAGCATGAAAAAACTTGGCTGCTGAACGCCTTTTAATAGTATTTTACGTAAAAAAATGAGATAAAAAACTAAAATATGTAAAATATATTCATGCATGTGTCTAAAAATACTTTAAACAAAAATGTATCATAAATGTGTGTCTTTGGAGCGGATCTTTTTTTTGCCTAGTATGCTAATGAATATGATATTGTTATAAATTATATGCTAATGAATATGGTATTGTAATATGATATTGTTCTAAATAAAAATCATTGAAACAACACACCTGACCGGCAATTTTGAGATCCGGGTTCGAATCCCGGCCAATTCAAATGATTTTTTCATAGCGAATTTCAACCCTGGTGTTATCAGAATGTTTGTCTTTTATGATTAGCTATGCTCACTACTTTATCTCTGACCTGATTTCCTGCTTAGATTTCTCTCCCCCCCACCCAGTTAAAATTTGTACTCAGTTTTTGTCTCATATCAACGATTCTTACACTTTAAATTTCATGAAGTTAGTAAAAAATATTTTGAGTAAAAAGTAAGAAAATAGTGTGCGCAAGGTGTGCTATACCAATAGAATGGTCAGTTATCATCTTTCCAGTAAGGCTTAAATACATAAAATTTTGCAATAAGAACTCTGTCCTACAATATTACTTCACAGCTCTTCAGTACACTCTTGATAGTACACATCTAGATCTGCATACTACCCTTTGTAAATTAAAGTTGGACTATAGGGAAACATGAAAAGAGCAGATTAGAGGCCCTAGAAATGTGGTGCTATCGAAGGATGCAGAAAATCAGCTGGCGAGACAGAATCACCAATGAGGAAGTGCTCAGAAGAGTACAAGAAAATAGAAGTCTCTGGAGACAGATACAGACAAGGAGACTTAAACTAATGGGTCACATTCTACCATGCAATGGTTTTATAAAATTAATAGCTGAAGGTTTTATTGAGGGGACAAATCGTAGAGGACGTCCTAGATTAAGCGATATGAAGCAGATCATCAATGACTCTGGAAGCGTCTCATACGGTGAAATGAAGAGGAAAGCTGAGCAAAGAGCAGAATGGCGTGCTATTGCCAACCAACCCATGGGTTGATAACCGAAGAAGAAGAAGATGAAGAATACTACCCTGCGAGCCGCCGCATGGGCGTGTGACGGGGGGTGTTAGAACACCAGCCATGTAAAGATGAAATGGATAATGCTTTGGGAGGTGAAATGGTGACGTGTTTTATGGTGGTGTATTTAGTGGAGCTCAGTTTTCATTGTGGACGCTTATTGTGCGCGGAAGGAACAAATTTTTATACCTCTCTGTTCGGCAGTGCATCCCTCGTATTGTATCGTTTCTGTCAGACCTAGAGATGCAGTGAGGCATCATGATAGTGATCTCTATGTTATTATTACATAGGTACACGCGCGGCGATTAGATATTAATCCATGCATTCTATCAATATTTACCATTCTGGGAAAGTCTTTGAGTGATTTTACTGTCGTTTTCCCCTTTACAGGTAATACGAAGTTAGGTATCGCGCTCCGATAGCCTAATTCGTCTGCTCCATAAGGCCTCCTTAAATATTTATTTTCTGTAGTTATAGTGTAAAAATTATGATAAGCCTTTCTTTTCATTGCATATGCGAAACAAAATACGGGACTGTTTAGCTTTCGCGCAAAATTGAATCATTTGGGGCGCAGATAAGCAGATTGCAAAAATGGGGGCGAATAGGCGTATTACTAGACCGCGATGACCCATTTTTATTTTAGCTCTGTATCGTAAAGTATGATTCCTTTAATTCTTGTTGGTACTAGGAAGTAGTGAACTAGTTCAATGCTATCAGATCACTTCTGCAGACCTTGAAAAGTTCACACCTTAATTGAATTTAAAAGACCCAAGAAAATGAAAAAGAGTTGACTCAGGCAATTAGTTAGTTCATTCTGACAAATGGTCATATTTTTCTCTAATTGTAATTTCAATGGCTAGTTCAGTATTTGAAGATGTTTTACACTCGACAAACTTTAAGGTTTTGGTTCTGCACCCAAGATGCAGTGCGATGCCGTGTGAAATAATATACAAAATGTCTCTCATCTCATTCGTGCTTCACCACATCCATAAAGGTCGCTTTACACGGTGCATTTTATTGCACCAACGATTGTATCATTCATTGTACAAGATGATGAATGAAATTAGAGCAGGTTCTATTTCCCGTTGAGTCATTCAGACAGTCAAACAATTTTCCGCTTCAAACAGTACAATTTCCCTCATGAAAGAATTCATACATTCGTTTGTACAATATAATGTACCGTGTGAATAGGCCTTAAATACAATTTATTCGGGTTGTGGCTGACAAACGATATAAAAATATTTTAAAATGAAAACTTCATATGCTCGTTTTTGTTGTGATTACTCATTGACGATTTCTGGGAAGAAGTAAGCAAGCAATTACATCGGTGAGCGCAGTTATGGGGTAGCCATTGAAATAATCACTTGTTGGACGCAGGATGCAATTCCTGACCTGGAATACACTCATGGAAAATATCCGTCTTTGTGCATGTCCTGTGTTTGCAATGAATTATTTCGAGAATATGCGAACACAATATTTCGCTCAAAATGAATGCAGTTGGCTTAGATTATCGTTGAACAATTATTTTGTGACCTTTTTACAAACCTGTAAAGCGATGAATAAAATTAGCTGGCAATGAACATCTCACGGGATGCAGCAGTAGGTGCGACGTTTAAAGACATAAATAATGTAAGATGAAAAGTAATACCTTAATTAGATGGTAAAATTTGGGACGGGAACATCTCGAAAGAAAATATAAAGCGTATTTACAACACACCTGTAAAAAATTATGACTTAGTGCAGCTGTGAAGTATGGCCGATAAAAAATAGAACTGAAAAAATCCTGAATGCTTCAGAAATTGATTATTGGAGCCGTGCGGCAAATTTTGGGAATAACAACGCTTTAACAGATGAAAAAGGAATCAAGGTGTAATGTAATTAATGTTAATGTTTTTAGATCTGCCCTGTCATTACCGTATTCCCTCTACATTTGTCACGTCTGCGTTTAGTATATTTGTCTTAAAAACAAATAAAATTTTCATTCCATCAGTTTCGTATTGAAAAAGGCAGCTAGGGGAAACGTGCAAAACTTCCAGTCCTGCTTAATTATTTTAAATGAAGCTCTTACCTATTAGTTCCCCGAATTATCAATCTTTGCTTTTAAGTATTTTTCGAGTGGAATTAACTCATGAATACTAGAAGCTAAACCTTCATCATTAATTACTCTTATTTACATGTGGTGTCCGCCTGTGATGTTATACTTGCAATCAATAATAATTCATAATTATGTATTTGTTACGTACGGGAAACAAGATAGACCCATACCGGAGACGATAACTCAGGGAGATAGATTCAAAAGTTGAAGATTTGACGTGGTGGAAGTTTAAAATTGTAATAAATGAAACTTTGTAGCTTCAACAGTTTAATTACAAAGAGTACAACTAGTTTCGTTGCACTTGAAGATGGCGTAACTGCCAAAACTAGTAGTACTCTTAATAATAAAACTGTGGAATATACAAAGTTTGATTTATGTCAACTCAGTGAAATAATCAATCCATCCAAATGAGTACACTGCTATTTTGAATAGACCACCGATGCTGTTGCTATGAGGATATGTCTTGACACCGTAATGGGAACACTTGCAAACCGAAAAGAATACACTCGTGGTAATGCATTTTTAGCAACCCCACCGAATATAATGCGATTGGCAGATATCATTGGTAGGTAAATATGCTTCTGTGATTTGAGTGAGGCAAATTAATCCCCCCCTATAGCCTACAAGCACAAAGATGGCATCTATTTATCCTTCTTTGGTCAGTGGTCTTACATCGGTATCAGCGTGTGAGTTGATGAATGAATATTTTTGAGACAAAACTACGCACCGCACGTTGAGTCATATGTTGGTGAGATGCAATTTTACGAGTTAGCGGAATCGGAAGCGTCTTGAAACCCAGCGTTTCTCCATCATACCTTGCGCGGGAGATCTTGCCGATGACGTCACCGCGCGAGTGACGTAGCGTGAGTGTCGTTGCGCCTCTGGCGAGTGGAGAGGAGAATGAGAGGAAGAAGGGGCGAGGCAAAGGAGGGGAAAAGTTGTCTCTCTGTCCTCCCCCTTCACTTCCCCTCCTCAATCAACTCTCTCCCTCCGTTGGAAGAGTTCGCGGATTCCGCGAAGTCCTCGTTTCATGCGTCATTGCGCTCGCTTGTTGCCTGAAGGTTTTGGGGACGCTGCCTGTGACAATGGCGCACTCTCGTTCTCTTTTCCCAACGCCTTCTTCGAATAAACTTCACCGTTGCTGGCCTCACTTCGTAGTATATGATCTGAATTGCCTCATTCATGATTAAGTAAATACTTAAAAATATATATACTTAGTTATCTCTCAATTGCGAATATGAGCCACTACAAACACTGGGATCTAATACGCCACCGCGGACACGCCGCGACTGAATCAGTGAACCGATGTGCCACATAATAGATGTGAGTCGTTTGCGAACGAACGGGTCCGAAAAACGGGACCATGGACTGAACGGGAGGACCGAGGACTGACTTCTATGGAACGACCGTTTCTTTCGGTCCGTCGGCCCTTTTGGTCCGTCGTTTTTTTCAGTCAGTCGGTCCTTTGTTCCTTTCGGTCAGTCGGTTCTTTCGGCCTTTCGTTCGTAACAACGACGGGTTCGAGATTTTGATGTCATTAAACCACTCGTAAAAATCTAACCCAGCCTTCCCCATCGAGTTTTTCTCGCGGTACTGTTATTTTAAGAGTCAGTAATAGTGATTAGATTCGTAACAAGCAAAATATGAGACACTGACTTTATCCATATGAATAGTTTAAACTCGACAAAATCTCGAACCGTTCGTTGCTGTATTACGTGACTCCTTATTTTCGTGCTCGAGATTATCTCGTGCGGTTCAAACACAACCTTCCTGGTTCCCACTTATCCGAGAGTCTACCCCTCTCATTTATCAGCTTTAATCCGTTCAACTGATGCAATGCGAGGGACAACAACATCCGTCCTATCAACCCCAATTGATCAAATTTTTTCCCTTAACTTTGTAACCTCTTACTCTTTATGAGCCTCTATTCCAGTCCCTCCTGCTGCTCTGTCGCCCCACGAGGCCATCCTGGTATTACCTGCATTTTGACTACTATCATTAGAATCCCGTTACGTGTTATCCTTTTTTGTAGACGAGGTGTGGAAACTTAGATAATTAGTTGGAACATGTTAAGAATGAAACCAACTTAGTTTTTTCCACCAATATATTTAAACTACAAATCAACCGGTTTCGGCCTTTTCATAATCTATTTTATCTGTAATCTTGATAATGGCCTGAAAATGCCGAAACCGGTTGATTTGTGGTTTAAATATATTGGTGGAAAAAACTAAGTTGGTTTCATTCTTAACATGAATCGTAATTTCCACAAAGTGAATTCGCCAACCATTGATTTTAATTAGTTGGAAGTTGACTCATTCTTCGTGATAGGCAAGCTTTTCTTTTTTCTATATTCTATTAACGCCGAATGTCCAACTTAAGTCATCTTTCTCTCGCTTAATTTCATGCCTCAATTTCATTTTTGAATCATGTTATGTAATTCTTTCGGTCGTCTGCTGTAAATAATGCTGCTTTCTTTGATTCTTTAACGCTCCTGTTCTGCTAGTTAGAGCAGCTTCTCATGTTCTCGGTCTGCCACATAACAAGAAAAATTATTACTTTTGTTTTCCGCATGTAACTGCTGTTCAAGAGTAGTAAGATGTTATAGGCAAAAGATTTGTGAGGTAACTCGTTTAAATATTGATGAGTCTCCGAAATCCATCGGAGGAATGATCACCAGTTTGCTCATAATACCAGGATGTGTACACAACTCTACCCTTTTACCTAGTTTCTTCGATTTTACGCGAGCGGTTTGGCAAAAAGACTCCACTGCTAGCCTGTGTTTTTAGGAATCTTCGATAGAAATACCAAGCCTCGGAATTCTTTTAACTTCCTGAAGTATTTTAACTGATAGGCAACCGTTGAAATCCGCTACATCATTAAAGCAGCCATTTATGAGGACGTTACCCTCTTTTGTGGATGATGAAAGGAGAATCCTATAGATTTTGCAAAATCTGGGCCAGTGCACACAAACGTAACACTTTCTTTATCCATTGCAATTTCGAGTTCTCCAACGACTGCAGGCAACTCCGTAAGTAATGTTGAAAGAGAAAGTGACATTTTTACACGTTGCGGTCCCACAGATTAATTTTTTCGGCACTAAGCAAAAGTTTTACTATTAATAATACGTAATATTAATAATAAATACTGTTAATAGAACTTCTTATGGATTGTTAGTGTTTTATTTTGCGATAAATATGTCATCGAGGAAACAAAACTTGTTCAAACTTGAAAGTAATGATTTTGCCTTCGAAATCGAAATGTTTGGCGCTGATATTTTTTGTTTTGCTTTCTTTTTGGCAATAACTATACAAAATTATTTCCCATTCACTGCGCACTACATCATTAGGATATTTCGGAGTGTGTCTAATTATGACGGGACGTTGAAACATGAATAGTAAAATTAGTGCGGGTTCTCTATTGTTGCACTTGGCCATCCTGAAAAGTCAAATGCTCGGAAAAGAACGCATGTATGCTAATTTTTTTTTATTTTCATAAATGTGATCTTAATTTTAAAGACACTGCCTTCATAATTTAGTCTTAGAAATAAATATTCACTATAAAGCATTTTGTTTATAACTAAATCTCTGGTTATGGCTATGAATCCCCGAATACTCTAATAATAAAAGATGTCCGAGTTCATAATTATAATGCTAGAGTAGTTTATCCGCCGAGGAGCAGTCGTTATTAGGGAAGGCGACGAATAACTGAGGCAGCTTGCTCCCGTTAAATGTTGAGGAGAGTTTGTCAAGGGAAGATTGGAGCTTATTATTGTTCTGGCACTTGCTAATTAGCATTGAAAAACAAACGATTTGAAAGCTTAATTTTTAAAACTTTTTCATTTCCCCTTCTCTACCCTACTTGGTTACGGTGGCTTCTCCCAGTGATTCATCAGTGTGGGGTTCCGTCCGGGATGACCAAGGGATGATATAACAGGAGTCACGTCTTGTAGTCGCATGGGTCGCGTGGGCGATCAAATGGTCGCTGTCGCAGCCACGTGAATTAAAATGTAAAAAAATGTACACCCTCGTGAACATTTCCATGGCTGCACGACGCTCAGTGCAAGTCTTCCTCCTCAATTCCTGGAGAATTACTCGGGGAAAGTAGAGGAGGGAACCAGTTAATGCCCGAAAATCATGAAATAATTGTATGGGCCAGAAAGAAACATTGATAAAATTTATTAAATAAAATTTTCCAACCATCTGTGGAATTTTTCAGAGAATGTGGGTGAGGTTTTAATACCGATTATAATATTAGATCTTGCACTCTTTGTTTGTGATGAGCCGCCATAGTGAGCTGAGAAACAAGTGATTGATGAAACGACTTGCAAAGAGAGGAAACGAACTTATTAAACACATTCTGTGACGTAAGTGACATCCTGAAAAGTCAAATGCTCGGAAAAATGAGTTGGCAGAATCACTGACGAAGGCAAAGGATTGAATAAATCAGGAAAATCTTGAGAGATGTAAAACCGAAGACTTTTGGAGGGTAAAGTTAGTTTGAGCGAAATAGTTCCATAGTCAAAATGGAGACCAACATCGAATTGTACGTTTGAATTTCAGCAGCTGTACGAAGCATGTATTAAATATTGCATTATTAATAGTGCAATAATATACATTTGAATGAGTGAAATTCTAAGCAATTAAATATAATTGCCAATACAAGTCTTTAACTTCACCCATTTTTTCACTCGGTACGTTTAAAACTCCTTCACAACCAGCTAATCGCTTTAAGGAAGGTAGTTTGAGCGACATTCGATTTAACGCTGAAACCATAAAATTTGGTCTCATTAAGATATAAGGTTTTTGAGGAAGGTTTTTTTCTGATCCTGAAAGAACTATTCCGGTGACAATATGATTTATTTTCAAAAATTGAGAAGATGGAAAAAACATAAATCTACCATACACACTAAGCATGAAGTGAGTGTAATATCGATTTGGCAAACATTATTTTTTTTTGACCGCACATTTCATTAATTTGTTAAATATAATTTTTTGAGTCATTAACTTAGCAGTATTCAGATTTAGAAGAAACTATGTAATTTTTTTTCTCACCGTAAACGGAAAAAGACAAATGCCAACAGCCAAGTGTTTTATTCCGATTTTATGCAGATGAAACGTCAGAGCACTCGCTCTGAAAAAAGTCGCACGAGTTAATAAATCTGCAATTGTGCTTGCATGTGCCAACTGCAAGGTAAAAGTCATCCAAGATTAAATGCATGCTTAATTCTTTAAGGGATTCGGTCACTTAAATGCTCTCATTAATCCATCGCTAAGACTAAGGAATGCTCAGCACATGTGCGGGCCTCATAACCGAGCGCCGTCATCATCAAAATCACCACCACAGTCATTGCTGACTCGCTTATAGCAATAGCGTCAGCACGATCACCATTTGTTCCCCTCTTCTGGCGCCAGTATGATTCCCAGGTGGGGGTCACCGGAGAGGGTGGTCTCTCTGCCTCTGAGTTATCGCTTCGTAATCTCTACATCACGAAGTGATCTTACATCTCTCGCGCAAGATGTCGAGGAAGTGCACTAAGTGGACGGAGAATTAATAATTTCAGTGAGGGCAGCGTGCTTTTTACACATACTTGTATTTTCATCCCTCGCTCAGGCTACATCTCTGAGCGAAATACCATCGGATGGTTAAATAAAGGGAAACGTATATGGAAGAAGGAACCCTAATATATCTTCTTATTCTTTATGCTAGATATTTTACTTTTAGATAGTTTTTTTGAGATAGTTCTTTAGTTCCTATATTGGAGACCATATTCGAATTATACATTTTAATTTCAGCAGGTGTAGGGAGCATTAAATAAATATTGCTCTAAAAATGGTGCAATATTATACTTTTACGTGGCTGAAATTCTAATAAATTAAATGAAAATATCTCTATAAGTCTTCAATTTGACTCAATTTATCGTGCGGTACGTTTAAAACTCCTTCGCATCGGAAGGTTTTTTATGATACTGAAAAATTACTGCGATGACTATATGATTTATTTTCAAAAATAGTGGAGAACATATACCAATTACACGATGTTAGTTTTTTGACGACATCTAGGTGTTAGCAACACCTCCTCTTTTTAAATAATGTCTCTCTGTAGTGCGTACGCGTTCAATTTCCCACCAAAAAGAGATGGTATTTTTTGGCAAACAACTCAGAAAGCAGTTTGGTAAGGGGCTGATATTTAGGTATCATTGGAAGGGTGAGATATTTTTCATTAAAATGAATCTAAAACCATTGATTTCTAGGTGAAATGGTATTTTGCTAGTTCAATTACTACTATTGCTACTACAATTTCAAACTACCTTAAGTTTTTTTCTTGTTCAAATTAGTCAAAATGTTATACATGCACTAGATACTCTAGGTATTTCATTTGTAATGAGGTATCGTTTGCATGTAAAGGTATTTATTTTTTTAGATCACTCGCCCTCCAGTTTTATACGCCATTATTTTTCAATTTCCCTATTCCTAGTCAAGTGGTTGGATCTGATGGAATAACCAGAAAGCCAACTACTTCCTCCTGCATCAGAATTAATCTCGGAACCCCACGTTCTTTGCGAGCGTATTTCTGAGAGAGAGAGAGGTATAATGACTGTATCGGTTGTAAATTTGTAAATAATGGAGTGGAAATGGTTAAGTTTTAGACCAAATGGCCCCTAACTTGTCATTTTTCAGAATCGCCTGGGTAATTTAAAGCGAAGTTCGCATATGTTTATAATAATTTTGCAAATCGGTCTGAAACCTCTTATGCATGCGGCAACCCGAGTTGTACTCTTAAGTCATTGGTGGTCGTGCTATGTTGCTTTATCATTCCTCGTTCTGGCGATACTTTTGCTGACTTTAATCCAGTAGTGCGACTTGCAGGTGACAAGGATCTCCGGATTCTGTTTTTGCTTGGCCTTGAACCCGCGTCGTAGTAATTAACAAGTTTCCGTCCTCTCCGAGATTTTGAATATATGGTTTGAAATAATCATATTTACTTTCTAATTTATGTAAAAATGATGAAAATGTGGTCATGATCATACTTTACATGCATAAACTTACATGAATTTGGAGCTAAAACTATATGTTCAACATTAAGTCAAAGTATTCTGATAGTCATTCACTACGTTTACCAATCGAACTCAGATCGCTTTGGCCAGTTTAGCTCGAAATGGAAAACGTAACGGGCTAGCGAGATCGACATGAGAAGCGGGCTAACTCGGCCCGCTTTCTCTGCCATTCTGAGATTTCAAATCGCTATGAACCGATTCAAATCGATATTTCAATGGATTTCGCATTGGTAAACCAGGCGATCCGAATCGGCTGGCTTAGAATGTTCAGATCAGTCCGTGGTCATATCGATCTGAGTTCGATTGATAAAGTAGTTAAATCTCTTCCAATGATTGTGTGTGGTGTGAAAAGAGGAGGTAAACATATTTGTGTCCGCCTTCTCGAGAGTTTTCCGTGGTAATGAAAAGTAATAAATACGTAATCACAGAGATCGTGCTGCAACTTGTTTCTTCGTGACGAGGGAAGACTTGAAATCGTGCACGTAATGGACTGGGATCTTCGGTATCATCCTCGTTGGACCTTACATCTTACCACGGCGGAAAAAGGAGGGAGGGCTAGGATACCGGTCATTATATTTCAATTTCCCTATTCCTAGTCAAGTGGTTGGATCTGATGGAATAACCAGAAAGCCAACTACTTCCTTCTGCATCGGAATTAATCTCGGAACCCCACGTCTTTTCCTTTTTTTTCTCTCACCTAAGCTTGAAGAAAAAGTTTTCATCAAGCTTAAGTGAGAGAAAAAGCACGTAGGTAATTAACTTTTTAAGTGCGAGAGAAAATTACGTTATGTCTTTCCTCCAATAATTATAGATATATCAGAGGAAAGATTCAACGTTGACAAAAATTAGTTAAACGTAATAGCATAAATTCTACCAAATTTTTTTAAATAACCCTGCACAACCGGCTTCACCCGTTAGGGCATCATCAGGTACAATCATTCACGTGGACAAAAAGTTATCAGTGTTATTAAAAAGATTTTGTGGAATTTGGAAAGTTACTTTTAATTCGTTTTTATCCGCATGAGTCGATTCTACCTGGTTTTGTCCAACAGTTTTAATGTTATTTTAGATTCAAAGTTTTTTCACTCTGACTTAAAAAATGTATTACCACACTGTTAACCCTGAAGCCTTTGGCCTTGTTCAGTCTTGTTTTCTTCGTGGTTGTGGAAACTCTTCCGCTACTTTTCTTTAATAACCCAGTCATTCCTATTTTGCTCAACAATTTTTTTAATAAGAAGTTGACTTTTCTTTGAAGTCAATCAAATTCCTCAACTAACCTATCCATTATTGGCCGCCCATATTTGCTTAATCTGCTACGTACAGTGTCGATGACTTAAAATTATGCCTTCCTTTGCCAGTCTCATAATATGAAATTATTACTCTTCGAATGAGAATTATACCATAGTAGGTCGAGAAATTTCCAATCATTGCACCTCAGTAGAGAATATCTTGGCTGGAATGAGTGCTAGCAATAAGTATTTTAGGCAAGAAGAATCGCTCTTAAGCACAGTTCAAGATAATATGAGATGATGCTTCATTTGCTCTAAGAGTAATTTCCTATGGAGCATGAGTATACAATAGCAATAGCAATGCTGACAGACCTAATTAGATTAGGAAAAAAATACAATCACATTCGATGTAAAAACGCTGATATTCAGTCACATGAGGTATTCACATTCAAAATAATTGCTCGCAACTTTCAGCTAATAAATACAATTAAGAGCTCTTTTGAGGTTATTAAAATGAGGAATTTATTTTTTAGAAAGTCATGAACCTTCCTCAATCAGAAGGCTACAAATAATAAGTAATGTAAAGTGTAGTATCGAAATTTATTTAGCTATATTGAGATATCTGATCCATGTATGCTAAACAATATGCATTGAATATATATTACGATGTCATATATAGCACATGTATGGCACATATATTGATGAAACATACATGTTAAACACATTTATTCCTCTTTATGCAACTTACTTGGGCTTTGCGATATATCATGAGCTGATATATGGACCATATGTTTCGAATATACGTCCATACATTTCCAGCATATGTCCCGTATATTGGGCTTCAGTGTGGGAAGATATCGCCCCATACTTGTGCGGTTGACTTCGCCCGGGCGGCTGGGCGAGTCGAGTTCCTTTTTAGCTTAAGCGAGCATCGCCACTCCGCGTTCTGGGGATTCCCCTGTTTCTTCTTCTCGACTATTCTTTTCAGTTCTCTTAGACGTCCACTCAACCGTCGGATCCAGCCACGCTTACCAACCGTAAAAGTCTCTTCCCAATCTCGTATTAGTGTGAGGTTCCCGTTTAATGCGCTGGAATAAGCTCACGCGGGCCGATGTTCACAGGCGACACTTTCGATCAAACCACTCTCAGCGTAAAGGAATTGTGGAGGTGCTGCCGACATGAAATGCCGGTGTATTTAACTCACGATAACGCTTATCATTGTAGGCTTATAGCCATTGAGATAATTGTTTTTGTGCAGATATTAGAGATAAAATAACAATTTCCAAATTTAAAAAAGAAAGAGAGAAAAAGTTAAAAAAGAAACATTTACAGCAATCAATAAAATCGAATGTTTCAGCCATGAATATACCTTATAGATTCTCGACTCGTCGCCGAAAACTCTTGCCAAGAATTCTGTAAACAAACAACTTTTTCCATTGAGTCGCCGTCTAGTGATGAAAGACGGCAGTTCAAATGTAAAACCAGTCTATATATCGTAAATAATCACGTCTTACCGGTTTTACTGACCAGTAATCTTAATGCAGTGGATAAAAAAATGTAGTACTACACGCTGGACGTAATTACACTCTTTTTTAATATTAACCGATCTACAGATATATTTAATTCCTCTTCAAATTTAATCACAAAAATGCGCAATTAACTTCTTAGCACTTCGTGAATATCGTTCTATGGCAATTTAATTATAATACGAGGTGAAAAAAGTGGAATGAATTAGAAGACGGATTCAAGTGGTATAAGGATTTCAAAACCAAGCTCCGACAATATCATCTATGGAAAATAAATTGCGCCGATAACTATCACTACATTTACCAATCGAACTCAGATCGATTCAGCCGGTTAAGCTCGGGTTGGTAAACGCAACGTGCTAGCGAGATCGATATGTTATTCAAATCGAGATTTCAATGGATTTCGCATTGGTAAACCAAGCGATTCGAGTCGGCTGGCTTAGAATGCTCACATCAGTCCGAGATCATATCGATCTGTGTTCGATTGGTAAACATAGTGTATCATTTTAATAACAAATAAAGGAGAGATATTTGAACCTACTCCGAGGCCACCCATGAATAGTAGGTTATACGTTAACATCCACATCAAACTATCTAGATCATACCTTCTCATTCCTGAGGCTCTCAACAGGTAATAAACGAAAAAAAGTGTAGCCGTAAATTAATAGTAAAAGATCCACACAGCAGAGAAAAGGCTCACGATGGAAGTTTCATATACCTCTTACACACTTTCTGTAGTAGAAATTTCCTCTCTAGCATTTACAAAGTAACTGTTAGGTCTAAAAAATTGTCAGCTATTATTCACAGCATTGAGTAGTTTATATCTCTTCAACCATTATTGAATATTCACCACAGTCTCACGTTAACAACAATCAACTACGGCTATTTACGATTCGACTGAGAAGACTTTTCTAAGTGGCGCCAAGGACTGAGTGAACTAAATGTGGAAATTGTGGCAACACATTACGTAGGCAACGATTACAAACATTTAAATCCATAATATATATTCATGGTTTCAGCAACACTTGAATGGTTGCCCAAACTTATGGGACTCGTGACTATAGAGATTACATAGATGTCGTTTCTGCAACTGGCCATAAGGGGATCAAAAGAGAATCGCAAGCCACGTTTCACACGGAAAGTAGTGGACCCAATAGAAGTATTAAGAAAGTAAAATACTTTGAAATAAATCGAAGGGATGGTAACTGATGTATGAAATTGCTAGAAATATAATCAGCAGTAAAGCATGAGGGGCTGGAGAGGAATGACTGATAAACTTATCTTAAGAGGTAAAAGGAAATGGATACCATGGAAAATTTGAAGCTGCTTACCTTACTGGGAAGGATTGCCATTAAGAGCGCTCAATTCATGCACTTTTTTCGGCCAGGTTATGCACTTCTGAGGCAGGAAAATCTAATTCTCATTGAGTTATTTGACAGAGAGATTCAACATTCAAGCGTTTCGCCGAGAAAGCAATGAATTTGTTCTCATTTAAAACGAAAAATATCTTAACTTAATTGTGGTGTATTAACACTACCTTATTTTTATTTGAACCTTTTTTTCAAATTAATTTTTAATTAATTTTTTTTAAAATTAATTATTATTAAAACCTTATTTTTAAAATGAGGAATTTCTGACGCCAAGCTCTCGCAAAAATTAATAGTGTGTAATTTGTATTTTTTCTTAACTATTTTTTCAAATATAAAATATAGTTACCACAGTAATTTTTTCAGGACTGTAAAAAACCTTCCGTTTTGAAGAAGTTTTAAACGTAACGAAAAAAATGACTCATGTTAAAGACTATATTTTTATTTAATTACCTAGATTTTCAGTCACATATAAGCATGTTATTGCACCATTAATATTTAACTCAAGCTTCCTACAGCTTCTGCAATTAAAACGTATTATTCGAATATGATATCCTTTATGACTGAGGAACTATCTCAAACCACCTTCAGAAGACCTACGAAAGATTAAAGAGGAAAGAGGTATGATACTCTTAATCACGTTTTACGCGGAGCACGAAATGGCACAATTTGATGTGCGGACGAACCTGAAGTTCAAATAGCACCGTTTAAAGCGGTAAATTTCTTGAACGTTAACACGAATGCATGGACACGAGATGGCAATATAGCCCCAGCTTTAATTCAGTAATTATCGCACGCCAGGTTGAGAAAAAACTGCCGTTTCAAATTGTGCAATTTCTACCCCGTGTGAAACGGGCTTTAGAATCAGAAGAATCAAACTTAGTGAATACATTTTGCGGCTCAATGGTACGCTAAAAACAACAATGTGAGATAAAGGGATGAGAATAATTATAGAGAAATACTGAGAATAGTGCGCAAGGGGCAAATTATGAAGGACGTCAAAGTGAGAACTACGTAGAAATGAAGTGATTAACTGAGACGAGAGTGGAGAACCACAGTAAAGCAATCTTTGGACGGGTGGCTGTCGGTGATTGAATATTTAAAAAATATTTTTAATGCAAAACTTATTTATTTACCTCCATAATAAAACTATCAAAAGAATTCTGTAATTTTAGAACTTCCATTTGTATACAAAGCCTGGTGACATCATGGTATCTAGGTGTACTAGTAATCGACTATAGATGTTATGTAAGAGTACACGGGTTGTCGTGAATACCAATGAGAGAGATAGATAGGGCGCTTGCAATGCTGGCCAAATTCCGAAATTGAGTGTTTCAGAGCGACACAGAGAATATTATCATGACGCCACATTACATCTCTAGGTCTGATGGAAGCGATAAAATAAGAGAGATACATTGCCGAACAGATAGGTACAAAAACTCGTTCTTTCCGCGCACAAATATCGACCACAATAAAAAATTGAGCTTCATTTCAATACACTCCTGTCGTGTGCACGCGACGTGGACCGACGAGTCACTCCATGAAGCGGCACATTTTGGGGTTCTTGCCAGGTTGTCAGCCGACCAGAGACCAAGAGCACTCTTCTTAAGTCTTTAAAACAGGTTTTATTGCTCAAAGCACAGCTTACACAAATTCTCAATCTCCAACAACTCCCACAATCTCAAACTCACTCCCTTCTGTAATGGCGACTCCCCCAACAATCCCCTCCATCCAAACAAGCAAACAAACCCCGTTTCTAGACAACCAGGAATCATCAATAAACCCTTCTCCTACTGCAGAGCCTCTTCCATCCCACAACTCAGATGCACCACCCCTTGTGTTCACAACACTCCCATAATACACGTCACCATTTCACCTCCCAAAATCTTATCCCTAACATCTATACACTTCTGGTGTCCCAACACCCCCTGCCACGTGTCCATACGGCGGCTCGCAGCGTTGTATACAGATGTAGAAAGCCCGTCCGCCATCTTCGTTGATCCTCATTTACCTAGAGTGCTTATGGGCTGACGCAAAAACTTCGCAATTTGACTGTTTTCCATCGATAACTCACAATAAATCTGCATACACTTACTTATTTTATATGCCTATTCCTTGCATTCACTGCTTATTTATTTTAATTAAAAACCATCCGCATTACTGATGAAAACTATTGTAAAATCGAGTAGAATCCATAGCTTTAAACAGGCAGTGTATGATTCCAGAGTTATTTGTCTTGAATTTCAAACAGATGGTTGATATTCTTGCTAAAGGCAGTCCGAGCGAGAAAGTTCCCTAATCATAATAGAGACCATATTCGAAGTGTACGTTTTAATTTCACCAGCTGTGGGACACATCAATTAAATATTGCATTATTTATGGTGAAATAATATAGTTTTATATGACAGAAATGGGAAGTCATTAAATGAAAATATCTTAACAAGTCTTTAACTTGACTCATTTGTTCCGCACGGTGCGTTTGGAACTCCTTTTAAACGGAAGGTTTTTTGTGATACCTAAGAACCTATTGCGATGACAATATGATTAATTTTCAAAAATAGTCGAGAAAACATACCAAATATACGCTGTTATTTTTTTACGACATCTAAGTGTTAGAAATTCCTCATTTTGTAAATAATGTCTCTCTGGAGTGCATAAACGTACCGTTTCCCATGCATTAGGGCTGGTATTTTCTGGCAACTAACCCCGAAAGCAATGTGGTAAGGAGTTGAATTTTTGGTGTCAATAGAAGGGTGAGATATTTTTCTTTAAAATGAGACCAAATTCATTGATTTCTAGGTAAAATGATATTTCGCTCAAATACCTTAGCATCTGTCAATTCGTCCATTTCGTTGTGCTATCCTTGGGAAAGTAAGGAAAGAGCGGGGTTAAACTATATGGTTGTTATTTCGGTTGTCAGGCTTCAGTTTGATGACGTAATTCCCTCTTCATCAACCTCAATGTTGGATACAGTAATACTATTCTGAAAACTTTCCTCAGTCCATCCGCCATATATTAGCACTTAAATGGATGTTTCCTCATGCTGAGTCATATAACCGTCTACAAGTTTTAACACGCGCGGTCACCTTTCTCGAATCATTGGTTGGCTGAGATAATCAAATGTGTTATAAAAGTCAGCGAAAAAGCAGTTTTATTTCGGAAAAATCCAACTCGGAATAGACGCGCAACAATTCGCTCTCGGAGAACGTTCCCTTAATTACTTTACTTCTCCGTAAATTGTTAGTAACGCATTGCTCGATGCTACTTCCTCTGTTGCTGAGTCATTTAATTCCGGATCCGTCGTCAATCCAATCGTTTTATTCAATAACTCGAGAACCTGAGATCATTTGTTGGCCATTTTAGCCGTGTTTCGTATTCTAAATGCACTTCTGGGGTAATTGATCCGGTTTAAAATTAAATTTATTAATAAATTTCCATTTCTCGTCCACCATGCTGGTTCAAACTGCCGTTTAAACTTCATAGATAGGTATTTGCATGAATATATAAACAATATGTAACTTATAATCGTAAACTTTTTTAACCCTCCATACACCGATTTCCAACATGTGCAGTCTATCACATGTCACCCCACTCGTGGGAGATTCAGGTACTAAAAGTTACGAATGAGAGATATTTTCGTTGCCAATATATAAAAAATGTTTTCACAGAGGCATATAGATATAAATAAACATAATCAGGAAAAAAATATAACTCTTCTATGCGGATGGAGACAGCAGTGGTGTACGGGACCTGCCAGCAGGCAGAACACCAGATGATGATGATGTGTTACCTCTAGGTCACAGTGCGTGGTAGAGGGTTACGCATAATCGTACCCTTCTGAGATCCGAGAACGAAATTCGGAATTTTGGGCACACATTTATTTCATGCAGTCTTCTTAAATGTATGTTCTTTAATCGGTACTAAATTGAAAACACACGTTTTCCAGTTTTCGTTTACCTTTGCTCTTACTCTCTATCTTCATGGGTTTCCGTTGAACACTAGAATATTTTTTGTTCTTCGCTTAGTATCTCTGCAGTGTGTTCTCTTCGTACATTCTTCTTGGAACTTCTTCGCTAATCACATGTTTTATCCACTTTGGTTCCATTCATTCCTGCGCCTCCAATTTTTTTGCTTCAGCTGCTCCAATTATCGCATTATAGCCGCAAAAAAACCATTATTACATTTATTCGCATTTTGGGTCTTTGAATCCATCATTTTGCACTTGGATTGGATTGGATATTTGGGGAGGCGACCGACGGCTGAGGTCATTTGCGTCATAAGGGATAGGTTAGGGAGGAAGGGTGGATAGAAACCCGGCGTCGGCATTAGCCTGCTCTTAACGAAAGGCGCCAAGGGGACCACGGCTTAACGTCTCATCCGACAGACGGAGTACTCCACTTGAAGTGCCCTCCGCAAGACACTCAAGTAGGGATCGGGTTCCTCTGAAAAACATCCGCCACTGCAGGGATTTGAACCCTGGCCGCCCGTGTGGTAGGCGAGTACTCTAACCACCACACCAACCCGATCCCCTCATTTTGCACTTCAAATAACTGAACACTTAACTGAAAAAAGAAATAAAATAAGTTCTTTGCAAAGTTCATGAAGTAATCTGGTTGAAATCTTTTGTTTTATACTCCTATCACCCACCATGTTTTGCCGATTAAGACCTAAACGATTGAAGGACGTCTCAATTTAAATGTCCTTTAATTTCCTCTGAATTTTCTTTCGTTTAATTAATTTCCTCCGAATACCAACATTTAAACCAATAACTTCTTCCTTCTCGGGATCCTCTTTAACACGGAACGGAACTATTCACTTCTTCAGCATTAAATTCTTGTAACTTTTCGTTATTCTTGGCTGACCTCGCATCGTCCAAAGCCCTCGCTCGCCTCCATTTATCGCACTTTTCCAAAATTATCATCCATCAAACGCTACCTACGTGTGCCAAGTCGTCGAAACAGGTTGAGATTGCCTGTAAAATAACTTGAATAATTTAAAAATAATAGTGGAAGGAAAAATATGAGTTTCTCTTCAATCTGATGCCCACTTGGTGAACTCCACTCACTCACGATCGAGTGGCTCAGCTTCTGCCGATTGTAATTGAATATGTAAAGCTAAAGAAGTAGCATCGCGAAGATGCTACTTCGCGGTGCCCCCTCGACCCGCGTCCCACCTCGCCATCACCTC
This sequence comes from Ceriagrion tenellum, assembly GCA_963169105.1. NCBI lineage: Eukaryota > Metazoa > Arthropoda > Insecta > Odonata > Coenagrionidae > Ceriagrion > Ceriagrion tenellum. The sequence goes on from OY720637.1 coordinate 46,186,705, forward strand.
CCCTCCTCTGCAAATGAGCATCGGGGGAGCGTTACGAATCTCCGAAGCATCCGGAAACGGAGATGACATGTGCCTCTGCAACTTCTCTCCGACCAAAACCCCCACCCCTCCGTCCCACACGTGAACAAGCACATTGCCCCCCCGATCGAGAAGGCCTCCCACCTGCGGGGAAGTCGCCTGCCTTGCGGCCACGCCGCGTCGCGGCGGTTGATGCCTTGCGGTCGTACCCCCTTTCTTCCCCCCCCCCCCACTGGCCGCCCACTTCGCAGAGAGAATGCTCCCCAAGTGCCAAGTTCAAGGGGAGTGACACGGCGATCGGGAAGTGATCGGATATTGCCTCCTGCTCTATAAAGACCATTTTTACGCGATGCTTGCTTCGGCGCTGAAAATCAAACTGAATTCATTTATGATTTCAACATTATAACATTTTACCACCCATGAGATAAGATCATAGAGGCTAAGGGCACTTGAAAAGCGGATAGCAACAATTTGTCAACGGCAGCCATGGTAACGAGCAACAATTTGTCAACCGCAAGAAGGTAACGCCAAACAAATTAATCAAGAGAGTCTCCGTCTGGCATTGTTTAAGCGAAAAGAATCTTTTTCAATCAGTGAGAGTCTCCGTGGGTGAGTGTTTAAGGAAGCACTAGTTTATCGATCATTGTTCCAATAAAGGAGAGGATCTGTGGGGACTGCAGATCAGAAAGGCACCAAGTTGGCTGGCTATAATCGGGAAACTTCAAATTACGACGGGGAGACCACAGGAACGAGGAGTCGCAGATTGCAACGCAGGGCATATTCGAGGGATATCTGGCCAGGAATACGGCATCCACCTGTGCGGGGTTGCAGTCAAATGATTGTATGTATAACTTTGAAGATTTTATGTGCAATGTGGTGTGAGGTACTGTGAAGTGAAAAGAAGAAATATTGAAGTGGCTCAATTATTGTAAAGTGTATGGCCTGTTTAAGTGTATGAGCCTGAAGAGCCAATATGTAGTGAAGGGTTAATTTTATGTGGTGAAAATTCTATTGTAAAGAACTGTGTCAAACGTTGTGTGGAGGGATATTTAGTTTATTGTATTGTGGTTTGCTATTTAGTTACCGTGCTATAACTTGAGGGTATGTGTAAAAATCGGTCGCGTTTCTAATATATGATCAACTAAATAAAAGTAATTCATTTCAACAAAATAAAAATCAAATTTTAGTTACAACATATTACAGCGAGATATCGTGGAAGTTCGTCATATTATAAAAGAAACAACAATTGTACTTTGGTACAGGATATTTTGAAGAATACGATGCGTTTCAGTTCACACAGCCATCATTAGGTGAGCTAAAACGCGTCTTACTCATCAAAATATCCTGAGAAATAGTGCAATTGTTGTTTCTGTCATCATATGAATTCATTTCGCTAAAAATCGTACTGAGAAATCCGTGTTATCGTATACTAATAATAATAATATGATATTTATTCTATTCTATTTGGGCAAGTCTCCACTTGAAGAACAACGGACATCAAGCGGAGAATAGTCCAAGCTTAGAAGGCGTTCATGGTTAAAGGACAACTACTGTGCTCAAAGAAGATGGAACTACAAACCAGGAGACTGTATGTGAAGACATTCATGTGGAACTTGACACTTTGGATCGGAAGCGTGGATCATTGGAAAGGCTGACCTGAAATGACTAGAAGCCTTCGAAACCTGATACTGGAGGAGGATGCTGAAGATGAAATGGACGGACAAAATAAGAAATGATGAAGTTTACAGAAGAGAGAAAGAGGAATGGACTATATTACACACCATACAGAATAGAAGAACAAGATGCATTGGACACACCTTGAGACACAATGGTTATGTGTAGAACATGATTGAAGGTAAAAATAGAGGGTAACGTCCCTAAAGCAAGACCCGGGAATAAGTTCATGGACCAAATTAAGAGGATAGTATATAGGAAGAGAAGCCGGAAGGTAAGGGAACTAACATTAGATAGGGAAGGGTGGAGGGCTGCGGTCAACCAATGTTAGGATTGAACGACCAATGATGATATATATATTCTTCCTTTTAATAGGAACTACATTTTCTGTTACAAAACAAGGAGGTCAGTTAGCCTATAAGGCAATTAGGCTGTGTTTAGGCTAACTTCAGTCAAACATTTGTAGTAGAATGAACAAATTCCTATTAAAAAAATCATAGATTTGGCGAATAAAAAGAGTTGTTGGTGTGGAGAAGGATGAATAAGAGGAGGTGGACGGGGAGGAGGACTAACGAGGCAGTGCTTGACACTATGGGCGAGGAAAGGAATCTTAATAAAATTCGAAATCGTTAAAGTAGGTGGCTGGAGGAAGTTTTAAGGGGCGATGGGTTGCTGAAGAGTGTGATAGAGGGAAGGATGTTTGGCAAGCGGGGAAGAGGAAGGAAGAGAATGGGTTTCATAGACAAGATGACGAAGGGTAGATCGTAAGCTGAGGCGAGAAAGCATATACTAGGGCGAGATAGGCCCCTGATAGTGAAGAAAACTGAGAAGAGATTCTCTGGCATTAAAAAAAACTTTATTAACTGGTAGAATACTTTTTCCTTTTATTTTTAAATATAGTCCGAGGATTTAACGGTGGTAAGGAAGCGAATATAACGGAATAATTGAAGGATGTTGAGGTTGACCCACGAGACTGGCAACTTACTCTTATATACTCATGCTGATGAATCAGACTATGTCGGTTGTAGTTTGATATGGAGTTGTTTGCCAATGACCTTGTTCTTTATGCACGTGGGGAGGATTGATGACTAAGCGCGTGGCAAGGACTGGGGAATGATAATATAAATAGAGACGGGAAATTGATCAAACTATTGAATAAGTATGTTGCATTCAATATTTGAAGGGAATTTGAGCATCATCTAAAGAAAAATTATTCCCATACAATAAAAATGGGATCAGTTCAAAAGTAAACGATTTTACGCCCAATATGAACCCGACCTCTGTAGCCAGGTATGAAACGAGTCGGCATGACTACCATAAGGCTGCAGGTTTGAATCCCGTCTCATGTATGGATGCTGTTGTGCCTAAGGAAAATTTTATAAATGACAAAATGTGATGTGAGAAATTATTGGATGATAATTATTTCAAGCCTAAAATTCTTATAAGATTATAAATATGCCCGAGCATATAATATTTTAATTCGTTATCGCGGTTTTTTCAACGCGGAATTCTTCGATATAAAGATGCCCCTTTTTTACTGATATCAATAACTCATATCCCTGGCTCACATTCCTTTGATTTAAATTGCTATTTAACAAATTGACTAGGACTAAAATCAGCATGAAGACAGTATAACAGAATTCTTCAGTTCCTGTTGCTCAAACTGATAAATTTACATCGCATTTTCTGGAGTGCAGGTTTTTGCAGCTGATGACATATGCTGATTTGGTTTCCAAGTGGTGCTGCGCTTGTTAAATGGAGTCCCATGTTTGACAAGGAGCGGAAGGATACCTATCCAATCGTCTACTTCAGTATTCGTTCGCCTTGGATAATGGATTTTTTATGCTTACTCATTTATACAGTGAATTTACACATTTATACAGCCTGCCTCCGCGGCCACCTCCCTTAAGCGGCCGCCTCTCTAAGTGGGTGATTTTTTTCGGGAACGGAATTTTTCCCTGCGGTAAGCAATGTAAAATTTCCCACCCTTTAACGGTCACCTCCTCAAGCGGCAATTATTTCATGGGTCCTAAGAGGGCCGCTTAATACAAGTTTCACACTATAGACTTCTCCTTACGGGATCGTTACTGCAGACGTTGGCCCACATTGGTATGGGATACGTGTGATCAGGCGCTTTCGCTGTACTCTGTTAAATACACGAGTTTCCTTAAATGGCTGAGTTGTAATTTCATTATACTCGACGCATCTATAGTACCCGGACACTAACACGCTTGAAACATATAAGCTTATAGTTTTGCTAAATTTGCATTGAGCTTCTCCAGGGGCGAAGTGATTGCTGATGTTAACTCGACTGTTAAGACGGGTTATTCTTATCGATAACAGCGGGGTATGCGCTTCTCACAAAACATTTATTCAGCGTTGTAAAAAACGATGATAACGATTTGACCTCTTCCCGCGGGCTACAACTTTGAGGTGGTGACCTCAAGAGCTGGCCTGGAGGAAGCAATTAAAATTGCTCCTGGTAGGGCCACCCATGCCAGATAGGTCGAAGGGTAGGAGCCAGAAGAAAGGTAGTCCCGCGTATGGTGTCACGTGAAACACTGTTGGGAAGCGGGGGTGGGAGTCCCCTCTTGATTATTATACTACCCAGAAATATGAATGTCACACAAAGAGAAACGAATCCTGGCAACTACTAGACGCAGCCCATTGGGGCGGGTGTCGGGCACGGCCACTGGGAAGGCGGTGTCGTTTTGGTAGTTAGGCCCCTGCAATTGTAGAAAACAGGGAGGAGATTCTCTGACTTTCATCAAAACCTACCTTTACTGGTAGAATACTTAAAAAATAGATTTGACTCTTTATATCGGAAGGAACATGGTAAAAGGTGAAGTCCCTTGAGGGAAACCGAGGGTCGAATGCATATGCCAGCTAACATGGGATAGGAAACGAAAGAACTAAAAGAGCAGCAAAGAGTTTGCGGAGCACTGGATAGAGTGGAAGGCTGCAGTCGACCGATCTTAGTATTGAATGATAAATGAGTATTGTTTCCCAAGATTACCAACGACCCTTGGCTAAGCATGACTAGAGGATTTTGCATACGTCGTGTTGAATTTTTTCAAGGAAATGATTCCCGCTATGAATTGACGTGCTTTGCTCTGAGGGTTGATAAGTCGTTAGTCATCTCGAGGCAGTGAGTGTGGTCTCTTACATTTTCCTCCTGAGATATGAGAAGGGCTATTTTATTAAGTGAGATAGAGTCAGCGTGAAGCCTTCTCATTAGACTCAAAGGCACGGAGGACGCTCTATTTACATCGACTGTTCAGTTGCTCCACTTCCTTCCCTTTTGGAAGGACTCTTACGGTGAGCCTCATTGGCTCCATGATTACCGCTTGGAGCACAATCGTCTGCCGGTCTGTCTGCTGGTAGCTATTTCGGGAGCCCACAATGAGTCTAATTCCTCGCTGCCCTGATAGAGACGCAGTTTCCCGGAAAGGGATGAGCTGTCGAAGTTACTCATGACCTCGTGCTGAAACCGAAGAAAAGGAATGAGTGAGTAATGCAGGAAGGGAAACCGATTGTTAGCATCAATCCCCGCCCATCCTCTCTTAGCCTATCTCCTCCTTAGGAGGCAGAATCGACCCCTGTTGTTGGATATTAATGGAAGCGGAATTCTGGGTAACACCAACCTATAGCCTTGTTCCTTCATCAGGCGACATATTTGCGATGGAGGGTAACACATAATTATATTGTAAACGGAATGGTGACCACGTTGCCAAGGGCATGGGATAGTGTTAAAAGCGCAATCAGTCAAGAATTTGCTATTGATGTATTGAGAGTCAAATATCTTTTTTCAATTTTTATTCTAGATTATTTAAAACGAACCTGGGAAAAAAATGATATACTCAGCTGCCTCAGGCGTGTCTCCATTGAATTTACAATACATTTTAAATGAATTCAATTTGTTATTACTCGTAAATTTTATTTCAGACCCGAGGCGACTATTTTTGTCGACGACTTAAAATTTTTAACGTACTTCAAACGTTAAAACCGAGACGACTTTAAATTTCTTTCAGGCCCGGGCGACATACTTGCCGTCGAGAGTAACTCATAATTCTATTGCTAACGGGAAGGTGACCACGTTTCCAAGGGCATGGGTGAGTCTTCAAAGCGCAATCAGTCAAGCATTTGCTACTGATGCATTGTGAGTAAAACTTTGTCGTTCAATTTTTACACTAGGTAATTTAAAACGAAACAGGGGCAAAAGTAATATACTCAGTTGTCTCAGGTGTGACTTCATTGAATTTAATATACATTGTAGTGGTACTTTATATCTTTTAGTTCTTTGGAACTAATATTCCAATACAATAAGTAGTACAGAGTATACTACAAAGAAACATGAATGAAAATCACCCACTAATCACAAAATTAGACAGGAAAAATGTCAACATTTTAAATGAATGAAATAAAGAAAAAAGTTTTGAGGGCTCTTATGACTAGTCAGCTCCTTAATACTTTCCCTTCAGACCTTTGGCTTAAGATACATATTTGGTATGCCATTTTAAATATTAAAAGCCATTTACATCAGTGGGTAATGTTTTTTAACATAGTCAACAGCTTTTTTCTACGTTCATTCTTATTTTAATGACATAAATCATTACATTATCTTATTATACAATTTTAGACCGTTTACAAACAAGGATTTCTGTCCACTTTTATTACATTGTATTTCCAGGTATAAATTACTTCTATTTCTCGTTTCCTACATATAGTTTTCACGGTTCTTTGTAAGGAAGTCCTTAAAATAGTTACATGTGTTTCTGTTTTTGAGTGTGACATTATCATGTATAAACGGAAGGCTTCTACGTATTATCCTTTGTTCGACAGATAAAAATCACAAGGCTTTCAGCTTGTCGTTTCTATGTTCCCTTCCCAACCAAGAATACTCCTCGTTCCTCTTGATTGTAACTTCTGTAGATTTTATTTAGGTTAGTACTGTTTGTAAATGAAGTAACTTTGTTATTCTGAGTACATTTTATTTAAGGCGACCCGGGTTTCGACACGGCACGTCATCATTAGGCCTCGTGTCATCACCTGATGATGACGTGCCACGACGAAACACGGGTCGTCTTAAATAAAATGTACGTGGAATTACAAAGTTACTTCATTTACAATGGCAAAATTAATGTTCAAAACGAAGCGGGCGCTTGCGTTTGCGTTGCAATATAAATTAAAATTATCGCTTTAAATCACCAGTTGTACTTTATGGATGCGTTCTTTAGGAGACTGTATATACCACGATCGAAAATCTTTCCACAGACGTGAACGCGCTTATATTTGACGACTCTGTTTGGCTACTAAAAGTAAATCTGTTTGCGTTGGCGTCTAGAGTAAGGGTTAATATTTACAATAAGTGTCGTCGTTTTTTTCGATTTCTGTTTTCTGTATGATTATTTCGACCACGGAAGAAACGTGAAGTTTTCGAAAATCAGGTAATCGCCGTAATGTATGCGACGTATATTTCTTAAAATCTTTGTACTTATTGTACGTGGAAATCCTTCATCTCTAAGGAGGGTAATCAAAATTCTGAACATTGTGTGTAATAACGTCACTGTGAACATTTTACTGAACCATGGCATTGAATTTTCCACTGTGCCATCAGTGTCGCTGCTGTCCGGGGTGGATAATGGAGGGGAAGGCGAAGATCTCTCCTAGGCTGCGGAAGATGCCAGAACTCAAACGGCGTTTTCAGGCGAGGTATACAGGGCCCTTAAGAAAATACCTTTAAGCGATGCCCTTGTGGAGCGTTTTCTTTTTTGGTTACCGATAGCCAGAACGGAAAAGATGAACCATGATCCCGTTCCAGGTCTCTATACTTGGTGGTTGCTCAAACGAATGTTGAAATGTGGGTTGCTTTCGCAGGTCAAGGGTCAAAATTTAATGTGGTGACACGAGCGACGATTTAATAAAATTCTTATGATTGATTTTGCATTGCTCTATAATATTAGACGGAGTAGGTTTTGTTTACATTTTTCTTTTCTGCTCATCCGTCAAACGTATCTTTCTTGTCTTCTCTTCTGTGATCTTCTTACCTCTCTTTTTTCATATAAAATGACTTCTTTTCTTGCCTCTTCCCCAACTTTGTCTCCCTTTATACTTCAATTAAGGTCCTCAATCCCATCATGCATCTGATTACTTCTTCCATTCACAAGCTCTATCTGCTCCCAGTTTTCTTCAGCAACTTCCTGGATTGTTGCGAAGGCTTCCGTGGTTTCCGTGATTATTGGTATTTTTCGGATTCTCCCCGCGTTGACCAAAAGATCATTGGCCAAAGGATATTCACGAAGGAGTATACGAAGTGAAATGCGGAACTCGTATATCGGCCAGACTTTGAGATCCCTTTGATGCAGGTTGAAATAAAACTAGAGAGCGACCAAAACGAAGCAATTTCGCCGTTCTGCTGTTGCTGAACACGCCTCGTCAGCATCCGACCACGAAATAAATTTTAAAGGATGTAAGATCATCGCCAAGGAAAGGAAAATAAGTATTTCCCTCGGCTGATACGGGAGGCGACCGAAATTGCTAAGAATCCAAATAACTTCAACAGGAAGGATGACCATCCACTCTCCTCTACTTTTAAAGGGATTCACAGCAATCCAAGACCGCCCGACTCCTCAGCCAATTAGAACGTTCCGAACTAGCTCCCAACGGACATTTAACGGGCCAGAGCCCTGAATAGGGCGGCAGACAATTCTCCTGCTCATTAAGACCTGATGAAGCCGAATGGAATACCGGCGAAACGGTCGTCCAGAAAAATGGTGCATCGTTGGGAGAACCCGAAAAATATATGACAATAAACTTCCTGGATTGGTTATTGAGAGTGTGTTGACAACGAGGATCATTTCACAAAATCTTTCTTTGGTCTTCTACCATTCCAATTACGTTTCCATTCGTCTCTCTTCCCACTCAAATCCCCGTTACGCGCAACCCACGCGTCTCAAATTTATTTTCATCCACTCTTTCTCAGGGTCAACGCTTTATTTCCATAGGAAGGCCGACGCGATATCACACTCATACCTTATCTTATCATGGCGGCAGTTCTTAGAGTTCACATCATCGGTTTACCTGTGTTTATGAACCCCTAAAGAGGCATTTTGTTTAAATATTTCAAGCTCATTGGACGCCAGTTTTAATTTAAAAAATTTAAAAGAAAGAGACTTTGAAATGCCCTCTCAGTTATTTATATTTTTATTTAAACTTCACGATGATGTTCCACAATATCTCGCCATATATCGGTGAATATATTTCATCTAAAATGACGTACGATATATAAATATCTATTTTTTTAGTCAACTTCTCCGTGATGACATGGTCAAAAGATTAGTCATTTAACGTTAACTTGTTGTGGACGAATTTTTAAAAACTACTTTCTCGTCACTCTTAAAAATATATTTCCTCCGACTTTTTTTCGGTTTTAAATATTTATTTTTAAAATATGCTTTGTATTAATTGTTTATATCATCGCAAGCTCTAGTCCAGGAATTAAAATGAGTATATTTTAACTCTCTGTTCTGAAAATATCATTTTATATTAAATTAAAATCATTTTTTATGCAATATAGTTACAAATATCTTGTCCAGTGTAACGGACATGATGTCGGCATTAGTCATCTAAAGAGAAGGAGATATGTTACCCCCACAGACATTTGCCTCCTTACAAATTATATTTTCTAGCCTGCAGCGGATAACCTGAGAGTTGCTCATTTAACTTAGAGATCTTTGCCTATTCGTCAGTTCAATATGCTGAATTGATTGATTTTAATTGAAAAAATGTCCAGTTTATGGTTGATCACAGGTAAATATACTACTTATTTCAGTTCTTTAATTTTGATCGAACTGTTAAATTTGCGGCAACTCTACGTTTCGATAGTTTCTTAATCTTAACTTGATGAAATATCTTTAGTTTTTCATCTAAGATTTCTTCACGCTGTTTCTACGTTCATTTTTCATAATTTAAGAAAGTAATTTATCTGAATATGAAAACATTTTAAGCTATCCGGGACTAGCCACGGAGTTCCACTTTTACGGAGTCATCCGCAATGCACAATTGTGCGAAATTCCACAGAGAAAAAAAACATCCGCCTTGACCAGGATTCGAACCCGGATCCCTAGAGATCCCTGAATGTGAAAACAAATGGAAATAAATATTTTAAATATAGTTATATAGAGTAATGGCAATCTCTTATATTTGCCTAGTTATTTAATGTTTCCTTTCTGTGGACGAAAAAAATACTTTCTCGTTACTCTAAACCATGTATTTCCTCCACTTTTTTTTGTAAATGCTGAATCTTTTTTTACGGTTTTAAACTTGCATTATTCTTAAATGCCAATAATTTAGAATCTATATGATCTATAGATTTGTAATTGGCCTCCGTTCACACTGCCAAAGCCATTTTTCTTCCGAGACATTAAAGGAATCAAAATCCGAACGCCGTATATGGCTATAAATGTGCCGTAGCATTGCTCCCTCTTATCAGACTCTTCCAAGCATGTCATGAATGTCGGAAAGGCTTGCATCATATCCTATGAGGTATCCGCGAGTTGACAGCGATGACACCATTAGATTGAAAATATCGCGTCCGATACCAAGTTCGCAAACGATCACAAGTGCGACATCAATATTAACTATAAATAGGCCCTTAGGAATTGAAAAGATATTCATGAAAAGTAAATTCGTCTCAGTCACAAATCAAACGGCAGATGATAATGGGAATCGATCGTAGTCCTGGTTAAACGAAGTAAATTTGTTCGTTGAGTACTTAAATCTGAAATGATTGGTTGTCGCCAAAAGGAAACCATTTCTTTGAAGTATGTGGGTCATTGATTTATCCATGATAATCAATCCGAAGCGGTCTCAATCTTAAAAGACATTTTCAACAGCTGATCTGAACTGTGCGGATTCAGTTCTTGGAGCGTGTTCTTACTTGGCTCAAAGATTTTCATTAATGATGAGAAGGAGCCTGTGGGTGGAGTAAACATTAAGTCCTCCGATACAGTAAAATATCTTGGAATTACCTTCACTTCTGATATATCGTGGGGAACACACTTATGCGGCACAGCATTGAAGAAAATAGGTTTTTATAGCGTATAATAAGAAGGTCTTTAGACGAAAAAGTAAAAGAGAGATGCGAATTCGCTCTGGTTAGGCCACTTATCGAACACGCCGCGAGCATTTGGGACCCTGGTCATAAAGATTTAACCAAAAAAATAAATAAAATACAAAGAAAAGCTGTGCGTTTCGTTAAAAGCTGCTACGAGCAAACATATCGTGTCTCACAACTTTTACAGGGATTTAGGTGGGAGCCCCTTGAGACTCGTAGGGCTACACGCCAGGCTTAGGTTGCTTGATGAGTTCAGAACTGGTGTGTTTCAGAGCGACACACAGAATATTATCATGACGCCTCACAACATTTCTAGGTCTGTCAGAAGCGATAAAATAAGAGAGATACATTGCCGAACAGATATGTACAAAAATTTGTTCTTCCCGCGGACAATAAGCGATCACAATAATAACTGAGCTCCACTAAACACACTTCCAGAATACATGTCACCATTTCACCTCCCAAAACCTTATATCTTTACACGGCTTGTGACCTAACACTCCCTGCCGCGCGCCCATGCGGCGGCTCACTGGGTAGTATGTAGTGTAGAATTTTTTCGACCGAAAAAGGTTCCGAGTATCACCGACAGCTTTGACTCCCAGTACCGCGAATGAAATCCATGGCATGCAAGCTATTCTTTGGGGGATTTATAACAATTTTCCAAGAGACTAAAATTGCTGCTGTTATCTTAACGCCACTCCACCCATGAAATGGTTGAATTTGGGTCAAGTGCGGAGCCCAATCGATGAGAACCTTGAAGCGATTTTATTATTTTCGCTTGGCGTGTTGCGTGAGGCATCGGGTGAACATTTTTGGGCGACGCCTATTTTCGGAGGGAGGCGGATTTTTGGGATAAGGAGAACCTTGAATTTGAATCGCTCTCTTTCCTTGGCTAATCATTCCTGCGATTCGTTAACACGCACTCATTCACTGCTCTCCTGATCAAGTCCCTGAAGTTCATCATTTTATCTCACATAATAAACATTGATGTTAAAAAATAACACTTGTGTCCATAAGAGTTCTTACCTCAAGTAATGTGTATCGAGTTAAGTTTAACGGAAACATCCAATAGCATACAGAATCTTAAACTCTTAAGTCCGGGCAAAAGTAACTAAATGCTCTCGCTAAATAGTTATATCATGATTATAGAAAGGTTGAGGATCTATAGTCAAAGAGAAATTTCAGAGATGCAGAATTGGACAATTAGACGTTCTCAAAACAAAAGAAATTTCGTTACGGAGATTTTTTAAAAACTATCAGGCTAAAGAAATGAGATGGAAGCTTCATTCATTGCCTTAGTATTCATTAATATCTCGGAATAAAAATCAACTCGGACGACAAGTTACTTAGTTCAGGGCTCAATAAAGTGAAGAATTTAAAACAATGGCCATCCGTGACAGCCATACTAATTTCAATCAACCGACAAAGAAATTCCTTTCAAGGTATATTCCTACAAGGGGGAAGGGATTTTTAGAACAATCATTCGAGTCGTGCCTAATACCCTTTTCTAATTAGTTCGCTATACATTCGCGTGAATCTAGAAGTATAAATGCTTAGAATGATGAATCTAAAAGCAGACATGGTTTTTCTTCGAATCCCTTCCCCTTGTCGGAATATGTCTGGAAAGGAATTACTTTGTCGATTAACTAAAGGAAACATGCCTGTAACGGATGGCTAGGGTTTTAAATTCTTCACTTTATTGGACCCTGAACTAAGTAACTTGTCGTCCAAGTTGATTTTGATTCCGAGATATTAATGAATACTTGGGCAATGAATGAAGTTCCCATCTCATTTCTTCATCCTGCTGGTTTTATTTAATTTGGAATGGAATTTTATTATGTTTTGAAAGTGTCTCTAAAATTTCTATTCGACTATCAATCCTCAACATTTCTAAATTTGATATTACGCGATTCAGTGTGGGATAGATGTAGCGTAAGCCCTAAGTTATTTATGCTAAAATTTATCAGTTTTAGATTCCGTTGATTCTTGGATATTTTCGTTAAATTGATCTAGATACACATTACTTGAGATAAGAGTTGTATGAAACAAGTGTTATTTTTTAACGCCAGTGCTTATAATGTGAGATGAAGAGATTCTTTAATGATATGCAAGCTTTGTAAAATTAGATTTTAGTTTAATTGAAACAGATACTCGCAACATGTAGTTAAGCTATTCAAGTCAATTCAAGTATTAGTGAGTCAATTCAAATTTTGGCGACACAAAATACGACGAATGCCAGTAACTTCAACTTCCTTCCTAATTCTCATCGCTACCTGTTTAATCAAATCTGTGAATCCGTCATTTTGGTAACATTTATCTCAAAAATGGGAGGAGGCTTGTAAGGATTGTACTATTTATTGTGTAGAACATTGCCTAATGCTCACTTACGCTTCGCAGTTTATTTAGTCTTCATTATGAACTCAGCTCTATAAAAACAATATTTTCTTTGACACTCCATTTTACCTTATAAGGGTGATAATTTCATGAAATGTTAAGGTCTAATCAGGGGAAACAAGCTGTCGGAAGGGTTCCTGAAGTGAATTATAAGGTAATGTGATTATTAACTTTTTATTCCTGTTAATTTTGAGTGAAATGCACTGCATAGCTTACTCATTTGTATGAAAACTACAAAATTGAGCATTCATATCTTTCTTTTCATATTGTTCCGCTGCAAATATTGTCAAAAAACGTCTGATAAGTTTTTGCTGGAATATAAAATGTTCCACAATGTTCACTGCTCTATTTTAGGATACTTCATCGCTTCCCTCGCATTACCCTACCAACCTAGCCGAAATAAAGAATCGCATTCCATGAATATTCACTTCCTCAATCCATCATTCGTTGTCTTTCATTATAAATCCATAATATTTCGTAATTTTCATTATCATTGCTTAAAACACACTCGGCGTGGGACCGTTTACTTTTCAAAACAGAAAAAAATTGGCATTTCTCCAAGAGTTTTGCGTTATTTCGTTTATTCTCCATGTTAACTCTCTTTACAAAATCGACGTCTGTATCTGCATCTTGGTTATCTCTCGAGTTTCCTCTTTCATTCAATCACTTATCAGAGCTAGCTCAGTATTTTCAGCCCTTCTATAAAAAACATAAATGAAGTAATTAGTCGAATTTCTCATGTATATTCTGTTCTGTTCATTTTTCGAGATATATTTTCATGGGAATAAACAGTTGATAGTTACTGTCTCTTAAGTGAGTCATGCTACCGCGAGTGTTTTGCTGCTTACATTGTCATTAGGCGTTATGTGGTGTTTGATAGTGTTCTCCTGCGTCATTCTTCTGTTTTTGCTTATTACATCTGAAAGTCTTCACTTCGCGATGTTGCAGCGCGAGTAGTTGCCTATCTTGAAAGTAAACAAAGAGGTTTTAAAGGAGTCGTCTCCAAGGTTATGTTTACGAAGCTTCGACGCAAATGACGCGGCCGGTGTCGCAAGATATCGTCGCGAAGCTAGTTCTGCCGTACTCCATTCAGTCGCACGCTGCTATCACTAATTATATTCAAAATTATGACATTTTTTCAAATTCTGAACCATTGAGTGATAGTGTGTTCCATTGGAAATAATTATAATTGATAATTCCGGAAGGCACATGAAGGCAAGTACTAAATATTTTTCTGCACAATTTCTACAAATTGTGTGGAAAATTTACTGATTTTTTTCTTTATTATTAAGAGTATAAATCAATTTTTTTTCTTTCAAGAATGAAGTGTTAAAGTAGCGGTCACCGATTACATAGAAATAAACAAAGTATAAACTTAAATGAGTGCTGTAAATCACTTCGAACGTCTTGGTAACTTGGGGAGAATTCCTTAAACAACCTAAAGTGATAACTACGAAGAGGGGGACTCAACTTTTTGATATTTTCACTCTTGAATCGCGAGCACAAACTTCAAACATAGCAATAAGAAGGTAACAAATTATACTTCAGCATGGGGAGATAATAACAGTTACTTTTTTTTGGGAATGACATATGGCTAAGACGCTGGAAGAGAAGGTGAAAGGTCGATGCTCACCTGAAGGGAATTTACTAGAGAAGAGAGGCGAAAAATGAGGGAGCGTTTGGTAAGTGATAATTTGGGAGTAGGGATATAGAGCGATGAGTGAGTCCTGGTGTGTCGGGTGGGTATTCTGAAATTTATCAAGGAAACAAGGCCGGTGCAGTCAGTGGTTAAGTTCAGTGTGCTATGGATAAGTTTAAGATCAGTTTTAAGGAAGATATCATCGAGTTTATTTGTAATATGCCGTGCGAAAAATCTCCGGCGTTTCAACTTCGTACTCAAAGGCTCCGCAGAATATCAGTGTTCTTTCTTCACTTTTCGAGCGCCTGCGTCTGTCTCTTGGTAGTAGGTACATCTGTTATTGGCCCTCTAAGTTTATGAAAATTTCCCATGAAACGATAATTTGCAGTTGAGCGTTTTTGAGTAGGCGTTTAAAAGACTATTTTGAAGCCAACTATAATTCTACAAAAAATAATCATTGAATACCTCTATCTGAAAGTAGTATATCTCATTCATATTCAATCTACAAGAGGTACAGCGGAATAGCGTTGGATAACTGTGTCATCTGCATAAGCTCATTCGAAGTTGCAGTCAGGATAACTTGTCAAGTTCTTGAATATGCCTAATGGTGAAAGTACGAGCATGTATGTCACAATTAATATTCATTTAAAAACTATAACGTCATTTGTCAGCAAATTCTGTATAGCGATGATTGTCATTTGAGGTTGCATCTAATAAATAAAACTTAATTGATTTAATCATGTTTTTATTACCCCTCCTTCTTACATCCATTGCCCAGTTTTCTTTAAATAAGTCACTCATCATTTGTCACGTACGTGCTACGGAAATTATGATGGATGAGTGGAATATGATCACTTCCTTATATCATGTGTAGGTTACTTTGGAACGATTATCCATTTCAATTACGCTTTTAAAGTTATAATGCCTAATTCAGAGTAATGAAATATGCAGGAATTCGTATGATTACTAAAAGTTTTCATTCGTTTCTCTTTCTTTAATATGCTAAAAACAAGTTTTCGTTTTCTGCAACCTTTAGCTCATCTCAACTTCCATGTTACTTCAAATGGGCACACTAAGCCGTCTGAAGCTGCTCTCTCCTTTTCCTTTTCACTTTATTTTAAAAAGACATGATAACACGTAGCAGCAGCATTTAATGCTTCGAAAACACGTCTCAAAAATTGATTTTTGACGACAAAGCCTGAGAAAGAAGGATGAAACATTGCCATAAAGTTATATTAATTTCGCGATAAAAACATGTATTGCATATTCTTATGTAATTCTTCACTTCCATTTATTCATTATTTTTCAGTTGCAGGTGATTCGTTAAATTTTCAGCCTCGGTTCGACGAAGCAACGTATTTATTCGGCTCTTCTTAAAAGTACGTAATATTGATTATTTGCAAAATTATTATTTTTAAATGTTTTTACTCTTTTCTTAGCTTTTAGTGTCCCATTCGATGTTCTCGGGCATTTTTTCGCACATGCACGCTATCAACCCGAGTTGAATCCACAGTATTATGACTGTGGAGGTTACATTTAAGCTGCAAGAAAGATGTGAAATATATTGTCTGTTTGATGGAGATTCATTTCGTATGCAAATTGATTCATTTACCGACGTTTATTCAACGTGTGTTAATTTATTATTTTTTCCTCATTCTGCCCTGATGAATTAATAACGCAGCATCAAAGACTTGCAATTGTGCGAAGCAGTGAGACACAGGTTATGACTGATTTTAGAGCCCACAGTGAATATACAGCCGCTTCGGGATGATTTTTGTCTAAGAGGACATAAAACTTTATATTTGATTGCATGATGTGAAGGTCAACCTTTCATTAAAAACAATATTTCCCGATAGTTATGGTCGTGTTTTTTTATGAAATAGCCGAGTATTCTGTAATTGGATGGCCCACTGTTACGAGAGTCAGGATAACTCTTTTTTTTAAGTATTCTGCCGGTTAAGGTAGGCTTTGCTGAATGTCAGAGAATCTCCTCTCGGTTTTCTACACTTTCCGGGGCCTTTCTACCTCTAGATAATCCGTTTTCGCCTCAGCATACGATCTGTCCTTCTTCATCCTGTCTATGAAACCTATTTTCTTTCTTTCTCTTCCCCACCTGCCCAACATCCTTCATCAGCATCTATCGTATTCTTGAGCAATTTCCCGCCCCTTATTACTACTCCTCCTCCTCCAGCCACCTACTCTGCCGATCTCGATTTTCATTCAAAAGTTTCCTTTCCTCAACCACTATCTCAAGCACTTCCTCGTTTGTCTTCCTTTCCGTCCACCTAACTTTCTCCGTCCTGCTCCACACCCACATCTCAAATGACTGCAGCCTATTCTCCTCCTCCGTTATGAGGGTCCACGTTTCCGCCCCATACAACGCTACGCTCCATATCAAGCTCTTCTCCAGCCTCTTCTTCACATCCTTACCCAATGTCCCCGTCATCGGCTCCCTGCTATTTCTAAACGCCTCCTTAGCTAGCGCTATTCTCTTCCGTATGCCTTTGCTACTATGTCCGTTTTCTTCTAGCGTACTACCTAAATAATTAAATTGCTCCACTTGTTCGGATAACTCCCTTAATAAGTCAAAATTAATGTTCTTCTTCTTCCCCTCATTCGCGTATCTAATGTCCTCTAATTATCACCCTTTTCAATGTTCCGCTACTTATCTGTATGCCCTTCATTCATTTTTGTTTTTGATTCTCCTCCACTTTATGTCTCTCGGCCATTTTTATTCATATCATTCGCTCCGTAAATAAAAACTAATGGGAATAAAGTTGATGGAAGATAGAAAGCATTCTTGCTCCTCCTGTTCATAGTTTTTCATGTTGTATAAGCACCAAATTTCGATAGACTATATTCAGTAATTGATAACCAATTATTCAAATTATGTAGGTTTTC
Organism: Ceriagrion tenellum; assembly: GCA_963169105.1. NCBI lineage: Eukaryota > Metazoa > Arthropoda > Insecta > Odonata > Coenagrionidae > Ceriagrion > Ceriagrion tenellum. The sequence continues at coordinate 46,204,446 of OY720637.1, forward strand.
AATATTTTTCTGAATTTCCTTCTGAAATTATATCGCACTTTCATTTTTAATGATTAATATCCAGATCCAAAAATATGGAAGGTTTTCTAATAAAAAAAACATTTAATGAATTTTTCGACACCTTTACTTGAGGTTTAAGTTAGTAAATTTTCCTTAGACTAGTTTCAAATTGTCTAATCCTTCTTACACACGTCTCCACCTATGATAAGAATGAGGATTATTTTGTCTTTGCGTGGCAACAAAAACGTTAGCCTTAGTACAAAACCAGCATATAGCGATTGGATACAAACGTTAAGCTGTATGTTTTAATGTGATTGCAATTTTTTCGTTTCACTTTCTCGCCATCCTGCCTTACCTCTCCGTCCACCGCCATCCGAACAGCTTTTAACTCACCGCACACCTTCCTCCCACCTCAACGAGTTCGGACCCATCAGACGCTGGGAGCCAGGTTAAATTTTTTGTATGTTCCTCTGTGTCTTTGCTCCCGGAATTCCTCCTCCGTTCCCTTCTCTCCCAATATACTCCCCACATACGTGAAATAATCTCTCTAGTTTGCACCATCTCCCTGTGTATTTTACCTGGCAATTTCTACTTTTAGTTTGAGTGAAACGTCATTTTACCTATAAATCAATGAATTTGGCCTCATTTCAAAGAAAAATATATCAAACTTCCATTAACATAAAACATTTAACCCCTTATCTCATTACTTTCCGAGATATTTTCCAAAAAATATCAGCCCTTTTTTATGGGAAATGTTACGTGTATGATTTCCAGAGAGACCTTATTTAACAAATGAGGAATTTCTAATACCAAGATCTCGTCAAAAAAAATCACAAGTGTGTAGTTTGTGTGTTTTCTCAACTATTTTTGAAAATTAATCATATTGCCACCGCAGTAAATTCTTCGGGATCACAATAAACTTTCCGTTTTGATGGAGTTTCAAATGTACCGCGTGAAAAAAATTTGTCAAGTTAAGAGTTTTAGATATTTTCATTTAATTACTTACGATTTCTGTCATGTAAAACTATATTACTGTACCATTTAATGCAATGTTTAATTGATGTTTCCCACAGCTGGTGATTAAATTTTTAATTATTTTATAAATTTTTATTATTAAAATTAAAATAAAAAAAATTAAAACGTATTATTCGAATGTGGTCTCTATTATGACTAGGGAAATATCTCGCTCGCACTGCCTCAATCTCTTTAGGCCTCCACTTCGGTAAAACTCGTCGCGCTCTAGTAGGTGTACTGGTTGTTACCTCTTTGAAACTTTTGAAATTTGTCCTGAAAACTATCACATCGTGAACTTTACTCCCACTTAAGAAGATATTTGGAGAAAAAACATTTCCTCATGAAACGTGCCAAAGTATTTTTGGCATTCATATCTTTGAAACCGTCTCCGTTTACCGCTAAAATGTTACCGAAGTAATCCAACTCATGTTTTCTCTAGAAGTATATACATTCTCTTACACGTCCGTTAAATTTTTCATGCAACTGAAGGTGCGAAAGGTTTCCCATTTCTTTTGATTACTTAATACGTTCTCTTTCCGGCTGAAAAATGATGCGCAAATCAAACCTGTCACCTATCTTCTTGAGTAATGATACGCTAGATATAATTCTTTTTGTCGTGTTTTCCAGGAGAGATTGCAGACTTATCTCACACTTCTCATCGGTGACGAGTATGTTTTCAGTTTAAGCTGCCCTTTTAGCTTCTAGCACAGACTTATTATAGCTGGGATAAATTGAAACACCACCATAAACCACTGGGATAAATTGAAACACCATGAATTTTTGAAGTCTTCCTAATTAAAAAATACTGGTATTTCCTAAAATGTCCAGACACAATAATGTGAAGTGCTCCTTCAGGCTATACTTTGCTTTGTGTAAGGTAGTTCGAGCGAAATATCATTTTACCTAGAAATCAATGAATTTGGTCTCATTTTTAAAGAAAAATATATCACCCTTCCATTGACATAAAAAATTTAACCCCTTACCACATTACTTTCCAGGATATTTGACAAAAAATAACATCCCTTTTATGTGTGAAATATTACGTGTATGCACTCCAGAGAGATCGTATTATTAAAAATGCGGCATTCCCTACTCTTAGATCTCGTCAAAAAATCAAATGTGTGCAGTTAATGTTTCCTCAACTATTTTTGAAAATTAATAATGTTATCACCGCAGTAAATTCTTCGGGATCACAATTAACTTTCCGTTGTGATGGAGTTTCAAACGTACCGTGTGAGAAAAATGAGTCAAGTTAAAGACTTATTTAGATATTTTCATTTGATTACTTACTATTTCTGTCATGTATAACTATATTATTGCACCATTAATAATGCAATATTTAATTCGTTAGTCTCGCAGCTGGTGACATTAAAATGTATTTATCAAATATGGTCTCTATTATGATTAGAGAACTATCTCGCTCGCACTACCTTAACTAATCCTTTCTACCTTTTAGCGGTAATGGACCGCTACATAGGGCCTAATGAGACGCACAAGGTCTGGATTGACTCACCCATGGTCATTTATTTGTTTTTGTTTTGCCCTGTTAACACCGTCTTATGATTTTTTGGTAGTACGGAGTGGATAGATATAAAAGATCCGTGAGTCCAGTGGCGGAATGGGACTGGGCCCCGTTTAACCCAATACTCCACCCACTTCTTTGTGTGTTGTGCGTGACGACCACAGTGAACTCACCCATTGTGTTCCCTTGTGCAATTTCTTCCCTCCCCCTCTACTACAAGACCTATAAAAGGAGTAGTGAGCGGCAAGAAAAGACTAATAACTTAAACTAGGAGTGGAGCAGGTGATACGAATCTACATGGTAGTGACGGACGAGAAAGTATAAGGAAGAGACGCCGGCCAAATTGCTAGGCAAACTTTTAGACGCTAGGAGTGACCAGGGGTGCGATTCTGTTTCTTCATAACGCCATTGCGACGCGGCCACACGGTTAAACTGTTGATAGCTTCGCGACAATTCAATTCCTTTTTTCGGATCTGGCACAGTTTTTACGTACTCTTATCACTTGCTATTCCTATTCATGCGTATATCGTATTGTCGCAGTATTCGTAACGTCAGCAGAAACAGAATCATGCATGGCGCTTCGCAAACTCTAGCCAACGCTATCATTTCACCGCGTTATGATAGCGTATGTAGAAACAGAATAGCTCCCCAGGAAGGGCGTTGGAGTGGCAGCATTGATTGGAGATTCAGCACTGGAGATGAGATCACACAGCAATGGAGATGGGCCCGGGTATGCTGTGCGGAAGGACTTTCCCGCGGCCCTGACCCAAGAGTGCGTGGTGTGGTCACCGGCCTGAGCCATCCAGATCCAGAGGAGGTCACTAAGGAGAAGCAGCGATTGGGACGGAATTTTTCTCTGACAGGAAAGTTTATCCCCACGGTTCATTAGGAACTCTTCCCCCTCGTCAATCACCTCACCGGTCCCACATCACTCCTCCTCAAGCGTGACTGTTCAATAATTCCCCTCATCTCACAGCATAAGTGAAAAAAGAGGAGGTTCACTTACGCTTACGAAATGCCACGGGCTAAGTCGAGTGTTTGAAAGTTAATTTTCTTTTGACTGATCCTGTTCAATATTGTCATTTTAATGGAACCAGGTGTCCCAAAATTTTGTTCTTTTCTCGACCGAAGTGGTGTAAAGTTATACAGGATCATACGTTAATTCATCTCATCTATGTCTTCATCCATGCTTGTCAGATCATCCATCTTATGGCCGGTTGCAAGAAAGTTTAGTTATGGAATCAATAGTTATGAGATCCATAAAGTTATGGAACTCATAAATATATTCGGGTTGCATGAATACATCTATTATGTACTTACTTAACTTATTTACCAATAGTTACTAGCCTCGAATATTTGATCTAATATTCCACCGCCGGATAAAAGTTATGAAAGTTTAGCCTATGAATAATTGATAATGCACATTATAATTAGTCAGTAAGAGTAAACAAACTGGTCACTTGTCTTAAAACAACTCTTTAATCAAGTAATTAAGACTCCAAGCGGTTCATTACGCATCCGCCATCTTGGCTACTTATGGAACTCATAACTCCATGCCATAAGTTATGAGACCAATGAATTTATTGAATGTTTGTGCAACACTTATTGAATGGTTGTCATGGCTTATGGGTCCCATAACTTTATGGAATACATATGTTACGTTCCTGCAACTGGCCATTAATGAGAAGAAAAGGGCATATCGGTGTGTTGATTTGATGAACTAATCGTTAGTCACAATGTAAATCTTAATGGTGATTTGGTCAATCAACTTGTGCGTCTCTTTTACTCCTTAAGTCCTTAAGTACCGCAAAGGTTGGCCTATTGTGCCATTTGCCAAATTCAGGACCCACGGCGCTGCCGCAGGCTGAATCGGGAACTCCCAAACATTGTCTTTAAACTATTCATTTTTTTGATACCAATTTGGTCTCGCGATAACCGACACGACGTGCCGATCTCCATTTTTGTATGCCTCGGCTTCCCTCCGTCATACTCCGGGCATGGAGGTGGGAACTGGTGCAATATATGCAATCCCTCGGTTTCCTTTCTTCGGGTAATTATCACCAGTTTATGTTACCATTATAAGCTATAGAGCTCGCAGAGTTTCTGTGCACTGGAGAATTTCTCCAAGCGTAGCTGCCCATGGTAGATGAGCAGCGATTGGCTGCCGGCGTCCAATCCCGTAAACTGGTTCTTAGCTCAGTGCGCGCCACGTACGAATATCGTGGCGACCCAAAAGAGTCTAGTCTTAGCTCACTTTAAATTATCCTGCAGCGTGTGCCAGGCTTTCTTAACTGAATTAAATATGGTTCGATAAATTCTGATATCTTTCCCAGCGATAAAAATATTGTTTGTTTTGATAATTAGTCGCAATTTTCGTATTTGTATTTTTCAAAATGTTGGTGAAGAGGATTTAAGTTTTGTTTATTTATCGTGTAACCACGGTGACCTGCGCCGATGAGGATTACTTTCTTACCTCAACACGATGACCATTGCAATCACTGCAAGTTTTGACTCGATATCTATAGTAGTTTCTCGTCCAGAGTATTTCTATTCTAAAGGCCCTCGCGTCGGCGAGGCATAGCGTTCGTTTTCGCCGACACTTTTGTGTCGCCACTTACAGTATTCGTACGCGGCTTGCACTGAGCTAAGAACCGGTTTAAGGGATTGGACGCCGGCAGCCAATCGCTGCTCATCTACCATGGGCAGCTAGGCTTGGAGGAACTCTCCAGTGCACAGAAACTCTGCGAGCACTATAGTAGTCTCAAAAGAAACAAATACTTCAAGCGATAGAAGTGGACTTTACATGCACTTCTTAAGAAAGCTGTTGTGAATGACCAGGAATCCAACCCTAGACCTAAGGTTTTGCATTCGAAAAGTAGACTTTTATCTGCGGAAGGGTTGCATTTCATGGTGTGAAAAGTTTGTATTTTGTTCAACACCTGGTTCATGGAAAAATTGAGCGACCAAGAAAAATGTTGCATGTCTTTTTATTTAAATTCTATTGTCAAAAATTATTACCCGCAATGATATTTATTCTAGGTGTCAACTTCTATAGCACAATTATTGACGGCTGCTGGCGGAAGTAGGCGACATTTCTTGGTAGACCTGAGACGTTAAAGAATTATACATCGTATATTCCTCACATCTACCGGTTCCAATGCTAATCATTATTGGTCGTTCAATCCAGAGATTGGTTGACTGCAGCCCTCTACCCTTCCCTATCTAATGCATGTTCCCTTACCTCCTGATATCTCTTCCTATGTATTTTCATCTTTAAATGGTCCATGAACCTATTCCTTGGTCTTTCTCTGGGGACTCTTCCCTGTATTTTGCCTTCAATTATGTTATTCACAAACCCATTGTCTCTCAGAGTGTGTCCAATCCATCTTGTTCTTCTTGTGCCTATGGTGTTCCATATGGTCCTTTCCTCTTCTACTCTTTTGTAAACTTCATAATTTCTTATTTTTCCTCTCACTTTACCTTCAGCATCCTCCTCCAGCACCAGGTTTCGAAGACTTCGAGTCTGCTCTGGCCAGCTTTTCCAATGGTCCATGATCCATTGAGTGCTACGCTCCGCACGAATGTTTTCTCATACTGTTTCCTGATTTATAGTCCTAGCTTCTTTGAGCACAGCAGTTGTCTTTTTCCCATGAACGCCTTCTTAGCTTGGGCTATTCTCCGAATGGTATCCGTTTTACTTCTTCCTTCCCACGTATTGGTACTTCAGAGGTAGGTGAAGGATTGCACTTGCACTAATTTCTTTTTACCTCTTCTTATTTCTCTCGTCTCAGGGTGACTTGTACATTCAGCTTCTCTTTTCCGCATACTAGGATGTTAGTTTTCGTCTTACTTACTTTCATGTTGTATTCTTGGAAAACTTGGTCTATTACTTTTAGTTACGATTTCCTGCTATTCCAATGCTATTCAAGCGTCATTTCCTAAAAGTCTTTTGCCCTCTTGAAATTAGCTCGTGCACAGCATCGAAACCGGTAGAGATTAGAGAAACTAATTTTGGAGTACGAGAAGTATAATCCTTTTGTTTACTGTTGCTGAGCCAACCGTTATATACTCGTCGGCTGTCAAAGGGTGCTTTCGATTTAGGCACAGGAATTCGGCAATGATAGCCAACTATCGAACGCAGCAGCCGGCGCTCCAAGTGTCTCCAGTATTTTCCCTCCCCTACCATCTTCAATGTGCTCTTTCCCTGCCTTATCCAAATCTCTGCCACAAATTTAAAAAATAAATTATTTTCCCCTTGCCATTGCAGTTCAAGTTGGACATCTTTTCAGCAATTGTCAGGATGATAAATGAAATGAAATGCCTCCGGAAGTAGATTTCAGCATTTACGCAGTCAGAATACAGACATTAACGGTAAACAGTAGCCTAACAACGGTAGCAACGATGACGAGCGTTAATTTAACATCAATTCAGTCTGAATTCATGTATTTTAACTTGATCAAGGGTATTTTCATTGATTTTAGCGCCACCATTCGTGTTTTCCTGACGTAACGGTTTTTGCCGGCCCCGGTGGCGACGGGTTAAAGCTCTCGCCTGCCACCCGGAGGGTCGCATGTTCGAATCCCGGGTGGAATCATCCATTCAAGAAGTGGGTGTTTGTGTTCGTCTGTCGTTGTTGTTATTCACTCGACATAAATCGGTCAAATGCGCTGTATTAGTGGTAGTGAAGATAAAAATGAAGTAACGCCGGCAAATAAACTACGCTAATTGTTCTTAATTTTTTCGGCTCGCCTCGAACACCTCGAATGGGACAGCCACACAGTGGTCCCAAATCGAAAAAAGCTGGCCAAAAGTAATTTTTTCAACTTTCTTCAAGGAATTTCGGAAAGCATTATTCGTATTTCACCCTATATGATCTACAATATTGACTACTACATTAGCCATCAATAGCCATTGCGCTGCTAATAGTAGTCTGCGGAGCCCGTCAAACATGGGTCATTCGGGGTAAAACACCTATCGCGCGAACTCCGTCAACTTTAGAGAAGTTCACCTTCATATAAGAAAACGTCGAGACTGCGTATTTTCTTCAATAAAAATACTGAATGTAAATCGGTATCTTTTTACACAACTACCAGTGTTTTGGTTTACCTAAAGAATTTTTTAAATGTAAATAAAAATGTTCAAACTTTATGCTATTTTTACATGTTTTTTGGAAATAAAAATAGCAATATCGTTTTTATCTCCTCCGTGCTCCCCAGACATTTTGACATGGATTAAAAGAGTATAGTCTTTTAAGTATGAAGCAAAAAAATCTTGCAATCGTTTGCGAATTTGACCTCAAGATCGATTTAAGTTGAGCGGTGCAGCACGCTGCCGCGGCTGTGCGGCTGCCGGGCCAGCGCGTGGTATATACTGAGGAAAGGTTATAGCTAGGTTCCCGAGATGTTGCTGACGTTCCTTTGTTTTTCCATATTGGATTATTTTGTATGATAAATTATTCTCTCGTTTCGTGCATTAGATATTTTCCAGCTATCCCAGCGTATGTCAATCTGGCTCGATTAAAATACTCGTGGTAAGGCTCGATATCCTTTAGAATCAATCTTAAGGACAGCAACGATGGCGAATATAGTGGAACTTATATGCTGTGGAAATATAGGTTTCAAGCATTCCTGGATTGTTAAGTTCTATAAATAGCCAGGTTACTCTTTCGTCGGTATCCATTAGGAAAGCGAACTCTTCAAATGCCTCTCGTGGCACACTAGTTCACTAATACCCTTTTAGCCGCCACGTGGCCCAAGAGGAAAATTACTGTCGAAAAGGGTGTTGCAATGTTATTGCCTTCAAACAAGGGAAGCCTAATCACGTCTCTATTCCAATATTAGAGGGGTTTAATACCCTCTGAACACCGGGAGTGAATTTTGTCACTGCAGGTGCGCAACATTTCTTGGATAAATAGTAAGGGGGATTAAGGCCATGCTCGACTCAAACTTTGTCACAGTTTGGTTCTTTTAGGAATCATTTTTGTAAAATCTGCTCGCCAGAATTCAGTTTTGCTTAGTCCCTTACATGGAAAACTCGTGTTTGGGAGTTGCTTAGTGTGCTGAGAGTTGCTTTGAGTTTAGGCCCAGAGGAAGTGCGTATAACCTGCATCGAGTACAGCGAACAACATGTGGCAGGATTCACGAGTCATCCTCGGTGTATATTAATGCTATGTGTGACCTATTTTAAGGGCTGTTCCGTGAATTTTGCGAACTTGATTGAAAATCTGTATCTATTAGTTTTATTTGCGCATCAGGTTTCAGCCGGAAAGAGATCGTATTAAGTCATCGAAAGAAATGAGAAACCTTAACGCACCTAGAGCTGCATGAAAATTTGAACGAAAATAGAGGAGAATCTATATCCTTCAAGAAAATACATGAGTTGGATTACTTGGGTAAAATTTTAGATGTAAACGGAGGTATGAATGCCAAAAATACTTTGGAAAGTATCAGGGGGAATGTTGATTCCTTTTTCCGAGTTTTCCGCCGCGTTGGTTCATGCTTGGGGACGATATTTCGCCGGCTGTCCTGCTGGCTTCCTCAGGTCCATGTAACCATGAGGAAGCATGTAAGTAAGGAAGTAAGCATGAGGAAGCCAGCAGGACAGCCGGCGAAATATCGTCCCCAAGCATGAACCAACGCGGCGGAAAACTCGGAAAAAGGAATCAACCTCCATCAAAGCCCCGCGGAAGCCTTCAACAGAATATCAGGGGGAATGTTTTTTCCCCAAATATCTTATTAAGTGGGAGCAAAGTTCACGACGTGATAGTTTTCAGGACGAATTTCAAAAGTTTCCAAGAGGTAACAGCCATTACACCTACTAGAGCGCGACGAGTTTTACCGATGTAGAGGGCAAAGGAGATTAAACAAAGCTAAGTATCGCCTGAAGGAGCACTTCACATTATTGTGTCTGGACATTGTACGAAGTACCAGTATTTGTTAATTACCCAGTGGGGAGAGACCATGCAGAAGACATTCATGAACTAATTCAAAAGTAGTCCACGACTGAATTATCCTGAGCATACAACCAGAGAATGTTCATTGAATGTTTAAGAGTTAAATAGTCATTTTAGACTATTTATAGATCGTTCGTTTCCAGTCCACAAAATATTATTGAAAAATGCTCCCTGATTGAACATTTAAGAACTTCTTGAAGCCATGTATATTTGAAATGTCCAACGACAATATTCATTCTACATTCTAGGAATATTCTAACATGCCATACGAGATTATTGCAAAAATAATAAAAAATAACAAAAAAAAAATAAAAAAGGCAATGCGTGAAGAAAGCGATCTCAGTTACGTTCAGATAAAATGATATTTGTTCAAAAGTAGTTCCAATGAAAACCATTTCACAAGAACTATTTTCTAACATCCCCTCATGGTTCATATGTTATTCATACAAAAACAGTTCATTCACGATTCTTCTACATTGAACATTCTTTGAACAATCTATGAAGTATCCCAATGAATATTCTTTGCACTATCCGTGAGTGCCATTTGAACGTTCATTATAAGTCCTTCTTGAATGATCTTTGATCGTTTTAATCATGCTCACCGAGCGTTCTTTGACCATCTTTTGGACAATAAATTCCTCACTGGGTAGGAAGACTTCAAAAATTTATGGTGTTTCAATTTATCCCAGCTATAAGTATGTGCTAGCAGCTAAAAAGGCAGCTTATCCTGAAAATGTAATCGTCACCGATGAGAAGTGTGAGATTAGTCTGCAATCTCTCCTGGCAAACACGGCAAAAAGAATTATATCTAGCGTGTCATTACTCAAGAAGAGAGGTGACAAGCTGCAATGCTCCCTTATCTACAAGTATGTCTTCGATGGCAGTTCCGGTCACTCCAAATATAAGCAGAAATGAGAGTTGGAGCATGGACCGTCGGAAATATATTCTCGAGTTTCTTGGTACCCCTGAGATAATAGAAACCTTTACTGTGTTTTTTAATTGTTTGAACAATTATCTCGCAATTCTCTCGTAAATAAAAGGCATAAAAATGCAGTAAAATAACTTCAATTTCAGTTTCTGCGGATCGAATATATGTTGGAACAGATACTACTCATATATTCCCAAAGGGTCGGCATAAATTGTTTAACCAATTTATAAAGTAAAAACAAATCTCGGAGGTTCAAAATAAATAACTTCAAATTCATTTTTTGCGGATGTATCAACATGTGGAATAGCCATTTTCATTCCAGTTCAATTTGTAACTTTCAATTGTTTAAATCATTGGCCTTCTAAATACAATAATCTCAAAGATAACTTCAAATTCGGATTTAGCGGACCAAGAGTAATACGGGCGTTTCTTTATATCTAGTTTGTAAGAACGTGAAAGAGCGGTATTAATTTTGGCCAGCTTTTTTCGATTTGGGATCACTGTGAGCCGCCGGGTGTTTCATCGACAAGAAACCAACACGGGCAGCGCGGCGATCGCCGTCTACCGATGTAAAGCGAAAGCAGTCCGAAGTCCACAATAGCTGTTTTTATTTGCAGACTGAGTTCGCAATTTCTCCAATTTACTCTGATTGGTGTCACTTCCTTTAGTTTATACGTGATTGGCTTTTGATAATTTCATTTATAGGTTTCCTGTACATTGAAGAACGTGAGCGCTCTAGAAGTTTCTCTCTTTGATTCCTTTTGATTTTTTAAGCTTGAATGTTACAAGTTGATTTTTTGTCTGAGATTATTTATTCTGCGTCTCAATCGTCTCCAGTGGAAGTGGCGAGATGATAGTGCCTGCATCTACATCTACATATACCCTGCGAGACGCCGCATGGGCGTGTGGTAAGGGGTGTTAGGTCACCAGCCGAGTAAATATGTAAGTTTTTTGGGAGATGAAATCGTGACGTGTATTATGGGAATGTATTTAGTGGAGCTCAGATTCTTTTGTGGTTGCTTATTGTGCGCGGAAAGAACGATTTGTTGTACATATCTTTTCGGCAATGTATTTCTCTTATTTTATCGCTTCTGTCAGACCTAGATATGTAGTGAGGCGTCATGATAATATTCTCTCTGTCGTCCTGAAACATACCAGTTCCGTATTTATCAAGCGATGTATGCCTAGCGGGTATTCTCCGAGTCTCTAGGGGCTCCCATCGTAATCTCTCTTAAAGTTGTGTGACACTATATGTTAGCTTGTAGCAGCTTTTTACGAAGGGTGCTTCTTTTCTTCGTATTTTATTAATTTTTTGGTTAAATATTTATGATCAGAGTCCCAAATGTCTGCGGCGTATTCAAGGTGTGGCCTAACCAGAGCAAAGTAGCATCTCTCTTTTACTTTTTCATCCGAGGAGCTTCCTACCATTTCCCCCTAGTGCAATGATGTTGGGATGGGTAGACGGGGAGTATTGAGATGACGGGACCCACATTTTGACCATAATTGGTCCGAAATGACCATTCATTGGTCCGGCGGGTCCCCGATTTGATGACGTACTCCGGCAGATCACACGACGTCTACCCATAAAGGGAGTCGTCGGATACATTATCCCAAGAATTTGGCCAATGGGCTTCGCCAGTTCTCATCAGATGTGTTGTAAATTTTTGGGCAAGCGAGACTGGCGGGGACTCGTCCAACGTTGTTGGGGTAACCCAACAGCTACGAGAACTGGGGGAAGCGGGGGCCCGTTGTCGTCCTTTTGACGTCAATCCGCCTCATGGTGTCGGCCTCCTAGTGGTTGTGCTTCGCTATCCTTCCCATCCCTTTCCTTTACCGTTTCCCACTACTTACCCTTCCCGATGATAAGCGAGAACTTCTGACCGGAGGAGGTATGTTTTTAGCCCGCGGAGAGATCCGGAACACCTGAAATGATCTCCACTTTCTCCGGCGAGATATTGTTGAACAGCATATTTAACAATGATACTCAAACTATATCGTACTGTCTACCAAATTTATTTCAAACTCTTACAACACGTGTTTCAACTGTCTAGCGGGCATCATCAGGTAAGACGTTTACCTGAAATGATGTTGGGATATACTTATTCCTTTTAAGGGAAGATGAAATTTCGGATCTGATTCGCTGAAGAGTCGTATAAAGATTTCTGGCCCGCATTCACCCCTTATCTCTCGGTATCCTTCCCTCTGTCGGTCGCACGTCTCGGGCAGAGACGAAAACATCCGCTCAAGCTCACAGCTTGGAGACAGGATGCGATGCAGATGCGTCACTCGCGAAAGTCATGCGATAGATAAAGGTACCGATGACGTTGAGGACTGCAGTGACGTGGTGATGACCTGTTGGTCGTCCACCAATCGGTCCTGACCATTTAGGTAGATGGAGGGGTCACTCGCTATGTTGGCCAAACTTAAGTCAGTCTGCCATCTGCGTTGACCCTCATTTTTCTATAGCGCTTGTGGGCTAACATACTTATTTTGCAATTTTACTAAGTTTTCGATCGATGACTTCCTAGAAATCTGCATGCAATTACTTCTTCAATATTCATTCTCCTTATATATTTCGATTATTTATTGAAATAAAAAATAATCCGTATTCCCGAAGAAAACTATTATAAAATCGAGTGGAATCAATGTAACTAGTCAGCCAATATATGTTTGATGAGTTAATTGCCTTTAATTTCAAACATATGGTTTATATCTTGCTATCCATGGTCAACATAATTCGCCCATTCCGTCGTGCTATCCATAAGAAAGTGAGGAATGAGCAGGGTTAAACAATATGGTTGTTATTTTGGTTGTCGGACTTCAGTTTGATGACGTAGTGCCCTCTCCATATGCCTCAAAGGGTACTGCCATGGAAATGTCGCAGCAGTCGGTAATTATGTTCACAAACAAGAGTCCATCAAAATATATTCACGAAATTATTGGCATGCACTTACTTCTTGAATGTGGACTCTCCTTATGTATTTTGTTTATTTATTTAAATTAATAATCATCCGCATTTCCGATGAAAACTATTGCAAAATTGAGGGGAATCCATAGCACTAAGCAGCAAATATATGTTTCAAGAGTTGCTTGCCTTAGATTTCAAACAGATGGTTTATATCTTGCTGTACATCGTCAACATAATTCGTCCATTCCGTCATGCTATCCATAAGAAAGTAAAGGGAGAGCAGGGTTAAAGAATATTGTTGTTATTTCGGTTGTCTTGCTTCAGTTTGATGACGCCATGCCCTCTTCTCATGCCTCAATGGACCCCGACGCTGACCCAGCCTCCCTCCTTCAATTTTGGGGAAGATAATTTTTAAATGAATAAGATCTTGTGACCATTCTAATCAAAATGGATAATGCTATGTGATATGGATACAATATAAGTAATACTATAAATGGAACAAAAATAAAAGCAATGGCGCGTGACGAAGACGAATAAATGAAACATCAATAACGAATCAACAACGTTAATGGAAAATTGGAACGAGTGAACACGTTCACTTATCTAAGAGGTAAGATCTCTGGAAATGGAAGGAGGAAAGCATAAGTAACAATATTGGTTGCCATTTATAGGAGTGAAAATGTATTAGGATCAGTACTCTCCAAAAGCCCACCATTACTCTGGTATAATACTTATATGAAATGAAATAAAAATAATGAATGTTAGCGAAGAACTTCAGACGCGACCGTTCAAGAGGAGTGACTGCAGTCGGCACCTTGGTCTGGAAAAGGTATTAATTATAAACTATATATTTGACGAATGACTTTAGTTAGTGTATATGATTTTCACTTCCCATTATGTGAGGAATCTCCTTATTGGAAGAAATATTTTCAAACGGTGAAATCGAAAGTGTGGAGTTCCTGTTTTGTTTTGTCGAGCACAGCTGTGATATGATCTCATTCAAGCCTTTGTGGGGGTTTCCAACTAGAGTGAAAATCCATGATGTAATTCGACGTCACTGATATTAAGGGCGTCGAAGTAGTTATCACTTTGAGGGAAGAACACGTATTTAAATGTGGTCGGACTTCCGGTGCATCTCTGACGAATCAAGGTTGCTTAATATTCAGGGTGTAAATCTTGGAAACGACCCGGGAAGCTGTTACCAGAATTGAGGACGGGCTTTGCATCCGGGGCTGCTTATTTTTCCTGCCCCCACGGAATCTGAGCAAAGTTGTGCAGATGCAATACATATACGAACCCAAAGTTGTGGCTAGCAAAGCTTGTAAGTTAGTTACCCCGAGTGCTGGCTGCTAAATGGGACCGGCACGTTTATGTTTCTTCTGCGAGTTACACGACTTTAGGAACGTGAGCTAGTTTTCACTGAGATTATTTCCATACTCCACTTTTTAGTCTGTCTATTATTCCCATGGAAGCCTTTTCTTTGTACTTCATCTTCGAAAAAACTTACTTGGCGTTTGTGATTATGACTCTGCCTCTGAAAAACTGTAAACTATACATTATGTTTAATAGATAATAATAATATTATTTATTTTGATCATTAGCTGGATGTACATTGGAATAGATCTCGTCAACATATAAACATACACATACACTACTATACATAAAATTCACTATCAGTACAAAGGAAATATGTTACAATAGGGAAACAACCCAAAAAACGTTCAAAGGTCCCAGTCATACATTCATCAAATGAATAAGATGGTTTCTTACTCGACCAGTTTTTAATCATATTGTTAAAATCCTTAAAGTTTTTCCTAATAGTAATGACTGACCACGGCGGATTCGTATGAATTAGATGTAATACGAGTACCTTTCATCTCCAACCAAATAAAGTGGTTTTTATTGTTAGCACGGTATTGGCAAGCAGGATAGATCAGCATAGCTTGCTATTTATTTAGGTGAGGCAGTGAAATTTTTGAATCCAGGAAGACTTGATAAAATATACGGACCGCAGTTTATGTCTTAAGCACATGTTTTCTGCGTCCTTTTTACTGGAGAAATCGACTAAGATAATTTTTCACTTATCCTCGGTGTAATATCAAGATCCTCGGAAGGTTCAACTGGCAAAGAGGTTCCCTCTATTTATTAACTTGAAACTTTTACAGGCCACAGAATATTTCAAAATTAAACACGACCCGGGTTTTGATTGCTAAGCATCATCTTCAGGTTACCACATCAAAAGTTTTTGGTCATGTCATTCCGCACTAGGTATATCTTAAAGCCAATTATTAATTCAAGCGCGAAAATTAATGCTTATTAGGGATAATTCCTTCTCAAATTGTAGGTTCTTCAAGTATCTCATTCCCTTGCATACTAACGGTAGATGGAATTGGGAGAGGGCAACCTTTGCGTGAGAGGACAAATTTGGGAGAAGGGGACGGTTATACAACGGCTGATATGGGATAGGGAAATCATGAGGAAGCAAACATTCATTTACAAGATTAGCACCTGGGTCACTACATTTTTTGAAAATTTTGAGTTGTTCTAAAGCATTTAGCTTACGTCGATTGTCCGTTAAATGCAGCACATTCACTTTAAAATGACTACTATGGTTACAGGTTAAAAGATAACAAAATAAAAAGTCTCTAATGGCCGTAAAAATTGGCATCACTCATCAGTGAAAACACAAAAAATGCTGTCTTGGTTTGCGGGAATGGGAATTCCACTGCATTGACTACCACAGACCCCGCTAAGGATGCCTGGGTTATAACCTGGGATCCCTCA
This sequence comes from Ceriagrion tenellum, assembly GCA_963169105.1. Lineage (NCBI taxonomy): Eukaryota > Metazoa > Arthropoda > Insecta > Odonata > Coenagrionidae > Ceriagrion > Ceriagrion tenellum. The sequence continues at coordinate 46,220,554 of OY720637.1, forward strand.
GAGGGCTAATGAGACCCCACTAAGGATGCCTGGTTATGAACACAATCACACTCACAAGTACTCAAAATCACTCACTCACACAAACAAATGGGCCCAACTTCTGGGAGAAACTCACTCAAAAAGAGCGTAGTCAAAAAACACAGAGGAAATTGTTGTGGTTTTTATTGACGAGTGGTGCTAATTTTTACGGCAATTGGACACTTTTTATTTTGTTAACTTAAGAGGCCGTAGAGCTCATCTTCCTTGATGTTAAAAGATGTTTGGCAAAGTTGCTCTTCCGTCATGATTGTTTTTAAAAGCACTGAGGTGTCCTTTTGTCCGGGAGCTTCTCTAAGTCTGCCCGACATAGACCCCCTCACAATCGTCATACGAGAGATAATAAATACTACTTCTGCAGCACAAAATTTCCACCTTATCTTTACAACGAATGAAATATTTTTTAGAGTATTATGTGACTTGCATGACGCAAAAAATTTGAATTTCGGGAATGCCTTAGCAAATATAAGGGAATGAGATACTTGTCTAATCACCTAAAGATAATGCTTAGCCGTCGAAACCCGGATCGTGCTGAAGTTTAAAATATTATGTGGTCTGTTAAAGTTTCAAGTCAATAAATTTTTGATGGAGTACCACAGAGTTAAAGAATATCGAGTTTTATTCTTAAGAGGTTACCTCCTTTGAAATGTTGGTTCTTTTGAAGTCAACAGTTTCGGGCGAGATGTTGTGGAACTGCATTATCAAAAATGAAAAATACTGGATGTTGTAATGTTCCCTTTTTTAATTCTCAAACTTAACGACACACCTGTTTCGGCACTTTATTTGGCCATCTTCAGCCACTGAAGTTCCTTCTTGTTCCATCTTACACTGTGCCTAAAGATGGCCAAATAAAATTCCGAAACACGTGTCGTAAAGCTTGAGAATTTAAAATGAGTGCAGTACAAGATCGAGTATTTTTCATTTTTGGGTCTTTTGGTAGCTGAACCTTAAAATGTCATTGATGTCAACCGCCCATGTTCATGTCGTTAACTCATTCAAAATTGTCTTAGACTGTTCCATCCCTTTATACATGTGTCACCCATGTGTCATTACGCTTTTATGCATTCGTCAGCAAGACGCTAGCCTCACGTTAGCGCAGGACTGAGGTGGAGAACTAGGCTTTGCATGCGCACTTCAATGGACGTCACCGTGATGCGTCTAGCAAAAGCAAAAGAACCTGGCGCACTTCTGCGCGGCAGAGGGGAAAGGCAAAGTGGAGGGAGTGAAGAGAACGGACGGAGGGGAAGGTTATGGAGGTTAAGGAGGGGAAGGAATGTAAAGTTATAGAGCATATAATAGTTACATCAATAATGGGACACGTCGACAGCCAGGATTTATTGATAACAAACCAGCATGGGTTCAGAAAGGGACGGTCTTGCGAAACTCAATTAGGTCTTTTTGTTCATGATATTGTAGTTTCCGGAGAAGGTAACGTACAGGTAGACGTAGCGTTTCTTGACTTTAGAAATGTGTTTGACAAGGGTCCCCACTGTAACTTACTCGCGAAGTTAGCATCATACGGGATAGAAAGTAATATAGTAGGCTGGATAGGAGACTTCTTTCATGAACGCGTTCAAAGGGTGGTATTAGATGGTGTCAGCTCAGGCGAAGTAAAAGTTACACCTGGTGTTCCCCAGGGAAGCGTGATAGGCCCAATTTTATTTCTTCTCTACGTAAATGTCTTGAATACAGTAGTAAAACATAGCAAGCTCCGTCTTTTTGCCGATGATGCAGTAGTGTATAAGGAAATTAGAAATGAAGAGGACAGTCAGTATTTAGCTAAGGATTTAGATGCGATTGATGATTGGTGTGATAGTTGGCAGCTAGAATTAAATTTGAAGAAATGCGGGATAATGAACTTTTGGAAAAAGAATGGTTTTCTCCGGAATAATTATAGCATCAAAGAAAAGAAAATATCTAACGTAGACTATTAATTACTTGGGCGTCACCATCACTGAAGACATGTCATGGGGGAAACACATCAGGGAAATAACTAGTGTAGCAAACCGTAGATTAGGATTCGTAAAAAGGGTTCTAGGCAAATGTGATGAGAGAGTACGAGAAATAAGCTATTTTACACTTGTCAGGCCTCATTTAGAATATGCCGCTAGTGTATGGGATCCGTATGAGGAAGGTTTGATAAAAGAATTAGAGCGTGTGCAAAGGAGATCCGCTTGATTTGGTAAAGGCCGTTATGATAATATTATAAGTGTTACGAATTTAATAGAAGAACTATGATGGGAATTACTCTCAGAACGCAGGTTAAAATTTAGGGTAAACCTTTTAATTAAATTCGAAACCGATTTGTTCACAGATGACGTTAGATATATATTGAGAACCCCTGCGTATAATGCTAGGTTTGATCATATTAACAAGATAAGAGAGATAGATTGTCGTACCGATAGATTTAAACTGTCATTTTTCTCGCGTACCTTAAGACAGATTAATAGGCAGCGTAGCAAAGGGAGAGGTTGGTGAAATATAGTAAGAGTAGTCTGTAGTGTATGATGCATGTAATAACAACCAATAATCCCTTTCTTATTATGTAGATACTAACCATCTTGCTGCATGTGACCCTATTATCTAGCATATCTTCCTTTAATCTTAAATATCCTACTTGCATGGCAATAGTGCATGTTTGGTGATCTTCACCCCCTGTAACACACCCTCGTGGTGGCTCGCAGGGTATTGCGTAGATGTAGGTGTAGATGAAGATAGAGAAGGGGATGGCTGAGAACGAGGCAATTGACCCAAACTACTTTGCACGAGGCACACACACACACACAACATGCTAATAGGCAAGCGGTTTTGCTTCATCAATGCCATGCTTTTCCCGTGCACTTCCTCGTCACGTTCAAGGAGGGATAGTACGAATAAAATGCAGCGAACCAGGTAGCTGTGAGTCATGGAATTTACCGAAACGCTAAGGTTGGCAGCAACTAGAAAAGGTTCGCTATCTGACCCTCCACAATGGACGGGTAGAGGCAAGACGTCACAGGTCACGTAACCAAACAAACCGGATGCGTTGTGGGATAAAGCACGCCAGCATTGCTGTTAACGTTGTGGGCAGTTCGGTTAATCGCATTGAAAGTGAACAAATCGGTCGCTAAAATGGTTCAATATTGCATTGTACCTCATTTCAAGAGCTCATGTAAAAGCCCTGAAATTTCATGCCACAAGCTCCCGAGGGACAAGAATTTGTTTTTGCAGTGGGCGATTAAAATTCGCCGCGACGAGAGGAAATCGAAAAATTTCCCGAACATGCGTTTGTTCAAGGCATTTTCTGCCTTGTGATTACAATAAAGTGATATCTGGAAGGAAGTTCCTGAAAGATTCTGCAGTGCCAAGTGTGTTTTCCTTCACTTCACCGAGGAATGATGAAGAAATATTACTTACCCTGCTTTACACTGACAATAGCAAGAGACTATTTCAAAGATGTCTTCCGCATTCTTCCCTACAAAGTACACAAGCTTGGCTGCTTCCCTTTTCCTCTGCCGAGGGTAACAGTAGGCTTTCACAAATATTTCCCCATTATCGGATTCCGCAGTCCATATATTCGTGAAATAAGAAGACACAAAGAGATTATAGCCTAATCTTTGAATTCGCCCGCTTCCTATGTCCCCGACGAACATGAAACCTGAACTGTAGCTGAAGTTTTTCAAATTTCTTAGATCCTTCGACCACTGCAATCCTCGTAGTCTGACTTCCTCCATGCATATAAAAAATCCAATTCCGACGATATAGTGTGTAAAAGAATACCCTTAAGGCCGTTTTACACGATACGTTTGCATAATCTCTTGTGTGAACGTTGGAATGACGGAAATCGTACCGTGTAAAACGGCAAATTGTGCGAACACTTGTGCAAATGACTGAACGGGAAATAGAACATGCTCTAATTCCATTCAGACAAATGTAACAATGTCTGATTCATTCGCTTGCGCAAACACACCGTGTAAAACGGCCTTAAAACACAGCAGCAGACGAAACGTTCATCTGTTACGATCGCGAAAATTCAGGTTTGTAATACACATACCCGACTCGCGCTCGATGTCCGATAAAAATTTTTACTATCTTGTAATATCCACAAAATTAATTTCTCAACTTATCCAGTCGCAATGCATCAGTGTTAGTTTACACGACCACGATGCAAAACTTAATTTGGCTGGTGAGAGATTATGCCGAACGCATGTATCCCACAACAACGCTAGAGACACCTGACGTCAAGCGTGGGAGTCACAAGTGCCACGCCTGTTATCTACCCGTCCATTTACAGCCTTCCTCCCCCGCCAGGCAGGGTTTTAAAACTTCTGAGGTCCGTGTCCCAAAATCGTCCACGGCGCAGCGCCAGGATCTTTTGCGACTGCTCCATATGAATGAATCACCCATGTGTCATTAAGGTTTTATACTCTCGTCAACAGCTCGCTAACCTCACGTTAACGCAGAAGTGAGGTGGAGAACTAGATTTTTCATGCGCACTTCAATGGACGTCAGCGTATTGCGTACGTCTTTCAGTCGTGGCATTCCTCCCCACAAAACTGCCACTCCTCTGCCCCATCTGCGCGCGAGCTGAAATCATGCGCGGGACATTCGTGTTCTGGCCAACATCTTTCCACCCGACTCGCCTGCGTGTTCTTGGGAAACGGATGTAAACAACGAAGCCACGAGTGTTTTTAGCCCCGAGTTCCTGATGGGCCGTGTGAAAGGATAGATGTTCCTTTTCCTCCTCCGCGGCGGCATGGACCCTCTTCCCTCCGCGAATTTCCCACATCACATCATCGAGACGAGATCAAAAATTTTCCTCAAGAACGTGAGTCAGTATTCTGACCCGGCGGCACGGGCTACGAGGAAAAACAGAAGAAGATAGAAACGGGCAGCGCATATTGTTCTCGTGGCATGCGAGGCTGACGAAACTCGCCCGCAGATGGAAGAGAAAGGATACAATGGGAAGAAAAGCATATTCTTTATTTTATTTCATCAAGGTTTCTTTAATGCAGCGGTATCCGATTTTGAACTGTCATGTTTGTGCATATATTGTCATGAAAATACGTGGAAGATCGCTAAACTGTGTAGGCGTCAGAATTATGCTCTCAGGAATTTAAATAAATTTCCATTGGATGTTTAGCTATTGAGTTTTATCGTTGGTAAATACAAAAGACTTGGTTCAGAACCCCTCAGAAGGTCCAGTTTTGACCAGGGGAAAGATTTTTGAATTTGAAATCAAGAGGAATCTAAATAGTCATTCAGACTGGAATCATACTACCAACTCATATTAGTGGCCAATGAAGTATTGGAACATGAAAACCACATGGGATTAAAACAGCTCCTTACCTACGTCTACATTACTGTAGGTAGGAATAGGACTTAGCTAAACATCGATTTCGTTATGAAAATTTCTTAAAAAGTACTTCAAATAGAAAGGATTAAATAGGTTTCTGGTAAAATAAGTGTGCGTTTCAATCTATGCTTGCATCGAACAAATTGAAACAATTGAATAACAATAACTGTTAATTAAATAGAAATTCCTCAGGTATTCTGCCCTTGTTCACGGAGTATTTGCTGTTGCAAGTAATGGTGAGAATAATCTGTACCAATAATGTTGCCTGCATAACGCCATTCATTATTCAACTTATATAATAGAAAACATGTCTAATATTCAAATTAAAATTTAAACGGCACGTTTTCATCACCAATGGCAGCGTTTAAAGACTGAAGAAACTTCATTATATTCATAAGTGCGTGGTGTATCGTTTTTGGAGAAATTCCTCTGACTTGCTCACATTCTGTTCCCAGGGCCCTGTTCTAGACCCGATCCCTTATCTGATGAGGTGTCATGCTTCTTTGTGATTTGAAATCTCTTACTGGTTTTGTGTGTATTTTTATACCACTGCCTCAATATTTTCGTATGATTTCGACGGTTCATCTTGGATGAGTCTTTTAAATGAAATAATGTCAGTTACGGCCATTCTCAGTCGTCTCTGCTTAGCTCTCTTAGTCATTTTCAGTTAGTAACAAAGACGATTACTGGCAAGTCCATGAAAGTTACCACAGGGCTTTTGAAAGAACTAAGGGTCAAATGAAACGTGCAGTCCTTGTGTTTTCAATGAAAATTAAATGGTTGAATAATCGCACAATTTTATTTGAGAATGATGCTTCCCTCGAAGAAATTCTTTTTATATTATTCGCGGTAATATCTATTCCTACATGGAGTATTTTTGTCTTTATAATGTTAAGTTGTACATAGTTTGTTCGTAATTTCTTCTCGTACTCTTTTATTACATTAGAACCACCTACTTCTCGTTGAAAGGTGTTATAGTATTTATTTATTTTATGATTCAATGGAAAAGCAATTTTCAATAAATATAAGGTTTAAATGACATTAATTGATCTATATTTCCTTTTGATATTTGGAGCACCAACTTTCATACGTGAATAACGTATTTGCTATTGTTTTTCTTTAGTATTTTCATGCATTGAATAAATTTAATCCTTCAGTTTTAATGCTATCAGTAATGAATACGTTTGTCAGAACAGCAGGGATTGCAGTCGTTTTATAATTACAGTAGCAGGATATTGAAAAGGAGTGATATGAGGTGAATATTCATGCCCTCTTTTTGTTATGCGCGTTATCTCAGGTTAAACTTCACGACTAAAATTTTTATTGGGTACAATAAAGGAATGTATGGAGCTTGCCATTCATTCAAGTGCACGTCTCTAACTTTGCATAGCAACAGCAAAATCGCTTTACTTTTTTTCTTTAGATCCTCTGAACAAAGCAGCGCACATCAAAACAGGACGTATTGTTGATGTGCAAAATGGCAACAAAAGAACTATGACAATCTCACCCGCGGTTTTTGACTTTTTATTTTATCATTATTATTGTTGTTGAAGGGTACGATTTGCAGGTTATTGTTTTTATGCCTTCGTGACCTCATTTATGTTTCATTTAAAGTCATTATTTTTGGGTGGGCATCGTTATTTTTCAATTTTTCATTTACTTATGGGCATCGGACTGTGGCATCCGGGCGACGGGCATTGGGAGGGGGACGCCGAAGAAGCTGCAGCCACAACCTAGTACCAATTCCCGAAATGTCGCCTTTCTTCCCGTGTCCTAGTATTCTGTCCATTATGCCGATTTTCAGTAACGGTGTCAAAAGTGGAAAATGTCACATTTTAAATTACCAAGTGAGGGGTTAAAATATTTTCATTCTAATTGCGTTGGTACCTACTCTGAAAGATTTCGATAACTATACACAAAAATTCGGCCGTGGCAGCTGTTTAAAGTGCGTAGAAAAGAAGCGGGTTAAATATTAGAGCAACCTCTTGAACAGAATCCATCCATTTTAACTGAATATCAATAGTTTTTATATTTATTACGCATTTCGCCGTAAACTTGCCTTAGGAGTAATATGATTCTCCTGCAAAAGTATTGTACAACAAAATAAGTAAGACCACGTATACTTAGCAAATGAAAGTTATCTGAATTCCGCCATTTTATGTATTCTGAGAGGTATTACTGTTTATTGCGACGGTGCAACGAATCTTGACAAACAGTGGAAGAATATAGATGGAAATATTTCCAGCTTGTAAAATAATTCGCCTAACTAATGCTGTTTAACTTGTGTGATAACTGCCTCTCCTTAGCCCAAAGACAGCTATCAGCAAGGGTCTAGCGTGGTGTCACGACCTTGACCCGCCAGAGCCTGAGGTCATCTTTCCGACCTTTCCCTTCTAGTCACCTTGACTCATGAGAAAATGCGGAGTGTCACCTACCGGGAGGCAACTGAGCGATCCGCCGGCGCACACCATTCTCTTCATCGTATTTCGTATGCTAAAGTGCGCTGGACCGTAGGGAACCTTATGGAACACCGTACAGAGAAGAAGAACCCAATGGATTGGACACACACTGAGACACAATGAGTTTGTAAAGAGCATAACTGAAGGTAAAATAGTGGGAAAAGTCCACGGCCCCCAGAATAAGTTCATGGACCTATTAAAGAGGAAAGTACATAGGAAGAGTTGCCAGGAAGTAAAGAAACTAGCTTTTGATAGAGAAGGGTGGAGGGCTGCTGTCAATTAATCCTAGGATTGAACGACCAATGATGATGAATATTTATTCTTCCTTCCGACAAGAGCTACATTTTCTATTTCAAAGCAAGGAAGTTAGACTATAAGGCGATAAGTTTGTGTTTAGGCTACCTTCACTTAAATATTTGCTGTAGAAAGAACAAATTCACAAAAAAAATCGTAGATTAGGCGAACAAAATAAGTTCGGTGCGTAAGAAAATATTAGTTTTGTGGCTAATAAAACATGAAGATTAATCGACATCATGATATTTTCATACGTACATACGCATTTCGAATAACATTTCAATATTGTCAGTGGCTGGTTACGATTGCTGAATCAGCCTAGGGTATTTATCGAGACAAGTAATTTTTTATATTATTTGGCAGTTTATTATAAAAAAATAAGTTTAGGGACCAAATTAAGAGGAAATTACATAAGAAGAACTATCAGGGAGTAAGGGAACTAGCATCAGAACGGGAAGGGTGGAGGGCTGAAGTCAACCAATCTTAGGATTGAAAGACTAATGGTTAGTGCCCTCATGTGTTCCGATCTGCGCTTCGTCCACATCTTGGATTAAAAGCTCTTTTAGTTTCGCGCAAACATGCAAGGGTAAGGTGAGTTACTTTCTACTTCCCGTGAGAATCCATGGTGGTGGACTTTATTAAGACCATGCGATCGAGAAAAAAAATTTTATTTGTCATTTATTTCTGAGCCAGATCAGTATATTTCAACTGTACTTTTATCTCTGACGGACCTGGAACACGGAAGTTGTGTAATACGAACGAATTTTTGGCATCTTATTGACTATTGAGATCGAACTTATTTTATTTTTCCATTCTTTCCGATTGACTTCGGACGTAGGATATCGCGGATTAATGTTTGAGCGTCTGGTTATTTTGTCATCGTTTGGGTTAAAATGCTCATATAATTCTATGCATTATTTTCATTTAAAGATCTAATGTGAGTATCCCTACAATATAGGATTCACTGCTGAATTTAGCTAAGGCCTTTAAATGTTGCTCATGTTTGCAGAGATTGGAAATGCTTAAGTCCTTTTACTGAATTTGTACTCTGCTGGTAGCCGTCATATTGTGGTGCTGTGTGAGGACATGGCTTCCGATTGCTCTGTATAGGATTTCCCGAGTAGTATGCAACTCTGAGAAATGGTGTATGTTTGTTGAGAAATGGACAGAAATGGATAGAAATAGATAGAAATGGACAGAGATGGATATAAATGGACATAAATGGACAGAATTGGATATAAATGGTTAGAAATGGATAGAAATGGACAGAAATGAATAGAAATGGACAGAAATGGATAGAAATGGACAGAAATGGATAGAAATGGACAGAATTGGATAGAAATGGACAGAATTGGATAGAAATGGATAGAAATGGACAGAGATGGATATAAATGGACATAAATGGACAGAATTGGACATAAATGGTTAGAAATGAATAGAAATGGACAGAAATGGATAGAAATGGATAGAAATGGATAGGAATGGACAGAATTGGATAGAAATGGTTAGAAATGGATAGAAATGAACAGAATTGGATAGAAATGGGTAGAAATGGACAGAAATTGATAGAAATGAACAGAAATGGATAGAAATGGACAGAAATGGGTGGAAACGGATAGAAATGAACAGAAATGGACAGAAATGGATAGAAATAGATAGAAATGGACAGAGATGGATATAAATGGACATAAATGGACAGAATTGGATATAAATGGTTAGAAATGGATAGAAATGGACAGAAATGAATAGAAATGGACAGAATTGGATATAAATGGTTAGAAATGGACAGAAATGGATATAAATGGATAGGAATGAACAGAATTGCATAGAAATGGATAGAAATGGACAGAAATGGATAGAAATGTACAGAAAAGGGTAGAAATGGTTAGTAATGGTTTAAAATGGATAGAAATGGCTGAAATGGAAATGCAGTGTACACTTGTTTTTGAAGTTGTCTACCCCTGGGGATTTCCTTACACTTCTGTTTACTCGAGATTTGTGCGGGCAGATTTTTTCATGTCGCAAGTGCTGCTCAGCACGCCATTTCCGCTGTTCCGCACGTCACCGCGGCTTCAGATATCTCATCGCGAGTGTAATTTTTTTCGCGACTCATTGCTTTGGCTAATTGGGAAGTGATGGGAGCCCAGCTGTCTGCCGTGAGGCCAGACGTAGCTCCTCCTTTCGCAAAGAGGAAGGAGGATCCTGTCCGCGAGACAGGGAGATAAGGATGTAGGGAGTGTCCCACTGCGCAAGACGGAGAAACCGGCAACGATCAATTCAGGATAAGACATCGGTTCGGATAACTTATCATTTGCATCACTTCTGGACTCATGGTGGCTGGAGTGGCTTTCGTATATGCACAGGCTTGCATGAAAATTTTGGTGTCCTTATTGGTAGGCGAGGGGTATGCAAATCTGAGAAATGGTGTACGCTTGTCGAGAAATGGTAGCGAAATGGACAGCAATGAATAGAAATGGTCGGAAATGAATAGAAATAATAATAATAATTTCTTTGACACTTACCGGTTTCCCCAATTACCAGTGTTTTAATACATCATTTGACGAACACATACACCCATGTCCTGGGCAGTGAATAATCTACCCAGGCGGGACTCGAACCCGGGACCCTCGGGTTAGAAGGCGAGGACTTTACCCCGCCGACAGAGAAAAGGACAGAGATGGATAGAAATGGACATAAGTGGATAGAAATGGGCAGAAATGGATGAAATGGTCGGAAATGGATATAAATGAACAGAAATGGATAGAAATCGACAGAAATGGATAGAAATCGACAGAAATGGACAGAAATGTTCGGAAATAGGCAGAAATGGATGGAAATGGATAGAAATGGTCGGAAATGGACAGAAATGGATGGAAATGGTTAGAAATGAATAGAAATGGCTGAAATGGAAATGCGGTGTACACTTGTTTTTGAATTTGCGTACCCCTCGTTGGTCGGTAGTATATATAGATATAAGCGAAAAAATTCAACGCTACCGATTTAGTTTATTGGCAATTTTAGCACGTCGCCTTATGGCACTCGACATATATTTCAAAATAATTCGATGAAATATCTATAGATTTTTTCTCAAACGCGAAAATGTACGTTGCATATGATTATAATGAATCCTGGTGAATGTCGATGTAGTATACCGAATAAGAGACGGGTATTTGCGGACGATTTTCGCCTATATTTCGAATTCGGCGCCGTAAACCCATGTCATTGCAATACTTTCATTGAGACGACATATAATACTTGCACTTATTATATCACAACATATATTTGGGTGCAATTAGGTGAAATGTATTGTTTGCATAAAACTTTGCATGAGTGTCCTTATTGGTTGGTAATATGAATGAATATAAGCGAACGAAGCCCACGCGACCGATTTAGTTGCATTGGATTCGATTTTGGGGATGCGACCGACGGCTATGGCCATTTGCGCCATGGGGGATAGGCAAGGGAGGAAGGGTGGATAGAAACCAGGCGTCGGTATTAGCCTGCTCTTAACGAAAGGCACCAAGGGAACCACGGTTTAACGTCTCATCCGACAGACGGAGTACTGTACTTGAAGTGCCCTCCACAAGACACTCAAGTAGGGATCGGATTTCCTCTGAAAATCATCCTCGTCTGCAGGGATTTGAACCCTAGCCGCCCGTATGGTTAGCCAGTACTCTTGCAACCACACTAAACTGATTCCTACCGATTTGCTTTCTTGGATTACCTTGGTGACCGACATCGATTACATCACAACATGTGTGGTTATTTTCAACGCGTAATTGGCTGCACTTTAGGAAAGTGTACGGCAAGAATTTTTTTCGTCTTACTTGAAAAGTTATTGAAATGTGCATTCAATGACTCACGATTCGCGCCCCAACCACCTTAAAGCACGGGTGCTTATAAGATGGATGTAGCAATTGTTGTCTAGTTGGATCCAGGGAGAGATAATGGGGCGTTCCACTACACAAGACGAAAATAACACGGAAGCGGTTGACTCTGGCGAAATACAGGAGTTGCGAGACCTCGGTTCGCAACGGAAATGCGGATGCATCGATTGTCCAGAGCCTGCTTCTTCGAAAAATCTGGATAAAATTCCTCATCCACACACTGAAGTTGGATTTGTATTTGGTGATCGACCGTTACGCAGTGAATTTTCCAATAAAATCTCCTTTAATGCTTGTAAAGTCCACATGGTCTAGCTTGACAATTGGAACTTACAGACCTCAAGGAGAGCCAGAAATATAATCAAACACTCCAAAAATTAATAGCCAAATATAGCACTCTTAGATGTGGTTTATTGTGATTGTGGCTAGCACATATACCCATAATATGGTGCATTACACCAGGATCCCTGACGACTTCTCCTCTAAAACATCTTTTCTCACTCTATGCTTCATATGTTTCTTTCTCAAAGCGTATAAATTCATGCGTATAAACAGAAAAGCCATCGCTGGTAATTTATTTGTCCAATAGGAATCAAGCGCTGGTAGAATACACATAATTAACATTTAAAGGATTTTTTTTCTGCCGTACTCCTCATCTGCTTTTTTTCTACTGCGAAGCAAGAAAATCTTGTGAAAGAGTTATAAGCGTATCTTTGTGGAAAGATTCTATACCCATGAGGGTAAGAGTAAAATGACAATAGTAATCCTTTTCACTTGATTATCGTGCCGTAGTAGATGTCCAATATGTTTAGCTCTCCTTTCTTTAATGATTTTTACTATGATTCTTTCTTCTTGAGCTTTTTCAAAGATTTATTTATTCGTTTTCCTTTCTGTCCAGCTTACTTTCAGTATTCTTTTGTAACACCATGCTTTAAAGGATAACAGTCTTTTCATTTCACTTTTCCCTACAGTCTTCGATTCGCATCCTTATAGCGCAACACTCCAAACGTAAGTTTTCGTTAAGTTTTTCCTTATCTCTAAACTTATGCTTTTTGATGTTAGTAGAGTTTTCTTTTTATTGAATGCTAGCTTCGCTTGGATGATTCTGCATTTTATGTCTCTTGCGCTTCTTCCATCCCACGTTATTTTACTTCCCAAGTAGTTAAATTCTTTCACTTGTTGAAGGGTAACATTTTCCAATTTTACATTGGCTGTTACGTTTTGTTTTTATTGCAGATTAGAACCTTTGTCTTAAGTTTGTTAATTTTTATGTTGTAATCATTTTTCATTACCCTGTTCAATTAATTTGCTTTGCACATCTTCCTCACTTTCTGCTAGCACAGCTATATCATCCGCGAATCTAAGTATGTCCACTCTCTCCCCATTCGTTTTTACTCCAACTTCGTTCTCTTCTAACTCTTCTCCTATTCTGTCTATAGCGTCTTGTACATACAAATTGAATAAATATGGCGATAAGGAACACTCTTGTCTAACACCCTTACTAATACTTGCTTCCTTTACCTTTGAGCCACATCTAACAACTCCTTTTTCATTTTTGTAGAAACTATACACAAGTCTTCTTTCTCTTAATTTAATTCCACCTTTCTTTAATATGTGAAATAGCGTGTTCCAATTAACATTATAGAGAGCTTTTTCCAGATCATCGAAAGAGATAAATGTTGCTTTGCCTTTTTGAATCTGTTTTTTCTATTATTTGGAATGGGCTATTTTCTATTTAAAATGGACTAATATTTAAAAAAAAGAACCATCAAATTCGCCTGTTCAAGAAAGTTTTCCAAAAAAGTTCAAAACAGAAAATTAATCATATGCATGGACAGGAATATCTGATATTTTATAATATAATTTATTTCTCTCTTTCCAACACTTTATGTCCCTCAAATGTCTCATATTCCTCGTAGAGTCGTCGAATGAAGCCATAATGTCAATCATATAACACTGGCACCTATCAATCAGCATCCTTTGTGCGCAAATAAGGATTTCAATCACTTCAAATGACTGTGGACTCAAATTCAAGTGCAAACTTCATTCATTAGTAAACCACGTTGGTGTCTGACCACGCCCTTGGAGTTGTTTACCAATTTGCAAGATTTCGACGTATAACACGCAATTATCGAATCGCTTATTTTTCTAGCTCTTGTGGGAAATGCCATGATCTCCAATGGTTATCAATTCGCGGGTCAGTTGACCATATTTGGATGGACCATTTTAGTATGACGTAGAAGTTGCAAGAGTATAACTTTCCCCATTTACTTGCGTTTGAGGCCGAAAAACCTCAGTTCCTGAATCATATGATGAGTTCCTCTCGACGCACCGAAGTTCATATTACGCCATGTATGCCGGAAGGAGACTGTGATACTCGCTTCAAAAAAAGTCCCTAAAAAGGCTCACTGCGACTAATGGGAACTTCATCTAAACCTAACAGCTACCGGATGGATTCTCTCCTTTCTCCCTTCTAGGCGAATCTAGGTCACAGAATTTTGGATGGAAATCTTTAATGGGACCGGAATTGGTGACTATTCGTCATACACTACCTAATTCATTGCGAAATGAAAGTGATAACGAATTTATTTCCCGTAATTATTGGATTTCCGGTTACATGACACACGGGAGAAAATGTTTGTCAACTCAGAGTTTCTATCTTTTTCGCGATTATGTGAGAATTTGAAAGTGAAATTTCAGTGATGACTTGTCTATGACTTCTGAATTTTATAGTAAAAAGTGCGAACATGACCTACTTGTGGTTAATTGTTGAAACATTTGAATGATTGGACAAAAAATATAACTTTTTCGAGAGACAGTTCTAGTTTTTCAAGCAAGCATTACCTCGTAGAGGAAACAATATGATCACATGCTATGTCATTTCCAGGATTCTTATCTTCATATGCTATTTATTTGTCTATTGATAGCTGCACAATTGGTAGAAAACCTGGAAAGATTGCTCACCACCGTACGCGAGCTTTCAGAAAAATTTGCCTCGTGATCTCCGTAAGGAGGTCAATCGGTCAAACCACATATGAATCAATGTAAAGAACCTGGCTCAAAATCTTCTTCCGGATTACTCATTAGAGGATTTTATTTTCGCTTAGAGTTATCAAACGGGCTTTTCCGAATGATGCCAAAGTCATTCACTCATTGGTCGTTCAATCCTAGGATTGGTTGACTGCAGCCCTCCACCCTCCCCTATCTAACACAAGTTCCCTCACCTCCTGGTATCTCTTCCTATGTACTTTCCTCTTTATTTGGTCCATAAACTTATTCCTGAGTCATCCTCTGGAGACTTTTCCCTCTGTTTTACCTTCAATTGTGTTCTTCACAAACCCATCGTTTCTCAGGGTGTGCCCAATCCATCTTGTTCTTCTTGCCTGCATGGTTCTCCAAATAGTCTTGGCCTCGTCTCCCCTTCTGTACACTTCATCATTTCTTATTTTGTCCGTCCATTTTATCTTCAGCATCCTCCTCCAGCACCTGGCAGCTAAGGTCAAGGTCACCAATCGCAAAATATAAATTAAACTTTCTGAATACGTTGGCAATAAGGAAAACGCACCTAATATTTTGTGATAAAGAAACTTATTATTGCTGATCTCAATGGTTTCCGGCTCAACTTTTTGGTAGTACATTATGTATAATGAAAAAAATATAACTTTGTGTCAATCCACCAATTTATTTTAAGGTACTACTAGTTTCGATGCAGCGGCGTCATCTTCAGGTACGTGACGCAGCGGCGTCATCGTCAGGCACCTGAAGATGACGCCGATTCGTCGACACCAGTGGTACTTGAAAATGAATTGGTGGAGTCAATCAAAGTTTTCTTTTTGATCATTCTTATTACTGCCATTCCGCCCTGACAACCTAAAATACAGTGATTGCATTATTGTTGGTTCTGAATTATTGCATACTAAAGTTTTCACCTTGCGAGTCACGAATATACGTAATGGATTCAAAGTTTGGAATCGTTGCCTAGGTAACGTGTTGCCTAAATTTCCACATTTAGTACACCCAGTCCTTGGTGCTACTTAGAAAAAAGTCTTCTCAGTCGACTCGTAAATGGCCGTTGTTAATTGTTGTTGATGTGAGACTGGTGGATATTCCATAACGATCGAGGACATATGAACTACTTGATGCTGTGAATCATTGCTGGCTCTTTTTGAGACCTAACAATTACTTTTTAAATGCTAGAGAGGAAGTATCTACTACTGGAAGTGTGTAAGAGGCATAAGAAATGAAATGGTTGACAGACTCTGATATATTCACGAAGTGCTAAGAAGTTAATTGTGCATTTGTGTAATTAAATTTGGAGAGGAATTAAATATACCTGTAGACCGGAAGATATTAAAAAAGTGTGTAATTACATCCCACGTGTAGAACTACATTTCTATCCTCTGCATTATGATTACTGGTAAGAAAAACCGGTAAGACGCGTTTATTTACGATGTCCACAGTATTTACGTTTGAACTGCTGTCTTTTATCACTAAGCGGCGCCACAATCCACCAAGTTGTTTGCTTACGGAATTCTAGGCAACAGTTTTTGGCGAAGAGTCAAAAGTCCATATGTATATTTATGTTGCGAGTCTTCGATTCTTCATCTTATCCATCTTCGGAGAGATAATAATTTAGATGGTGCTTAGATTGTCAGTGCAGAGTGAAAATAAATCGTAAGGGGACTAAAGTAATGAGAATATCTGGGAGAAAGACATGTATTTACATCCATCAGGCCTGGAAAACTGAATTCTATAGGTGGATACGATGAAAGCTATACGTGATATCTTGAAAACCGCTACAGATACCGATTTTTTATAAGTTTTTTGAAATCCTCAAGATTGAAAATAACAAAATGAACTCTAGTCTCAGAATACATAATTTTGTCAGTTACTGTCTTTTGGCTTAGCAGGTAGTATTAGCAGTTGTCTTTGAGACATGAGAAGAGCGGAACAGAAGAAGAAAGAGAGTAGGCATCATAGGATGGATTGAAGCAGGATAGAACATGTACTGTCCTTAATAATTTACTCGTGAAAGTGGGTAAAGTGAGCCTGCACCTGCGAAAGACAAGTGACTGAATATTTTAAATTTGAGGCAGTTATTTCTTAATGAATTCCTTAAGACTTTTACAATCGTGGGGGCGAAAGGAAAACGCCAAGAGTACATGAGATCCGTAGATATCAATGTAACCATACCTAGACCTGAAACAGAAAATTTTAAGCAGAGTTAATTATTCCTAGGGCCCAAAATAAATTATGCATTTTATGAATTTATTACTCATACCAAAAGACGAATTTAAATATTGTTGAAGTGTAAAAAAATGGTTATTTGCTGTTGATGATTTATTAATTTTATTTTAAATATGTGTGAAATGGTATAGCTCACAGCATTGTTCATTATCATTGTTTGGTATGATTTTTTATTACCCATTAATATGAATATTTGTGCTAAATTTAATTCTCTATGCTTCTTCGTTTATCAGCAGATTTGGTACCCTACCCGCACAAATACGAGGTCATTGTTACTAATGTTGCAACACATTCAAATTATTTTTGTTAATTAAGAACGAGTGGGTAATCCCATAACGGAGAGTCTCCAAAGGGGTCCCTATATTCCCTATATTTAGGACGAATGTCACTGTAAAATATATATAATGTTGTGGAATAAACTTTATTATTATTATAATTAATAATGCAACCCGTCCAAGCTGCACCTATCTTAAAGGAAGTTCCTTCGTGACCGCGTGAGTCAAAACAAATACTTAAGCCCAACTTTTTTCTAATTGGTTACAAGAATTCTGCTTTCCCTGATTGACAGCATAAGATATTGGAAATCGATATTATGGCACGAAAAATTATCCAGTTATCCCAAGAATATATTTTTCATGAACATTTTTCAATGCCACAGACGCCGACTGTCGCGACGATTCCATGGAACTACCACATTTTGACTTGATTTTTCATAGTATTCCACTGATCAATCAAAATATGAGGCGGTAAGCTGCATCTAATTAATTTTTAATCCATTTACTGGTAGGTTTTGTTTCTTGTAAACACTTTCCATGACAATTGCATTAATATTAGGTAGCAAAATACTGACTTACACCGTTTAGCTGATTACCGGATGGTAAGAAAGGCAACAAAAAAGAAATTATTTGTCTCCCTCTGATTTGTCTAGATAAGGATACCTGTGAAAGAATTATTGTTGTTTTTCATGCGAACATGACGCCATTCTCTTTCAGGGTGGCACAGTCTAAGATTTGAGGTATTGTTTTTACTCCGAGGAAACTGGGTCACCTTTAATCATTTATACCATAATACTTATTTCGCTTGTATTACATTCATGCATTGCTTCACGTACGATCTCTAATTCTCGAGACCACTAATACATCTCCTCTAAAGAGACTCTACCGGAGTCACCCATCAATTTCTCGAACTTATTTAGAGCGTGGCCGAATGTTTGCGAAAGATGGAAAAACAAATTAGTAGATTTACGAATGCTGGAAGGAAAGTCGTAGTTTATATGGTGATCATACCAAGAAATTAGTGTTTGCCTAAGGAAGAAAAAGTAGGGGGCGTTTTCCATGAATGTTCTATTCCAAAGTTTATCATAAGATATCGAACCTGTGTATGCCAGAATAGGCATAAATGTAGGGTAAATTTTTCCGGTTAAAAGTATGAAGGATAGGTTTAACCCTTTGGGTAGTGAGTTGTTTTCGTTTGCCCTGACCCCAGACGTGAGATTTTTTGAAAAAAAAATTAAATTACTTCCGATTACGATTTTTTTACCTTGAACTCAAGTTTCTTTGAATAAAAATCAATGAAAACAAGAAGATCATACATTATACATGCAAAACAATGGAAATACAACAATTTTACTGAGTGAGATCCTAAATATTGTGGTATAAGAACAGAAATATTAACTTATAACAGAGCTAAAACCAGTTTTGAATGCAATAACTTCCGTCAATGGAGCCAACTACATGTGATATGCACTTAATCAAGGCCGAACGTAGTTAGTAGAATAAAGGAATAGGGGGCAGGACTCTTCAGAGACATTTCATAGTTCTGCTTCAGTTTTCCGCAGCGAGCAGGTATTCTTTCCATTTTTCTGGATTCGGCCGCGTCGGTGTTTTTCCGACGTTTCTCCTTCTATCCTGGAGGCGTCTTCCTTCTTCCTTCCTTCGAAGATGCAGCGCTTCTCTCTGGTCGGGTTTATATAGTAGAGTCAGTCGCTTCTGATTGGCTGCCATTTTTTGTGCCAAAACCAATGTTTCGCGCCATTTTTCATTTTTCTCTCCTCGGTATGTGCTAGCCACCCTCTTCCACGTATTCGTCCGGTGGTAGCCATCCTCCCCTGTTCATGTTGTCGGACCATTTTGTATTTTCGATCGCTTCCCTGCTTAAACGTGGAAAGTATCGACTTTCTCCGCTCAGGATTTCTGTTTCTTCAAAGCGGATCAGGTGGCCAGGCTCAGACCAAGCATGCTTTACAGTGACACTTTGTAGTGATAATTGGGCTCACCAGCCACCAGGATAGATAGAACAACGTGTTACAATGCATTTCAATGGGAGGCGTGAACGAACGCCTTTACTGCTCCAGCGAAAATTTGAAACATTTACGATCATACTTGGATGGCCAGGAGGCACGAGGACGTAAATGAACGTCCGTACTGCTCAAAGGGATGAGAATGGCTCGGTCACGAAATAATGTGGATTGGATGCTCCCATGATGAGAGTTGGAAAATTAAATTATTTGTGGAAGACTAAATGTCAATTGTAATCACCCAATGCTTCGCGGGTGACAAAACTGCGCCATTATGTACTTCACCCTGATTCGCAAAGGTTTCTTGGCTTAGATTCCAGTCGGTCACAGAAATGTACGTAAAAAAACGGGGATAGAGAGGGAGGACTGTAAAAAAAAGCCTGCACCTTCTCAGTCTCCTATACGATGGCCTCCTCTGCATATCCAATCACCCTAGCCTTACTCATCTGATCTCATTTGGCCGCACTCAAGAATTGAAGAGTTGCCGCCTAGAATTTTGTATCACTCGTTGCGGTGAGGGGAAAAAAACCTTGATTAGCTGCGACCCAGAATTTAGTCCCCAACCCCTCCTCGAGGTCTATGATCATTAAGTTTTCTTTTTCTCGCGGCACGCCTGATTGCTTAAGGTGACATAAGTTTGCGCCGAAGACCTTCTATCGGAAGGAGCATCGGGTGCTGAATCCTCCAAGCAGTGCCTAAGCGTCAGCGACAAGTGAAGGATGCATAGCGTGCGACGCAGGAGAGAAGAAAAAAAAAGAAATTAAGGGGCCGCGAGACGAGGGTGGCCGCTCACGTGTTCTCTCCTGCCTTGTGGTCGCCTGGGACGCCGATCCGTAGAGCTAAGAGGGTGACGAAGTTTTCTTTCGCGGTTTTAAGTTTCGGCACTTCCTCTCACGAGGAGAGTGGACTTCCGGGTGAGCCTCTCTGAAACGAGGACGCAGCCAATCTCCCATTTCCATGACTCACTATTTTTTCCGTCAAAAACAACCATTTTCGTCCTGAAGAATCCGCTTAAATTTCGTTCGAAATATAACTTCGCAATTCATATTGATTTTGGCAAGCAATATTTGTCGCATCACCACGAGTTCGACTTGCAAAAAAAATTGTCAGAAAGAAAATTGAACGAGTTGGTCTGCTTGCTGCGCAGCAGCATTTTTTCAAGGACTGTTGGGTTTTCCAACTTTTGCCCTGTATGCCATTTCTTGAGAGAGTCAACAATTTACCCAATTGTCTGCTTAAAGATGGTTTCCGGCCTTCCGTATCTATATAAGATATATTTTTCCATGTAAATTGTATTTCATAGTAATTACTTATGCTCCTCTTTTTCGCTCGTCTCGAGTTTTAAAAAAATAAATCTCTGCCAACCGGGTTATTTCTACCGAAATTGGTTTAAGGTTTGCAATTTCTAGCACAGCACCGTCTTAATCTTAGCCTGAATATACTTCTCAGGCATTTACTTTCATAAACTTCAAGTGTTTTCATTGTCCCTTTTGTAAGAAGGCCTGCCCATGCCGGTGCTCCATATATATTATAGCAGGACATAAGAACGAGAGAAAAAGCTTCACAGACATTTTATATGGTGGAGATTTATGTAGTGTAATTAATAGCCGACTAACTTTGAAGACCATTATTTATAATCAAAGCAAAAAATTTCATGCTCTGTTCTATTCACAAAACTTTGAATTTTATTGTATTATCGCAAAATACGTGTCAGTATTAAAAAAATAAGTTGCTAATTTGGTTAAAATGCTCCATAATTTTTATAATTTCCCAGAAAAATCTATCAACTTAATCAGGACTTTTATAGTCATCAACTTAAATAACTAAATCTTTATTAGTATACTACCCTGTCGTTTCAAGAGTGTACGTTACATTTGAGCATTTATACTTAATGCAATTGAACACTATACGCCTCCTTTGCTCTCTTATAATTCCTTGGCAAGGCGTATCGAGCAAGGCCCAAGGTTTGGGAACTGCACAAAATACGTCAGTCTACTAATTACTCGAAGTAGCGAAGTAGAGTGGTTAAATGAAATCGCTCAGACTCTGTGGAAGCATTTTTGGCTATGATATACAGTCCCCGTAAATCCTCTTCTCAATGGAAATAACAGGTCTGAAATAACTTCTCTGGCTCCCTGACTTTTGTAGAAACGAAATTGGTCTTCATTCAGGGATACTCTAATCTTCTAACTCTTCCTTCTTTTGATAATTCTGGTCAGAATATTCAATATACCTACGTAGACTTGATACATGGTGCTTGTTAATCTTTCCATAGTCTTATCATCATCTTGCGGCTCATTTTTACCCAGGAAGAGGTTATGATTGCAAATTTTTTTGAAGTCCATTGCCTTTTCCCTAGTTCAATATATGTCGTATAATTTAAATTACTCGATTTTGTTTGCTTAAGCAATTCAAAGGAAATTTCATCAATTTTTGTTTCCTTTCTTTCTCTTCTATGAAGTTCATTACTGCAGCGTGACATTATCTAAATCTTAATTTAATACAAATAAAGTCTTTAAAGGTAGTTTGAGCGAAATATCATTTTACTTAGAAATCAGTGAACTTGGTCTCATTTTAAAGAAATAGTCTCACTCTTCTAATGACACCAAAAATTCAACCCCTTACCACATTTCTTTCCGACATATGTGCCAAAAAATACGAGTGCATGCACGCACCATTTCCCCTTTACATGGGAAATGGTACGTGTATGCACTCCAGAGAGAGCTTATTTACAAATTGAGGAATTTATAACACTTAGATGTCATAAAAAACTAACAGCATGTAGATTTCAACTATATTTGAAAATTAATCATATTGTAACCGCAGTAGGTTCTTGGGTATCACAAAAGACCTTCTGTTTTGAAGGAGTTTCAAACGCACCGTGCGAAAAAAAATGAGTCAAGTTAAAGCTTTATTTAGATATTTTCATTTAATTACTTACTATTTCTGTCATATAAAACTATATTATTGCACCATTAATAATGTAATATTTAATTCATGTGTCCTAAGGCTGGTGAAATTAAAACGTATAGTTCGAATATGGTCTCTATTATGACTGGAGAACTATCTCGTCCGGACCACCTTAAAAGTTACTTTAATTCCTGGTTGTTTCTCAATATATAGTTTAACGCGAGGGAGGTTTTTATAGTAAATTACAATTCTAGTGACTAAAGTGGCTCATTGAGGCACTTAAGCCCCATATATCGTACGGTAGTTTTAGCTCGTATGCCATTAATTCACCGTTCTCTGCATTGAAACATTAATGATGAAGCATAGTAAATTTAAATTTACAACCAGCGCTACGTGGAAAATACGCTGAATCGTGATTGATCATCACGCTAACGTTCTTCACTTTTGATATTCAGGTTATTTCAAGATATTGCTGTTCTGCGCATTGGTCCGGCAAACCAAAGGTCCGTGGTTCGATTCCCAGTCCAGGCCAAATTTTTCTCATGGCAATTTCCTCAAAAAAATTCACCCGCCATGTTTGAATTTCAAATGGCTAAGCACGGCATAGGTGCTGGTGAAGGATACTGACTCTTGGTTGTGGCTTCTTTGAAGTCATCTTCTCCCTTGCGTTGCCATCTTTGATGGACCGTAAGGGCCTAAGATCTAGTTGTCTTGTATCCACCAAAATTGCCATGGGAATTAGGACGCCTGGATAGCGTAGAGGACTGTACATTGGTCCGCAAATCAAAGTTCCGTGGTTCGTTTCCTGGTCCAGGCCGAATTTTTTCATGACAATTTCTTTAAAAAATTCACCCGCCATGTTTGAATTTCGGATGCTTTATCGTTTCTCTTCTTTTTCTGTCAATGATCATGTATGTGTGTGTGTAAAAACATTTTTAGGTGTGAAATTCGGATGCTTTATCGTTTCTCTTCTTTTTCTGTCAATGATCATGTATGTATGTGTGTAAAACCATTTTTAAGTGTGAATATAGAAATCACTTTGTGTCAATTACTCGTGAGTGACTTCAGTGAATTATCATGTTATACTGAAATAGTCGTCCTCACAGAGTGATGATGGGCTACTTATATCACGGAAAAGCGTGAATAAAGTGCGAATTTCAGTCACGCAGTGCTTTAATGTTAAATGGAAGCGTAAAATAACAGATATGGTGTAGTATCTAAGAACTTAGCATGCCAAATTTTTTTTAAATGGCTGTTTCCTCTGTGTTTTCTCAAACGATGAATCAAAATCTGCCATGACCTCCCTAACTCCTAAAACCCGACGAATGACGCAGTCATTGATATATAATAATCAATTCAAACTACTGTGATTCAACAAATCTGGTGAAGCCGAGGACCGAAAAATTACCATTGCTGGCGCCGAAAGAGTTGGCCGCAGGAAACGAAATTCTAAGAAATCGTTCAGCGTGTCCCAATGCGAAGATACTGCGCCTTAAGCGACGTAGAAGCTCTGATCCCTCTTATCTATTTCAGCGAAGGTAAACAAGATGGTTCGGAGAGTTCAGGTTGAGATCACAAACACCATTCTTTTGCAAAATTTTTGAACACATATTGGTATCACTTCGTGTATTCTAAAAAAATCTTTCACGACCACCATAACGCAGTAAATAGCACGGAAACCGTAGTTTTTTTATGCTCACAACTGGGTTTATCCATGAAAGGAAACTTGAAACATAGGAAGGTTAGGGGAAAATGAGTACACACTTGGAATTCCTAACAATTCTTAATCTAAACTGATTTCGCGGCAATCAGCATTATCAAATGTTTGGCGCAAAAAATATCAACAACTCAAATAGGAATGACTAGTTAAACAAGTCTCCGGGTTCAGCGACATAAGCGCTCTCGTTGTTTGATGCCTCGAGGTTGAGGTCTCGATGATTCAAATGTGTTTATCTCTTCCTGGGTGATTTTGCTCACAAGATCTTTCCTGCCTTTCCTGCCATCGATGAAAATTCTGCCAGTCTGATATCAAAATTTATCCATTTGTGAAAGTTCCAGCTGACCAAATTTGATGGGGATTTTGTCTTATTGATATCTTCCTCAAACCTTGGTATTCTAAACAGTAAACTGAAAGGATACTGTTGTAGTTTTGACTTTTAGGAAGTTCTCCATTAAGGAAGAATAAAATAACTTCGTTAACTCCACTTGAGTTATTTTTCTTTCATTTATATATATTTATTTATTTATATAAGTTTTTTTTCGTATTAAACTTAAAGCTGAATTTATTCATAGTTTTGTCCATACAGGTTAGCATTTGCGTCCGTTCTTCATTCTTCTCTGCCAGAATTGCTTCTCATCAGCAAAGCGTAGAATTCCGATTTCTGCGTCATTCACTAGAAATTTTCCCTTTATGAATCGGTGTCTTAGTGAATATGTAAATGAGTAAATAGTTTCCACTATGCCAGCAACCCAGTAAAATTGTATTCAAAGAAAGGAAATCATTGTGAATTACATTAACTCTACCAAGGAAAAGGAATTTAAGAAATAATACAACTTCAAAATCAGAGTGGCGTATATAAGTTTAAACTGCATAGTACATTCAGGGCTCAGCCGCGAAAGATTTTATCCGTGGATTAAGCTAAATCGTAGATGAGGCGTCTTGGAGAGGTTGAAGAGTCGATTCGTTAAAACTTTCAATCACCAAGCAGAAAACATCACACCATTATTAGAGAACTTATGCTGTGAGCCTACAATTTCAGTAATGTGGCAATGCTAATGCTTGGTGACATGGATTCTGTCTTATCGACATGGAAAAACATGACTACATGTAAAAAAAAATACATTAACAAAGGAAACAAACTGAAAATCCATCGAAATACTTAAAGCCCTTTAGTATAATGGTTGAAATAATTTCGAAACTATGTTAGTAGAGAAATAACCACTCAAGGCAAATAATAAGAAATATGAACGAGCTGTGTCATAGAGATTGGTATAACAACCCAGGAATCTATGATTGGCGATATAAATTGTCTCCATAATATTATTATGTTTTCTACCGGTATAGGTAGGTTTTGTTGGGTGTCAGAGAATCTCCTCCTGATCTTTTACACATTCAGGCGCCTATCTCTCTCTAGTATCGCGGACTACAACCTTGACGCGGTGGAAGGGCTTGCGCGTTCCAATGACCTCCAGAGCTGGCCTGGCGGGAGAAATTTCTGTTGCTCCCGGTAGGGCCACCCATGCCAGATATGTCGAAGGGTAGGAGCCAGGCGAAAGGTAGACCCGTGATAGTGTCACGTAAAACACACTTTTGGGAAGCGGGGGTGGGAGTCCCTATGATACTACCCAGAAAGATCAATGTCATAATATTATGGCACGTGCTTTTTTCGAATTCTTATTCAGTTAATGGGATGGCAAATAGAGTTTAATACCATGGCAATGGTTACAATCGGTATTAATTTTCAAAATCATGAATTTGAAAATTCTATAATTAAGTCTTGATTCGACTGAAGGCTTTTCCTCGTTTAATATTATAAAGCGAGTAGTTAGATTAAATCTTTGTAGCAATAATTGACATAAATAATGTGTTGACTTGTATTGTATGACTTAGGGACGTAACTTCATCGAATATTTACATTTTGTTCTGCTTTTTGTTCGGAAATTGATCCCGTAAATAAAATAGTGATCATTCTACGCTTGGTTTGACATATATCGAGGAGGATGGACGTGATATTAAGGAAGACCAGAATTGGGCTTAGACTCTGCCATTCCACCGAAACGAACTAGAATGATAGATTTGTAAGCAAGTTGATATAAATGGTGGAAAATATGGTTTGCTACGGAAATATATGTACTCATTTATTAGTAAGGTATACTATACTATGTTTAGTATTGTATGCAAAATGGGACTTCGCAGCTCCCCAATTTATAAACAGCAACGGTTTCTCAGCAAAGTCACTTCACCCCTGAAGTCGTTTGCTGCAACGCGGGTGAAACGCTGGGCCTTAAATGCTCGCGAGACAGTCAAATTCGAAAACTTCACCTGTGCCTGCGTAACATTTTTTTCAGCTTCCCTTTACCATCTTCACTGGATACATTTTTTTCGGCCGCAGAACTTGGAAGGGAACGACAGAGACAAATCCACCAACTAAATTTCGACATTCAACTTCTTTAGCGCATGTTACATTTATAAGCGATACTTGGCGGACCCATCGCAAAACCTACTGTCCATTAAAATGAAGCAGAGTCCGTTGAGTTTAGGAAGCTGTATCTTCAATTAGAGCCAACTAAATTTAACGAAATAAAATGAATTTGACAGAATAATTATTTCTACGTTTGTTTATGCATGTAGATATTTTTTTCTCTCATTATTTGCATTATTGCGTTATTTTATCTGAAAAAGACACTGTTTTCGGTACTAAAAATCCGATGGCCTGACTTTAAGTTATGGCCATTCTCTTAATAATAAGCCTAGAAGTTGTAAATTCAGATAGAAGTTAACTGAACATGTTTCAAACATAATAAAGGAAAAAAATTTTTAAAGTTTAAATTTACATAAGCTGTTGTAAAAGTTGTAAACCTCAGCTAATTGCAAAACTAACGGTGCGATAGAGGTTTAAGTTATACCGTTGTATCCGCAATGACGGTGGAATTACAAATATCCGCATAATTATTAGAAAATATAGTTGTATTTCGAACGACAAATTTTTGTATATTTACTTTAGTATGCGTCAGGGCGATCACTGGAACGTAGCAGTGGCGTCCATGCAATTGTCTCAGCGGAGGTTTTTAAGGATTTACCCCTGTGAATCAAGACGTATCAGGGATAATGCCATTTCGGGAGAGATATCTTATTGAGAACCTGACTTGACGTGACCGAAGACAGAAGTGAGAACAGTGAGAAATGAATCAGATTCGTTATCAGAGCGGCAGTTATAATGTTTTGCCCGGTAAAAAATTATCATTAATTCATGGGAAGAGCTGAATTTAGTTGTGTAGTATAAGAGCAATTTAGATATATTCTAGAGAATCTCAAGCTATGAGATATTGGTTAATGATAGTTTATCGAATGGTTTGGAAAACTTTTATGCAATAATGTATCAAATGAGGAAGGAAAAGAATTTTTTAGTAATCATTTTTAGATGACTGTTTTCTTTCGGGGAAATGATGGCCGAGAGCCAAAGATAAGATCTGTCAGACTCACTGTACATACCCTGTTAGCCATTGTGCCAGTAACGTAGCCCTGTGTTTTTTTCCTCTTGTTCAATTTCCTTCCTCTTTTGTTTTACAACGTATTCTTGGAGCTCCCTTTCATTTGAGAAAATCCACGATGTCGTCATAACGATCTCTAACGTCACCCTCTGACTAGTATACTGTGCTGAAATCTCGAACATGGAGCTGAAGCATACTGAGGCACTGAATTATGAACTGCATGGCAGATAGATTGACATGGATTGTTGCTTGGAGATACGGAACGGTAAGGTATGTAAGGTATATAGATGGAAAGGTGTATTCGACTGAAAGGGGTATTTTCTGTGGAGGGAAAATCTCTCTCTGCAATTTCGATAAAGCAGAAATATTGACATCGGTTACGAACAAAGGGTATGATAGGGGAGAAATTAGTTCTCATGCATTGAAAGCTATGTGTAATACCTCTCATTGAATGACAGTTATGCTTACAAAGCTATAATTCTTGAGTTTTTATGCATATATAATGAATTTGTAGCCGTATGTTTGGTATAAAAGAGCCCTGTGGCTTAAAACAGTTTATATAGCCGTTATATAATACCTAGCTAATTATTGAAATTAAAATTAATGAAGAACAAGACAATTATTGTCTATGTAGTTATGCCCAGCTAAAAGAGCAAGCAGTGTGATGAGTGGAATTTCATCCCTTTCTTCTGAAATCTCATAGAGGAAATTTTAGAGAGAAAACAGAAAATATTACATATTTTTCTAGAATAGATATCCATGTTTAGTTCGTTAGTTTTTCTATTCTTTCTTCTTTCGGGTCTCGTTTTCAAGGGATAAAGGGAACTAACTATTGCCACAAATGGTGAATTTAAGAGAATGCATGAAGTGCTAGGTTAAACAAAATCTCTCGCTAAAAGAAAAGTAATAATGGCGTTTTGGTGGTAAAATAAAATGGACAATTTAAAAAAAAATGTATTTCCAATACCCCGAAAAACAACGCAGTTGGTCTTTTACATCGGGTGTATTAACAATGGACGAACACAAACTCCCATATCCTGTGTGGTGAAAAACCCACCCAGGCGGAACTCGAACCCGCGACCCTCGGATTGGCAGACGAGGACCGTTACCGTGACAGTAGGAGGCGAGTAGCTTTACTGCTTCCAATTACTGTATTGTTGCCACTCGTTCCTAAAAAAAAGTAAATCTGAAAGTTATTTAGGTTAGTAAAGCTCGATCATCGGGAAAATCTTCACTGTATAAGACTCGAATACATAATCGGAAAATATTTTTTGTAGAATACATCTATAACGGGATCTATAATCTGTAAACTTGAGGCTTTCCCGGTTGTGCCTTATAATCATCAGGCCAACATGACTGGCCTTGCCCACATTTATCATAATTTTTCACAGCCATCTAGCCGATTGTGCATGGAGAAACACAGTAAATTGACTAGAGGATCATCTGAAATTGGAACCCAAGAGGTTTGGTGGCGCACTTCGCTCAATGTCGGTGTTGTTCGAGTCCGCGAGAGAGCGCTCTCCGATATAGGCCACGGCCGGTGCGTCCAATTTCTGATTCCTCGCAATGAGCGCTCATAGATCAAGGAACGAGGAAACACTCAAAGGAATCGACATGCAGCTGCCAAATGGACGACGACGATCCTCTCGCTCGCTTGCCGAGAGTGACGCCCGGCGCGTGCGAGGGCTCCCGGCTTACAATATTCCCGGCTTACAATATATAGGGCGACGACCATCACGCTCAACCGCAAGGATTCCCTCCTCCCCTCTCTCAAGCGTTGTGCGCAAAATTGGAACGCAAAGCAAAACTGAAACACTCTCGCGCTTATAACACAAGCCCTGCCATTCTCCCCATGGTGGCTCTGTTTCTCGCGTCATGTCATTTGCAAGCCTCCTCTTCGTCCGCTAAGTCCTACTGGGTGGCTTTGCGTCCTTCGTTTTGGCAGTTGGAGAGGGCGCTTACTATTGCGACCAATGCTAGAAGCTGTAATGTGGGCGTGGCATGTCCGCCACGTAAACCTCGTAAACCCCGATTTTCCTTAGCGTTTACGAGTTTACGCATTAATTTAGCATTTTTACAATGTTTTCCTCAGAATTCCTCACTAGAAATCAGCATCTTTTAATTTTAATGTATACATTCTCCTTACATATATTTTTTAATATATTTACTTGGGAGGAGTCGAATCCAAAATGTCGATTCTCGATTCCACCGATTCTTAGGATTAGAATCGGTATCGAGAATCGATCGCCTCCGATTCCATCGATTCCAGATAGATAAATATTCAAATCAAATTTCATTTATCGCATCATATTTGTCTCAGTAATTTTGGGTGTAGGCTATCAATTTGTACTTTTTATCTACCTCAATTATCTGAGGATATATTTGCTACTTGTCGATAAATATACTTTTGGAGCGACTTAAATGTCTTTGTTATTGTATTTCAGCCAATATTTGAATTTAAAAAATATTCGTACGCTACTGGTATATCAATATCCCACCTGTTATTAGGAATAAGGATCGATGGAATCGGAATCGAGAATCGGGAATCGATTTGAAAGAATCGAAATCGATAAATAATCGGAATCGACTCATTCCAAGTATTTACATTAATAACAATCCGCATTTCTGGTGAAAAATATGGTTAAATCGAGTAGAATCCATTGATGAAC
Organism: Ceriagrion tenellum; assembly: GCA_963169105.1. NCBI lineage: Eukaryota > Metazoa > Arthropoda > Insecta > Odonata > Coenagrionidae > Ceriagrion > Ceriagrion tenellum. The sequence goes on from OY720637.1 coordinate 46,250,895, forward strand.
ATTTAGTTTATTTAGTATGTATTTAGTTTTCATCAGTATTTAGTATGCATTTATTATGTATTTAGTATATTTAGTTGCATGAACATTTAGTAATACAATATATCGTTATGGGACTCATGAAGTTTTAGATCTCATAAAAACATTCGGGTTGCATGAACACTTCTACAAGTTACATAACTTATTTACCAATAGTTAACAACTTTGAATGTGTGATCTAATCTCCCACCACCTAATAAAATTCACAAAAGTTTAGACTATAAATAATTGCTAATGCACAAAATAATTGGCCAGTAAGAGTAAACAAACTGGTAATATGTCTCAAAACAACGCTTCTATCTAGTAATTAAGACTCCAAGCGGTGCATTGCGCATCCGCCATCTTGGCTGCCTATGGAACTCATAACTTCATGCCATAAGTTATGAAACCAATGCATTTATTGAATGTTTCTGCAACACTTATTGAATGGTTGCCATGGTTTATGGATCCCAAAAGTCAATAGAATGCATGTGTGTCGTTCCTGCAGCTGGCCATTTGTCACTAATATAATTTTCAAAATTTTCTTGCCTTAAATTTCAAACAGATGGCGGATATTATTGCTATACATTCGCTAATTCGTCCATTCCCTCGTGCTATACAAAGGAAAGTAAAGAAAGAGCAGATTTTAGCAATATGGTTGATAATCTGGCTGTCAAGATATAGTTTGATGACCTTATGTTCTCTCCTTCTACACCAATAGTGTCTTTTAACTCTTGGAGAAATGAGATCAATGGATTAAAAAAATGTAATAATTCTTAACGGCAAAATGTGAGACGGATTGCTAAATATTTGCGAATAAAGTAATATTTCCTGAGGTTATTTATACTTGTGAATCAATCAAAAATCCTTATTTGGTGGATATTAAGGAACATGCGCCGAAATATTTAATTCGTGAAATAAACGGAACACATTTGAAAGCGAGCCGCGAAAGACTCGGTGGTTATATCGTAGGCCTTGATTGCTTGAAAATTCAGAACAAGCGAGTTCCAATCCTGAGAAGCCTAGGTCTTTCAAGACAAAACTTGAGTCATACTAGCTAATCAGACTTTTGCCCAAATGTTTAGTATGAGAGTAGTAAATGGAAGACAGATTTTGGAGAGGCGATCGAGAACTGAGGTTGGAGGCCCCATTAAAGCCAGGTGTCTGCGTCGGTGGAGAAGTCAAGGAGTGGAACTCAAGTGGAGAGGAACCCGGTGTCGCCATCACTTCAATCTTAAAGTTAGGCGCCAAGGGATACACAGCTTTCTCTCCCATCCGAAGGACGGAGTTCTGTACTTAAAGTGCTCTTCATATGACACCCTATTCGGGATCGGGAAACCACTGGAAAAAATCTCCATGTTTGCCGATATCAAAACCGAAGACCTCGCGAAGGAAAACTAGAGCTCAATCTGAAGCACCGATCCAATTCCTGATTACATTTGATTCAAGCTTCCCATACATTATTTTTTAAGATGAAGAGTTTGCAGTATTTCTCTCGTCCCATCATATGCTGAAGATAATAGCAGCGAGAAGGCCTTAAATTCCAACTAGCAACGGAGACCTAGTCTCTTGTCTTTGTTCCAAGACTGGAAGTTGTTCATCACTATCTTGTTTCACAAGTTGTTGTCCCGTGAATGATCACTGGCTCTAATAATTTTTCTTTAAGTGTAATTTCGCTGTCGGGACGGTAAATGCGAAGCAAATTTATGTTCCCGGAGAGCAATACTGGCGGTAAATTTCCTTCGCGATCTGTGTATGTGTGCTCGTTAATGTCAACGTTTCTCGTTCTCAACTGCATTCGTTATTGATGGATACCGAGTAAGAGTGTGGACAAGAAGTAAGGTCATATATAATGCTTCGTTGGTGATTCAACGGTATTTGGACTTTGTTTCTCCTGCAGTAGATATTTTCGGTTTGAGATGCATCTTATCTGCCTGTGGAAAATGCAGATGATCAGCTTTGACCTCATTCTACGGTTATGGAATTTCCACTCATAGGGAATACATAGACACATTTAGGCATCCGATGGGTGCGTTTATATAATTATTCTCTATTTGTAAATAAGGTGATTGTTCTTGTTTTGCTAAAAATTTTATAGAATGGTTTTGCTGTGATCGTGCGTATGTTAAGGCAAAGAGCATTTTTAACGTTTACGTAGTGAATTAACCAATACATAATAGTAGAGATGACAAAATCTTAAGCTAATAAAGAAAACAAGAGCTAATGAACTTGGTTAGGACAATTGTTTTAGAGTTGGAGGGAAGAGAATAATAATAATAATAAACTAGTTTATTGTTCTAAGAGTGAACTCCTTTGGAACATAGAAATGAAATACAATGGTGTGCAATGGTACAAAACAAGACAATTAATATGTGAATAATCCAATCAGGAAACAAAAAAGGGAAGTTATCATACAAATTGCTAATAATAGACATATACAACATTATCATTTAGCAATGTAGAAAAAGAACTGAATTTCTTCGTCTAACAGAAAAACGAACATTAAACATATCAATAAAAAAATAACACAACTTTTAAAAAGAAAATATAGCTTAACAAGTGAAAAGAAAAAAAGGAACTGAATTGCTTCTTCTTACGCAACAATGGACATTAATCACATCAATGAACTGATAAATGAGTTACATGGTCAGCATTCAGAAAGTAAGTGTGTGATAATCTTTCTCCTAAATATTACCAGTGATGCACTGTCTTTTACCAGTTTAGGCAAGTCATTCCACAGCTTTGAGGCAACAACTGTAAACGATTTCTGGACTGTAGCTGTCCGGAACTGGGGGGGATACAAAAAACAGGGGTCTTGTCTAGTAACAACATTAGTGTTTTTACTACTTGGGAGAAAAAGATCCATTATGTACTGAGGGCTCCCATGTTTGAGGAGGTTGAACATGAAACAGGCCATGTTATATTTTCTTCTTGATTTAAGATCAAGCCAGGAGAGCCTTTTAAAATAAGGGGTAATGTGTTCATCTCGCCGTAGATTAAAGATGAATCTCACACAGGAGTTCAACAAACGCTGTAGCTTAATATTCAACTCCTCGGTTAGGTCATTGTACACGAGACTACAGTAGTCTAGGTGAGGAAGAATGAGTGAGGTAACAAGTTTCTTTTTTAACTGGAGTGGCAGTAGATTTCTATGGATTTTAAATTGATGTAAAATAGCATTTATTTTGTTGGATACCCTCATCGTGTGTTCTTTCCAGGAAAGAATTATGGTCAATGTCAGCCCCAAATTTTTCACACTGTTACTGAACGGTATGCTCACTTCCTCGACCATTATCATTGACAGTTCTGTGAAATTTATATTCGATACTACCTTGCTGTTACCAATGATAATGGATTTAGTTTTTATGGAGTTTAACACGAGGAAATTTAGCTTAGCCCAAGATGTGATAGCGGATACGTCCTCATTTACCTTATTGATCGTATCACCGAGTTTATTTGGAAGACAATGGCAATAGATCTGCAAATCATCAGCGTAGATCATGTATTTGCAGTGAGCAATACAATTTGGAAGGTCTCTGATATACAACGAGAACAAAAGTGGCTCTAGAACGGAACCTTGTGGTACACCACTAGATGTTGTTACCCAGTTCGATATGTCTCCTTTAGAATCTTTGACAGATTGACGACGTCCATTTAGGTAGGAAAAGAACCAGTTAAGGGACGAACTTGAAAATTTGAGATTTCTCATTTTTTGTAGGAGAAGGGCATGGTTTACACTATCGAAAACTTTACTAAAGTCAAACAGGACCAATATTGTCACCATCTTTTTATCAATGGCGTACCTAATATCTTCAGTAACTTTAATTAAGGCTGTCTGTGTCGAGTAGTTCTTACGAAAACCCGACTGAAATGGGTCTAATAACTGATGAGCGGTTAGATGATCAATTACCTGTGTATAAACTACCTTTTCTAGACATTTTGAGGCGGCGCAGAGGATGGATATAGGTCGATAATCTCCTGGAGAAGTAGGAGTTTTAACTTTACTGATCGGTCGAATCAAAGATGATTTCCAAACTTCGGGAAATGTGCTAGATATGAGGGACGAGTTGAAAATATCAAGTAGAGCTGGAATCACAGATGCAGATGAGGCTTTCAGGTATTTCACCGAAATTTCATCAATTCCAACAGAATTTGATTTAGCGTTTCGTAGGACATTCTGCAAGACATCAGGGGTTATATGGTTAAAGTAAAAATTTGAGTCATTGAACGGAACAAAAGGTTCTATGGATTGGATGTTAGGGGTATGGACATCATTACCATTTGGCAAGGGAGAGCCAATTGATGCAAAGTACTCATTCATGGCATTTAGTGATAGTCCGAGAACTGAACTTTTGTTAGTCTGTTTTATTTGAGAAGGCATATGGTGTTAAATATGCTTGACTCTGCTTTTCGTAAGATTATTGTGACTTTTCCCAGTATTATCAAAAATGGTAATTGTATTTGACTATTAGATAACCAGATCGTTATTTCTGGATTCGAAAAAAAGTCTGTCAAAATTTAAAAAAGGAAGTTGGATTTACGTTTCCAATCAGATTTTCGTAAATATTTCGAGATAATGCTTGTTAAATTGATTTTACCTATTACTTTATACCATGTACGTGAGTTTCAGGCGTAACTTTGTGGAAATATTGTATATCCATATTGGTAAAAATGAAATAACTCGATAGTAATTTAATGACATAAAGTGTCGAAACCATGGTCGGTTCTCATAAAAAAAGCGTGGAAATTAGTATCGAGTTATTTCAATTTTACCAATATGGATACTTTATATACTTACACTTACGCTAAAGTGGGCGGCCAATTCCCTGAGTTTCGTTATACTGATGGAGTCATAATGCAGTCATCAGTTATTTTTTTGTATATGTCCAGTTAATTCTATATAATTACTTACAAATTTATCACGTAGCTATACCATTCAGGCATTTTTACTTTCCATACCTCAGCTTACTTTCCTGTACCTCTCTGCATCAACAGGGAATGTTGAACTTCTCGGGACTATTCATCCACTCCTGCTGGAAACTCCAGAGCCAGAAAGAGAGCCTTCGTCTTTTATGAATCGGGGTGTACCATCTCATTCATTATGTTTTTTCCTCAATCCTTGGAAATCTGATTAATGACTTTGGGTCTTGATAAATCCCTTTGATTTGCTCATAGACCTAAAGAAAAGTACCTGTATTCTAGAATATACATATCTAATATACGTGCACGACGGAGAAAGCTAACGGTCTTGAAGAGAATGGTTTTTCCAGTCTTCTTCTGCGTCTACACATTATTATGGACAATATTTCGCAAGCGTTTCAGCTGGCTTCTTCAGGTCCGCTGGAGTCAGAAGGTCCGCTGACTTCAGCAGGTCAGCTGGCTTCTTCCGCGGACTTGAAGAGGCCAGCTGGAACACTTGCGAAATGTTGTCCATAACAATGTATAGACGCGGAAAAATACTCGCAAAACCATTCTCTTCATCTCAAAGACTCCGCAAAAGACTTCACGGAAAGCTAACCTTTTTTATGCACGATATTCTCTTAATTGAATAGTAATGCATCCTCAAAAAAATTTGAAATTTTTCGAGGATATTTCTACATTTACATCTACATATTTCCCTAAGAGCCGCCGCATGGACGTGTAGGAGGGGGTGTTAGGTCACCAGCTGTGTAAAGATGTAAGTTTTTGGGAGATGAAATGGTGACATGTATTATAGGAGTGTATTAAGTGGAGCTTAATTTTTATTGTGGTCACTTATTGTGAGCGGAAAGAAAGAGTTTTTGTACCTATATGTTCGGCAGTGTATCTCTCTTATTTTTTCGCATTTGTCAGACTTGGAGATGTAGTGAGGTGTCATGATAATATTCTCTATGTCGCTCCGAAAAATATCAGTTCTGACGTTCTCAAGCAACCTAAGCCTAGCGTGTAGCCTTCGAGTTTTTAGGGGCTCCCACCTTAATCCCTCTAAAAGTTGTGAGACACTTTATGTACGCTCGTAGCAGTTTTTTTAAGAAGCGCGCTGCTTTCCTTTGTATTTTATTCATTTTTTTGGTTAAATCTCTTTGACCAGGGTCCCAAATTCTCGCGGCGTATTCGAGGTGTGGCCTAACCAGAGCAAAGTAGTATCTCTCTTTCATTTTTCCATTCATGTACCTTCCTATTATACGTTTAGCAAAACCTAGTTTTTTTAATGCTGTGCCACATGTTTTTTATGTGTAATCAATATTATTTGTACTTGTAGACTTAAGGTACTAGATATATATCGCAATTATTCGAAATCTGTTCATATATCGATATTATTATACCCGATATATGAACAGATTTTCTCCAAAACACGAAACAAATCATTTTATATATGGCTTATAATGAATATGAAGGCATCATGCCGAACAAAAAGCATGTATTTGCATAGGATTTTTGCTTAAATTTCGAATTCTGCGCCGCAAATCCAAGACGTAACAATCCTTTAATTGAGACGAAATTTTTAATTCTTGCATCATTTATATTAAAACATGTATGGTTTTTTCCGGTGTATGAATATATGTATTTACTTAAGTTAAGAGTAGTCCAAAAATGTTTTCTTCTTACCTTGAAAAGTATTATAATATGCACTCAATGAGTCACGATTTGCGCTCCAACCACTTTAAGGTAGTCGCTTAAGGTATATAATATTATCATGCTACCCACAGTCGACTAAGCGACTGGGAGGGAGGCATGATAATAAAATGGCATTATTACTGACGCAATAATATACTTTCATATGACTGAAATTCTAAGTAATTAAATATAAATAAGTCTCACTGTAGTGCATACGCGTGCCATTCCCTATGCAAAAGGACAGGCATTTTTCGTCAAAAATCTCGGAAAGTAGTTTGGTAAGGCGTTGATATTTTGGTATCTTTGGAAGGGTAAGATATTTCTCTTTTGAATGGACCTGTAGAGCGAGATAGGTCGCTAGTCATAATGGGGACCATTTTTTAATACTTGCTTTAATTTCTGCGACTAAGGGAAACATGATAATAAAATTGCATTATTAATGGCGCAGTAGTATACTTTCATATAACTGTAATTCTAAGTAATTAAATATAAATATCTACATAAGTCTTTAATTTGACTCATTTTTCTCGCGCGGTACGTTTAAAACTCCATCACAACGAAATACTATCTGCTATTCTGAAAAAAATAACTACGGTTACAATATAATTTATTTTCAAAAACAGTTGAGAATATATGCCAACTACATACTGTTAATTTTCTGATCAGATCTAAGTGTTAGAAATTCCTCATTTTTTAAGTTAGGTCTCACTGTAGTGCATACGCGTGCCATTCCCTATGCAAAAGGACAGGCATTTTTCGTCCAAAATCTCGGAAAGTAGTTTGGTAAGGCGTTGATATTTTGGTATCTTTGGAAAGGTAAGATATTTCTCTTTTGAATGGAACCAAATTCATTGATTTCTAGGTGAAACGATATTTTCCTAAAGCTAACTTAAGCGATGGTTTGTAAATAAATTCACTTTGTAATAATCCACAATGGTTTTTATGAATTCGACCTAGGTTTCGACTCAAGTTAAGTCAAAATCAAGGTGATCGACCGCTAACTTGAGGTCACTCGGTTAACTTGAGTCGAAACCTAGGTCGGATTAATAAAAACCATTGTGGAATATTACAAAGTGTATTCATTTACGAACCCAATGTTGTTCCACCAAAAGAAGCCTGATAATATATTATATACCTTAAGCGACACTCAATATATCGTGTTTAGTGAAACTTTGAGGATGCATGTGATGGGAGTTATTTTTAGCGTGATGTCTTTCCGCGGGAATCACCTTCCAGTGGTCTAGGACGCACATAATTTAAATAAGGTTATCTCAGTCTGGAGATTAGACGCAACCCCTAGTAATGCGACTGGATTCGTTCCGCGTGGCTGGAACCAGTGCCGTGTGCCAGTACTACGCCCCAAGGCCGCCAGGGGCGCAACCAACGCCTAGTGCACTGCAAGCGAATGAGATGGCACACGGTGGAGGTACGCGCCTAGAATCAGAAGGCCGCATTACCACTTCCTGTACATCTTTCTCCTCTGTTTTTCCCTCGTCAGTGGGACAAGTCTCGTAACCCACAGCCGTCACAGCTGGGGATATCATCGCTGCACTGCGGCTGCATCGGTCAAGGCCCTGTAAGGCACCTAATGCGCACAATTCTGCGGAACACTCTAGTCGCCCCACCACCTCCCTAGACGATTGACAATATATGATCCCCACAGCGACGCGCGCACCTGAATTATCCACGGCCTATCCTTCCCAGCACTGCCAACTTTTATTTCGTCCTAGTCTCGGATTGTTTATAGATTTTCCTCCCGTTTCCCCTTTCCTAGTTGCAACTCCTCCTCGCGGTCGGAGGCAAGGTTCCGCACATTTGCGGCTCCACGAGTTCACTCATCTGTTAGCCAAGCGATCGGTGGCGTGCGCTCCGCGGAATCACAATCCTCTGTGACTTGTCACCGTGACGAGTAATCCTGCGTACACATTTTCCCTCTTGCTGAGAGAAATGTGCTATACGTGATTGAATCGTTGGTATTTTTTATAGGTTTATGATATCAAGTGTTTTTTCTAAACCTCTTAAATTGGGGATATTGGGGATCGGGTTGGTGTGGTGGCTAGAATACTGGCTAACCATAGGGGCGGACAGGGTTAAAAATCACTGCAGAGGAGGATATTTTTCAGAGGAAACCTGGCCCCTCCTTGAGTGTCTTATGGAGTGCACTTCAAGTACAGTACTCCATCAGTCGGATGAGGCGTTAAACCGTGGTTCTCTTGGCGCCTTTCCTTAAGAGAAGGCTAATTCCGACGCCGGGTTTCTATCCACCCTGCGTTTAAATATCGGTCTGCGTGGGTCTTCTTCCGATAATCCGAGTGCCCGAGAATTCCGTCTTGCTTTCGTCTGACCAGTATATCAAGGAAAGCTAAGGAACCGTTTTCTTCGATTTCTTTTGTGAATTGGATGTTTTTGTGGATGCTGCTCAGGTTTTCGTGAAATTCTTCGAGAGTTTCTTTTCCGTGAGGCCAAATAACAAAAGTGTCGTCCACGCACCGAAGCCAGCAGGATGGTTTTAGTTTGCTGGATGCTAGAGCCTCGCTTTCAAATTTCTCCATGAATAAATTAGCAATGACTGCTGACAGAGGAGAGCCCATCGCCGCCCCTTCTGCTTTGAGAGTATATTTTCCCGTTGTAAGAAAGGTAGCTGTTTCTTAAGCAAAATTCGGCAAGTTCGGGGATATAATCCGATAACCCTTCCTCCGTCAACTTCTTAAGGATAATTACTGAATGGTTGATTGGAACTTTTGTAAATTGAAATTTTGTTGAGTCAATTTAAAATGCTCAATACGCAGCGGGATACCCCGAATAACTTTAATATAGTAAAGAGTCGCTGCGGAAACCTTCGAACAAAGTCTTGATACGATACTTTACCCACAAACCTCATTTGATTGCGAAACTGTTTTGCAGTTTAAGCTCCTATGCGCAATTACAATTAGAGATTTTTCCTTATTTCCGTCGTAAAATCGGAGATGTGAACGGCTGTTTACTTTATGTTCTCTCAAATAATCCATAGTGACTTCAATGGCTGGATAAGAAAGCCAGCGTCAAAGTATTTGATTCCCGGAGGGTATAAATGAATGCAGAGTTTAACAACTGATCGGAATATGGCACCAGATTCTGTCTGACCTGAGGTATTCATACGCTCAGTGGTACGCCTTTGGTGGTTTAGGTGTATGCCCGAAAGATTGATCTGTCGTGGAAGTAAGATAGTGCTCGCAGTTATAAATAAGGGACGTATTATAGTACCAAAGCTGCAATTGTGGTAAATGACTGAATGATTGGTGAGTAAACCAAAAACTTAGAAAGTAGCTGGTTTATGGTTCTGTTATAATGCTGGTTTATGGTTCTGGTTCTGCTGCAAAATCTAACGGCATTATTCTATAAAACCGCAGGAATTCCCACAATCCTCAAATACGGCGCGACTAAAGATTAGCATATGTCTTGATAACGGCCAAACTTTTTACCAACTGTGTCCCCAATGCATAGAAAAGATGGCGTTACAGATTTTTATTAACTTGCGGTCTTAATATCTAGGTACAGTGAAACCCCTCTTAACGACCACTCCTATCAACGACTATCTTTCAGCGGAACCGTCTCTTGTTGCTTAATTCAGGTTTCACTGTATGTGTACATCAAATGATTGTGCATTGAAATTTCTCAGGAGCTACTAAATTATGAGGAAAAAAACACCATGTTGGTTTTAAAAACTTTGCAAAAAGAAAAGCGTTGCTTTAATAGTTTGTCCATTTTTTTTAATCAACCGCCCTATAATTTGCAGCATACTCCTAGAAACTGAACCCCAGTCGAATGACCACCCCTCTTAACGACCATTTTTCAGCGGAACGTCGGTGGTCGCTGAATACAGGTTTCACTATATGTTTATCTAACTGGCACCTGAGCTTAGAAGCAGACATTTTCTGCCACCCGCCTTTTCTGTTTGCCACGCATATTCATCAGTGAGGATGAGCAATATGTAGTGATATTTTCACTTTCTTAGGCGAGATGTTGTAGAACAGCATTTTCAAATGATGCACAAAGGACATCGTACTGTTTACTTCATTTTCAGCTGGTACTACACGTTTTCTGACTGAGTATCAGTCATCATCAGGTGCAAATAATCTTCTCATTACCCGCTTGTTTACGACGATTCATTTTTACGTCTTCTGCGAAAGATTAGTCGTACCTGATGAATACTGCTAATCAGTCGAAACACGTGCAGTACGAGTTGAAAATAAAGTAGACAGTACCATATCCTTTGTGTATCATTTCAGTGAGATTTTGTTCGCTCATCTTGTCCAAGTGTTCTTGTGACTGCGCTCGTACTATTCACCGAGTAGTATGACATGTCTGTATGCAAACAATAAGGATATGTAATCCTCTCCACCTGATCGAAACAGCTGTGCGCGTGATGTATTCCCACTCTTCCGGTGAGCATTCGTCTTTTCTCTCTCCACCAGGTAGTGCTCTCATCTCCCGTTTGTTTCACGGCGAATCATTTTTACGTCTTCTGCGGAAAGGAGGCCGCGCCAGGGAAGCAAACGGGTTGGGAAGAGAGGGACCGCCGCGTCGACGGACATCGGCCATCTCCTCGCCATATCCTCGCGTTCCTTCATATCCTCTCCATTCTCCCCGCACTGCATCATCACCGTCCCATCTCTTTCTTTTGTGTCCATTGTTCCCATACAGGTGCCGTGTGCGCATTGTTCTCATTAATATATTTCTCCACTCCATTGAGGTTCCTATTGCGCATCAGCACTGATCGCCGCTTTCCCCATCCCTCGTCCTTCCCGACGCATTTGCCGTTGGCCGTGGAAATCATAATGCGCTTTATTGTGTGGCATTGAGGGGGGACTTTTACTCATTAATTCCTTGAATTATTCTATGCCTCCATCTTTTTTCTCTGCCTTGTGGATTTCATGTTAAAATTTGCTTAGTTAATCTCTCGTTCGTCATACGTTGTATGTTACAATGCCACACAAGTGGGTGACTCACATTTTATTTCTTATTCTCTCATTTTATATTTTTTCCCGTCTTGATATCCCCACAGATCGTCTCCAATTATCCGTTTAAACGTTAAGTATTTGTTTTGTTTTCTTCTTCATCCTCCACATCTTTGACTTATCATTATTAATACCTTGAATTATTCTACGCCTCCCTCTTTTTTCTCTACCTTGTGGATTCCATGTTAACATTTGCTTAGTTAATCTCTCGTTCGTTATACGTTGTGTGTAACCATACCACACCAGCTGTTTTTTCATGTCCTTGACTATTGTGTGGGTGACTCCCATTATATTTATTATTCGCTCAATGAATATTCTTTACCGTCTTGATGTCCCCGCAAATCGTCTCCAGTAATCCATCTCTGTAACATTAAGAACTTGTTTTGTTTTCTCCTTCATCTACCATATCTCATTCCCACTCGCGACAATACTTCCTACTAGTGACTTATGTATAATTTAAAAATTTAAACAATAAATGTTAATTCTTAAAATGTTTTAACAAATAATAGTTCAATTTTTAATTCAAATTTAGTTTAGTCAAAACTTTTAGTTTTAAAATAAGCCATTGAACGTCTTTTTACGTCGATTCTTCCCCGAGATGTGTGATTGCGAAAATCTAATGGCAGTGAAAATCGCCATTTTGAAAAACAGCTATCATTCAGCTCTTCTTAAAATTTTCGCAAAATGCTCGAAACGGTATTTATTATTTTACTAGGTAAACGTTTCCTCAAATTTTCGTCAAAATCTGAGAGGTCAAAGGTCAAATTTGGTCCGAAGTGGCGTGGAATGACCCATATTGTCTTTATTTGTTTGTTTTGGATAAACTTTGAAATCGCATAAAAATGCTATTCAACATGGATATTGCCCTTTGTCCTTTTAAATTTTAAATTCATCGAAAAATGTCTTCATTTTATGGCATGGTCCAGGGCTCCATTCTGAGCTATTTCAAAACTCAGGTAGTTGTATTCTCGTCATTATTGTATTTCCTTCCCATCTTCCAGAATTGTGTGCTCTGGTACTCCTCCAATGCGCAAATTTCTAGTCTTTCTGATATTTATTTCCAAACCCAAATTATTCTTTTCTTCAACTAGCTTAGTTGACATGTGTGACAATTCATCGTGACTTAGAAGAATTAGGCTACGCAAAGCTTATAATAATGAAACTATTGGACTGTAGTCATAGTCTACAACGAGATATGAATTGCGACCCTCGATTGGGTCGTGGGTGATATTTTGATGAACCCCGGAACGAGCCGAAAAGTATGAAAAAATATATTTATAATTTTTTCTGCCTAGCAAAAAAGCAAATATTTTTAAAATCGTTAAAATACGAAAAGTTTGTGAAAGTGGTATTCATAGGGTAGTCGGTTGGGGTTGTAACTAGCCAAGTGTAATGGTACTTTGTCGGTAGGTTGCGAAAAAGTTTGCTAACTCAGTGGTGAATATCATGAAAAAATAGATTAGGCACCACCGCGCTGGTCAACATGATAGTTATTGCACAAACAGGTTTATATTTATTTTAGGTTATATATTCGAATTCTTAAACATTACCTCCCGGCTCACAAATGGCCCGATATTCTCGAGAATTTTTTTTCTAATCATCTAATCTTAATGTAAAATCAATAAGATCGTCGTGCTCAGCCGATTAAGTAAATCGGAGTTCCAATTATTAATTCAAAATAAGTACTTAATATCTACTCCCAGCGGGGGTCAGGATGGCCCAGTGGAAGCGTGTTCGACTTCCGTTCCGAGACCAAGTGACGGAAAAACTTTCCCATCTCCGGAATACAACAATTAATGCTACCCGAACTGCCTACTACTGAGAGGCAGCAGTCTCAGCAAAGGCATTGATGACGCAGATCAAGAAGATCAGACCAGTACCAATACCTTACCCGATATCCTTATGCATATAAAGAGTAATTTTTTTTTCATATTGGGCACTTGAATGGTACATTGCCCTGGCATCATTAGCGGAGCCATCACTTTTAATGAAATGTTCTACCCCCTAGGTCACATTTGAATTTATTTCCGAGAATATTTATTTATTTTTCCCCGAAAATCTTAAATCTACTTCAAATTGCAGTTAAAATTGAAAACAAATTTAATTCTTGTTTAAAGCATGGTAAAAATGGCTCTTTGAACATGATGATATCGAAATACTATTTGCAAATGTACATGAAATTGTTTGTTTGAAAGGAAATAATGAAAATTTATATAAATTGTGTATAGTACCATTTAAAACTGAAATATTTTGTTATGTTCCTTTGTTCGAAATTATTGGTAACCCCCACACAGGTTTTGGGGTAACCTAAAGCTTCCTAATTTTTTGTTTAATGGAATATACTTTGTATTTGAGAAAGAAGAAATAAATTATTATTATTATTATCAACAGCACACCACAGCTACGGACGAGAGTGACGTTCATGAAATCAGCCGAAGTAGAGCGATGTGGAAGGCAACGGGGAAACCACCACATTAAATTCCCTTGAAGATACAGCCATGCACCAGTCAACCAATCTTCGAATTGAACGACCGATGATGATGAGTTTATTTCTTCAGCTAAACTCTCTGACTATACATATTCCATAGGTCGTTCAATCCTAAGCCCTCCACCCTTCCCTATCTAATGAGTTTCCCTTACCGGTATTATTTCCTATGTACTTTCCTCTTTATTTGGTCCATGAACTTATTCCTGGGTCTCCCTCTTGTGACTTTTCCCTCCATTTCGCCTTCATTATATTTGTAACAAAACCATTGTGTCTCATGGTGTGTCCAATCCATCTGGTTCTTCTTTTCTCTATCGTGTTCCATATAGTCCTTTCCTCTTCAACTCTTCTGTACACTTCATCGTTTCTTATTTTGTCTTTCCATTTTATCTTCAGTATCCCCCTCCACACCAGGCTTCTAATCTGTTCTGGTCAGCTTTTCCAATGGTCCTTAGAGTGCTACGCTCCACACGAATGCTTTCACATACTTTATCCTGGTTTGTAGTCTTCATTTCTTTGAGCTCTGCAGTATCTTTTGCCAGTGAACGCCTTCTTAGCTTGGCCTCTTCTCCGCTTGATCCGACTGCCCGTATTTCATTTTAATTATTTCCTCTAATGCTTTTCAACCACTCATTACCCTTACATTGACTTTATCCATTGACTCTTTCCGTGGTAAATTAACGAAAGCTTGGACACTAATTACGCGATCTATACTCTGATGTAATATCACAAATTCTGAGTTACAAATCAAAATAATGCGATGCACATGTAACAGAAATATGTGTGAATTTACCACAAAGGAAGTCATTTGATATATCTGAAGTGTGATCCCAATCGATAACAGAAAGAAGTGTATATTCACTATGAAGGAATCCATTCAGTATGTCTGAGGTGTGATCCCGAATATTCCAAATACTTTGGATAAAAGTGCCTTTTGGATTTACTGCGTTATAATTACTATTTCTCCAACAGTTTCGCCTGGCTATTCTGCCGGATTCTTAGCTTGCATAGTCATTATAACGCAGTAAATCCAAAATACACTTTTATCCAAATTAAAATGAACTGCGAGAATCTACGAAAATATTTTCCAAATACTGATCGTGATTAATAGCTAGTGGCATCCTACATCCAATTTAGTTTCCTATGAGTTCCTACGTTTTCCATGGTGAATGTGGCATTGAATGAATGTGTTATCTCATTTCTTTCATATCTTGCATCCATTCCCGTGACTTATTGCAATGTCCTTTGTGTCATTTTCGATTAATTAATATGTCGTATGAAACTTGTTTTCTTTGTGATGCATTGAAGGAAAATGCAGGAAATGGGTTGAGTCCAAATTATTTATTCATCGCAATGACTCAATTTCGAGAAATAATGACTCGGCAACACATTACAAGAGAAAGATAAAGAACTGTATCTCTCTTTTCCTTAGGTTTCTTGTCCTTCGAGTGGATTCAACTGCCCTTTCATTGTTACAATAATTTATTTATCATCATACCGTTTTTGTAAAAGAGAATTACTGGCATTAAGTATTTCCGGAAACGTTTATTTCTTATGATCATATGGTGTAAGATGTCGTCTCTGGCTCCACTTTATGGAATTTTTCCATTGCAACACAAACAAAAAACTATACCTACATTGCAGATTTCACAAAAAATTAATCTCACGATCGGTTTTGTAACTGAATTACATCTTTAGATGACGCCTGACTACCTGATCCTATTACATTATACCTACCTGAAGATGGTACTCTGTTATGAAACTGGTCATGAAAATAAATTTTATATGGAATTCGCGAATAATATTTTTTTTGTGTCAAAATATTGGTCCAGACTTCATTATCAAGTCATACTGATCGCATTATAAACACAAATATTGCGCAAGTACTTGTCATAAATCGTGACAGTAGGCTGTTGTTGATGCGAATCATGGAGCACGAGCTCATTTAAGAATCAGGGGCTTCGCTATAGGCTATTTTCTTCGTTGGTCCGCGATCATCGCATACAAACTTGCAATGATGGTTGACTGAGTGTAAGAGAATCCTTTTAGTTCTACGGCTACATCTACATCTACATACTACCCCGCAAGCCGCCTCAAAAGGCGTGTGGCGGGGGGTGTTAGGACACCAGCCGTAAAAAAAAATCAAAGTTCCGCCTAGCATTTATTAAAGTCCTTAATTGTTCGGGGGAAAAACAAATTCCCATACCTATCCGTTCGGCAAAATATCTCTCTTAATTTATCGATTCTGTCGGACCTGGAAATATAATGTGGTTCTAATATGATGTTCTCCGTGTCGCTCTGAAAGATATTCATTCTCAATTACTCAAACAATCTAAGCCTAGCGCGTAGCCTCGCTTTGCAGTGTCGCAACATGGTGAATACTATGCTCGACTATTGTGTCCCTACTTAATTCTGCAAAGTGCCACTCACCGTGCTCTAAATTGGTTTAAACATTAACAAATTCCTAATAAACGTATGATATCTTCGTGAAGGAAAATAGTACTGAATCACGTTGAAAAAATTCAGCAACCACCAGTAACTGTCTACCATAACGTGTCGCAGTTTTTCAGGTCGTAACCTGCCATTTTATAACCATGACAGTCGTGGGTAGGAGTCGTGCTTCGATTGTGGACGCTTTGTCGGTTTATGAAGTAAAAATCTGTGTAAAATGGTTCGATATAATCTCAGTAGTTGGATGATCTACAATCAATTATTGCTTTCACAAGGGTAGCCACCAGAAGATGCATGCAAACTTTCCTACCCATCACGCTGTACCCTTAGGGGTGCATACAAATAAAAAGTTCAATACACGGCGAAAGGCCTTGAATGACATTGCCTAAATAATTTCCTCCATACTGCCATTTATCTTTATGCCTCATTTATTCCCGTTATACTCATACATTACTTCGAGTACGCCCTTCTGTTCTTAACACGATTAATATCCTTTCTGTAAGGGTAGTTTGAGCGAAATATCATTTCACCGAGAAATCGATGAATTTTTCTCACTTTAAAGTCTCACTCATTTTTTATTAAAGACCTAAGTTCTCGAGTTAACAGTAAATTAAGATTATTTGAAGACGATACAGTTATCTTCCGTGAAGTAAGCGAAGACGCGGACTTAGAAGAACTGTCATCAGAACTTAACAACGTTCTTTCGTGGTGCCAAGAGTGGGGGTTAGAATTTAATATATGGAAATGCACCACAGTTCACTTCCTACGAAAGTCAGCCCACAAATGCCCTACCTATACTGTCCGTGGAGTAAACATAAAATCTTCAGATACAGTAAAATATCTTGGAATTACCTTAACTTCTGATTCATCGGGGGAACACACATACAAAACATATGTGGCACAGCATTAAAGAAACTAGGTTTTGTTAAACGTATAATAGGAAGGTCGTCGGATGAAAAATTCAAAGAGAGATGTTACGTCGCTCTGGTTAGGCCACACCTCGAATACGCCGCAAGAATAAGGGACCCTGGTCATTAAGATTTAGCCAAATAAATTAATAAAACACAAAGGAATGAAGCGCTTCGTTAAAAAACTGCTACGAGCGTACATTTAGTGTCTCACAACTTTTAGAGGGATTAAGGCGGGAGTCCCTAGAGATTCGGAGGCTGCACGCTAGGCTTAGGTTGCTTGAAAAATTCAGAACTGATGTTTTTCAGAGCGACACAGAGAATATTATCATGACTCCTCACCACATCTCTAGGTCCGACAGAAGCGATGAAATAAGGGAGATACATTTCCGAACAGTTAGATGCAAAAACTCGTACTTTCTGTGCACAATAAACGATCTCAATAAAAACTGAGCTCCACGAAATACACTCGTATAATACGTGTCACCATTTCACCTCCCAAAAACTTACATCTTTACACGGCTGGTGACCTAACACCCCCTGCCACACGCATATGCGGCGGCTCGCTGGGTATTATGTAGATGTAGATGTAAGAAAAAGCATCTCCCAAAAATACCAAAATACCAGCCCCTTACCGAACTACTTTCCGAAATTTTAGATGAATAATACCAGCTCGTTTACATTGGAAATGGTACGTGTACGCACTCCAGAGAGATCTTAATTAAAAAAATTAACTCCTTGATCTAGTAAAAAAAATTAACAGGATATAGTTTTATGTTTTTCAATTATTTTTAAAAATAAATCATATTGTCACCGCAGTAATTTTTTCAGGATCGTAAAAAGACCTTCTGTTGTGGCCGGCCTTCCTTGGTTTTATCAGAGGATGGTAGGGTCTATTCGTATTTATGGGAAACTGCGAACTGACGAAGATATTATATTTCGGTTCTCAGGTAAGCTCCTTAGAATTTACTCTTTCAATGAAGTGTTTTTAAACTCCGTAATTGCTTACCGTCAAGTAGTTCCAGACGTGTCACGAATTTAATGCCTCTGATTTAAAAACACTATACTATACGAATATTGATGCGAGATAAATCCTTGTGAACATTTCAAAAACATATATCTTTGTAGACTTGTTTGTTTACTTTTCTGAACTATGGTGACACAATTCATGGTCACTTTCAAGGTGCCATATGGTTTTTGATGTAAATTTGGTGCAAAATACATTAGTCTTTACATTGAATGTCCTCGAGGCGAAACCTTAAATCATTCACACTGTTTATGAAATTAGTTTGTGTAACGGAAGCCATAACACGAGACGTTATCGTCACTCGACGCTCGATCATGGCGTGTATGCCTGTCAATTCACCACAAGGCAAATGTGGCGTCACTGATACTGCTGGATCACTCCCTAGATGAACGTGCTCAGTATCTTGGCAGTAAGACTCTCAGATTCCGCCAGCATCTTAATGGCGCGAGTAGGCACTCTTCAATTTGAGCGAGTAATTTTGCAACTTGACCTCATAGATCTCTCTCTGGCTCATCGACGTCTCGTCCTTCGTCGGAAGTTTAATTGTGCCAATCCGAGGCGCGTGCGAGGTCGATCCCTCGCGCTGGACGGGCGCCTCCTCTTCGCATTGAATCCGCATCGGTGGTCGGTTGGGTGCCACCTCCCACCTTGAGGTGTCTCCGCTGAAGAAGTAGACCTCACGAGTGATCGGAATCCGCGCCGCCTTCGGACACGCGACGGGCAAAGGCGGGGGAAGGACGGGTATAATGTCCCGAGGTTGGTCGCAATTCATCTTTCCTTACAACTGACTGTGAAGCATCATCTCTTTTCGTTACTCATCAGCGGTCCAGCTATTTTTTTCCCTGCAGCTACGCTACTCCATTCCTTTGCTTCTTTAACTCCTTCCAAGGATGTTTTTTTCATTTTTAAATTGCGCTGTTTTCAACCCTGTTACTCATACCTGCCATGCTCAAACCTGTTACTCATCCTGTTACCATGGGGCCGGGGTGGCCCAGTGGTAGCGCGTTCGATTCGCCTTCAGAGGGTCGCAAGATCGAGACGGAATCGGAGCGGAATCGAGTAATCGGAATCCGTGCTGCCTTCGGACACGCGCCGGGCAAAGGCGGGAGAAGGACGGGTATGATGTCCCGAGGTTGGTCTCCATTCATCTTTCCTTCCAACTGACTGAGAAGCATTATCCCTTTTCGTGTCTCATCAACGATCCAACTATATTAATTTCCTTGCAGCTGCGCTATTCCATTCCTTTGCTTCTTTAACTCTTTCCAAGGATGTTTTTTTCATTTTTAAATTGCGCTGTTTTCAACCCTGTTACTCATACCTGCCATACTCAAACCTGTCACTCATCCTGTTGCCATGGGGCCGGGGTGGCTCATTGGTAGCGTGTTCGATTCGCGTTCAGAGGGTCGCAAGATCGACCGGACCGAATCGAGACCGGAGTCGGAGAAATATGGAGATATTTTCTTAGAGGGAGCAAAAGGCGTTGATAGAGCAGAGCGAGAATATCGGGCCGGTACAACAGCCACAGGGGAAGAGCGAGGTTCACGGAATTCTGCGATGGAGACAGGAAAGGACCACCTCATTTACTTCCCTTGAAAATACAGCCATTCTCTTTCAGTCGACCAATCCTAGGATTGAGTGACCATTGTGATATATCGTAGGGAACACACATACAAAACATATGCGGCAGAGCATTAAAGAAACTAGGCTTTGTTAAACGTAAAATATGAAGGTCCTCGGATGAAAAAGTAAAAGAGAGATACTACTTTGCTCTGGTTAGGCCACACCTGGAATACGCCGCGAGTATTTGGGACCCTGGTCTTAAAGATTTAACCAAAAAAATTGACAAAATACAAAGAAAAGCAGCACGCTTCGTTAAAAACTGCTAAGAACGAACATATAGTGTTACACAACTGTTAGGGAGATTAAGGTGGGAGCCCCTAGAGGCTTAGGCTGCCTGATAAATTCAGAACTGATATTTTTCAGAGCAACGCAGAGAATATTAACATGACGCCTCACTACATTGCTAGGTCTGACAGATGCGATAAAATAAGAGAGATACTCTGCCGAACAGATAGGTACAAAAACTTAACCTTTTCGCGCACAGTTAGCGACCAAAATAGAAACTGAGCTCCACTAAATACACTCCTATTATACATGTCACCATTTCATCACCAAAAAAACCTACATCTTTACACGCCTGGTGACCTACCACCCCCTGCCACACGCCCAAGCGGCGGCTCGCGGGGTAGTATGTAGATGTAGAGGATTTCGTATGACAACAGAAATATGTATATATTCACCACCAAGAAAACCATTTGTAATGTCTAAGGTCGTGCCGTGTAGTAATTAAATATGTCGAAGATGCAGCCCTGCATCAGTTAAACAATCTTAGGATTGAGCGACCGATAATAAACACATACCTTTTTGTGTTGGATGAATTTATTTACCCTGATTTTTTTATGTTCCGGCGCATTATAAGTGCTTTGGTCTCGAAAATGGGCCGAGGGTAAAGGAAAGTATTCATGTGTCCATTTTCATCGATGCAGCCAATGACCATTTATCTACTTGCTTTATCGGGTGCATATTTTCGCCGCGTTTTCTGGTGTATTAGGCGCACTTTTTTTCTGTCTAAAATGCGGTGTAAAGTTGTCTAAAGTCTTGTGAGCTGAGGGTAAATCTGTTTTCATTGATCATATCTTGCGATGCAGTTGGTACTCATCTATGAACTTTCTGTGCCAGATGAATTCATTTGCAGCATTTTTCATCTCATTAGGCTTACATTTTTGTCAAAAATACGTTCAAAAATCGGCCGTTGTCTTTTGCTAAAGTTGTTTTCAAGAAACCAATTTGTCGATTCTGTCGAAGCCCATCATTGTACTTTCTCTAACGGATGAATTAATTGTCCGTATTTTCCGGCCCATTAGACGTATTTTTTTCTCGAAAATGCGATTAAAAGTCGGCCCGCGCCTTATGGATTGAGGGTAAAATTGTGTTTTCATTTATCTATTTCTTCAACTTCTGTGCCCATCTTTCTACCGCACTGTACACTGCGTTGTGGCTGTGAGCTTAACGTACGACCTTTATTATTCATTTGTTTCTGGAATTCAACGATATCGGGTGAGATGTGATGGAACATAATGATGAAATATAGACGAAAAACTTTGTCATGTCTGTTGAGAATTCTCATTAATCATCACGAAGTTTTTTATTTACATTCCAATTTCATTTATTTAATTTATTATAACTAACAGTTGTTGTATTAATTGTTTCCTTCTGAATAAAACCCTTATTAATCAACCGCATTTTATCCCGGTCAGTCCTATAGACCAGGAAATACGGCGGCATGAAAATTTCTCGAAATATGGGGCTCTAAATCACGTGAGCGGGTGCAATGCAACAAAGTCAATGGACAGAGAAAAAAGATGTCCGCTTTTGAGCGACAATTTTGGGTTAATCCACTGCTCCTTATGAGCTATAATTTGAAGGCGGGAACATGAAGTTCGCTAACACCCGTTTGGATATACCACTCGAATTGATATGGATCGGTGATGTAACAGGTTGACTAGTCAGTAACGTTGGTGAATCGGGTTCGAATCCTGAATCGAACCAAAGGGTTTTTCATGCCTTATGACCACGCTGTATAATGGATTATTTTTTCACTTTCCTTAACCAGAGGACCTTTCCTTAACCTGCTTTCCCTGTCAATAATAGGTGGTTTATAGAGTATAAATTACAGTCGTTGAAAAATTTTAGTTCTTTTGTAGCTAACAGTATTTTTCACTTACTGTCTGCCTTTTATTGACAAGCACATATGTATTCTGGATAAATGGGATGATTTATTTTTATTAGACGTATTTGACCTATGTGTTTGTAATATTCTGCCGGTAAAGGTAGGTTTTGCTGAATGTCCGAGAATCTCCTCCCGGTTTTCTACACTTTCCGGGGCCTCTCTATCTCTAGTATATCCTTTTTGCCTCAGCAAACGATCTACTCTTCTTCATCCTCTCCATGAAACCTATCCTCATTCTTCCTCTTCCCCGCTTGCCTAACATCCTTCCCTCTACCACAACCTTCAACAATCCATCGCTCCTTATTACTTCCTCCAGCCCCCTACTCTACCGATCCCGAATTTCATTCAAAAGTTTCCTTTCCTCGCCCGCCATCTCAAGCACTCCCTCGTTAGTCTGCCCCTCCGTCCACCTCACCTTCTCCATCCTTCGCCACACCCACATCTCAAATGACTGCAGCCTATTCTCGTCCTCCTTTTTCAGGGTCCACGTTTCTGCACCATACAACGCTACGCTCCATATCAAGCTCCTCACCAGCCTCTTCTTCACATCCTTCCCCAGTGTCCCCGTCACCAGCTCCCTTCTATTGCTAAACGCTCCCTTAGCTAGCGCTTTTCTCTTCCGTATGTATTTGTTACTATTTCCATTTTCTTGTAGCGTGCTAGCTAAGTAATTAAAATGCTCTTCTTGCTCGAGTTTGTGTCCTCCAACTTTAATCACCAGCCTCGCTTTCTTTGTCCTAGGAAATCACCTAAACTTTGTATTTGCCCTATGACCTATTTATATGAGAAGCTTAAAAATACTGTGCAAGTCGAAAGCATGGTCGGCGAAGTGGATAAAATCTTTTTTTAAACTTTTTTGTGGATAATACAAAGTTTTAATCTACTTTTCCTGATGCAAATTTTGCCTTGGAGACTTCCTAAACATTCAGTGTCGCTATTTCGTGATCTCAACCGTGTGATCAGGTTCATCATGTTGAAAACCAAAAATGTATTGATATTATTCAACTATCTATCTCAAAATAACGTAGATGGAATGAAGATTGCATGTGACCCTTCGTAATGATAAAAAATAATGCTACATGGTTTCGGCTATGCCTTTCGGAAAAGTGTTGTCTCTGGTCAACTTTTCATTTATAATTTATTGCTAAAAAAATGAGATCTCGATATTCCTATTATTTTTTATTTAGCCAACCGTGGTATCACTGCTAAAGCATTATTTTCAAGAAAACGAATGAAGAATTAGTTTAAAATGGCAAACATACCAGACTGCTGTTTAGAAAATGACGCTTTGGTGTTGTATACACTTTCGACTTAATCCACAATCCTGTGTAGATACTACGAATTTATCTCTTTTCGCCATGCTTAAATTCCACAAAGTAGATCCATCCCGTATTTATCCACCAGCTGATGCAATCCATGCGATGAATCGCAAGCAGGCCCAGGCAGCAGAGGATGTACGCTTGAGGTCCGAAATGGTAATCCATTGATGTGAAGGGGTTGAGTTGACAGGTTGAAGCTCGGAGACCACCTTCTTTTAGGTAATTTGTATCCCAAGCTTGTTTCTTACATCATATTGATAATTACGGGGGTGTCATTTGACTTTATTACTTGAGCAACAAATTATATACATGCGTGAAGCTAATCTTCCCCGGTAGAGAACGTTAACATGCTTTCCTGTTAAACAAATCATGAATAAATAATCACTAATGGTGTCTTTTCCGTGACTCTTTTCTACTAACAACCCCATTCGTTTTAAATTTCACATTCGCATAAAAGACAATAAGAATTTTATTTTGATAATAAAGGTGTTTGTTCATCATAGGTTTTTCAAGAAGCTATCGTGAATGAACTATGGGGGTTGGATCTTAAGTTTATATTCCCCGCCAACAACGTCTCTATTATATACGTACTCTAAAAGTAGATTTTAATTGGTTTGTTGATGATCCCCTATCTGAGGAAGCATTTAAGAAGAGTAGGGAATTGTCTAGGGGGGCTGAGTAGAGACGTAAAGAAAAGGCCGGTAAAAACTCTAATTTGGCGTGCACTGTATGGGTCGGAGACTTGGTCACTACGAAGGGAGGATGTACGTAGACTTGAGTCGTTTGAGAGGTGAATTTGAAGATGGTGAACTGGATGGCAAGGACGAACGAGGAGGTATTGGATATAATTAGATAGGAGAGAAAGCTAGTGATACAGGTTCGGAGGAGGCATAAGAGATGGATGGAGGACGTATTAAATGGAGAGAGAATGCTGAGGAGGATAATATAAGGGAGAACATTGGGGAAGCGTAGAAGAGGAAGGAAGAGGATAGAAGGAATTCTAATCGAAATAATAAGAGGAAGATGCATTGCTGAATTAAAGTAGAATCTAGTGGTGAGAAGATATGCCAGATATTAGGACGTTGGGATAAAATTTTTCCAAAAAGCCACCAATCAGTTTGTGGAATTCTATAATCGATCCATATACCTATATTAAATTCTCTCCTAGTAAATCGTATTATCCGCAAGAGAGAAGCTGAATGTAGAAGTCACCCTGAGAGGAGAGAAATTAGAGCAAGTGGATTCCATCACATATCTCGGAAGTACAACCACGTGTGATGTAAGAAGTACAATGGACATCGAGATGAGAATAGCCCAAGCTATGAAGGCGTTAATGGGAAAAAGACAACTGCTGTGCTCAAAGATGGGACTACAAACCAGGAAACAGTAGGTGAAAACATTCATGTGGAGCGTGGCACTCGATGAATCAGAAACATGTACTATTGGAAAAGCTTACCAGAACAGACTAGAAGACTTCGAAACCTGATGCAGGAGGATGCTGAAGTCACTACGAAGAATGGACGGACTAAATAAGAAATGATGAAGTGTACAAAAGAGTAGAAGAGGAAAGGACCATAAGGGAACACAATAAAGAAAAGAAGAACAAGGTGGATTGGACACACCCTGAGACAGAATGGGTTTGTGAAGAACACAATTGAAGGTAAAATATAGTGAAAAGTACCCAGAGGAAGATTCAGGAATAAATTAATGGACCAAGTAAAGAGGAGAATGCGTAGGAAGAGATACAAGGAGGTAAGGAAACTAGCATTAGGTCGGAAAGAATGGAGGGCTGCAATCAACCAATCTTAGTGTTGAACGACCAATGAATGAATGAATACACTTTAATATATAGTAATGGTCATGGCCTTCGTTTTAGCTTTCTGAGACTCAAACTTGTGACGAAATATTTGGTTAAGATCCAACAAAATCATGAAAAAATACCCCAGAAAAGTAAAAACTACTGCTTTGAATAAAAGATCAATTTATGTGCAGTTTGCTTCAAGACATTGTTCTCTCATTAATATTGCATCTTAAAAAGAATTAAAAGACCAATTAACGAATGTATTACAAGGTCAGTAAGCTTACAATAAATACGCCCCCACCAAGGCGATACTAACATTTAGTCTGGAGAGTTTCGCGCTTCTAAATGTTAATATATTTTTGATATTTTTTGTCGATCTTTTGCGTGTTCACCAAACTAATACTCAAACTCTATTTCCTATTGCACATCAGTGGGTTGCGTAACTATAGTGGCGTTTTTATCGATTGCTACTCTCAAGGGAGTCGAGAAACTAAGAAGAAGCGGCAAGCTTGATGGATACTTTTTACGACCCGAGTCATGAGCTCATCGTTCCTGTGACTCTGTCTCCAGCACTGCTAAACCCCCATTGAAACGTGATGCATGTCCTACATTCTCCTTGCATTCCCTTGTCAATGAATGTTTTTATTTCATTCATTTTTTTCTGTGATGAAGCTCTTAGAAAAAACGGCGTGAGTTTCAAATGAAAACCCACTCTCTTAAAGAAATTTGAAGCTCAACCATGGATCTTTGCTGTGTTATGTCTCTTTTGATTTCCAAAACGGTCTCCCCTTCGCCATCACGGTACTCACAAATCGCTCCACAAATGCAAGATCAGTGATTTATCTTAACAGGCGTAGTTTTGAGACCTTACAGCGTGGAATGTCTTATTCATTTAAGCAGTTACAAATGAAAATAACACCACAATAATCCTAAGCGTAGAGGTTGTGCTATTCACAGCGAAGAAAATCATTTTCTCGGGCTGGGTTTTGGACCTCTCAATATTTTGTCGAGTACACTAACCAGGCTTCAAGAAAAACGTAAAACTGTTGGTTTCTTTGTGACCTCTTGGTAAGATTTAGATTGTGGAGGTGTCAGGATTCTTCCGACCCTTCTTTAACTCCCAGAATGGTCCTTTTCTACCGACTTACTCGCCTCTTTTAAATGGCGAAAATGATTTTGACTGTTGATACTACTAAAGTCTACTACGATGTAGAATTCGCATACTCACGAAAAACCTTTAAATTGAAGATTTTCTCCACACTTTGTTGAATGCTTGTAGGGACCGAGGCATCGCTGGGTCTTAATCACACTTCTCTCTTTCGTATCTACCTTTTCCTAACTGCCCATCCTGTCGTGAATGGCCTTGACTGAAGATTTCTATCCTCAATACCACCTCCAGTGAGACTTAACTGTATCACAGGGACTATATGAGTAGTAGTGGTAGGAAAAACTAATGTTACGACTATATTGCTCGCACCTGAGTGCCAGTTGATGCAATAGATGCTGACTAACGGCACTTCTGCTAAAAGGAGACGATTATGCAGATGCAAAAAAGGATATACTAGAGGGAGATAGGCCTCTGAATGTGTAAAAGACCGGGAGGAGATTCTCCGACATTGTACAAAACTTACCTTCACCGGTAGAATACATTGTACTCATTGTCACCGCAGTAATTTATTCAGGACCACAAAAACCTTCCGTTGTGATGGAGTTTCAAACGTGCCGCACGAAAAAAATAAGTCAAGTGAAAGATATTTAAGATATTTTTATTTAACTACTCAGAATTCCAGTCAAATATTAGTACAGTAAATCCTCGATTTACGTCGGAGATGCGTGTAGAAGAAGAGCGACGCCAGTTGAAACGACGTAAAACGGATCCAGATATTCGTGACCGCTTTAGTCCCAAGATAAATCAAGGCGTTAATTTCAAAATTCGTTTTTTGACTTTATCCCGGAAAAAATAGCTATATCAGGTAGGGTGATTATGTCTTAACCATCAAAAAACGCAAGCATATGCACATACGGTCAATTTTATTAGCATTAAATAGGGAAAAATTTTCCGACGACCCTTATCAGCATGACATAACATCGAATCAGACGCAAATCTAAGCGGCGCATACCGAGGACCTTCTGTGTGTCATTGCGCCATTAATAACGTAATATTTAATTCACGCTTCCTACAGCTCCTGAAATCAAAATGTATAATTCGAATATCACACCCATTATGACTAGGGAGCTATCTCGTTCCAACGGATAAGTACAGATAATTTACCAAAATATTTTGGACATCAACTCTAGAATTCTCTATCGGAGGGAGAGTTGCATTTGCGAAGTCAGTTTTAAGCGTCACATCAAACGAAATATATTATTAGGACTCGATATTTTCGTGATAGGAAAAGTACTTAAACATTTAACTTTTGATAAATCATGAGAATTTACCATTCCATAGTTAAAGATACTTGCTATCGATGAAGGAAATTAGAGACAATAAAAAGAATATCTTCTAACCATTTTTTGACCTACATATGAATCTTTCTGGTGTTTCTTTATGAAAGCTAACTTGGGGCAATAAGTTCAAAAAAGTGAAGTTCCCTCTAAATTACCATTGCTTTCCTAATACTTGAAGAAAACCTTATAATTAGTAACTATCAGTGAAGTCGGGATGTAAAACACGTTAAAGTGTAATTGTTTATGTTTATTTCAGTTATGTTTACAGTCGTATGTACAGATTCAATAACACTCATTTTATGGCTTGCGAGGCCTATTTGTTATTCATTGTCCATATATCATTTCCATAATTAATGGTTTAACGCTCTCGTGTTGATTGTATGGTAAGCTTTGGCTTTCCATAACAGGCAGTCCTTCGGTGTTTCTCTTATTAAGGCCTCATGCTATTTTTGCTGCCCATTGATTGGGTCGCAAGGCTCAGTCATCCAATGCAGGTGATTGAGCCATGCTATTATTCATAGCCGTGGTAATATATTTTCTCAGACCTAACACCTTAATCAGCTATACACATTCTTATCTCCTGTGTTTGAAACGTTACTATCCTGGCAAAAAATGTCTTTGGTTTTTTACTGACCTCTGAAATACATAAATTTGGTATCATGAAACTAATATTTACATAATGAGACTCGGCAAAAATGTTTTCAAATGTTTAACTAGCGACTCTTAGGAAAGTGACTATTTTGTGACCAGCTAAGATGCAGCCCTTCGTTGCCACCTAATAAGGTGTTGTAGCTTGAGACTGTGGAAACAAACTACTGAAATAGTTGAATGATTAACAATTCTCAGAAAAATTACCTACTATTTTGTGTTTTATGAATAAGCATCTGCTTTGATTTCATCAAATTGTGCATTCGATGCGTCTCATTTAAAAGTATGTTGAAATTTCCCATCACACGTTAAGTTTAAAGATCAAATTGTAAATGTTCCGAGTCCTAAGTATGGCTGGACATTCTAGAAGTATATGGGAAGTAGTTTCGTCCACATCCTCGCACCACCTGCATGTAATAGAATCTGAAATCTTCAAGAGAAGATGATGTCTCATCACTTGATAAGGTCCAGTGAGTAGTCCCACTACCGTTCGTGTTAAGCTCCTAACTGATAGAAGCCTCCTTGCAAAGCTAGGGCTTGGTCCCTTTATGTGAAGTTCGGCCTGCCGTAGTTTCGATGCAGATCGTCCGATCTCAGTGTTGTGCCTGATCCCACATTCTGATCTCACAATCAGTCCTACCAACTGATGGCGCATGGGCGTGATTGGTTAATCAACATCTACGCAATACCCTGCGAGCCGCTGCATGGCAGAGGGTGTGTGTAAGGGGTTGTTAGAACAGTATTCGAGTTAAAATATAAGGTATAATGTATTGGGAGGTGAAATGGTGACGTGTATTATGGGAGTGAATTTGGTGGAGCTCATTTTTTATTGTGGTCTCTTATTGTGCACGGAGAGAGCGAGTTTTTGTAACTATCTCTTCGGCAATGTATCTCTCTTATTTTACCGCTTCTGTCAGACCTAGAGATGTAAAGAGGAGTCATGATAATATTCTCTGTGTCGCTCTGAAACACATCAGCTCTTAATTTCTCTAGCAACCCAAGCCTAGCGAGTAGCCTCCGAGTCTCTAGGGGCTTCCACTTTGATCGCTCTAAAAGTTGTAAGACACTATATGTTTGCTCGTTGCAGTTTTTAACATTATTTTTAAAATTTAAATCTTTATGGTCAGGGTCCCAAATGCTCGCGGCGTATTCGAGGTGTGGCCTAACCAGAGCGAAGAAGCATCTCTCGTTGTCTCTTTAATCCGAGTACCTTCCTATTATTCGCTTAACAAAACCAAGTTTCTTTGATTCTGTGCCACATATGTTTTGTATGTGTGTTTCCCACGATATATCAGAAGTTAAGGTAATTCTAAGATATTTTACTGTATCTGATATTTTTATGTTTACTCCACGGACGGTATTGGTGTCTTTTAACATTTGTGTGATTATTTTCGCAGGGAGTAAACAGTGGTGCATTAACTAAAATTTAGCCTTTTTATTTTAAAATTTAACCCACAGGGTTAGAAATTAACTTTTAGTAAATGCACGAACTCCTGGCACCACTAATTCAATCGAAGTGCTGTTGGATCCTGCTTTGACAAGTTCGTCAGCCTTCTCACTTCCGGTTATGCCCGCATGTCCAGATACTCAGAAAAGTTCCACTATATCGAATTGGCCTGTCATGTTGAGTGCTTCTCGGCACTCTTGCAGCAGCGGTGATTTGCACCAGCCAATGAATTAACCTGCCACACCAATTTAATCCCCTCACGGCACCGTCCATGGGAAGATCGAACGTCGAATGGTTTTGAATAAACACACCCACCCTCGCCCGCCAAAGGTCGGACACCGCTGTTTCTCCTCCTTCCCCACCCCGCAGCCTATATTATTCCCCTCCCAACCCGTTCTCTTGTGAGGACAATGCCGACCGAGCGTCGCACGGCCGTGACACGGTCGACAGATATGCGCCTCTTGCATCCGTGCCGCGAATACCGACGCCATTCGCCGCCCCGGCTCGCGTGCCTCGCCTCTCCTCTTCCTTCCATTCCGTCCAATTCCGATTTTCTTTTGTTTTTTTTTTAAATACTGCATACTACGAGGGATCATGCGTGCAACCTCGTGGTCGCGCACATATTGTCGCCGTGAGTAAACAAGAGAGGCGAAAAAGTAATTACTCACCGCCTCGCGCAGCTGCGGAAGATTCAGGGTGGCTCACACTCGTGAGCCGCAGCTGAGTCCGCGATGTTCACCGCGAACAATACTCATCCTCGTGTCCTTATGTCTCAAGGAGAAGTGCAATTTCACATTTTATTAACTGTTTTTTTTACATATCAAAAGCTTTTCACGAAATTCGTTCAGAGATTCGTGGTCCTAGGAGTTTGGGCTCGAACTAAATCTTAGTAAATGCACTACAGTACACTTCTTGCGAAAGGCATCACACAAACGTCTTTACTACTCTGTAGTTGGAGTAAACATAAAGTCTCCAGATAAAGTCAAGTATTTAAAATCACCTTTACTTTAGACATATCGTGAGGGACTCTCATACAAAACATATGCGGCCCAGCATTAATGATACAAGGATATAACAAGCGTATAGTAGAAAGGTCTACGGATGAACAAGTAAAAGAGAGGTACTACTTCGCTCTGGTTAGGCCATACTTTGAATGTGCCGCGAGCATTTAGGGACCTGGACAGAAAGATTTAACAAAAATTAATAGAATATAAATAAAAGCAGCACGCTTCGTCACAAATTGCTGCGAGCGAGCATACGCTGTTTCACAACTTTTATAGGGATTATTAAGGTGGGAGCCCCTGAAACTCGGAGGGTTCACGCTAGGCTAAGTTTGCTTGAGAGATTCAGAACTGGTGTGTCCTGAGGCGACACCGATAAGATTATCTTGACACCTCACTACATCTCTAGGTCTGACTGTAGCGATAATATAAGAGAGATACATGTCGAACAGCTGGGTACAAAAATTTGTTCTTTCCGCGCACAATAAGCGATCACAATAAAAACTTAAGTTCCACTAAATACACTCCCATAATACCCGTAACCATTTCACCTCCAAAAACCTTGTCCGTTACATATTTACGACTGGTGTCCTAACTGCCTTGGTCACTCACCGATGTGGCGCCACGCAGGGTTGTATGCCGATGTAGATACGAACGAACTGTGGCATTTAAACACTAAAAAACGTTACGACGTGAAACTGATACCAAATTTTATATATATTTTTAAAGTGAGACAGTAAACCAATGCCAGTGAGTATATGCAATGTTTACTTAGTCCATTGGATTCCATTCGATAAAATAGTTTTAACGAGAATGTGGAGTATTATCGATTTTAATAAATAAATAATATATGTTAGGAGAATGCATATTAAAGAAGTAAATTCAGGATGATTTCTAGTGAGTTATCAATGGAAATCATCGTAAAATTGCAAAATTAGCACGTCATCCCGTAAGCACCAAAGCAAAATATGGGTTTACAAAGATAGCGGACAGGTCACGCCCACGTTACTGATTCTAGCATTGACCACCATAGCAAGGCGCCCTCCCTCTACCTCTACCTCAATGGGTCAAATGAATCACAATTGACCGAATGAACTTGTTTCTATCTCTACCGTACCTATTCATTACAAAAAAGGCACCAACTATGTGATACACTTGAAAATATTCAAACATGGCGGGTGAATTTTTTTTGGTAAGATCTAGTTGCCTTGTACCCACCATAATTACTATGGGAATTAGGAAGGCTGGATAGCGTAGTGGTCTGCGCATTGGTCCGGCAAACCAAAGGTCCGTGGTTCGATTCCCGGCCCAGACCGAATTTTTCTCATGTGATACACTGGCACTGTCACGGGCAGTATGATACTAATGGTCGGTTGCATGAACATTTTGTTATGGAATCAATAGTTATGTGATCCATAAAGTTAATGATCTCATAAATATATTCGGGTTGTAGGAACACAGTTACTAGTTGCATAACTTTTTTACCAATAGTTAATATCTTCAATAATTTGCTCTCATATTCCACCGCTGGATAAAATTTACGAAAGGTTATCCTATGAATAGTTGCTAATACACAAAATAATTAGTCAGTAAAAGGAAATATAATGGTCATTTATCTCAAAACAACTCTTTAATCTAGTAATTAAGTCTCCAAGCGGTTCATTGCGCATCCGCCATCTTGGCTATTTGTGGAGCTCCCTGCCATAAGTTATGAAACCAATAAATGTATCGAATATTTCAGAAACGGTTGTTGATTGGTTGCTATGGCTTATGGGTCCAATAACTTTATAGAATACATATGTATCGTTCCTGCAACTAGCCATAAATCCGTAAATGAAGGGAATTTGGCGTGGAAAAAAACGTTTTTTCCGGATTTTTAGTCGAATTTCCTCCCTTTAGTGTCCTACTACTTCACTTCAGAATTCGACTTTTGATGGAGAAATCGTGCTTTCCACCGAGACCACCGCACACCGCGAAGCGAGAGACGCCCTTCACCTTCGATGGAAGCAGTTAAAAGCGTTTGGAATCGGTTCCGCGAAATTCCAGATCGCTTATCTCTTCTCCGACGCTCACCATTGGGTGGAGGAATAAAAATAAAAGAAGTTAGTTGAGTCCTTTTTTTTTCTCCTCGGGCGCTTGGCGACGCAAATTCCCGCCGCGGTGTTTTTCCACTTCTCCTTTTCATCATGCTGTCTCCTTACCGCATTTTTTCATTTCACTTCTTGTTCCTCTCTATCTATTCCTCGCGATCGCCGCCTCTGTTCTAGGATCGCCCGACTGTCTCAGCATTCCTTTCACCCCTTTCGTCGCCTGCGTTCCCTCCCTTCCCCCGCTTATTCCAAGTCGTCTCCCTCTCCTGGCCCATTCCGAAAACTATCCCAGGCGGTGAAACGCGTGCAGAATCCTCAATGTCGAAACGTTGTGAAGGCATTTTTCCCCTCGGTCCGGAGGAATTTGGAGCTGCAGATTCAATGTGATATGTCCGACAAAGAATGATTACATAAAGTTCAAAGGAAAAGTGTTTAGGGAATTACATAATTAACTATCATTAAGAATGGATAATTGTAACAAAATTGCGAGATCTCCTACTCTAATCTCCTACTCTAGGCCTATTCTAATCGACTGATGGGAAAAGTTTAATGACACAGTCAAATAAAAATATATGTTACTGCTAAGACCACTCTCAAAACATCAGGCATGTGTTTGTGACCTATTAAGGTCAGGGTGTAGGCTTGTGCGATGAGTCGATTCATCGAATTCATTGACGATGATTTTAGTCAGGCTTTAGGCTTCTGAAATATACCAATGTCTATCGGAAAAAATAATTATACGAAAATTCACTGGTACCTTGATATGCATCGGTATATTTTGCTCTAAACGTTAGTACATATACGCATCGGCCATCTAAACGCCTCCAGTCGAACTATTCACCTCGTGGATTCGCTCGATCCGTGAGAAAAAACGATTCAGTCGGGCTCAGCACTGCTTCCGTTGGAATTCACGCATATTTGGTGTGGTTGGGATATGGGGAGGCTTAAGCCGTCCCTCGTTCGGTTTCCCGGAAAGTTATTTTCAAAGAAAATCGCAAAACTCGGATTTGATTCGGTCTTGGGAGTCGGAAAGAATCTCTCGAATATGAAGATGAACGCGTGACCGCCTGGACTGTCGCCAAGCGCCCTTATCATTGCAACCACGCCTAGATCGTCTTTCCGTAGTGAACGCTGTACCCAAGGTAAAATAATTTCATGGTACCCATTCCGGAAGGCGACCGACTGCTCAGGTCATAACGGCAAGGAGAATTTCTTCTTAGGCTGAAGTGGGAATGATAAAATAGGAAATGAAGAGAGGGTGGAGAGAATCCCTGCGTCCGTCTTACAAGGGGAGTGTCAGATAGCCGGGTCTCAGATTTTATTCAAACTTAGTAGTTGTACAGACCGCTGTATGTGGTTCATGAATCACCCCACATATAGGGTTATATAACCAATAGTTTAAACAAAAAAGGTCTTTAAAAATTTCAAAATTCCCTTCACACGGGCCACCCACATAACTGACAAGCTGGACGGGTGGCTGACGTGCTCGTCTCCGGTCTAGAGACACGGGTTCGATTCCAATTCGGGGTATGTTTCTTCCGCTGTTTTTTTTAGTTTTTCTTTTACGGCATCCTACAATGCGCTCAAGATTTTTTTATTTTTACTCGAAATATTATTTTTGCGCGAGGCAAATTTTTCATTTGCATACATGACGTCAGGCTTAGTCTCTTTTTTTCGGTCGAAGGCAGCCTTATAAGTATGTCACTTCCTTAGCTTTTCACGACGTATTTCCAATATTCCTTCATGCACATGATTTTCATTTTCTAAAATTATTTTATAATATTCTCTTCATATTTTTACAATTCAAGCATAATTCTTAATAATGCTCAAATTTTTCGTAGCTTGTCAGTTACGTGGGTGGCCCGTATGAAGGGAATTTTGAAATTTTTAAAGGCCATTTTCGTTTATACTGTTGGTTATATAACCCTATATGTGGGGTGATTCATAAACCACATACAGCGGTCTGTACAACTACTAAGTTTGAATAAAATCTGAGACCCGGCTATCTGACACTCCACTTGTTAGCCTATTTTCGTATCATGGCGCCAAATTCGGCACTTTTATGCGATACTCAGAATAATTTTAAATCTCTCATTTATCTACAAATGACAAAAATAGTCGAGTTACAAATTTACACTGCTAGCCAATCTGGTATTATTTTTTCTTCAACAACAATTTGGTTCCGTATACGTATTTAGAATGGTTGCATTTTGACTCGTTCATAATTGTGTGAATGTTTGATGTACGATTTTCAAGAAATAGGCCTTCTAATAGATTTACCGTTTTTTGTGACAACAACTGAATTTTTTCGATCGAAGCCCCTTAAAAATTTCATTACGATTTAAAAATGTTCACATCTATCTTGGAATTAATAAATGATAACTTTTAGGGCGTAGTTCATCTTGTTGTCATTGGATCATTTTTTTACCGAGATATAACGTCTCAAACTCTAGTTTCTCGATGTTAAGTATGGACAGCAGGGATCCGCAATTTGTACGGACACACTATACAGACACCATACGGAGTGCTGCGCTTGGTGCTCCCCTAATGCCAACCGCGTAAGGATCAATGCTTCTCTGGGAAATATCTGACTTTAACAGGAATGAAACCCAGGCCATAGGGATTGAATCCTGTTTAGAAAATATTCCACTCTATCTCATCGCAATGTCGTCTGCATAAAGCCGAGGAGTTGAAGCCACATTGACATCGCAATTAATCGTCTCGGGTGAATGTCCTTTTTAAGGAGATTTAATTCAATGTGTATATGCATACAGATCTAATCTATCTTTCTTAAGTAGAATTTATTCATTTCAGAGTTCGACTACCTTCACCGGTTCTTCGAGAGGCATATTAAGTTGCTTACTTTTTCCTTCTTCTTATATAAGTTATCATTTGTGATGTGGCGCGCAGTCACTGAGTCACTCGACTTAATTTGTATTTTACTCACGCCGAGGCGCGCATTTGCCACTGTTATCACGTCGCAGCGATATAAATATTTCAAATAACTTAAAAATTTTAAAAACCATAGATTTAAGTCGTTCTAACAACATGCTTTATAATTCGACTTGATTGTGCTCTGGAGTGTTCCTCCTGTTTCTTCTTGCTAATTACTTCTTGCTAAGGTACTAATTAAAACAGCCATAACATCATCAATGCATCAATGGTCGCCCTGTCGCCAAATTCAGTCGTACGGGTGTAACTGGGCTACAGAAGCGAACTAAGTCATCGAGGTCAGTAGTCCTATTCATATACCTGTCATATCTCAATATTTTTATTTATTCAGTGTACATAGCAAAAATCCCTTGTTATCAAATTCACAAGGTTGATTGGAAGAAAAATTAAGAGATTAAATGTGAAGATGCTAGGATATAATTGACAATTTACCTCATATATTTGAGAGCATGTTCATTCCAAATTTATTTTTCCTGTGCGTTCCAAATTCTCTAAAATGTCACTGTTCCCCGTTGATAGGAGATAATAGAGGTGAAATTGAATTTTTAGATTTTGGTTCTTGACTTTTCGTCCAAATGTGTACACGGAAGTTATTGTCACCTATTTTGTAGTTTTTATCATTCATTATGCCAAATATGAGGTACATCAAGTAGCCCTAAACGCCTGAAATTTGTGTATATACTGTCTGTATAAAAAAGCAAGATACCTGAGTTTGGGATGCTCTATCGTTCAAATGAGGAAATCGATTTCAACACAGTAAAATTCATAAGAGAGCTTGTTTATTTCTACGTTGGATGATGTACTTTAAAAAATCTTCCGCCGGTTAGTATTGCCTGCACTTAATTTTTTCTCAAAAAAGTACCCGTATTTGCGCGTAAAATCCAGTTGTCCAACTTTGAGCGCTTGGGATACCCGTAATTTTCATTCCAATAACTTGCCATTTTTATATATAAAAGCCAAATATATTCCTGACTGTTTGCAGAAAACAAATTGTTTATATCTCTAAAATTGAACAAGTTATTGTAGACAACGCAAACCTCTGCTAACTTCGAAAATAATGGCTAATAAATGAAAATTGATGGAGACTGATGTGTGCTCTAAAATTTAAGTAATACGGGTACTTAGGTCATGTAAATTTAATATCATTATTATAGCTAACTTTATAGCAGACAAAATAGCATTAAATAAAAATTAAAAAAAAAACAAAATAACAGACAAAATTTACTTTACTTTACTTTACAAAATTTACAATGCTTAGGGTCAGCTGATTCATCACCGCCTCGGTACGTTTCCCTTGTTGAAATGACAAAAAGACTGCTGATGGAAGGGGACCATCATATACATATATTATTTCTCAAAGGTGTTTTTTTGTCGCAACGCCATAACTCCCACAATTTCTCATCAGAATTAATGATTCAAACATCGTTTTATAGCTTATGTTTCCCACTATTGACGAAAAATAGACAAATTATTTAAAATTAAAGTTTTTGTTAAAAAATTTAAATTTAAAATTTTTGTTAAAAAAATGATACTGTGCCATCTGTTGACAATATAATCAACTAATATGTTGGCTATGGTTACGTGCTTAAAAGACTGTAGGAGGCGCCATCTATTAACGCATCATTTAGTTAGATTGTTTACATTCTTCATGCAAGCAGTGTGACCATTTACCATTTACGTTATGTATCTTTAACACAAACATAAATAACATATAATATACCATAGGAAGAAACAGGTAGAAGAACAGGAAGAAAGAAGGGAGAAACAGGAAGAAGCTGCACACTGTGCGAAATATTCGACAGATAGAAGAACAGGAAGAAAGAAGGGAGAAACAGGAAGACGCTGCATGCATTGCGAAATATTCGACAGGCAGAAGAACAGGAAGAAAGAAGGAAGAGACGGGAAGAAGCTGCATACTGTGCAAAATATTGGACAGGTAGAAGAACAGGAAGAAAGAAGGAAGAAACAAGAAAAATTTGCATACTGTGCGAAATATTCGCACGGGTCAGCTAGTAATGTAGGAAATTCCAACTACCGATATGGTAATAAATGGTGGGAAAATATTCCACTTTCAGTCATGAGCTCCTGATTCATGCGGAAGATTCACTGGCGCAGCGGCTGCGACGAATCATCTTTAAGATGATTGGAACGAGTTTCGTATCTGCGCAGATTGGTGTGAAACTTTACATACATGTACATATTAGTAACATACACAGATATAATCGAAAGCAAAGAAGCTGCATGTAACTGATAGGAGTAGTTTCTTGGCAATTTTATGCTATATGAACGCATAGCCTTGTGGCACGTTGCTCATATTTCTAAATAAATCAATAACATTTTTACAGATTTGATTTTCTCATAAAAGCAAAATATAAATTTGTATTTTTAAAAAGGTTCCTAGTATGCATCAAGGTATAATTTCGAGTTAAAACACGTTTTCTTACGATTTTCGCATACAAATTGAATTTCACGCCGAGAACCCGTCATAACAATGCAATAATTGAGACGAAAATTTTCAAATGAAATTCCCATGTCATTTGTACCACAACATGTATGGCCATATTCAACGCATGATAAGATGTACTGAAGAGAAATGTGCTCCAAGAATTTTTAATGGACTTCCTTGAAAACGTATTAAACTGAGCACTCAACGACTCACGATTCGCGCTCCAACCACCTTTCATTTGTTAATTTCAAAAATATGTTCACATACAGCAGTAGCGCCAATTTACAGTGAAACATATAACAAAAAACATGAAAGAGGACAAAAACACATTAACAGCATTAAAATAAACAACGAGAGCCCAACATGGAAAGGGGAAATATTTAATTTGTTGACAGGTGGGATATAGCTTGGGTGATGAAATTGTTACATGGTAAATAAAAAGGATCGATAGTGTGAGGGAGTGCATTTAGAAGGGATGGGAGGCGAAATAAAAGTGAGCGCTAGGTGAAAGATATCCTAGGAATAGGCAGAAAGAGTAGGCATTGGGTTCGGGTGTATCGAGTTGGTATCCTGAAGTTGAAGAGAGAAAGCAGTTCAGTTCAATGGTCGAGTTAAGGGTATTGTGGAGGAGTTTTAAATCCATTTTAAGTCTGTGGTTTTCGAGGTTAGAAATGGAAAGAGAGGAGAGCACATCTTAAATTAAAGTGGGGGAGGGATTGAGGGTTATTACACTCCCACTTTGTACTTTTCTTTAGCTCATGACGTTACTCATGAGTACACTAGGAAAAATCTATTCATGGTTATTTCTTTAAAATTTCAGGTGAGCCACAACCAAATCAGAAACCTCCCCAGCTGAGATACACGCCGGGAGGTGGCCCTTTGTTCTCAACCATATCGTGATCGAAGAGAAAGGGCGGGTAAGCTGGGTCAGGATTTTTCGTGCTCTATGTAGTTGAGACTTCACCCTTGAACATCGTGTAAATATCTCAGCGGATACCCACGTAGGCCCTAATAATTTTTTGTCTCCATTTTAAAAAAATGGGTGAAAATAAGAATTTTAAAAAAATCTTTTTATAGTATTCTTCTTCGTTGGTGGAATATCATCGTCAATGATGTTGAGCCACGATCTTTAGAATCTTTGATGGAACTTCCTAGACCACCATCAATACTGATCGATGGCTGTTAGAAAGGGTCTTCGGAAAAATGAGATTCCCTTCATAATCCTTCCATTCTAATGAAGTGTGAAAAACAGATGTTCCGCGGGTCCAAAGAAACAGTGCCTAAGATCAGAAGATGCGACAAAACCTCAGCCACTGGAACATCGCAAATTGAAGTGAACTTATTATTATTAAATATGGAAGATTGTAGTCACCAGGGGAAAAACTTTATGGACCCCTGCTTGAATGCATAAATTATTGTCAGATTGATCTGTGACTCAAATAGTGAGAAAGTAAATGAGTACACATTGATAATCGACGATAAGATACTTGTTTTCTTTTTGTTATTGTTCAGGATGAGGTGACTGCCGATATACACGTTTCTTCTAATATTTTCTTTCGTAATCGGAAAAAATCTTGATATATTTCCACTCAAAATTCTATTTTCACCTATTGCACCTGTGAATGCGGAATTGATATTTTCAGATTTTTAAACGACCATAATCAACATTCTTGCAATGAGCGTTTTCTGTTTTGTCCCGAGACTTTCATTACATTTTAAGAAGTGTTGTATAGTTTTTCACCACCTTTATTCGCCACCGTTCTAAGGAGTTCAAAAAATTGCTCCTATGGTCTGTGATTATATTTCTATATGTCATCATGCATGTCAAGTGGAGCGTTATTCATGCCCACATCCTTTGTGATATCATGCATTTCCCTTTATCATCATTGGTCGTTCAATTCTATGATTGGTTGGCTGCAGTCCTCCACCCTTCCCTATCTAATGCTAGTTCCCTTATCTCCTGGTATCTCTTCCTATGTACTTTCCTCTTTATTTAGTCCATGAACTTATTCCTGGGTCTTCCCCTGGGGACATTTTCCTCTATTTTACCGTCCATTATGTTCTTCACATACGCATTGTGTCTCAGGATGTGTTCAATCCTTCTAGTTCTTCTTTTCTGTGTGGTGTTCCATATGGTCCTTTCCTCTTTTTCACTTCTGTACCCATCTTCATTTCTTATTTTGTCCGTCCATTTTATCTTCAGCATCCTCCTCCAGCACCAGGTTTCAAAGGTTTAAAGTCTGTTCTGCTCAACCTTTCCAATGGTCCATGCTTCCGATCCATAGAGTGCTCCGCTCCACGCGAATGTTTTCACATACTGTTTCCTGGGTTGTAGTCCTATTTTCTTTGGCATTTCCCTCATAGTTCTCAAAGTTAAATTACTGTTATATCACTTTCAAATGTCATGTCCAGCACAACTTTGGGTATAGCTTTGCATGCTCAAAGGAATTTATTTGATGACTCAGACTACTCCCCCATATTTCTGTTTTATTCTCTCATACTCTTGTATCTCTCACTGACGCAATACCACCTGATGATTGCTGGAGACGAACTTCTAAATTGACTAGTGGATCTGGAATAATGGCATTTCTTTTCAGATCAATTTTTCTGTTTACTATTCCAAACTTTAAATTTAAAATCTTCCTGAAGTACCATCTAAAATAACAATAAAAAGCTCAAAAAAATATGCCTAAATATGTTTTTAAATACTGAGTGTCTCACATTTTTATGCCCATTACCTTGCGTCATCTTACAGCATTTTCCTATGAGTGTAACAGCATAAGCTTCGTCAAGGGAACGCCCATCCATCATTTCGACGAATTCAGTACTAGATGGCACGTGACTGTTGGGGAACTGACCTGTACGCCAAGAGAATATCTTAATTAATGGCGTAATATGAAATGAAACCTGTTTCTGAGTATTAAGTGTGCAATCACTGACACATTGAATTTCGCCTAAGTAGTGCATATATAATGTGTCTTTTTATCCTCCTTATACACTGTTCTAAGTCCACATCAGAGCGTCTAGGCCATGAACATATGCATGATAATACTAGCGGATCAATTTTAAAAAGTGAAAGGAACCGAGTCCTCCACTGCGTTTCTCGGAGGAGATTCGAAATCTTCATCACTGCGCAGATATCGCTGTCTAGTTTAACAGGTGAAACTAACTTCCTCTAAAAATATTCAACCAATTAGTGTTTTATTTGGTCAAATGGTTCTGATTGAAGTGGAATACTTAATAATTATCCGGGTATGCATATTTTACTAATATATGTAAAGGTATGCTTGGGTTCGAATCCCGGCACTGTCGGCCCCGGTGGCGGCGGGGTAAAGTCCCCGCCTGCTAACCCGAGGGTCGCGGGTTCGAGTCCCGCCTGGGTAGAAAGTTATCTGCCCAGGACATGGGTGTTTGTGAAATGAGTTATATGGAAGAGAGGACTGTATAGGCCTAATATCGCTCAAATAAATAAAGACGACATTATTATTATTATTATTATTATTACTGCTGGAGATTTCTCAGTAGAATTTCAATCCCAGCTTGGGTGCTACTCGGAGAGCATTTCAAGTGCAGAATTCCGTCCGTAGAATGGGAGGTTAAGACTGAACTGTCGTTGAGAGTAAGCCGATGCCGTGGAAGGATGTATATCCACCCGTCCTCCTTTTCGTTATAGTCCTTTAATGGCGCAAATGACCACAGTTTTCCGTCGTCTCCTCAAATAACCCACCAACCAAGGTACGAAGTGGCGGGCGCGTTTTCGTGGTCGAGGAAGGTCGTTCTGTTCAGCTGCTATCAAATGAGGAACAAACTTTGGTGCAACCAGATACACATTCAGTTTTTCGGTCAAAATGTCTTAATATGAGCCAATCAAGATTTAAAACTTTCGAACGAGTTCTCTGATAGTCTGAGCCAGTTGGTGCACAACATATCCTCGATTTTCTGAGTGGTACTGCCATCAGTTGACGTCAAAGGCATTCCTGGTTAAAGGTCATCTAGAAGTGTCTGACTACCAATTTTAAACCTGGTAAACCAATCATAATACTGTGAAGGGCTATGACCAATGTCTTTGTAAGCCTTCTTCAAAATGTGTAAGATGTCCATATAAGTTTTACAAAGTTACACGCAAAATTTCATGTTGCAACGCTGATCCCCGAAACTCGGGCATTGGAAAAATCGCCACGGTGACTAAAACCGCTTCCTTTTATAAATGCATATGATGGAAATTAAACAAGATTTTAACCACTGGAAAACCATTGCTACTGGAGAGGAAGTGAAGAATGCATCTTTTCCAACCAGACGTCGCAAGAACCATCCGTTACCTCGCAATCAAAAAATTTCCCATTAGTTTTTTAACAGCTCTCCAATTATTTTGGTTCACGTAGTAAATCCTTTTTTATTTATCCTGTCAGCATAACCAAATCAATGCTGTTTAATTGAGAAATTAGTGCATAATTGAATAATTAGGAGGTTATTACGATTTTTAGGTTGTCGGAGGACATTAGTGGGGATATATGTTAGGATAGGACTGATTGATGCCGAATTTTGATGGAACTTCATTGTGAATGAAGAAAATTTCCAATATGGTCAACTTTTCGTCACAGAGATGATATACATTTCTTCAGTTAGTGTATACACTAGCATTGCATTTTCAGAAAATTGTATATTATACCATGAAAATGCTATAGTTTTATTTAGAAAGTTAATCTGCGGAACGCGAATTTTTCAGGATTCATTCGCAATCTTTATCCCTTTCTGGGGCCAAGGCTGCCGCTTTGAAAAAAGTCATCGATGGCTTTTGGAGGAAATGGGAAGCTAAATAATTTCATAATAGAGTACATTCCGGTTAACTGGGCCACCGGTTATTTGGGCCAGCCGCTTAATTGGGGCAAGTCTTGAAGAACAGAACCCAATGGAAGAATCTTTCTGTGTTTTCTCTGCTTAATCGGGACAGCATGCCGCTTAATTGGGTCATGAGTTGGCGACATTGACTGTACATTCGCAAGGATATGCAATTTTTTTCATTTCAAGATACAGTTTTTTAACATTTTACTTCTTTCATTTAATCTTATTTTCCATATGGATACCTATTCCTGCCTTTTAAGCTCTTATACCAGCCTGTGGGGGATCCGGATTCCGTTTCCGGACCACGAAACTTCACCCAGTGTAGTGTCGTTTTAGGGGGGTGGACTCTGGAGGCGATGGGTCAAGAGAAAAGTGTATATAATGTACAGTCGGATTCAAATGTAATGCAAAGAATCGAGCGGGGCCACTTAAGCTTCTCAAGGAAATCGAGTTTCACTTACGGCGCTGTTATTCTTTGCTATGCAACGCTATCTATTCAGCTGTTTATTTGCACGTATTTAATTTGTAACAGTTGAGCAATTGCTTGTTTTGTGCTAACTTGTTATTACATAATATGATCAGCTCGAATAGCAATGACATGCTGCGACGTATTGATTAATTGAAATACTAAACTTTATTATTAAACACAGATCGTTCCTGGCATACAATATACCTACGGCAAATACTACGTAATGTATCATTCACAGTAACAGTTGTGATTAATAAATAATAATTATTCATGCTCAAATCGTAAATCCAAACCAAAACTAAAGTGTAATAACAAATTAGCACATTATAGGAAATTGGTCAACTATTACCATTTGAATACGTGCAAATAAACAGATGAA
Organism: Ceriagrion tenellum; assembly: GCA_963169105.1. NCBI lineage: Eukaryota > Metazoa > Arthropoda > Insecta > Odonata > Coenagrionidae > Ceriagrion > Ceriagrion tenellum. The sequence goes on from OY720637.1 coordinate 46,295,007, forward strand.
TAGATAGCGTTGCGTAGCAAAGAATAACAGCGCCGTAAGTGAAACTCAATTTCCTTGAGAAGCGTAAGCTTGATTGTTTGCAATACATTTGAATCCGACCGTACATAGATATACGTATTCTTATCTAATAAAACGTGTATTGTTCTTTAATGGGACATCGTAAAACACATCTACCCAGCGTCACCTGAGGCTGAGAGAAATATTTTCAACAAGACTTTCAGAATTTACTTTGTGGTTTCAGGCTTGATGGAGAGGAATCGGAACATAACTAAGTAAAAAAATAGGCAACTTCCACTGTGATAAAATTTATTCCGACCGGTTTCGCTTTTGACAGCATCTTCAGGTGACCTGAAGTATGGAAAAATAGGCAACTTCCACTGTGATAAAATTTATTCCGACCAGTTTCGCTTTTGACAGCATCTTCAGGTGACCTGAAGTATGGAAAAATAGGCAACTTTCACTGTGATAAAATTTATTCCGACCGGTTTCGCTTTTTACAGCATCTTCAGGTGACCTGAAGTATGAAAAAATAGGCAACTTCCACTGTGATAAAATTTATTCCGACCAGTTTCGCTTTTGACAGCATCTTCAGGTGACCTGAAGTATGGAAAAATAGGCAACTTCCACTGTGATAAAATTTATTCCGACCGGTTTTGCTTTTGACAGCATCTTCAGGTGACCTGAAGTATGGAAAAATAGGCAACTTCCACTGTGATAAAATTTATTCCGACCAGTTTCGCTTTTGACAGCATCTTCAGGTGACCTGAAGTATGGAAAAATAGGCAACTTCCACTGTGATAAAATTTATTCCGACCGGTTTTGCTTTTGACAGCATCTTCAGGTGATCTGAAGTATGGAAAAATAGGCAACTTCCACTGTGATAAAATTTATTCCGACCAGTTTCGCTTTTGACAGCATCTTCAGGTGACCTGAAGTATGGAAAAATAGGCAACTTCCACTGTGATAAAATCTATTCCGACCGGTTTCAAATTTTACAGCACCTTCAGGTGACCTGAAGACTGCGACTTCAGGTGACCTGAAGATGCCGTAAAAAGTGAAACCGGTTGGAATAAATTTTATCACAGTGGAAGTTGCCTATTTTCTCATACTTACTTACGGAATTCCTGAAAAATGTTTAAATAATTTTCGATGATTTATTAAACCGATTAATAGTTTAATAAACTTTTTGCATCACAAATCGTATCTAGTCATCTTTCTTTCTACATTTGTTTATGCATACTTACGGGATACTTCACTTAATTTGGGCAGCCGCTTGATTGGGGCAAAGTGCGCCGGTCCAAATGTGTCCCAATTAACCGGAATCTACTTCATCTTTATTTTATGTAGAAATCAACTCATCTCGTAATAATGGGTCCAATTCTTTATACATAGTTTTCAACCGTAAGTTTCATAATATCACATAGGCAATCTAGATACAATGTGACTCTGTGCAGTCGGCTTCTCTACTATTTAAATTTTGAGCCAATCCTCTTTAAGAGTAGTAGAACATTCCTTTCCTTCAATATCGCAGTAACTCGTACGTAAACTCTCCCTTGCTTTTCTATGACATTCGCTAAGTCTTAACACTTCTCGAAGCGGCTTCGATCCGCCTCACTTATGACTTCGCTCCATTAGCGTGTGCCGAGCGTAACGTGAAACGGAAGGGTGACTGACCCAACTGGGCACGCGTCTCCTTCCCAAGGAATTTCCCGCTTTGCGGTTTGGATTCTGCGGTCGCATTAACTATGCCTACTCTGTTCTTGTTCCATGGTAGCTCAAGGTAGAATTGCTTCCCTATTATGTATGCACCGGTTGTGTAGAAAACTAATATACCTTTCCTCGATCATCTTGCTCCTTATTTGTATCTCAGCGGATGGAGTTCGCATATGTTCTCAAATGTGAAAATATCTCACCGAGTCGATGGCAGAAGTTCCTTGCGTAAATGATGTCAGCATTATCGCTCAAAATTAACTCGTTTAATGTAGTACAACACCTGGGGTATGCCTAGGTCAATTTGGACTTAAATGTACAGTTGACCCGTGACATTCTGGTGGAAATTAATTTATATATTTGTCTTGTCCGCTTACGGAAGGGTAGAAGAGGAAAGGACCATGTAGAAAACCAGACAGAAAAGAAGAACCAGATGGATTGGACACACTCTGAGACACAATGGGTTTGTGAAGAACATAACTGAAGGTAAAATAGAGGGAAAAGTCCCCAGAGGAAGACCTGAGAATAAGTTCATGGTCCAAATAGAGAGAAAATTACATAGAAAGAGATACCAGGAGGTACGGGAACTAGTATTTGATAGGGAAGGGTGGAGGGCTGCAGTCAACCAATCATAGGACTACACGACCAATGATGATTTGTCTTATTTTTCTTTGAAATTGAGACGAAAAACATTTTAAGTGGCATGGGAAAATAATAAATTCGAGTGGCTTACAACCATTTATCAACATTTTAGCGGTTTAAATGACAATTAGTTTTTTCCGGTCTTACGCTTTGGGAAAATATTTACCGTAGAGCTCGTATTCAAACCGATTTATTCGAAATCAGTCATCTCAAGTCTTAAGGAATAGTTTCTTGCTTAAACTTTTCAATATTTGACTTCAAAACGTCAGATGTCTGATGTGTCGCATCTTACCCTTACATTTATTTCGCTTTCACACCTCATAATATAACATGCCATTTGTATACTGATGGTGTAGGTATATTTTATAAATACGGGAGAAAAAATGTATATTTTTATCTCCAGAAATGAACAGCATGTGGCCATAGTCTTATATTATTTTCCTTGTTTTAATTACTGGATTTGCATATAATTTGAGAGATGAATTAATTCTGTAGTGTCCTCATTTCTGTGAAAGAACCTTGCCAAAAAATTACTTAAACTTGGATTCCTGACATTCTCCTCTGTGTTCACTTTTTCATGAATTCATATGAATGCATAGATTTCTTATTTCTTTAATTTATTAATCTTTCTAATATATTCTTTTGAACTACGACGTTATGTGGTGACTATACATCTATTGTCGTCTTATCTCCGGGCTATCAAGGGTGCTGGAAAATTCTGAAATATGCCTCGAAATGCGGAGTATGTGTTCATTTTTAACCATTGGTTTTATTGTTCTCTGACTATTGACGCTATTGCAACAATGTTCGTAGAATAACCAAAAAAATCTGTTGTTTCGTGTTCGCTTGATTAGATTATCGGATGCATTTAAAACGGGATAAATATGGGTACATTTGACTCAGTGATAGACAAAATGATTGGGGTAATAGGTGTGATATTATTATACTGTGAAAAAAATACTTTTGGTCAAAAATATGGGTTAGAAGTGAGGTAATGAGTGTGAGGCTATGAAAGAATCATTTTCTTCGGCGTGATTTCTTATCACACTGTTTCCTTATGTTTAGAAATAGATGGCAATTTTGATTTGATTTTTAGTTGCTCCCGATAATTTGTGATACCACATGAATTAATCATCTCAAACTTCTTGTACAAGAGAGCACATTATCATTGCCTAATAACTGGGTTAGCTCACATTCTGAGGGTTAGCCGGTAGTTATAATATCCACTTTTTGCTTTTTGTATAAAAATCAGTCTATCAGACTGTTGACATAAGCTTTTGTTTATCGTAATTCATTCATATTTGCTCTGGCCGCCATTCTGGTTTGTCTGACTGCTTATGGGGGTATAAGGAACAATGATTATCGTTAAATATGCGAATATTTAGAATTGTATTTCGGCCAAACATGAAACAAAAAAATATGGGAAGTTTACGTCTCCGATACTGGGGTTTAAAACGCTACTTCTAAGATCGTTTTTATTTGAATTTCATTTTTCACTGTTTGCGTTGAAGTATTGAACCAAATGAGGCCTGGTGTCGTCTTTATGTCTTGATATAATTCATCCGTTGAGAGTGTATGCCGTTGAAATACCGTAAGCACGATTGTTACATTAGCCGTAAGGGAGTCAAAGGCTTAATGCACCCAAAGGATATGGGTATCAATCAAAATTTAATATTTTTATTACAACTGTCTTTACAGTGAAATATTTCGTCTTCCGTCGGATTAGGCATTTTAAATTTTCGATTGCCAACTCATAGTTTGCATTTTTATTTGCAGTCAGGTTTTAGCATCCCTCATCGACCCTTAAAAAACCTCCATGATGCTACCACTGTATTTTTGAATTATCACGCCATTAGCTATGCTTCTGGGGTAAATAAATACACTTCCTCCTCAATTCTCCAGGCTTTGTTGTTGATTACTTTCACTTGTTTTATACACTGCTTTCTCTGAAGATTTGGTAGATGCTCTCTAGATACTTGGTAGATGCTTTAGATATGCAGTGTGGGATATTCGGAATGAAGATAAATCATAAGAAAACAAAAGTAATGAGATTCTGTGGGACGAAGAAAGCGAAGCTTGTGATTAAAGTTGGAGAACACAAACTAGAGCAAGTAGAACAGTTTAATTACTTTGGTAGCACACTAGAGGAAAATGGGCATAATAGTAAAGACATACGGAAGAGAATAGCGCTAGCTAAGGAGGCGTTTAGTAATAGAAGAGAGCTGATGACGGGGACACTGGGTAAGGATGTGAAGAAGAGGCTGGTGAAGAGTTTGATATGTAGCGTAGCGTTGTATGGGGCAGAAACGTGGACCCTGAGAAAGGAGGACAAGAATTGGCTGCAGGCATTTGAGATGTGGGTGTGGAGAAGGATGGAGAAGGTTAGGTGGACGGAAAGGAAGACTAATGAGGAAGTGCTTGAGATGGTGGGCAAGGAAAGGAAACTTTTTAATGAAATCCAGGATAGGCCGGGTGGATGGCTGAAGAATGCAATAAAGGGTGAGGGGTTGCTGAAGAGTGTGATAGAGGGAAGGATGTTGGGCAAGCGGGGAAGGGGAAGAAAGAGAATAGGTTTCATGGACGGGATGAAGAAGGGAAGATCTTATGCAGAGGCGAAAAAGGATACATTAGAGGGAGATAGGCCCTGGAACGTGTAAAAGGCCGGGAGCGGATTCTCTGACATTCAACAAAATCTACTTTTACCGGTAGAATACATAATAATAATAATAATAATTCTCTGAAGGTGGCCCCGGCTTCAGGGTATCTTAATCTAGGTTTTCTGAAAACTTGAATAGAGCATCTTAGAAGAGTTTTTTATAAACTGAGATGGAAAAAAACAGTGTTTCCAGGTTAGTTGTACTGTAATTCAGCCGTAAAAGTGAACAATTTAACGTGGGCTCTTATGAAGATTGATGCGTTTACAGCGGAAAAACGTCAATTTAAACAACAAAGCATATCCAAGCCATAATTTGTATATAATTTTATTTAATATTTATCTTATATAATGTAAACAATAATTTCTCCGATCACCTTGGAAACATATAAATCTATAACAGGTTACATAGTTCTATTATTGGCATATATGCTGCTTATGGTAATAATTAATATGTTTTTCCTTAAAAACAGACACTGAGGAAGAATTTTTTTATGGATAATGGCAAGTAATTCCATAAATTAGAACCAGAGATGAGAAATGATTTAAGGTATGTATTTCTCCGAGGTATGGAGCGTAAGAGGTAGGAGGGGTCAGTTCTAGTGGTTCTAAGGAAAGGGACTGATTTGGATTTGAACATAGAAAAGAGATAGACTGGATATTTATTGCAGAAAAGAGTGAAGAGAAATGACCCAAGTAAATATTTTCTCCGGTAAGAGGTTTTAAGCCATGACAAGTTGTGAAGGTGGTGGGAGATATGCTCGTCTTTACGAAGGTCAAGGACAAATCTTGTGCAAAAATTTAAGAGCCGCTGTAGCTTATTTTCTAATTCCAATGGAAGGTCATTATAGACCAAAGCGCAATGATCAAATTAAGGAAATATAAGCGTTAAGACAAGCATTTTACGGGTAGAAATGGGAAAAAGAGATTTGTGTAATTTGTGTAATAAGAATGAGAAAGTCCTGGAAAATTTAATTAAAATATAATATGGGCAAGTTACCTCCTGTTTTTTTTTAAGTTATTAGCGAATTACTGTCGTCACTGAAGTCCAAATGCGGTAGTTCCATGCAAATGACGCTGCAGTTGGCTCCTCTAGCAAGACAAATGTGGTCATAAAAATATACTCGTGGAATAATCTTCGTAATTTGTGCCTTAATTTTGGTTTTCAGTAGTAATTCTGGATATTGTGAAAAAATTCCTCAAAATCGACAAATTTACCTAATCACTAACTTTTTTCTGACTACGAGCGCCAACCGAAACTTAAAATTTGGCAGTAACACTTCTAGGTAGTTTTTCAGATCAGCCAAAGGTAACTACAAGCATTCTTATTAACAGTACTTAGCGTTTGCAGTGGTAACCTATTTCATCAGCAAGAGCAGAATTTTTAAACAGAATAAATAAAAATGTATAACTTGGTATTCAAATTGACACGCATAGTCATGCCGAAGCCACCTTAATTATGATACTAGATGAGAATTTTTCTGGCATGATTTCCTGTTGTAGATTAAGAGGATTATTCGGTAGAAATTGCAAGACTTCGCTAGAAAGTCCCGCGGAATGAACAATGAATGACCAAAGTGACATCATTTCTCTTGCGCTGGAAAACCATCATTTGCATTGCTTCATCTTCCTCGTGCAAAAGTTGTCCTCTTCGCTTCCTCCTTCCTGCATTTCGAGGTGCGGGAAGCAAGTCCCAATCGCCGAGGTGCGGTCATTTGCGTTTCCAGGGAGGCGATCCCAAACGAACCCCACATACACTGGAGGTTCTCAAGAGGGAAGGTCCTCTTCGGCAACATATGACGATCGGAGGGCACTCGTGCCGGCTGGCCTCCGTCTTATCTTCCCGTCGCATCTCCAGGACTCCTCGTCGCCTCGGCCCTGAGGGGGTTTTTCCCAGGAAATTGTATTTGCAAGCAGCCGAAAGGATACAATTCTCAGTGACGAGGAGAGTTTTCTCGGCATGATGTTTTTTATTTATTCTTACGGTGCACCAGAAACCCTAATTTTTATGACGTGTTTCCGGTTGTCACTGATGAACTTTCCACTGGTAAAGTTCTATGGAACATGAGCCTCCGCGTTGCGTAACGAGGAAAAGGGGATCTCGATGATTTTTGATACGAGATGCATACGTTCCGTGACATCTATCGTTCCGCGAGTCGTATCTCTCGCGCTGGATCGCCATGTGTGCATTTGCGTCTCTCTACCACTCGCACATTTTTCGACCAGGGAATTCCAGCATCATCAAGATCCACTCAGCTTCCTTTTCCTCGTGCTTTTTTTCTCTTTTGCTTGACGTCGTATACATCTTGCGCAATTATTCTTTGCCACCGTCGGTTACTGGAATCAGCAGTCGCGTATACAGGTCGTAATAAATAATAGCCATAGGTTGGTGTACTGATGAGGTAAACTAGATCACCCGAGCGAATATTTCGCACAGTATGCAGCTTCTTTCTTCTTTCTTCCTGTTCTTCTACCTGTTTCTTCCCATGGACAATTAAATGCTATTTATGAATGTGTTAGAGATACATAACGTAAACGTACACAGTAAATGATCACACTGATTGCATGTAGAATGTAAACAATCTAACTAAACGATGTGTTAATAGATGGCGCCTCCTACAGTCTTTTAAGCACGTAGCCATCGCCAACATATTAGTTTATTATATTGCCAGCAGATGGCGTTGTATCATTTTTTTAACAAAAACTTTAATTTTAAACAATTTGTCTATTTTTCATCAATATCGGGGAACATAAGCTTTGAAACGATGTTTGAATCATTAATTTTGATGAATAATTATGGGAGTTATGGCGTTGCGACAAAAAACACCTTTGAGTGTTAATATTTATAATTATCAACTTTTTAAACAAATGCATTAATTATATACTTTTTTATTTTTCGTCAAAAGCGGACAACATAAGCTTTAAAATGACGTCTAAATAATCAATTTTGACAAAAAAATTAAGAGAGATATGGCCTATCCACAAAAAAACACCTTTGAGAAATAATATATACGGATAATTTGTTGCCCACTGGAGGGTAATGCTTCAATTCTGTTAGAGAACCACCCTCCTTTGACTAACAGATGTTTGAATTGAGGACTGGTTAGTTTTTTTATTCATAACATACATGGATCATTCCACGCCTCTCCTGACCAAAGTTGTCCCTTGACCTCTCAGATTTTGACGAAAATTTGTGGAAAGGTTTGCTTAGTAAAATAATGAATACCATTCTCAGCGTTTTGCGAAAATTTTAAAATCAGCTGAATAACGGCTGTTCTTCAAACTGGCGATTTTTACTGCCATTACATTTTCGTAATCACATATCTCTGGGAAGAATCAACATAAAAAAAGACGTTCAATGGCTTGTTTTAAAACTAAAAGAAGAAGAAAACTGCGGTATGAAATGTCTCTTCTGGTGAAAATGAAAGTCATTCAAATGCGTTTGGTATTGAGCGCCTACGACCTCTATGTCCACGACAATGTGGCATTTCCTGATTAATATCAAGCTGACAATCATCTTTTTATGTAATGTTTTGTCACTAACTGGTTTGGACCAATTTGTCTGGTAGAGGCGTATTTTCATTACATTTCACAAAAGGTTAAAAACCTAACCTCGCTCTGCATTGAAATCAGTCACGTAAATCTGCGAATAGCAAATCCAACTATTCCTGCAGTTTGTATTAAAAATATTATTTGTCGATCTATTTGCGATATGCTTCTTGTCCATAGACATAAGAAATAGTATATTCAGTGCTCGTATTTCTTTGATTAATTATGAATTTCGTATTTTTTCCTTTGTTACCCGCTACTGCACTTTTTAAATACTACACTAGCAAGGTAAAGTGCACAATTTTGTCGTTCACTATTGTCTGGTAGTTTTTCATTCAATTTCGTGCATCCTGTTTCAAATAATCAAATAATCAGTTTCTTTATCTGTGGGATTTCCCCGGTTATGCTTCATGTCCGGGGAAATAACAAAAATGCCCCATGGAAGCGAAGTCGGAATGGATCACACAGTCGTGTGCATAGCAAAGAAGCATCAATTTTCTGCCAACATGGTCCGACTCAGAAAAATGCCGGGTTTTTCTTGATCGACCCCTGCCTCCCAAGCCCACCACCCCTTCCGTCCAAATCAGCTTTTTTCCCCAAGTTACTCCTACCCCTGCATGAACTGTGTTGTAAGTAACTTAATGACCTCAGGTTGCGATGACGCTGCCGCAATTTTTCCCGCTTCTCGACACCGAAACAATGGTTTGTCGAAGAGCCAGGCGACCACCCAAAAGGCAAAAACCCTCCGAAAGGGGCGGATTCATAAATCCTGAGGTGGGCGTCGCTGGAACTTCCCCGGGGCGCGTGGGATATGGATTCGGGTCACGTCGCTTTCAATCGCCAATAAAACATTTCCTAATAACTGCGGGCGCATTTCTTATTAATCGGGTGACAAGCACCTCGTCCCCCGATGCATGCCGTGAATACGGCGATCGCGCCGCGCTTCACCTCTTTGAAAGTGGCCAGAGAGCGTTTGGCTCTTCCTTCGTCCGGGAGAGTGTGACTCTGCCCTTTACCGTTCCCTTCCAGCCCTCGTCCTTCCTCGAGGATTTCCCGCGGCGGCGGGCGACTCCTCGCAAAGGAACGGTCCGGACAGCATTTCTGCCAACTCAAGCCGCGGCGGTTAGTCTCTTTAAACTTTGAAACCCGAATGATCTCGGATTCAGGTATTTCTAGAAAATGTCATAATCATTTTCTTGGAGGCGATCTCGACGATCAAATGATGATTGTCCTACACCCAAGCGATTTCATTGGTTTCATGTGGTGAAGGAAGGAAAACACCTGATCGGCAGAATCGAACCTGGAAGGGAAAATCACACCATGACTCCCACAGTAGCCGTGTCATGCATTAAATTGGGGCGAGATTGTTCTCCAAACTTCGATTCCCACGAGAAAAAGTGGCAATTTTATTTAAGTAAGCATAAGTTATTTGCCCTTCATCACAACCGTATCAACTGAATATTCTACGCACTCATACAATTGAAAATTACTGACATAAATAAAGACACGTAATTCCATTTCACACGAGGGTAAGCTAAGCAAATGATGCGGCACTTTAGACATTTAACGTTTTTAAGGTCAAATATTGAAAAATTTAATGAAAGAATTATTTCCAATGACTTGATATGACAGAGTTTGAATATATTGCTTGAATACGAGTAATACGATAAATATTTTTCAAGATGTAAGACCACAAAAATTACGTGTCACCAAAACCACTAAAATTGTTGTGAAATTGTCGTAATCCAGTAGAATATATATTATCCCAAACCATCTAAAATGTTTTTTCTCAATTTTCAAGTCAAATATGTTCATTTATTTCCACCAGAATGTGATTTCGGGGTCAGAAAACCATTTATTATCACGACACGGGTTTCGACACTTTGTATCATTGTCATGTAGAAACTTTGGATACATATTAAGATTTGACTGCGATTTTTTCAAAGTTACTTCGGAGAGTACTTGATTTATTTTAAAAATAGTTGAGAGAGCACGAAAAGTACTTACTATTATGTTTATGGCGAGAGCTTTGCGTTAAATATTTCTCATCTATTCAGTTTAAGTTTCAAGGAATCATGAGGCGGAACTAATTTTTTTCGTTCAGGAGGCCCTGACGGGTTGTCACGCCCGAACTCCGACCTATTATTATTAAAACGTAAAAAAAATTAGGGGTCATCGGCTCGTATCTGGTGCATCGTAAATATTTTCATTCCCGAAGTGAAACGCAGCTATTAGGAGCAATTGACGTAAATAGGAAACCCACGAATCCAAAATATCTCATATCTGTGATTAGAGGTTCTTAGCACTGGATTCCTAGCTACCCGAGGCGTTCAAGATTTGGGGTTGAAGGAGAATTGAGAAACTTCGGTGAACGGAAAGGAAGGCAAATGAGGACGTGCTGTGTCGTTTGTGAGTATAGAAAACTGCTGGGGGAGATTAGGAGGAGGCAGAGTAGCTGATTGGTTGAGGTAAAGAGGGGCGAGAGGATATGCTGAAGGCGGTGGTATAGGGGAAGATTTTGGTTAAGTGGGCAAGGGGAAGGAAGAGAATAAGCTTTATCGATCAAGTTAAAATAGGTATAATGTATGCCTAGCTTAAGAATGAAGCCGTGCAAGGAGATCAAGGCCAATGGGTGTAACACTTCAGCATAGGTAATGGTTGACAAAACGTATGTGACTTCCAAAATTTATTTACAAATTATCGACTGTCAAGCCATCAACAGGTGTGAATAAATTGTTTCAGACTTAAATAAATTCTGGAAGTGAAAACGTTTTGTCGATCACTATGATGTTCTTCCACCAAGTTAAAGCTTTGCTTTTCGATATTACTCAAATAGGTGTTATTCAATCGTGTCAACGTATCTTAACTGATAGATTAATCTAAACAATAATAATAATAATATATTTTTTTTAATAATTTAAATACTAAAAAGAGTACTAATCACCCATTTGATCGTGTTATCGGCGATTCAGGTAGTTTGCGGGATAGTTCCCCAGTCATAATGTTGACCATATTCGAATAATACATTTTAATTTCAGCTGCTGTATGGACGTTAATACGACTGAAATTCGAAGTAAATACATGAAAATATCTATATGTCTTTAACTTTACTCATTTTCTTCTCGTAGTACGCTTAAAACTCCTTCACAACGGAAGGTGTTTTACGAATCTTGAAAAAATTACCGCGGAAACTATATGATTTATTTTCTAAAATAGTTTATGGAAAATTGAAACTACGCACTGCTAATTTTTTGACAAGATAGAGGTGTTGGATATAACTTCTTTACTAAATAAGGTCTCTCTGGAGTGCATGCACGTACCACTTCCCATATATATGACCTGACATTGTTCGTCAAAAATCTCGAAAAGTATTTCGGAAAGGGGCTGATATTTTGGCATCTTTGGAAGACTGAGATATTTTTCTTTTGAACGAGACCAAATATATTGATTTTATGTCAAATGATATTTCACTCAAACTTCCTTACAGCATTAAGGAATGTCACTCAGGTATTCGTCCAGATAATTGGCTTCATTAGGGCCGACGTTTCACCGTACGACTTGTACTTCATCCTCAGGGCTACTATTTTATTACCTTGAAGCAGTTTTCAGCCTTCCTGAAAAGGGGTTCCAAATCCAGGTCCTCTTATTGCTATTACCGAACGGATGCATTTGCGTATCTCAAATTTTCTCCAGCTAAAAAGTTTCAATGATGATACGGCTCCGACCACTCAATAGCCTCCGAGCGTCGTCCCGGAAGCGTCGCTTCCATTTCAATGGGCAGTGATAGGGTGAACGCACCCCGGCCTTCCCCCGCCTTGGTGCTAGGGACAACGCTCTCACATGCTGCACGGTTGGACGCCGACAATTCGACGCGGTCGTGGGCTGCGAGTCATCGACATCCCTGTTTGTGTCTCTCACCTCCTGCACTAATTGTCAGGTTGGCTTAAAGGCCTGGCCCCGCCCCGGCCAACCGCTCGAGAGGCCCAATCATGGTTTAATCGGGACGGAAATTGGTTTCAAATGGACTTACTGCATTATAATATTTATATTAAACAGGTCTCTCGTAAAATATTCAAAGTTGTCGCGGAGGCTTCCGTGGTTTTCTTGTTTATTGGTCTTTTTTGGTTTCTCTCCGCGTTGCACCATTTTTATGGACCACCGTTTCGCCGGCATTCCAGTCGGCTTCATTAGGTTCCTAACCTGACCTGACCTGATGAAGCCGACTGGAATTCCGGCGAAGCGTCGTCCAAAAAAATGATGCAACGTGGGGAGAACCCGAAAAGTACTAATATACTCAAAGTTTATATACGTATCAAAAAATTATCAACTTTCAATCAAACTCAAATAGATCAGCCTCTGGCCAAGTCCAATTTGTACCCAAGATTTCCCATTTCAATGTATACCATTACTCACTGCGCAAATAGGTTGTAAAGCCGTGTGTTGAGCACAGTAATGGCCACCATATTGGTGAAGTGAGTTTTATATTCTCGCCAATATCCTTAAGGCTGGTCTTCCACTGCAAAGCGAAAATGTGCGGCTACGCGCTCACGCGTCACGAGCATCAACAAGCGTCTACAAGACAAGCGGCTCCGAGCGCCAGGGGCCGTACACTGCAGGCAACTTCGCGCTGTTCAGTGTGTAATGTAAAGTCGGTTCGAGCTGGTCGGTATTTGTTTTAAAATGGATGCAGAGGATACATATTTCCTGGAATACACCTAATTTTGAAGCGTCGGATGGCTCAAAATAGACAAGTCTGTTGGGTGAGCCCAATTTTGGAAAAGAGGAATTATTTGGGGGAATTCAACCATCTGCGCAATGAATTAAAAGAAGACCCTGTCGAGGAACTTTAACTAAACGATGGTTTCAGACCTCACTTGGTGGAATTTCTTGATATCAGGGATAGAAGAATTAACTCTGCAATTCCACATGGTAAAAGATTTATTCACGACCGGTTTCGCCGCAGTGCAGCATCATCAGGTCACCGTAAATAAATCTTTTACAATGTGGAATTGCAAAGTTAATCCTTCTATCCCTGAACTTTAACTACTTTGAGGTGGCTACAGCGGCCTCCTGTCAGGGTCTACGCTTCACGCGCATGTCTGCTCGGAGCCGCCCGCTCAATATAGTTTGCAGTGGACGAGATAACATTGGATTAATTTCCCTGTGATCTGCCGCGCATAACCACCGCGTGAGCGCGTAGCCGCGCATTGTCGTGTCTAGTGGACGACCAGCCTAAGACGACGTAGGAGACGATTTGCGCTTATCGACGGTCAACTCAAGTCTCAGACTTATCACCATTGTCAAATCGTTAATGCGCCTATACTCGGGTATAGAGTCGGCTTAAACGCACTGCAGTCTTTAAGCATTCAATGCCATTCCGACCGGCTAAATGAAGTTGATCATCGAAACAAAAGTGGTGTGGGTGTCTCATTTTCCTCTCCCTTCGAAACGCCGGAAAAGGGAGCAAGTCGTACCATTCATTCGTAAAGGGACGGAATTTCCCGATTACCCGCTCTGCCTCGCGAGAATCCGCCTCGAAGAAGCCCATCTTTTCGGTGAGTAAGAAAATAAATGGGGAGTGGTAGGGCCCGCGATCGAATGTATGAGTGTGCCTTGGGCCGCTCAAAAGGTCTTGCGAAAAATAAGCTGGGCATCGAGTTAGAGCGCTCCTCACTAGCGAGTTTGTTGTAATGAATGGGATGACATCAATTTTCTTCCGCTTCCTCTCGTTCCCAAACCACCTTTCTACGAAAACTAGTGCCTCGTGCATGAAAAAATATGTTGACAATGACTGATCATTTACTGTGCGGTCGAAGGTCAAGTTATCACTTCATGGAATAATGACTTAAGGTTCTGCCCCAGGGAAAGTAAGAGGTTTTTAGAGGAAAAAGATCGTAATTTCTGATAAAACTTCTACAGTCTCTGTTCGAATCGAGTTTTCACACCAACTGTCATAAAAAGAAGACCTCTTGAGCTCTGATAGCCCCACGGGGCGCATTTGAGTAAAAGAACGAAAAATATTGGGTTATTTAATGTTTTTCTATCCAAAGACATACATCGAGGTTTTCTACCACCTACCTACTATCATTTCAAGAAGACCCCTGAGTTCGTAGAGACCTCAATACGGGTCACGTTTGAGTAAAAGAACTTGAAATATTGGGTTATTTAGCATTTTTCCATCCAAAATCATACACTGGTTGGTTGTTTTAATAACTCTGCTGGCTATCTCTGTGAGGAGTAGGTTCGAATCTAATTTCTCCAACTTTCACTGCTCCCAGAGGAAATACCGATTACTCTTAAGCATATCTGCTCAACAAGTTTTCTACCTTACTTAGGAGCATTTGCGAGTTAAAAAAAAAACGTTTGGAAGGAAAAAAATACTGTCAACAATTGTGAGATAGGTAGACTACTTTTATTTTTTTGTTGACCTTGAAAGCATGATAGAGTCGAAGTAATTACCGAATGGAAACAAGCTGTCGTATTCAACGCAGTGAAAGTCATTTTAACATGAGACTTTTTCATTACATTAGCCCGTTAGGCATACTAATTAGTATACGAACCGGTAAAAACAATAAAATGACGCGAAGAGAATGCTTAGTTTTTACTTAGCTGCTTCCACTTCGATGGATTTTTGATAATCTTGCTTTCATTTCGATCCATTTGGATGCATTTTTATTGATAGTATGCTTTGAATAACCAGAGGATCTGCGGTTGTGCGTTAGTTGAAGGGTACCATATATAGCTTAATTTAAAACATAAAATAAAATAATAATGTCATATTTCGTGTTTTATCCATTTTGCCAAAATAAATTTAAAATGTTTCATTTTCTCTCCATTATTCTTTCCGAAAAATTCAACAACCTGAGTAATACTAATTACTTAAATTAATTGTTTTAATAATCTTTACTGATTGTTTTATTACTTATTTCTACCTTGACTGTGTGGTTACTTATAATTAATTGATGATAATTCTCACTTGCATCGCAGTGTATTAAATGTAACTCTGGGAGCATAATTGTAAATAGGTAACTAAATTAGTATAGTGAGAGCGAGTGATGTACTTAAGAAGAATAAAATTTGTCTTGGCTTCACTACCAGTACGTAATGGGAAAACCATGTCTTGAAGGAAACTGCATATAAATTGATTTTTCATTCAAAGCTTTAGTTTTTACTTTTTTGGGAGAATTTTTCATGATTTTGTTGGACCTTAACCAAATCTTTCGTCACCAGCTTGAGTCTCAGAGAGCCAAAACGAAGGCCATGACTATTACTACATATTAAAGTGTGTTCACTCATTCATTGGACGTTCAATCCTAAGATTGTTTGACTGCAGACCTCAACCCTTCCCTATCTAACGCTAGTTCCCTTACCTCCGGGTATCTCTTCTTTTGTACTTTTCTCTGTATTTGGTCCATGAACTTATTCCTGGACCTTCCTCTGGGGACTTTTCCCTCTTTTTTGCCTTCAACTATGTTCTTCACAAACCCGTTTTGTCTCAGGGTGTGTCCAATCCATCTTGTTCTTCTTTTCTGTATGGTGTTCAATATGGTCCTTCCCTCTTCTACTCTTCTGCACACTTCATCATTTCTTATTTTGTCAGTCCATTTGATCATCAGCATCCTCCTCCATCACCAGGTCTAGAAGGCTTGTAATCTTTTCTGGTTAGCTTTTACAATGGTCTATGCTTACAATATATTGAGTGCTACGCTCCCCACGAATGTTTTCACATATTGTTTCCTGGTTTATAGTCCTATCTTCTTTGAGCACAGAAGTTGTCTTTTTTCCATGAACGCCATCTTAGCTTGGGCTATTTTCCGCTTGATGTCCGTTGTACTTCTTCCGTCCCACGTGGTGGTACTTCCGAGATATATGATGGAATCCACTTGCTCTAATTTCTCTCCTCTCTAGGTGCCTTCGATATTCATGTTTTTTCTTCCGCATACTAGGATTTTAGTGTTCGTCTTATTTATTTTCATGTTGTATTCTTTGAGAATAATAAAGTGCGTTAATATTGTTTTAATCGTTATTTCTGGTGAGCCATACGAAAGTTATTCATTTACACCGCAAGGCTTCCCTATATTTTCGCTTCAGAGAGTAATAGTTTGAGTCGGCCCCGGTGGCGGCGGGGTAAAGTCCTCGCCTGAGGGTCGCGGGTTCGAGTCCCGACTGGGTGGAATATTATGTGCCCAGGACATGGGTGTCTGTGTCTCGTCCGTTGTTACTGTTGTTCGCCCGACGTAAAATGGCCTAGTGTGCATTATTCGGGGCAGTGAAAATAAATAAAATAAAAATAAAACAATAGTAGTAAACCATTTTTTTAAAGCGTGCCATTTTGTCTGTCATCGAAGACTAACATCTATTTGAAACTTGCATTGAAACTGGTTTCGATCTAACTATCAAAACTAACTTTAAAAACTAGTTTCATATTGTTCACAAACGCATACTCAAGCGCAGAATCTCAGTTTTTGAGGTTTCTAAAGCTTTCTCGGCCGAGGTGTATCTATACAAGTACTATTCATTGATCACTGAGGGCATGGAATGTGGTATTCCACGTATGTGTTGCATAATTGTCGCTGTAGTCGTGACGGTGATTTTTTAAGACTGCTCGATTGTTGGAAACAGAGAATAGTGATTTATATTTCGAGTTCTCTAGCCAATTATCCTACTTTCCTCCAATTACCATTCCAACAAACGGCTGGAAAATTCTTATATGGTTGCTAAATCTCCATCTTTCTGGCGCCGTTTGGTATTTAGTGGAGTTCCAGACATTCTCCCCTCAAATATATTGCGTACGCACTGCGCCGCGTTTGCACTTCTCTAGAGGTAATTAATCATCAGAAATGCTGCCATTTTTTTGATTTGTGGAAATGACGAAATCGATTGTTACGCCAAAATAAGTTTCTGGGCTTGCAAGCAACATTTAAACTCGCTCCTGACTCCAGGGTCTCAGTGTTTTAATAGACGATATAATTCTGTAACACTGTCTCACTTGTGGCATTAAAAAAATAATAATAATAACTTTATTTAGAATCTGGGATCTCATGTCCCCTAGGTTCTAGTAGGCAATACAAAAAATACGTAAATGACTGATAACATTACATTGTGAAGAGTCCCGCTCATTCGAGTTTTTCCCGCGGTCATTCATTTGTATGGACAACAGTTTTGCTTACGTTTCAGCTAGCGTTGTCAGCAGGCTCGTCAGGTTCTGAATGAGCTGCGGAGATTAGTGCTTCGAACCGGAGGCAGTTCTCCGCTGATTGAATCGGAGAATGCGATTAGAGCGCAATCTCCGGATGCCACCGGTACTACCGAAGGAGGTCGGCGGCAATCGGTGGCAAGGCAAAGGAGCGGAGATATTCGGAGGGATCGGAGGTTCTTTCGCGGCTGCGAGTCAAACTTGACTGCTCCTGGGGCCTAATTCTGTAACTCGGAGCTACGGAGCTAACTCTCCAAAAGAGATTAAATAAGCTCCAAGCTCCCGATCTCAATCTGTAACATAGAGAAAGAGCTAGCCGCTTGCTCCAGGAGCCTAATAAGCTCCCCTAGCTCCAATTCGTATTCTATAGAGCATCACGAAGCGCCTTCCGGCGCTCCCACTGTCTCCTTAAGGAGCTTCGTGAAGATCCAGCTCAATGCCCGCGCTAGAGCGCTCTCCCATAGAGCTAGTGGCGGAAATTTTGCTAGTGTTTTGTTGAGTTTTCGTTTAGTGTGTGCACTAGTGTGAGTGTTGTTGTGAATCAGCTGATATTATTTTCTCATTTATGGGAGTTTTTATTGAGAGAATTGCATTTTCTACCGTGGCGGAAAATCGGAACACACCAAAGGATTGATTAAAAACATATATTCATCAACAAATCCCTTCGCGGCCCGTATTGAGAAAACAGAATTTAGTTGTCAATCCTGCTGGTATACTTGTCATTCCTTGTATACTTGAAAAGGAGGGAGTCCCAAAAAGGACCGTTCCAAAGTGAACGAGTTCCCACAAATGAACGGGTTTGCCCATCTCTGCCCTCACTGCGCCCTATTCAAGGTAATGAAGGCATGACTATTGGCAGTTTTGGAAAAACCTGTAAGTACTTGACAGGAGGTGAAATTTCACTATCATGTACTACAATATCAGTATGGCACCAATGTTTTTTTATAAATTTATTTTACATCATTTATTTACACCATTTACGGTATATAAACCTCCTGGTCCTCCAAAGCCAGAGGCTTGTCTAGAGTTGCCATTTTAAATACCATCATATTAGTGCAACATTTAGGATAGTTTTTAAATCGATATAAAGAAATATTTCAAATTGGATTTAGCTGACTGTTTTCTTATCTCAAAAACATTTAAATTTTACAAATTGCTCTGATATACACATAAAATGACAGTAAAGTCAATAGAACATTAAAATGACAGTAAAATATCTGTTAAATAATCAATAATAATGTTAGATAAGCCATTTATAATTATGTATTTTGCAGCCCATTTTGAATGCCCAGAGATTCAGGAGTTATACCGGAAACATGAATGACGTGCAGGCAGCAGATAGGGTTACAGGCAGTTGTGAGCAAGTAAACTAATTAACTACGCAATCTCTCGATAAACCTAGTTTAAAGTCTCATTGGAAGCCGTATTGTTCGCGTTAAAAATTACATTTAAACCAGTCTGTTCTGCAGTAAAATTTCCTAATTACATTTACATGATTCTATGAACTACTCGAGGATGTCGGATTTTGTCAAATTTTATTATTTAAAAAAGTTATTATAAAAACGACTTAATAAAATAAAATGGTTCGGAACTTACATAAAAGATTAGGTCTAAATTTTAATCGACCTCAAATCGATTCCCATCCCCGTTGTTGCAGAAGGCTTGTAACAATCATGAGATATAATCATAACAGCATTTTTTACACCTTACCGATCTTTGCTGCATGAGATCTTACTCGGCTCTTGAGCCTGCGTCATAATACTAATGGGAGATGCAATGCGTAATTACTTGTGTTGATACGCTTAAAGTTTAAAGAACGGCCTCTTATTTACTCACATAATTTTTCATCTATGAATCCTTTAGATCAATCACTTATTCATACAATCATAGCTGTTCTAACGATATGTTGTCTTTCCAAAGAATTATTGGTCAGTGCGGTGCTCTTCGGAACCAATTTCTCATTCGACTACGTTGGATGTTGCTCAAATAAAAATGAACGTTTTTGTAACTGGTATAAAAGTAATTTTATATTCGCTTTATTCCTTGCTTTCGTTAGTAACAATAGCTGAGGAATAAAAGAGTGGACGCATTAATATGGTTATACTGAAAAACACAAGGAAATGTTCCATAATGGAGAAAATTATCCAATTCTATATGAGCGCATACGTTAAAAAATGTTTACCTATAATGAAAGATCAGTTCCTGGTATTTACTTTTTCATTATATGCTTAAAGCCTATGTTTACATTTATTTTCATCCACTAGGAGGCTATTCCTGTGAACTGGTGCGGAATTCACGCTTATCTATGTAATCTCATACCATCATCATGATTGGAGCTGCACTTATGGCCGATTGAATCAATTCATGTCATATCCTGATATATTCCTTCGACTTCTTACCTCGACGCTTTAAGTTGGCAGAATACCACGGCCGAAAATGCTTCCGTAGACGTCTACGCGCTTTCATTTTACGACTCTGTTTGGCTACTTTAAGTAAATTTGTTTGCGCACATCTCTGGAGTGAAGGTTAATATTTACAATAATAGTCATTACTTTTCACTTTTTGTTTACTACATGACTATTTCGATCTCGGAGTAAACGTGAATATTTCGAAAATCAGGTTATCGCTATGACGCTTACGACGTATATTTCTTAAAATCTCTGCACTTATTGTAAATAAAATCCTTCACATCTATGGAGGATCATCTTTATGTTAAGCATTGTGTCTTATGTCACTTTATCACTGTAAACATTCTCCTGAACCCTTGCAACGCACTTCACACTGTGCCATCAGTTGCGCTGTTGTCCGGGGTGGGAATGGAGAGGAAGGCGAAGATCTCTCCTAGGCTGTGGTAGAAGACAGAACTAAAAGACCGTTTCGACCGAGGTATTTTTCTAGTACTCTACCGGTTAAAGTAGGTTTTGTTGAATGTCAGATAATCACCTTCCGGTTTTCTACACGTTCAGGGGCCTTTCTCGCTTTAGTATTTCTTTTTTCGCGTCAGCATAAGATCTGCCCGTCTTCATCATGTCCATGAAACCTATTCTCTTTCTTCCTCTTCCCTTCTTGCCCAACATCCTTCCCTCCATCACATTCTTGAGCAACATCCTTCTGTCTATCACATCACCCCTCCTTATTACACCCTCCACCTACACTGCCGTACTCAAATTTCATTCAGAAGCTTCCTTTCCTCGGCCATTATCTCAAGCACTTCCTCGTTAGTCTTCCTCTCCGTCCACCTAACCTTCTCCATCCTTTTCCACACCCACATCTCAAGTGCCTGCAGCCTTTTCTCGTCCTCGTTTCTGAGGGTCCACGTTTCTGCACTATACAATGCTACGCTTCTTATCAAGCTATTCAACACCCTCTTTTACACATCCTTACCCAGTGTTACCGTCATCAGATCCCTTCTAATTCTTTTATGTTCTCGACTATGTCTAAAATCGCCTCACCCGATGACGAACTAGACTTAACCTACGACTTAAATTCAACCGGCTATAAGCTTGTTTTATTTCCCATATTAAACTCTACTAACGCATATTCATCGTATATCCCTTTCGTATATCTCCAGACTGTGATAGAAAACACTGTCGCATTTCCCATCTTATCCATCACCTTTCGGATTCCCCTGGGGTACCTAGGGAAAATACTGGCTTTGTCTAATTCTTCTTCTGCTCGCTCCTATGCTCTTCAGAGTTTCCATTGGATTTTCTCCCTCTGCATTGTCAATCGCGTGTGCCAAAAATTCCATGCCAAGAAAAATTTACTTTTACCATATAATTCCTTCTTCAAAATATTTCCATTTAGCTCTGACGGAAACTTTCACTATCCCAGCCTAAATCCCAAACTAACACCTCTCAAAAGCAGTTTATTGCCTAGTTGGGTACTGGATCTTGTGCTCAGTATCCTTTGTCGCTTACCTACCTGCGTGAGAAGTAGTTCAATTGTATTCATAAATTAATGATGCTGCGTTCAATGGTTTCCGGCTCATCTACGTGGAAGCTGATATTCACAAATGAAAAAATAACTTAGTTTTCTTACACTGATTTATTTTTCTGGTACAAAATGATTCGACACAACGGTGTTATTATCAGACCTGACGATGACCCCGTTGTTTCGAAACATGTCGTACCAAGAAAATAAATTAGCGGAAGAAAACCAAGTTATTTTTTCAATTGTAATTACGTCACTTTGATTCCTCCTCTCACATATGAGAGTTTATAAAGAACGAAGGGGCAATTTTGTCCGATTGGCTATCAAATATACATATATGATGATTACACCTAGAAACTCTGTACATAGTACCCATTAAAACTTTAATTAGTATTTGGGCTCATTATCCATTTTATTAGCGTTTCCTCTTGCGATTTTTCATGCTTTTTCACTCTTTTGCATTTTTGGGCCAAAGACCTCCTGACCTATATCTTTTTATGTATCATTCTAGACCTCTGCCTTTAAATCTTTACCAATAAAGTTCTCCACCACTCTCCAACTGGCTAACTTGGAATTTCCTGTCTCGCTGGAGACTTGCCAATGGAAAATTATGTTATGCATTGTTTTACTATCAATTTCTTAGAAATGTTATGGCGATGATGTCTTTCTTTCTTTTTCCGCTCTCCTCGTTTGTGCCAATTTCCAGGATTTTTAGAGGTAAGCCGATGTAGTTTACCGATCAAATTCATCCCGAAGCTCCCCATTGTCTTTCCCTGTGAAAAAGGGCTGTATTTTTCGCCGCGTCATTGATTCTGTCAGGGTTTAGGGCGATTTGCCAAAACAATTTAAGCTGCCGCAATCTAAGCAGGAGGGGCATCCCCGATTTCGTGCTGGGCGTTCAAGTGAAAATATTCATCGTATTTAAAGAGAAACACCGCCGCCTTACCGAAGAAAACATCCCACGTTCTGGACGTCCAGGAAGTCCACTCGTAAAGAAAGCCGCTCAACTTCGACGACGTCTCCACCTTGTGGTGAAACTGGAGAACTACAACGCTGCCAGCTTGCCGGCGCGCTATGGTTTGTGCCACCCACGCCACGGCGCGACGCACAGACCACGATTTTCGAAAACAGCTGTCAGAAAAACATACTTTGCAAGTTTTTATCTTATAATTATTCTCCCGCGTTGGTTTCTTAAAATGGGCTTATTTTTGATTCCATTGGCTATTATTTATAAGCTGTAGGAACTCTCAAAGTTGCGTAGTTGAGGACTAAAACTTCTGCTGAGAATTTTCTGGCGGGAAATAGAAGGTCGTCGTAGTTCATACGAGCTTAGATGCGATATTAATTCGAAATAAGTGCTATCGTATTTATTATAAATAATGGTCATATAATATGGCGATATATGCGTTCTAAATATTAACTTTGTATTTACATATTTTTTGATATCATTAATGGCCAATGTATTTTCCAAAAAAATCCTTAAAAATAGCTTGCATGAAAAGATTATTTCTTTCGGACCTAATTGAAGCAGATACTTCGGTATTGGCAAATAGGTTAAAGCCTAAAATGACAACGGAAGCGAAAAATCTTCATTAAAAATGTCCACCTTTGCCTTTGCGGTGTACGTTCGCTCATCAAATAGGTTCATCGTTAAGTCACGGCTCCTGAATAATGTGCATCGATGGATTGTAGTGCGATTCTTCAACTAGTATTCCTAAACTGACAAACCTTAGTTGCCACAATGTGTTTTGGTCAAAGTATTTCGTGTTCATTAACTCTACGCTGGCTCTACTTGGTTTCTTGCTTATCTGTTCGTTTTTCTCACTTTCGTGTTCGCCTAGACGGTCGACAACTTTAGCATGGAAGGAGAAGTCCTTAAATAAGGACTTCTCTTAGGAGAAGAAAATCCTTCCTTGCACGTTCATTAACGGAATGTATTGTTTTCTGCGTCTTTAATCTATGATAGAAAGTTAGTACTGAGTACTTATCGTCCAAGGTCCTTCAATATCGATTGTGTTTTTCCTTCGATATAGGCCTTCACAACGTACCACCAACGTACATTAATCCGCCATTGCTGTGTTTGTTTTTCTGTATTCTTCATAAGCGTAGGATAGGTTGTTCGATGTTTTTGTTGATTTGGCAGTGCACATGTATTCCAAATGACAACTTGTGCCGCATATACACAGATTTCCTTGGGAGTGTTATGGAAGTAAATGCTCAAATTGCACATCAATGGCATACATGTGGTGGGAATGGTTGCGAAGACCTATATCGAAGATCACAGTCGATATTGAACGACCTTGTCCATCTTCATACTGATGGCGCACTATTTAGCAGTTCTTCGAAACATACGAAATCTCCCTGTTTTACCTAGGAACTCCCGTTCCCCAGCGCGGCGCTTACAGGTCAGAGTGTAGAAAAGTATATACATACATACTTCAATAATCCTTTTGCTACCCAACTCGATTTGCCTCTTACGTATTGATCAGGTCCAATTTCCTCTGAAATAAGTGGTCTACTCTGGTAACCAAGGCTTTCGTTGTGGTTTTCCCAAAAATGGACCCAATGCACAAGGCTCGCGGCTTAGTTACATTGACTCAAAGTTCGACGTCTCCGTATTCTTGTTGGAAATCAATCATTTTCTCAGAGATAATGGCGATCGTTTTTCTCTGACGGCACTGGGCTCATATGATTGACCTTCCACTCACACAACGGATTTTGGAGAGCGTGCAAGGTCCGAAATCGCTGGCCGAATGCCAGGTAAGAGTGCCGTGGACATCGACATCACCAGAAATTGTTGCCTCCTGATAATACCGGTTTTTCTTGTTATTCGAATTTTTATTTATTTACGTTAAGATACACTGCTGTCATTAAACTCCAACGATGAGCATTAAAGAAGCTATCTGCCTTGATTCATAAAAATATTAATCAAAGGGTGGTCACTGGCAATAAAAAAACCGCATTGTTCCTTTATGAACTCCAAACTTACTCTGGAAGACGATACAAACTCAAAAGAAAGGGCTTTGACGGTCAATGAGACTAAGGAGGGAATACTTAGTCAAGAAGTGAGTTTAAAATAATTAAATTTACTGTTATTAACTTGATCATTGTTATTTGGTTGCTGTTTTTGCCTTATTTTCGGTATTTGTGACTAGGAATAGTTTAGTTTGGAATTACATTCGTCAAAATGTCCATAATTAGGGTTCGAAATGGTAACTTTGAGTTTTATATCGCCCATCATAGTTTATAATTAATTATATTTTCATGTGAATGCGTGCATGATTCGTCATTGTTTATTAATTGTGGTTTTAAAATGTCATATATAGTATCGTGAGGCAGATTACTATTACAATAGTTAATATTACTAGATCTGCCTACAAAACTTGGAAAGAATCAACTTTTGGTCAACTTTTTTCGAAAATTGTCTGCTATCGCGCCGTATTTCCCCGCGTGGGAAAAAGCAGCGCACAATTTCGACTCAATTACGAAAGCCCAGGCGAAGGCAGGAAGAAAAAAAGGCAAGCATGAGTCATATTTGCGTCGTGAATCATGCGTGCCCCCCACTCCACACGAATTGCCCAATCGGAAGTGCGACGATCCCGTGGGATAGTTGGTTCGCGCTGGATGTTTACTATGTGGGCACATTTCGGGAGGGAAGGATAGGACACTCCCGGTCCTCACAATACACCCACGTACTTGCTACCCTACGAGAGGGCAAAAAGGCGCACGGCAGGGGGTTTTCGGACGCCAAACATCAAAAAGCAGTGGAAAAGATTAGGAAACAGGCATTGGGAGAAGAAATAAAACCAACATTGAGATGTGAAGTCAACGGTTTCGGGCGAAATGTTGTGGAACTGCATATTTGAAATGAAAAACATTCGATGTTTTATTGTCCACTCTGTGCCTGATGATGGCCAATTATAGCGCCGAAACACGTGTAGTAACGTTTGAATATTATTGAAAAAGTTGACAATACAACATTGAGATTTTTTCTCTTAATAACTTGGGTTTTCTTCCACCAATTTATTTTCTTGGTACGGCATGTTTCAAAACAACGGTGTCATCGTCATGTCTGATAATGACACCGTTGTGTCGAATCATGTTGCACCAGGAAAATAAATCAGCGTAAGAAAACATTTTCATTGAGATGTGTTTTGCCGGTATAAGGACTCGCTCTGTATTTTTCTGTTAAGGTACTTTAAGCAAAATATCATTTCACCTATGTATCAATAGATTTGGTCTCATTTTAAAATATCTTACTCTTCCAAATACACTCAAATATCAGCCCCTTATCGCACCTTTTTCCGAGATAATTGCCAAAAAATACCAGTAATTTTGAATGGGAAATGATACGTCCATGTTCTCTAGAGACACATTATTTACAAAATGAGGAATTAGTATCACCGAGATCTCTTAAAATAATTATCAGAGTGTAGCATGTATGATTTATCAAAATTTAAAAAAAAATCATATGAGTCACCGCAGTATTTTTTTCAGAATCACAAAAAAAAACTTCCGTTGTAAAGGAGTTTTAAACATACCGCGTGAAAGGATGAGTGAAATTAAAGACTGAAGTAGATATTTTAACTTAATTACTGAGAATTTTAATCGTAGTATGTTATTGTACAATTTATATTATATTATTTACTTCATGTTTCCTACAGCAACTGAAATTTAAATGTAAAATTCGTGTAGGATCTCCAGTATGACTCGGGAAATATCTTGCTCAAACTACCTTAAGGTCTCCTTATTTGAAAATAAACACTTGTACAATTTCCACTTTTATTTTCGTCACCAACCATAGTTTCAGCACATTATGCCATCATCAGGGTATATTACTCCAAGTGTCCCAGCCTTTTAGGCATATGTTTTACATCTGCTTACATAGATCTGGTAATATTACCTATTATGATGGCTGGTATATTTTGACAGTCATCTCGGAAAGTATTGCGGTAAGGGGGGGGTGATATTTTAGTATCTTTGGAAGGGTGAGGTATGTTTCTATAAAATGAGACCAAACGTTATATATGTGCAAAAGGCTGAGACATTTGAAGTAATGTACCCTGATGATGGCATAATGTGCTGAAACCATGGTCGGTGTCGAAAGTAAAAGTGTGGAAATTGTACCAGTGTTTATTTTCAAATATGGAAATCCATAGGTTCCACAAAGTTTGTGCCAATGCGCTCTCTTATATCTTAAAGTCATGAGTTGTGCGTGGGAAGAAGGGATTCATATACTTCTCTGTCATGTAATATCTCTCTCCCATTTTTGTTCTCCAAAAAATTGATTGATTTCATTACATGATGGTAATCATGCAACACCCCTCCAATTCACAATCTTGTATTAAATTAGGATGTGACATTGCGGAGTTTTCATTCGTCTCTGTTCCTTAAAAATGAAATAGTTACTCGAAGCGATTTCTTTTCTCTTAATCCATTTAAGCAAGCCCGTCTCACAATTCCAAAGGATTATGTCTCTCTGAGATTTGAACAGGAGCAACCTGAGATTGGTTCATTCTATCCCCTAGCTATCCCCTCTATCGCCATCGGAACATCTCTATGATATCCTATTCTCATTTCTTCGCATAAATATTTATCTCACGTAGAATATTTATAATGCTAATCTCTGGCTAAATTTCAATTACTCGCATTAGAAGAGATATATCTAATCTTGAGCAAATGAATTTTCATCTTCCAAATTTTTGAAAGTATCCTCACACATCGTTTTTATCGTGAAATAGGCTGTCCATTGTCAGCCTTAGAACGATAACATCCGTCTTCCTCTTCAATCAAAACTTAGAATTAATCTTTTATGTAAATTCTAAACCAGTTTATTTTCTGACGAAGTTATTAGTATCTTGCCATTTCCAACATACCACGGTGGATCAGATCATTATAATAAAATGTGAGAAATTGATTGTAGAACAGAGAGGATTAAAATGTTGTTTTTTCCGCGATCGATAAGAGAACATAATAGCTGCTATTGATACTTTTAAATAGGTTAGTCTACAGGTAGTGAACCTGATCAGTTAATTTTATCCCTAATGCCTATTTTTTTAATCTTCCACGTAGTACTAACATCAGCATTTGCATGATCCCCACATGACTCATGTATCACGTTTACGTAGTTGCATTATACATCGATTCAATCATTTCTGAAGAATAGGTAGCATACCAATGCTGTATTGCATGTTGGTGAAAGTTTTTTGTGCATTATAGTGTATGTTGGTGCTTACTCACCCCCTGCCTAATACCCTTGAGGTGGCTTGCAGGGTAATATAAAAGCGAGGGGTTTGAGCTTTCGGGTTAGTTTTCGATGACGCTTTACGGCAGAGCAGTAGTGTAATTAGGGTTGCGTAAACCCCTGGGGTACGTCTCCGACCCTTGTCGCGTATAAAGGCTAGTGAAAATGGTTTAAATAGACGTACGACTTAAACCCCGGAGTGATGGATGCCTTTTCCTTAATCTTAGTGTCACTCACGCTTGCGGCAGACCTCCTGCCGAACGGAAACATTTCCCAATCTAAAGTTACGCTAAGATACCATCAAATCTTCGCCGATAAAACAAATGTATAGACGCGAATAAACGAGTTATAATCATGATGGTCCCCAGTCGAAACAATATCAAACAGCTGAAAAAAAACTAAAGTTTCCTCAAAACCGACGGTCTACGACAGCGGGCGGAGACCTCTTCACGCGCAGTAAAAAAAGACGCGGTGGAAATTTACAACAAAGAGTCAGCAAAAGTAATATATTGAGCCAATGAACATACTGTCATAAAATGATATATTCTTCGTCGTCTACGAAAATTGTACCTAATGATGACGCACCACGTTACAACCCGGGTAGTCTTTGAATAAATTTATGTGGAATAACTAACTTAGTCAATCTGGTCATTTACATTCATTGGTTGTTCAATCCTAACAAAATATTGGCTGACCGCAGCCCACAACCCTTCCCTATTTAATGCTCATTCTCTTTTCTCGTAGCCATTCCTGTTTACTTTCCTCTTTATTTGGTCCATGATCTTATTCCTGGGTCTTCCTCTGGGGACTTTTCCCTCTTTTGCCTTCTATTATGTTTTTCACAAACCCATTGTGCCTGTGAGTGTGTCCAATCCATCTGGTACTTCCCCTCTATGGTGTTCCATATGGTACTTCCCTCTTCTACCCTTCTGTACGTTTCATCATTTCTTATTTTGACCGTCCATTTTATCTTCAGCATCCTCTCCAGCACCAGGTTTTGAAGGCTTCTAGTCTTTTCTGGTCAGCTTTTCCAATGACCTATGCTGCCGAACCATAGAGTGCTACGCTCCACACGAATGTTTTCACATACTGTTTCCTGGTTTGTAGTCCTATCTTCTTTGAGCACAGCAGTTGCCTTTTTCCCATGAACGCCTTCTTAGCTTGGGCTATTGCCCCCTCGACGTCCGATGTACTTCTTCCATCACACGTGATGGTACTTCCGAGATAGGTGAAGGAATCCACTTGCTTTAATTTTCACTAGTCCATTGTCACAATAATCCACTTATCATTTACAATGTTAACCAAATTCCACCAAGGCAAGCCTTAGACAATGGAGTATTTCAAAATAATGCAGCGTTAAACGTGACACACGTTGGAAACTGTCGATTCGAGCATTGGTGCGAGAAGCCGTGCTGTGAGACTTGGGAGTTATGCACTTACTCTCGGGGCTGTATTTCGGGGACCACGCAACAGAAACTGAAAATATTTGAGACGAAACATATTAAATGGATAAAAAGTCGTTGGCAATAACAGGAAAGTAATACGGAATGTCTAGCTCTCCGTGAATGTAAGAAATGACTGGAAAACAGCATACATTTTCGAATTTTTCACACTTTAAGTTCGAAACGGCACGTTTTTCTTGTATTCAACTACCATAGTATGTGGAAACCTTGATTTTATATCCAAGTAGAACAAAATTAGAGGATGTGCTATGAGAAATTCGGATTCCAAAAAAATAAAGACTACCCTTGAACTCACTCTGTAGCAATACGAAGCTCTAAATGAAGGAAATGGATAAATCCTGAACTGGTCAAAGCTTTTACCAAATAGCTCTTTCGTCCAGCCCCTCCTTAAGGTTGACTCATTAAAAACATGTATTATTTTCTCCAGTAGTTTGCTGTTTACGTCTTGTCAGGCCGCATTCAGGTGGGACTCGGCATGGCAGAGCCTCGGCAGGGATGAAATATTGACGTCACAGCATGGACAAACACTGATTGCGGCACTCATTAAATGGTGTTGAATGAGTTTATGACGTCGTATGCTGATTTAGGCCTCGTCAACAATAATAAAGCTGAAACCCCAATAGCTGTAAACAAAAAACCTTTCAGGGATAATAATTTGGGGGAAAGGGATTAGTGATTGAAGGTTTACGGTGAAAAAACAGAACCACTTTCCCTTTCCCCCTAGATATGCAAGAAGAATATTTTATTTTTTAACATCATTACGTCTTTATTAAATTAGTTTTAATCTGTTTTTCATTCTCCCTTTCGTTTGTATTCTCCCTTTAATCACTAATACCCTCCCCCTAATTATTATCCATGAAAGATTTTTCTGTAAGGCTATTGGATTCTCACCTTTATTATTGCATGTAAGCCGTAAGAGCTTGCTTCCTTATTGGGTCTCGTAAACATTCCGCAATTTCGATTTCTACGCGAAAATATGCGTAGTTACTTCTACTGAAGTTTTTCGGACTCGTTAACTTTTTTCTAACTACCAACGGGACTCATGATTAGTTTTCATCGATCCGAAGATAGGTTTGCGGCAGCCCTCCACTCCCCTCTCATTTATTCCATGTACTCCATTCCTACATTACTATTTACTTTGACATTTTTCTTGATTTGATTGGTGTATTCCATTCTTGGTCTTCGTCCGTATTTTTTTCTTTATTTCTCCTTCCCAAACTGTTTCTTTTGTTGACTGTTGTGGACTGTTGTGTCGCAAGATGTGTTCAATATTTTTATCACTAATTGTACGATTGTGTAAGGAATCTGGGATCATAAATAATCCTGCATTTATAGAAACTAATCTCTAGTAGAAACAGCAACGTGTAGCCATGAAAAATCAAGTGAAGTTCATAAATTGCTATGATATTTGATCAGATCAGTGATTTTCGTGGTGTTTTGGCGGTATCTCATGAGCTCCTTTTAATTAGGATCGTTATATGATGCAAGCGTATGTTATAGTACCGAATATAATCTTTAATGAATAAAAATACCAATACGAATATGTATTTCATTGCGTAGCATCTGATCAGTCAATACACTTAAATTATTTGATTTCGAAGTTCACACCCAAGCCTTTTCGGGTGTCTAATTGTGTTTGTTTGTCCTTCTGCGTGTAGTTCTTTTTCAAAAGAGCAAAAGTGGAATTTACTGGCGTCTGATGTATGTGCAATCGCAAGTATCTGGAAATCAGTCTGCCTCCCCAAGAATCCCAATGAGAGATCGAGAAGAGGCAGATACTCACTGTAGAGCAAGGCAAACAATCCGAAGCCCTTTTAACTACGTAATGATATAGCTAACGCTTATTTGGCGGAAGGTGACTCATCTCCACGATATAACGGCATGCTGCTGCTACCGATACACAATCAACAGAAGATTTAAAAACTTTCGGTCTGATTGTATTCTATAATATCCTTTGTTTCTGAAGTTAGAAATGTCAATCTACACCCAACCGCTTGGGTATTGTTTAAATCCACAAAACATTTTCGTTTTTATGCAGTATACCATCGAATGTATTGTATTTTAGTTGATATTTTTCTTTCCTTTTCATTCCATTGATTCATGTTTTCGTTTCAGAGATGGACAAAGTTGCGCGTTTTTTATTGGAATATTATCATTTTTATGTAAAAAATAGTGTATATAATAGGCTTATAATCGAGATATCATTTTTATAAAGAAGATTTTCATGTTTCTTAACATTTTTTTAGGGCTTCCGTCCGGGTGAGTTGGTCCATGTTGGCCGACGTTTCGATGATTGACTCGAGCATCGTCCTCAGGGCACCTTTTTGATTTATTTCACATCTATCTGGCCTTAACCCTCTTAGTGCTGACCCCTGCCAGCGGTTCTAGTGAGAAATTCGGAGGGTAACTAGAATGAAATGTATCACTCTAGGAAAATAAATATTTTAAAGTTATTGTTTAAAATATCCATATTCAGTTTTTCTTATTGCGTATATATTGAATTAGGTAATAATAAAAAACGCTTACACTTCGTACAAAAAATTATTGTAATTATATTTTTGTGGAAAAGTTAACAATATTTTTCCTATGAGCCGATATATCGGCCCGCCGCACTAAAAGGGCTAAGGTAGTTTGAGCGAAATATCATTTCATCGATTAATTAATTAATTTAGTCTCATCGTCGAGAAAACATATCTCATCCTTCCAAAAATACCAATATACCAGCTTCTAACCGAACTACTTTCTGAGATTATTGACGACAAATTCCAGTCCTTTTACACGGGAAATGATACGTGCATGCACTCTGGAGAGACCTCATTTAAAAAAATTAGGAATTTCAAACCCTCAGATCTCGTCAAAATATTAACAGTAAGTAGTTTGTATGTTTTTTCAACTCTGTTTAAAAATTTATCATAATGTCACCGCAGTAAATTTTTCAGGATCGCTAATAACCGTCCGTTGTAAACGCCTCCGGTTGTTCTACCTTAACCGCCGGTCAAGGCCTAACAATCAGACACATTTCGGGGCCCTGCGCCAGTAGGGGCTCAGTCCAGCCTTTGTCATATTGGCTCAAGAATATTACATAAACTCCATATAGCAAAAATGCCGACCTCTTAATACATTATTTTTAGTGAGGCATTTTACTGATTTGAAACAGCCTAATAATTAATCACCAATAACTCAGCCAGAAGAAAAACTTGCTATGCAATAAAAGTCTGGATCTGGAGCTGAGAAAGAGACTAGCTAAATGCTATTCATGGAGCGTTTTCATGTATGGATGTGAAGCGTGGACATTAGGTAAGAGGGAAAGGAATATGATAAAAGCTTATGAAATGTGGGTGTGGAGAAGGATGGAAAAAGTAAGATGGGCAGATAAGATGAGAAAAGAAGAGGTTTTGAGCAAAGTAAAAGAAGGAAGATCGCTCCTAAAGGAAATAAGGAAAAGAGAAGGAAACTGGCTGGGCCATGTGATGAGAGGGAAAAGTATAATAACTGTGGCACTTGAGGGTTCAATTGAAGGAGAGAAAAAGAGCGGAAGGAGAAGAATTAAATCGGTGGATCAGGTGAAGAACATTAGCTATGATGAAGCAAAGAAGAAAGCTCGGGACAGAAGCGGATGGAGACAGCAGTGGTGTAAGGGACCTGCCAAGAGGCAGAACACCAGATGATGATGAACTTATTTATGTCTTAATTTTTTATTGGATGGAGGTCCATATTTGCGCCCGAAGCCCAAAATCCGAAGGACCACCCTGCCATCAATGTAAGAGTTCAACTCGTGGTCCACATTTGGGCCGCGCGAATTTCTTTTACGAATCCTAAACCTTAAGCTGCTCTGAATAGCCATTTGATTGCGACGAAAAACACGTGCTAAACTCGTATCTAGCTTCTACATTGTCGCCCCCCTTCCTTTAATGTCAACCTCTCGTAATTTAATTCTCAGCGAGACATTTCATTTATTTGAAATAAAATGAATATATAAAAGCATGGATGAGAGATAACATAATAGAATTCAATACTCGATAATGATTGTCTGGATCAATTTTAAACACTTCCACTTCAAAATATTGCTATTCATAAAATTTTATTTCTCTATTCACATAAAAATGGTGGTGACAATGCGCATAACTTTTCTGCCGGCTGATTACAAGAATTGCGGGCTGTAATAATTACCTGACCAAGGCAATCACAATAAGCAATTCTATCGAATGCAAACCGATGGTTTGCGATTTGGCTATTCACGCGGAAAAATATACCGCTTGCCACTTCCCGCGCCAGCTCTGGAGCCAGAAATGCAGACGCGTGTGCAGGGTCTATAGTGGCTTATTTTTAAGCGCTATTTATTTTTAAATCTCCCCTATTTTTCCGTAGCTATGAATCCTTACTGGCTTCTGATTATAAAGAGTAATCTGTGAAACCTTCCTCCGTAACGATACGAGCATACCATATGTGTAATACGGGCGATGGGTTGCTGAAGAGTGTGATAGAGGGAAGGATGCTGGGCAAGCGGGGGAAGAGGAAGAGTGAGAATATATTTCATGGACAGGATGAAGAATGGTAGATCGTATACTGAGGCGAAAAAGTATATACTAGAACGAGATAGGACCGTGAAAGTTTAGAAAACCGGGAGGACATTCTCTGACATTCAACAAAACCTACCTTAACTGATAGAATACTTTTAAAATAATACATTTTCCTCAATCGACACTCTCCTTCAACCGGATACGACGTCAGAGCCGAAAGAAGTGTTTTCATCCGATAAGATAAAGATCGAAAAACACAAAACTGCCAAAGATAGGCGAGTTATTTCACACGCAGAGCTGTGCTTAGTCACCCTGAACAAATACGTGACGGAAGTCGAGCATTTATCTCGCGGTGATGAGCTGTAATCTTTGTTAACATGCGATTAAATATGAAACGGCATGTTCAGTTTTCTATTTCGAGTGTCCAATGTAATTCGAGAGATATTCGCCGCTTCATAGCATCTTATATTAACGGTTTTTATGAATTTCAAATGGTAGGAGGACATAAAGTCCAAACCAAAAAGTCCAAACCGAAAAGTCCAAATCTATTAGATCCAAAAATATTTTTAGAAAATCTATTATTTTTAGAACGTGATGTAAAATGAAGCCTGAATGAAAAATTCACCACGTTTATCAATCGATTTCAGGTCGATCCGAACTAGAACTGATCTGAAAATTCCTAAAGAGCTGACTCAGATCGCCTAGTTTACCAAAATGGATTGAAAATATATATAGCGAACAGTTGGAATACGATTGACTGATTGAAGCATTGATTGATTTTGTGTAAAAGACTGCAGAGTTGGAAATTTTCAGCCGCATTCAGAGTGAACAAAATTGCCCAATGGGGGTAGAATTGCGATGTGTTACAATACCATCGACGTCTCTCCAAGGTCACATCATTTACCATTACTGGACCCTTGTTACAACGCACGCCTTGATTAATAACGTTTATATTTTGTTTCCATATGACAACCAAAAGAATAACATGGAGCGCTACAGACCCCCTAGTTCAGATCAATCTGAAATTGCAGGCTATCTGAGCAAGCGAACCGAGTCGGCCCGTTTCTCAGATCGATCCCACTAGCCCGTTGCGTAAACCATACCGAGCTGATCCGGTCAGATCGATCTGAGGTTTATTGGTAAAAGTTGTGATTGACGCTCAATTTGTGTTCAATTTGAAATAATTTTGCCCGATATCCGTGTACTCTGACTGGCCTCGGTGACTATGCCGGTAACACAATTTGACACGGTCCAACACTTGTTCATCAAAATACTTATTAATTAAATATTGATTTAGTAGGAGCACCACTCCATATTTTGGCTTGGGTCCTCTAAGTCCTAAGTGCTACCCTGCTGTGGAACTTATTTTGTAACCTAAATCCTAAAGCCGCAATGTATGCCATTTGACTATGCTGAAATGGATATTTGTTTGAGCAACAGTGTGGTACTAGGGTGGGTCATGGGTCGTGATAAATTTATTTTAAAACGAAAGTATGTAGCATTCGAAAGATTCCCTGCGGAAGGTTTCCGTGCGCCAACTCCGCGGAGAGATTATCCTCGTAGAGATGTATAGAACAGGGATATTCTCCCCTCTACCTCCCTCGTCAACATGTTCCCTCGAATCATGAAGTGTCATCTACCGCCTTGAGTGGTCTCCCGGCTGAGGCCATATTGTTTTGTAAACCGACGAACAATTGAGCTCAATACTAGAGGTTTGAGTCAGGCTCTTCTTAGTTAAATAATATGAGACAACTACAGGATTCTTGAATATGTGATCATTCACGTATTTCACTCACAGCCAACGTTTCGCCAAATTTACTGGCATCCACATGGCATTGAGCTTAGTAACGAACAGCAACGAAGCAAACAACTCCAAGTAGTAGTAGTTTTGGTGTTGTAGGGTGCGCCGACGGCTAGGTCATTTTGCACCGCTACACAGTCCGTTGATTAAAAAAAATAATAATATTCACAATAGTGTACGCGTCAAATAGATTTAAATAAGGAATAAAACAAGCAGATACGGTCAAATTTTATTAAAAAGTCCAATCTCTTTAAGCAATAAAATTATACGGTTACAAATAATAGGGTCGTCTCCTAGAATGGATTCTAGGTCTCCCCCTATATTGAACCGTCTTCGCGCGTCACGATTCTTGTCACACTCCGTCACAAACAACTCCAAACATATGCAATAATCTTGTTGTTATCTATATAGATAACAATATATAATGCATATTTATAGAGAAAGTAATAATTGATAATATTCGAGTTATTTGGGTAGGGTCTTTACGTATTTCCCTCCTGTTATCTAGCGTTAACCTCCATTACAAAAATATAGTGTTCATTCACTGTTCTTTTTATGTTCAGTTAGTGTTTCTCTGTTCTTTTGATGTTCATTTTATGGTCTTTTATATTCTGTTATGTTTTGACGAATTCCGCTGTGTGTTCTTTTAAGGTTCATTCAATGTTATTGAATGTTCTTTTAATGTCCTTATTATGCTCATTCAATGTTTTTAATGTTTTTTTCCATGTTTAAATTGTGTTCGTTTCAGTTAACACTAAGAGAGCTTGGGACTCTACTTTTATTGTTTCATTTTCTAAAGAAATACTCGAACAAAAAAGAACCGCCCAAAACAGGTAAACGTGGTGCATATCTGATACAGCTTTAGGCTTTATCATGTTTATACAATTTCAAAACTGAGATTGACATTTTTTTTTAAATTATTACACATTATTACAATTTGAGTGATTTTAAAAGTATGCTTTATTAATACCGTTAACTTTGGAAGGCGATCATCTCAGCCTCATCTAGGCTCCCGTTGGATTTGGTTCCATTGTCTTCTCTTTAGAGCAGTGGGATGAAGTCCTCCCCTGCTAACCCTAATGTCGAGGGTTCGAATCCCGGAGGGTTTTCTTCCACTCAGTAGGGCGTTGATGCAATGTGTAAGAGTTAGGTAAATATATGGGAGGATTACATAGACCCATTAACGCTCAAATCAAAACGCTCTTATTATTCGAATCCGCGACACTCAGGCCTGTACAAATGGGGAAAGACTACAAAATCCTCAGCGCCCGAACGCCGATATCCTGAGATTACTTGTTAACTCTCATCCTAAACGACTGAAAAGTTTCTTTTCATTCCCGTACGAAATCTGACTTTTGTTTTTCCTCCACTGCGCTTCCATATGCATCTATTGAAGTACGGAAATCCTTCTAGTAGGTTCCATGAATGTTTTTGTTATTTATAAATTATTTAGTCATGGATTAATTTTTATAAATAAATAATGATAAACGTCCGGACGTTTACGGCCGCTTTCGTCACGCCAGCGGATACATTCCACGCAGTTTGCGTCACTTATCATGCCAAATTTGGAGAGAGATAATATTTACATTATAAAATGTTGGAAATAAATGTTTTATTCATCAATTTCATAAAATACGTACAGTTTAAACTTCATACGTTTTATAAACGTTTCAAGATTTTAAGCACAAGGCTTTTCTGAAATTCAGTGCTTAAAGAAATACATGTTACCTATTGATTAGAGTGGAACGATGTTTGTTAAATTGGGTCTGAAATTCTTTTTCTATCTGACTGTTAATTCTATAGAAATCGGGTCTTACGGTGCAGTGATAATATATCTCCACTCGAAGCGGAGCTTGAATCTTCGTGCTATATGGGTGAAAGAGAATATGTCTGCTTACTTACGTCACGCCGAAAATAGGCGCCGCGGGCGCCGCTTTTAGCCGAGCAGCCCGTCGAATTGCTCAGCGCCATCTGTTCGGTTTAGCGGCGAACCGCGCGAACCCTTTGGATTGCCTTTGGATTATGTTGAACTCTGGCGAAGTCATTGGTCAACATCGAATGAAAATATGTATTTATGATATCTTCTTTGTATTAATCAAGTGACCTGAGGTAAAAATTGAATTCAGAATGAGGTTGGTGATTTAATTGACGAGCCAGTTGGTTTGTTCGTAAGAGGTTCATCTTTATTTCATTGTGTCATTCGTAAGGGTTTATTTGGGAATGTAATTAATCGTGTGTTAGAATGTCCATAAAAGACGAAGGTGCTCGTAGGAAATTAATTTTGTATGTGCGGGAAAGGAGGCAGCTTTGGGATCCAAAAGATCCGAAGTATAAAGACCCCAAAGACACTCAGAAATCCTGGATGGAGATAGGTGAACTTTGCAGGAACACACGTAAGCCTCTGCTGTGTTCCTCAATCCACCTCCTAGCGATTATGGAGTATGCTTTACCTAATTGTTATTTTTTCCCAGCGGAGAGATGTCAAAGGACATGGAAATACCTTAGAGACTTTTACCTTGCCAAAAGAAAAAAGCCGACAACTACGGAAAATTGGGCTTTTATGGATATCATGAGGTTCATTGATGATGTTTCCAAAGCTTTACCGTACGTATATTTATGGAGTGAAACTGTGAATAATTTGCATCAGTAATCAAACATCAATACTGACCTTTAATTACAACTGTAGCAAGCCAACGGTGAACATCGGCGGTCTCGTTATGAGTAAACTAGGTAAGCCTGTAATGATAAACAGTATTGCCCCAGCTGAATGCTACCAATGAGTGTATCTAAGCTTGCAAATTTTTCTCTAAAGAACCAGAATCCACATCATATGATTTCTCTTCGATGCCAGAAAGTCAAGGTATTTCTCATTTTCAAAAGTTCTTTATTATTACACTGCTTTGTTTCCTTCTCCTATATATTATGCCTACTACTATTTTGTGTTCATTTCAGATGAGCCACTGAATCATATTGAGATAGTGGAAGATGTTATGCCTCCAATATGTACTGAACTTAGCAATGGAGGTAAGAATTGTGCCGAATTTATTGTTTACTTAGCAGGTTAACTACTGAAGCTTATTTTTCACTGATACCTACTTCACCCTCTTCAAATGGTTCTATTCTTTATTGCCTTAATTATTGACCTTGTGCCCTCACTTTGATTTATTTGAAAACTGTAGTATATTTTTGGATTGCTACATAAGTATGCCTGGGGTGCGCTGAACCTACTCATAGCCCTATATGGGACACAGGTCTAGTAAAATG
Source organism: Ceriagrion tenellum (assembly GCA_963169105.1). Taxonomy (NCBI): domain Eukaryota; kingdom Metazoa; phylum Arthropoda; class Insecta; order Odonata; family Coenagrionidae; genus Ceriagrion; species Ceriagrion tenellum. The sequence continues at coordinate 46,333,982 of OY720637.1, forward strand.
AATGGGGCAAATCTTTGCCAGACTCATGGTGTTTCAGAGCTCTGGTTCTTCTAAAATTTAAAAGTAAGCCTGTTTGGTGGTGATTTAAAGAAACTACAATTTCTGAAATGGCAATAATTTATCGCTTTGATAATAGGAACATTTGATAAAATGCTTATTTGCGGGAAAACCAGCTATATCTCACCTGACCAAATTCCTCCGTTTGAGCTAAAATACTGTAGTGATGTTATTGCTGAACCCTTACCATCTTGTTTCTTCAGTTCTTGTCTTTAGGCATATCTGTCCATGCAATTTGAAACAATCATATTGTGCCTATCTATAAATCAGGTGATAAAAGCGATTTTAAAAATCTATAGGCCAATTTCGATTCAGTCTTGTGTGGCCAATGTTTTTGAAAGTTTAGTTCTTGATTGCATCAGACCACTTTTTAAAAATATCGTAGTTGATGAACAACATGGCTTTCATTCCGGCCGGTCAACATCTTAAACTTATTATCATTTCAAAGTTACATACTGGATTCTTTTAATGAAGGATTACAAGTTGATTTGGCATATGCTGACTTTAAAAAGGCATTTGATATTGTTAGCATTCATCATTTACTTAACAAGTCATACATATATGGAATTAATGGCAACCTTTTAAACTGTTTTTAAAGCTACTTGACTAATAGAACACGGGTTGTGAGAATCAAATCCTGCCTCTCCAATTAATTCATTGTTTCCTCATGGGTACCTCAAGGATCCCATTTGGGCCTCTTCTTGTTAAATTTATATGTGAATGATATTAAGGAAATTATTAAACCTGCTAAATTTCTCTTTCTGGGGATGATCTGAAATTTTTTCTTAAGGTAAAATCGCTGGTAAGTAAGGTAAAACGACTGTATTGATATCCAAAATTGCATTGACAAGTTATACAATTGGTGTTCACTTAATGAAATGGAGCTTAATGCCTGAATCACACGATCATTTTTTCCGTCCCTTTTAAGGGATAGCTCCAATGATAGCTCAAATGATCGCTCGAAAATGATCGTGTGACTCGAACAAAGTCAGGGATGTCTCCAGTGATAGGGATCCCCATAGCTTTTTCCATCCCTGGGCACGTCCCTTTTTCCGTCCCTGGAGGCATCGCTGACTTCACCATTTAGCCAATCAGATTGCTCGGCCGCAAAGAGTGACTCTAATGCCACGTTCGGCTTTCAATGGAATGAGAGTAGTAAACATAGAAATGATGCGAAAAGGGACGGAAAAAATGATGGAAAAAGGGACGGCCAAAATGGCCGTGTGATTCAGAAAATGATAGCTCGAGCTATCATTGTCACGGTCCCTGAAAAGCTATCATTGGAGCTATCCCTTAAAAGGGACGGCAATAATGATCGTGTGATTCAGGCTTAATATAAGTCAATGGTATTGTATCTTTACCTTTCACAGGAACAACCTGCCAATAATACACAGCTATAGTATCAATAGCATTCTCCTCAGTAGGGTCGCAGAAATAAAGGGCCTTGGGTGATTTTTATCTCCTCTATTACGTTTGACAAACATTGAGATAATTACTAATCGTTAACAAAATGTTAGGGTTCATATTTAGATTTACTAGGGATTTTTTGGTGCATCTATCATGAAATTTCTGTTTGTCACTCTAGTACACTCTATATTGAAGTATGTTGCCCATGGTATGAGTGCCATATCAACAGACTTGAAAAGTTCAAAGACGTTTCCTTCGAATGCTCACGTGCAAAGGTGGACGAAATCCATACAATATCTGTTTTGAGAAGATATATAATGAATTGGATATGAGGACCTAATCCTCTCGCCTTAAGCAGTCACACCTCATTTTCCTATACAGATTGCTAAATAACCATATACCTTGTCCCAACTTGCTTGAAAAGATTTCCTTCCAAACTATGTGCTATAAAACACGTAACCAGGGATTATTCTCTAAGGACTTCTACTGAACTATAACTATCTTTATAACAGCCCTTTAGCTTGACTATTAAGGGAAGGAAATAATCTGCCCCCTCAGATTGAATTCTTTTATATGTCATTGTCACAATTTAAGAGATCTTTACAAAATTGTATCACCTAGCTCATACAGCACCTTTTATATGGTTTTACAACTATTAATTATTCATGTTTTTTTCATTTTATGTGTTTATGTTGATAGAAATTTATTTGTGATCATATGTCTATTGGTTAGTATGAACAATCTGATGAAGCCATCATATTTTGTATCTCCATAACTGGGTTGCTGCCCGTAATGGTAGTAAATGTATGTAATGTATAGCTGATTATTTCATTGCAGGTAGTTTGTCTCCCTGTCCTCTGGAGGATCCTTTGGGGATTAATCCAATTCATGGTAAGACCTTATGTTTTTTGACCTATCTCTCTAGAAGTTAAGAGGCTCAGAAGTTAGGAAGACCTACTTCCTTCCTGAATGTTGTAGCCAGGCTGGTGAACCTTGAGCCAATAAATTAGCCATGAATGCTATAATTTTTATTAATAAGCATTCATTACTTAGCATTATCACTTGAAACTCTCAGAACCAAATTCTACTTCAACCTCATTTCCTTGCAACTTTATTACCCTTTGCTTAGGAATTAACAAAAAAGTTGTTAATCCCTTAACATAATAGAGAAATTTTACAAAGTTAAGATGGAAACTATTAAATTTATACCCTTTTACTAAGAGGAAAAATTTTGATGCACGTCAAAGTAGGCGCTCTACTGGTCAGGGTATGTTTTGATGGACCCCTACCTTTTCACTAATCACTCTTTAAATGTCTCCTTCATCATTTATTCCTACTTATTATTCATACATTTAATTCAGATCATCATTGGTCGTTCAATCTTAAGATTGATTGATTGCAATCCTCAACCCTTCCATATCTAATGCTAGTTCCATTACCTCCTGGTATCTTTCCCTATCTACTCTCCTCTTTATTTGATCCATGTACTTATTCTTTAGTCTTCCTCTGGGGAATTTTCCCTATATTTTACCTTCACTTATGTTCTTCTTGAACCAATTGTGTCTCATTGTCTGTATGTGTCCAATCCATCTAGTTCTTCTTTCCTCTATGGTGTTTCATATGGTACTTTCCTCTTCTTCTCTTCTGTACACTTCATCATTTCTTATTTTGTCCATCCATATTATCTTCAGCATCCTCCTCCAGCACCAGGTTTCATAGGGTTCTTGTCTTTTCTGGTCAGCTTTTCCAGTGGTCCAAGCCTCCGATCCATAGATTGCTACGCTCCACATGAAGGTTTTCACATACTGTTTCCTGGTTTGTAGTTCTATCTTCTTTGAGCACAGCAGTTGTCTTTTTCCCGTGAATACCTTCTTAGCTTGGGCAATTCCTCACTTGATGTCCGTTGTCCTCGTTCCGTCCCACGTGATGGTACTTCCGAGATAGGTGAAGGAATCCACTTGCTCTAATTTCTCTCCTCTCATGGTGGCTTCTGCATTCAGCCTCTGTCTTCCGGGTACCAGGATTTTAGTCTTCGTTTTACTTTTTTCGTGTTGTATTCTTGGAGAACTTGGTCCATTACATTTAGTGACATTTAATTCAGAATGAAGGGGTAGTGAAACTTGGTGGCATTCATTTGTGAAGACTCCTACTCAAGGTTAGGCGAAGTGGTCAAGTGTCCATCTAGAGGTCACCAAGGATGGTTTTTGCTACCTTTGCTCTCCCACCAATGCTTTATCCACCCTTAGTGACTTCTGATTCTTCGCATGTTAGGGCAATCAAGTTTTGAAATCCAACCAATGTACTAGTGTTTTCCTTTACCAGTCATTTTGCCAGATTTTCATTTTGTAGGGCTGAAAATTAAAAAAAATCTGACAAAATTTTTAATTTTGGCAATTTAGAGTGCAATTTGTAACTGCAGCATAACATCCATTGTTCAGGTCACTGATTTATCTCAAGTCTTCCATCAGGTCCATGGCTACATTCTGACTGAAATTGTTAGTTGGGGAGAATGAGTGTGAAAGATACTCCAGGAAAGCACCAGATCAAATTTGAAATTGTTTCATGACTATACAGTTGCCTGCAGGGGTATTACTGCAAAAGCATAGTGCACTGCTCTCTTGTTGCATCTTAATGATGTCAATCATTTGTTTCTTGATGGGTGACTCAAAAATTACCATGGTCAATTTGCTGCAGTGTACTTCTTATAAAAGAAAAAACATCTATGCCATATCTGTATAGTGGGGAAGTAATGTAAATGTTGAAAAAAAATCAAACAGATGTACCCATCAAATATGCGAGGGCTGTTCTTTAAGTAAGTACCGTTTTGAAATTTGATCACTGCAGTTCTGTCATCAGTATTTGACGTGTACGCGCTGTGTACCTACATCATTTAGAAAGTCACCGACACCATTACGGAAATATTTGACCACGTTTACATTTTTTGTGAGTGTTAAAAAAGCCTCCGCTGAATCAGAATCCCGCCCACTGTGAAATATGTGCTGAGATTCGTTTCTTAGTGCTACTGGCATGAAATCGGCTGAAATTCACCGTCAGATCAGTGAAGTTTATAGTAACGACATTATGAACGATGGAATGGTATGGAAATGAGTTAGAGGATCAGAGAATCAAAGCAAATCAGAGCATGTCATGCTGAGTAAGGGAATCGTTTTGCTCCATGACAATGCTCGTCCACACATGGCTAATCAAACTCAAGATCTCATCGGATCATTTGGCTGGTAACAACTTGGCCACCCTCCATACAGTCCCAATCTAGCGGCCAGTGTCTTCCACCTGTTTTTGCATTTGAAGATACATCTGGGTAGTAGCACCACGATGACGATGGTGAGGTCAAAACGACCATGTTGCAGTGGTTGTCAAATCAGGCGGCAGACTTCTATGAGGATGGGATTCAGTAGTGGGCTCTAAAATGCAATAGGTGCCGTAATATTAGTGAAAATAATGTAGAAAAGTAGATTATGGTACAGGTTTTCATGTAAAAATAAAATTTTTTAGAAAAGTATAATTGTTTCTTTTTTATTTCAAAATGGTACTTACTTAAAAAAACATGCCTCGTACATATCTATAACTTCCCATAACTTGATTGAATAAGCATTAAAGCTTTGGTGAAACATATGCAAAACATTTAGGTTCCACATTAAATTGACTGGTACTTATCAAGTAAATAGTCAGAAGGTCCCTGGATAATAATGTGAAATAAACATGGGAAGGTAGTGAATTGAATAAATTTCACTTGCCTTTGATTTACTGTTTTGTATTAGTTTTATTTTATTTAATTGGCATAGCTAATTTTTTCATAAAATTCTTTTTCATAAATGCTATTAAAAAGTCTGGAAATGCCTCTCTCAATCTCCCCCTTTAGTACTTGTTTTTTTTTGGAATGTGATATACTTTAACTTACCCAAACACTATTGCTTCAAGTTATTCTTTTTACTATGTTATATTTCTGTGTGGACAATGTCTTATCCAGTCATATATATTCAAGCTAACTTTCTCAAATGTAGTATGATAATAACTGGTTAATTTGGAGGAGTATATGACATAGCCTTTTTGTTGACATGATGTTCTGTGTGTGAGTTTTGTGTATTGTATCAGACAGGGTTGTTGACTTGAGAATTATCAATGGGTGGTCTAAACTTCGGTTTTTATTTCTGAGTAAATATTTAACCATTTTCTTCTCCAAGCCTCAGTCAGAAAGTATTGCATGCGAGGTTAAGTCCCAGAAGTAATTAGACTATTTCTATTGAAATTATGTATTGAAAATATATATAAATACTCTGAGAGTAATTCTAAGCATTACCCTAGGGCATCAATAAAGAATTTCCAGCAGGTCTGTTGTAGATCAGAGCATTTTCAAAGACCTCCTCTGGAAAAGGCTTTAGGGTACTCATCAGGGTAGCTTAAATCTTAGGAATGGAATAAAAACGTTATCCTTTTATGTCCGAATTGATCCTTGAGAACTAAATGAAGTGTGTTGGTACCACATCTGGACTATAGAGAGGATAGAGGTTTTATTTACCCCAAGTTTGGTTTTTCTTCCATTTCTGCTCATCTTTGGAATCTGATATATGTATACTCCTCCACCTCACTCTGATCTTTCAACTCTCTGGTTTCTGGCTTATTCCTGATAGCTTTTGAGTGTTACCTGCTGGTGGTCCCTTCCATAAAATAAAATATTTTCTTTGTTACTTGCTGGCAAGTGATAATCACTCATTGGAGATATTTTGTATTTCAGTGTACTGTATATATGTTTTCTTATTTGTCATTTTATCACTTTTTTTGATGATGCCAATACAAATGTAAAATTTGCCTATGGTGAACAAATTGCAATTGAAAAAATTGAAATGGTATTCCATTATGCAAAGTATTTGATAGTTAACTTTTAAAATACCTCTAATTAATAGAAACACATGACCCAGGGGTCAGCGCTTAGAAAAAAAATCCAGATTGGGTAAGCCGTCAAGTTATTGGGCACATGAAAAATTGCGTTTGAAGTGAATTAAAAATTATTTTAAAAAATGAAATCAAAGTAACTCAACGTAATTGAAAATCTCATATATTTACTTTTTCACTTACATAATGTTACCTTAGAATTAGCTTTGCATCAACATTATTTTGGATTTGGAATCAAACATTTCACATTGCTGGTCATGAGGAAGGTCAGTGTGGAAGTTAGCAATTAATTTTACTGTCCCTTCAATTGTCTTTTCTGATCTGTTACTCAAACTACTTCTCTTTTCATCCTTTGAGTGCTTTTTTCATATATATACCTATATTTCCCTTAAATTTTAGGTTATGAATTTATCTCATTGGATAATATTTAGTTACTCACATGTGTGCCTCTTTAGTGACATGTGTGGTCATTGTCAGTTAACATTACTGCTTCAGTTATGGCCTCTGGTTTTGGGCTCTCTTCTTTCACTCATGTCCATTCCTAGAGTGCCCATTTCAAAGTCTTTCATCGCCCTTTCGTCCCTTAACCTTTCCCTGACCAATATTTTAATCTTTGATGCCTGCGCTCCCCATTCTATTCTCTCTGTTGCTTCACAGAAGTTATCCATGAGTCTTTGTAGTTCCTGAAGACTTACAAATTATTTGAAAATGTTCAAACATAGCAGGTGAATTTCTTTGAAGAAATTGCCATGATAAAATTTTGGCCTGGACCGGGAATCAAGCCACGGAACTTTGGTTTGCCGGACCAATGTGCAGACCACTATGTTATCCAGGCTTCCTAACCCTCTGGGCAATTTGAGATCCAGTTGCTTTGTATCCACCTAAAATTGCCATGAGAGTTAGGAAGCCTGGATAGCATAGTGGTCTGTTCATTGGTCCAGCAAACCAAAGGTTCGTGGTTCAATGTCGGGTTCAGGTCGAATTTTTATGAAGTATTGTTGACATATAATAGAGATTTCACATTTATATATTCAACTATTGTACCTGCATTATTGCTGCAAGCATCTCTTTCATTTTGTCCATGCTCAATTGTTCTCGTTTTCAATTCTATAAAATATGCTTCAAGAAATATTATTTCATGATAGGTATTTGTTATTAATTGCCTTGCCTAAATGGATACCCAATATTTTCCATAAGGAATCCCAAATAGTTCATTGATAACTCAATTTCTATTGTTCAATTCTTTCATTGATTTTACTTTTTGTTGCAAGTGGCTTAAGCCATCGTCACTCGAAAAAAATATTAGTGTTTGTTAAAACAATCTTTTCAGATTTATGTCACAAATAGTGCTTTGTTTATATAGGTCATATTTTGCATTTCAGGGAGGAATGAAAGTGTTGATTCTCGCAAAAACCTTAAGAAGGCCATTCTCCGTGAAATGCAGAAAGGGAAGGATCCAGATTTTCAGTGGCTTGCAAGTCTTTATCCTCTACTCAAAGGGTTCAGAGATACCTTGAAAAAAGAGAGAGTCAAAGTAAAGATACATTCATTAATACTGGATTCTCTAGAAGAACAAGGTTGGTTTTTTTCATATCCTCATGCTACTTTATTATTTTTGTGCCCATTTCATAATTATAAACCAGCTCTGGTGATCAATTTTGGAAATTTTGTAAAAGACATACAGATATATCAGATCCTAAATGGAATTTCAATAATGTATAGATTTAATTTTCATTTGATTGCTCTTAGGAAATGGCTTTTGCATTATTCCATCTTGTTCGTCATATATAATTTCTGAATCAGACTTATCGGCCTCTACCCTCATTGGTTCTTTGTGATTTATCTCTATTTTTCTTATTGAGTATCAATTTGAGACAACTCAAAGGTATATAGACTGATAAATTATTAACAGGCAGTGTTGTTTAACAAAAACTTATATATTGAAATATTTGCCGCTAGATGGAATGCAGTTGGAGTGTTGAAATAAAAAAATTAATTTTCTGGTACATACTGATGTCAGTTCTCCTCATCTCTGTTTGTGATCAAAAGGATTTTTTATTACTTCAACCTTATTACTTGGTTGTTTTTTTGAGCCTTGACAGGCTAGATTGATTGTTAAAAAATTATTTAGTCATTAGGAAGTCCCGTCAACAAGTGATAACTCAATTAACTTAGCATGTTTAATTATCTAAAAGTAGTGAATTTCACACTTCATTTTAGAATTTGTTTGCCAAGTTTCTTTTATCTCTTAGAATTTATTGTCAAAGTACAACTAAATCTGTGTAATATATACCATGCAAAAATATATATAAAAATATATACCATGCAAAATAGCCTCTGCACTATCTTCAATTTTTATTTACTGTAAATAAACTTCACTCTCTATGCATTCCCTTTGTAGAGAATGTTTACATCTTTAATTTGATTTCCTTGGAAAACTTATCGAGAATAATGGACATAGCTGTGACAGCTTTCCCGAAATCTGTCTCATTCTTAGTGTTTCAAATAGGGGGCTTTCCCTGGTAGAAATCATAAGGTATAAGGTATCCTGAGCGTGGTTTCATACACCAAATTTTTTAGCCTAATGGGATATGCTTTTCACTTATGAATTGCTTGCATCCATTTCTTTTGAAGTTATGTGCCATTCATTTATCATAACTGAAATTTTATTCAGTTCTGGATTGGGATATATGTATTGGGATGAATGTAAGAGGATAATACATTTATACAGTAAAACCTCCATATAATGAATTTGCCGGGACTGGAAAAATGACGACTTCGTTGTACAGAGGTTTGTAGTATGCAGGTTATGTGCAGATTGCATTGTCGCAGGAGCAGACAAGAGTACGTGTTGCTTTAGGACGCGACTCACATTAATTTCGCAATCCAGTTTCGACAGACATAACAATCATAGCTCTAATTCAGTATACCAATGATGATTACTCGCGGTAATTGATGGTGAAATCTAATCGGATAATGCATTCATGTTCCATTTCAAAGTAGATTTGGCTCCCGCTAGTAACAAGCAATACAGTAGCAACTTGATAATACGAAGTTGACAGGACCAAAAAATCGGCACTTCGTATTTTCCAGTTTCGTATTTTCGAACCTTTTTAATAAATCGCGAAAAATATTTCCCATCTCCCACCCCCTGAATAATCTGGCCTTTGGAAACGATTTAAAATGATTTATAGTCGTTATTCGAGAAAGCATTCGAAATAATGCCTTTATATCTTAAGCTAAATGTCACAAATGTTCGTGAAATAACAATCCCTTCTTAGTTCCTATGCAAATGATTTTTAGTTTGCTATCATTTTCTTTGCAAAATTTTCGCCCAGTTTAGAAGACGTATTTAAAGCGAGTTATGCATTTTTTATGAGACTTTATCTTTCTCAATCTACGGCTAATCAAGACGAGCAACTAGTATGGGCGTTTTTTCCCACATCTACTCAGTTAAGACGGTAGCTCGCCCAACCACGCTTCCAATCACCCTTTCTTTATTGCTCAATCACATATAAAATGAGCAAAAGACTCTCTCCATTTAAAAAAATACTTCACAGGTCATTGTTTGTGGTTTCTTTCCCATCGCCTGCTGGATATACAAACTTGAGAAGAAATATTATTTCGTTCCAATTACCAATCGCATGACAACAAATTGGGTGTGATCCGGGCATTTTCCATAACTTAATCATCTCGGAGTATACTAAGTTTCCAGTTCTCAATGGCGAGTATTTTTGGACAGATGGAATATTTATGTGGAGGTCGTGGAGAATGAAACCGAAGAAAATGGAACCTCATATCACGGTTTGTGGAGAAAGAACGAACGCTTCAACTGCCACCCAAGACGTCTTTGCTTGCAATGATGCCGCTTCACCAATCCAATTCTAATCAATGTTTCTAACATCTACGCAGTTTAGACGGTAGTTTGCCTGACCGTGATTCCAATCGCCCCTTTTTTATCGCTCAATAATATGTAAAAAGAGCAAAGGTACATTTAAAAAAATCCTTCTCAGGTCACTATTTGAGGTTTCATCCTCGTCGCCTGATGGACATACGAAAATGGGAAGAAATATTATATCGTTCCAAGCCAAACGGTTTCACCGCTCATTGAAGTTTGAGTACGAATCATTAACTCATGACCAACTTCCTTTTCACTTCGATGATTCGTGCTTATAGTTCTATTCGGCAAAACTTTAATCCAGGAAATAAATTAAGCGATAATTTTTTAATCCTTCTATGCATAATCTCTTCGCGTAGTTGGTGCTATGCTGAATGCCATTTAACCTATCGTGTCTTTATATGCCTTCGGTAAGCTAAATCATAGAAGCTAATGAAATACCTTGTATTTAAAATGTGATATCCGAATCACTCCACGATTTTCGGAACATTTTATTCACAATAGCGTGAAAGAGAAACTTCATCCTAAATGGGCATCGTGGAGATATTCCAGAGCCAGCATTCTCCATTCCATTATTTAGTCATTTTCTTTCCCCTCAGCGACTTACGTCTTCTATGCTTGACTGTGCTGTGGAGCATAAAATACGAAAACGAAATAAAATTAACTGTTTGAAGCATAACTTTGTAAAATTAACTCTAGGGGAACTTTGGAAGAGGTCGGGGTTACAGAAAAAATCTGCTGCAGCTGAGGCTGAAACCTAACTCCTTTCTGTGGTGAAATCCTGACAGTGACAATGCTGGAAATTCGAAGCAATATAGCTATGCTCTCCCTTCACCTTTGGCGTTCCTTGCTCTTTGGTTTGTCTGGTGTACAGTGTGTGGCATACTTGGCTTTTCCCGCTTTTTTGAGCATAATATAGTGCTGTACCGGTGTTTCTCAGGCTACATCGCCGGCATTTCAGCATTACCTCTATGAGAAACCTTGAAAGCCACTTCAGAGCTGTGTAGCGGGGGAAAGCCAAGTTACATCTGGTTGTATGGCTGAAAATCAAGACAATTCCATCGTGTTTGGGTTTAAATCAATCGGAAATTTCAAGTATCATGATTATGATATATGTTTTCCATAAATGTTCGAGAAAAACATTATATTATTGAAATTAAAAGTCCATGTGTTAGTCATAGCGCTTGCCTCGGAAGACCCTTGAAGGTCTCAAAGTATGTTTCGTAACATAATAAGAGCGGAGATAATGAAAACTCCATCGGGCTGAATTTCAGACTTATCTCGATGGGAGGCGAGAAAGGCTTCTGAGGTTTCTGTAGGTTAGGGGGGAGGGCAAACATGCAGCGAACTGGAAGTAGTCATGCTCAGTCAGGGGCCCAGGGGCCCAAATTGCTGTGCAGGCATCGCATTATCGGCAGAGCGCCAGAGAATTGTCGGGATATGGTCCACTAGTTTCCAGATTTCTCGAATAATAAGCAAAACATAAATACCAGAAGGGTACGAATGATAAGAGAAGGGTTTATCTGTGGGTTTACATTTCTATCGCCGAAATAATCCATCTCATGGTTAAGTACTGCGCCGGAGAAAATGGTTGATTTTGGGTAAATGTATGCATTTATATTTCTGATCTGCAAAGTACCTAGAAATAAAAAATAGATCCCATGCTGTATCTTTATTCTCTTTCTCTTCATTAGCGAAAACCGTAATTTTTTATCTATAAGCGATCAATCATATAAGGGAAAATGCCAACGGTCTGCAAATGCTTTTTTTGCGATGAAGCCTGCTCCCTAAACATTTTGAATCAAACTTAATTAATACCACAAATCGCTAAGATTAGAGCTGAAGGAATGAGTACAGACTTTGCATCCGGGCCGTTCACTTGGATCATACTGAGACAATGCTCTCATTAACGGCGGGAAAAATCACCCGAACATCATGTCACTGTAGAGAGAATAGCCTAACATTATCTTGATGTTGGTTAAAACACTAATAACAATAATATGTACAAAGAAAAATTCTTCTTAAGAAATAAATTCGTTATAAAGAGGTCACTTCCATGTTGGGGCCCACACATGGACTTCGTGGTACGGAGGTTTCGTTCTTATAGAGGTTCGTTATGGGAGGTTTTTTGCATGCATTAGGTATGGGAAGGGCCCGGGATCACATGCATGACTTCGTAATAGGGAGGTTTTGTCAAATTTTGCGATATGGAGGTTCGTTATATGGAGGTTTTACTGTATATATTATCCTCAGGTTTGGGCCTTAACTTCTGCTTTTTGTATGGTCTGCTTTGTTGAAAAAGTGATGTTTTTGATGAAATCGATCTCTATGCTGAGGATTACTAAGTCATTGTGAACTTTTCTTTTTGATTACCATTAGGATATCTTTGAAGGAATATTGCTTTGGCCAGGTAGTTGCATTTGAGTGATAAAAACTTTCATTTCTTCCCCAGTAATTTTTGGTGGGGATAATTTTAATGAAGAGAGAGTATTTGTTTGATTCACCACAAAGAAAATCAGTGATGTTATCATGGTTTATTGATTAAAATGATTGTGTTGGGCTTGAATTCATTTCAGTTATGTAATTAGGGTCAGGAAAAATGGGAAGAGTTTTGGGTAATTCTGTTATTTTCCACTCCCCATGTACTTTTTCCATCCTTCACCTTGACTGTGCGACAGGTTTACTTTGTGTGAAAAGCTTCTGGTCAGAGGTGTTATTTAACATTGATGCATCAGACAGTAAGACCTCCACTGTACACTGTATTAGTCCTCCTCTTAGATTATCAACTAGACCCACATCATCTTGATTGGCTGAATGTTCCTCTGCAAGAATGTTTACATCTGGTGACTCCCCATAAACTTCATCATCATTCTCCAATATATCAAGAACTCCTGGCAGTTCCAAATTTTTAGAATGATTATGAGAAATATGTATTTTAATACACAGGAGGACAAATGTTTAGTTCGGAATAGCATTTAAATTTAGGGTATGTATTTCCCCATGTCTCAGAAAAAAATTGTTAGTATTTCTCCCTGTCATTGAAAATGGTTAGAGAATAATGATATAACTATGGGCACCTGAACCCATTTAACTTGTATAGTTGGCACTATTCCTTAAATGTAATCTGTTAGTGTTAGTGTATGATCTTTCTTGCACTAATCTTCTTCCGTTGATTCATAAAAATAACTTTTACACTCCACTGGTCAGTTCATGGATCAATTTATTGCATAATCTGGATTCCAATGCCTGGCATTATCTTCAGGTGCTCAGTGACCTGAAGATGATGCCAAACATCAAAATCCAGATTGTGCAATAAATTGTTCTGTGAACTGAGCAGTGGAGTGTAAAAGTTAATTTTACTAATTAATATGGAACTCCACAAAGTTGAACCGAGTTTTATTTCATTTCTTCCTTTGAGTTGCATTCAATAAAATAAAATTGTGATAAATGTTCTCATTAGCTCTTTTCATCTTTTAATATCCTATTAATTTTCATATATACTGAAAGATATCAAAGAAAGATGATATGTACTTTCTCAAGTCTGAAATCTATGAACATGGTTCATTCATGATTCAAGGCTCTTAAACCCATTTTTCATGAGGCACATAATTACTCAAGCTCTACCATGTGTGAACATGCATTTGTTTATTTATTTATATTTATTTATACTCGCAACCCCGAAAAGAGCACAACAAAGGCCTTTTACATCGGGTGTTTTAACATTAACAATAGACGAACACACATACCCATGTCCTGGGCAGAAATATTCTACTCAGGCGGGACTCGAACCCGCGACCCTCGGGTTGGCAGGCGAGGACTTTATCCCACCGCCACCGGGGCCAACAAAAATTTCAAATTTCATCATGTATGTCGGTAAATTGTAAGAATGCATGGGCATGAGATAGCAAAATAGCCCCTGCTCTTTCTTCAGTTGTTATTTAACAGAAGATTGAGCAAAATAAGTAATTTAAAATTGTGCAAGTTTGTGCCCAGTGTAAAACAGGCTTTAGAAAGACTTCCTTATCTTGAAAATCTCTCTCATGATGAAATATAATGGTAGGATTTCCAAATTGGTGTGATGTGCCTCCCATAAACCTCCACAAACAGTGTAAAACTGTTCCAAATAAACAGCACGGCATCGTTTTTCTTAATTGTAAAATACAAAAAAGTGTCCTGCTGTGACCTTGTGGTTATACTACAAGGCATTAAAGTCTTTTGCATATAGAAATGTCTTTTGCATATAGTGTGTAATCTGACCCAGTAACTCTAATTCTTGCAAGCGAACATTAATTTTTTCTGATTCCTTCATAGAAACACTATTTTTAACCCTCTTAGTGCGGCGGGCCGATATATCCGCTCATGCGCCAAAATTGTTTAACTTCAGTATACTATAAAATTAGAATTATTTTTTAGATGATTAAAAAGCCTTTAATGATTATACCTAATTCATTTTATACACTAAAACAAATACTGTATATGAATTTTACAAACAATAAACTCTTACTATACATTTTCCTAAAATGATACATTGCATTAAATTACCCTCCGCGTTTCTCGCTAGTACCGCTGGCAGAAGTCAGCACTAAGAAGGTTAGGATTGTAAGATTTTTCCAGGATCTTAATTTGTTACTATATGAATTGTTTCTGTTATTGTTTCAGGCTCCAGTTTTTCAGATGCGATGGTTTAGAAGCTGTATATTAAAGAATTGTGCAATAAGTAGCATTTTTATACATGTATTTTATGTAAATAAGACCTTTTATATGATTCAGTGATAAAGAACAGTATTGGTAAGTTTTTCATGAAGAAATTTCAATACCAAATACTGTGGCCTGGTGTCTGTGATGATTGTACAATCTATTTACCTGTACTTTTGCTTTGATAAGCTTGGGAAACACTGATTACCTTTTCACTTTCCTCTGCCTGTCACTTTACGGTTCCTCCGTGAAAATGTTTGTATACTTTGCCCTGTACATTTTGATTTTTTAATACTCCTGGATTTGAAATAAGCTTTGTTCTACTTCAGTTTTCCTAATGGGCTTTGTTACAATAGTAACTTCAAAAAAGTCATTTATCTTTTGATGAAATTAGTGGTAAAACAATTATTTTTGTCAAATGATTGTAAACTAATTCTTCATATTTTCACTTAAGTCATCAGGGGCTGCTTTGGAATCAAGCACTGTCTACCAATTGAGAATATGTATAATCTTTCTTGCGCAAATCTTCATACTACGAGTTACATTCACTAAAATCAAATTAAAATATATTTATTCACTGGTGATAATAGGTTTGCACGCTACCTACTGATCTGTATGGTTGCTTGTTGTGATACCTGAATAGTTTATATATTAATTTTCTTTGTTATTAATTTATGAGAATGTACATTTTTGTGGACTTTTCTGATGGCCCTTGATTCATCATTCTTGTGGCGCAGTTTGTTATTCAATCTGAATTTATAAAATGATTATGAAACTCGAGGTTGAGTTCTAGTATGTAGCTGATCATATCCTACAAATTCCCTCCTTAAGTCATAAAATAAAATAGTTAAAATTCTTTCAGAGAATATATTTATAACAATTTTTAAAAAGCTGTCCAAGTTACACCAGTTTCTTTCACCTATGGTGAAATACCATTTTCGCCTTGTGAAAAAATTGCCCTAACTCCATTGCCTGGAAATGGAGTTGTCACTGTTGCTGGGAATATGTTTCATCATATTTTTCATAGTGTGGGACAAATGACTGCATTCCATTGAAAGGCAGTAGTGAGAAGATATACTTTGTGTGCCAATTTTCATGAGTATTTGAATGCACCTGGTATGTTTGAACCATTGGGGTATATGGAGAGGGCACTATGTCATCAAACTGATGCCAGAGAACAGTAATAACAACCACATACGGAAATACAAATAAGTGATATGTCTTTAAGAAAAAACTTATTTCCATACTTCCTAAAGTGTGATTTGATTTAAAAGATTGAAGAGTTTCCCGGTATATATATTTAAATATCTTTCTCGGGATTCTCACTGGTAATATTTTCAAAATTCGCCGATGTGTTATTTCCGTATTATAAATGTGTTATTTCCGACGAGTCTGCTATAGCATTGGAGCGGACATGATGGAAATAACACACGCGTTGAAAATGGAAGACAAGTCGTTTTCCAAGACGTCGACGAATTTTGAAAATATTACCAGGTGCGAATCCAGAGAAAGATATTTAAAGTGATTTGTTTTGTTTTCTGAATATGAATTCTAGAGGTGGTGACTTGAATGTATTGCAGTTGCTAACTGTTTAGTACCAATACTCCAAGATAAGGCTTTTTTTTTGTTGGAAATATGCAGAAACACATTCCAGTACCTACCTTATTTAGTTCTGGCATGTCAGTAATGCAATGCTTATTGACATGTCACTCTTATGCGTGACTGAATTCCACCTCCATATTTTCCAGAAACAACACCCTGTTCCTAGATTGTATTTTAACCTTATTTACTTGACATGTCCTATACTTGTTCACATGTATGTGAACAAATCTCTGGACAAATAAATCCAGTATTATTATCATATGTAGTTCTTCTATAATTTCATAAAATTGAACAATCTTTTAATTGAGTCATCATAGGTAAATTGACAAGATTATTTCATACTATTATGACTATATATACATTGATTGATGTTGCCTGAGATGGTTAGGTCTACAGAGGCATCTCAATAGTAGACTGTGGAGTCATCGAAGCACATATGTACATAGGCAGTACAGTCAGTATCACCGTTGAGATTCAACGTTGCTCAATTATATTTTGGTTACAATATGTCGTTTTTTAGTGACAATACAGGCTTTCCTGCTGCATTTAAATGGTTTAGCATTATATTCTATAACACAGAGAGCCAACATGGATTACAGAAGCTCCTAGATAAGTTTTGTGAATCAACAGAGAGAATGAAATTGAGGGTAACTGCGTGCAAGACTAAAGTATTAGTTTTTGATGAGGAGAATGGGGAGAATAACTGTATGATGAGGGCGAATGGTGAAGTAATTGAACCAGTGGATGGTGTTGTGTACTTAGGTAAGATGTTTGCAAAAGATGGACGGATAGATGAGGAGATAAAGAGACGTGCAAAGGAAGGAAAGTGGTAGGTAGCATGTGGAGCGTATCATGGAATGAGTGCCTGTCTAAGGAAGCGAAAATTGCCATGTACAAAAGTGTACTTCTCCCCACTTTGTTGTATGGTAGTGGAACATGGGTTTGTCAGCATATACGTAAGATTAGACTAAACACCGTGGGTATGAGTTATCTGAGGATTGTTTGCGGCAAAAGTAGGATGGATAGGGTCAGGAATGAGTGGGTAATAAATGAGTGTGGGTTTAATGCTCCAGTAATGGACGTAAATGAAAGGAGTGGGCTTCATTGGTTTGGTCATGTTGAGAGAATGGACGAGAGTCGAATAACAAAACAGATATATAAAAGTGAAATGAATGGTGCGAGAGGTAGGCCAAGAAAGTTGTGGTTGAATGTGGTTGAGGAAATTCTTAAGAGGAAGAATATTAGGAGTCTGAAAAACAGGAGGGCGTGTATGGAGGAAATTATTGAGGTTGAGCTAGGTGTCCAAATATGTATTTATGAGTGAAACTTAGTGACTCTGCCTACCCCGGAAGGGAAAGGTGTGATTTTTATGTATGTATGTAGTTGCTGTAAGCTCACTTCTATTCAATTTTTCTTAAACGTCTATTTATAGTTTCATATTGACCCCACTATTAGGCATCCTAATATGAATGCAGCATCTATTTCTAGGATTGGATCTATATATGGGGAGGCTACATACCTCAAAGGTCATTTGCACCATAGGGGAGAGGTAAGGGAGGAAGGGTGGATAGAAAACCGGCATCAGCATTAGCCTGCTCTAAACAAAAGGCGCCAAGGGGACCACGGTTTAACGCCTCATCCGACGGATGGAATGCTGCACTTGAAGTGCCCTCCACAACTCACTCAAGTTGGGGTTAGGATTTCTCTGAAAAACATACTCCTCTGCAGGGATTTGAACCCTGGCCATCTGTATGGCGAGCCAGTGCTCTAACTACGACACCAACCAGATCCCCAATTTATTTCTACTCTCTAACTTGGGAGAATGGGCTTCTTCCCTAACTGTTAATCATTGGGATAATGCATTCCTTTTTAAAGAAGCAAACAGTATTAAAGAAATTGAGGAGGGTGACCAAAATGGGACTTACTTGAATAATGGACAAATCTTCCTCACTATCAGACATCAGTACTAGACTCCCCTCATTTGCATCAGCCAAATTTCTACAAATGCTGTTCCATGTTGAATTATCCAATGATGGTTGCTCGACCATTATTGAAAAAATATGTTTTTTGCACGCTCATGGCTTCATGTTTTGGCTCTTGAAGAATTCTTGGCTGTAACTTAGTGGAATTCCTTCATAATGAGATAATGAATTACTTAAGAAAGATGTAAGGCTTTCCAGGCATATTATGATGTTTAATTACTTAGTTTTCTACAAAATATTTATTACATTATTATAATAATGATATATTACATTATTATTACCCAGTCTCTCCAAAAAAAACAGAAGTCTGTTCTGGGATTTCACCTATGTTATTTATTTATGAAATGATGAACTACTTAGTTTTCTGCAAAATATTTATCACTAAGTAAATAAATTAATGGAAAATTTTTTTGTGGAACACTAAGTTATTCATCATTTCATTGGTTCTTGAATGTGTTGATTTTTCACAATTTTAACCCTCTCCATTATCTCATGGCAGCCATTTTTCCAAGATGGCACACACAAATTGTTCAGAATTTTTTATGTTCGCCCAATTCTTAATATCTCAAGCAATAATTATGACAGACAAGGGATGCTGAAATCATACTTGAAATGGGATAATTTTCTTTTGATTTTTTTCTTTTTCATTCGTCTAGAGTGGAAATTAAACTTTAAGTCAAAAGTTTATTTCCAACAAAAATTGGTTTTCAGCTCCAGAAAACTGATTTGAGAAAGAAAGCCTCAAATTTTGTAGCCTATGAGCTTGAGGTAGTAAATTATAAAAATAATGTTATGAAGTTTTTATATGCAGGATTTGAGACATTTTGATTTTCATCCATATAATCATTGAAAATATAGTTTTACTGAGACATAAAACCATCTCAACCACTCAACTGAAAAATTGTTGTAGTTTTACACATGTACATCTTGTCTTCATTTGCAAAGTGCATTCTCAGCAGGGAAGCTATAATTTTAGGGTTTGTGGAGTCAATCATTATACATATTTGCTGAGTTTACTAGTACATTCATCTGTATTCATGAACAACAGTGCAATCCACGTCCATGGGATTGTGTGGTATTGGGCGATTCCACTCCTAGCATGCTCTAGAATTAATTGAAGGTGACCAACCTCTGTGAAATTCACTAATTTTTTTAATTATAGTCATGTCATCATCTGGTGTTCTGCCTGCTGTCAGGTCCGGTACACCACTGCTGTCTCCTGCTTCTGTCCCAAGCTTCCTTTGCTTCATCATAGCTGATGTTCTTCACCTGATCCACCAATTTAATTCTTCTCCTTCCTCTCTTTTTCTTTCCTTCAATTGAACCCTCAAGTGCCACAGTTATTATACTTTTCCCTCTCATCACATGGCCCAACCAGTTTCCTTTCCTTTTCCTTATTTCCTTTAGGAGCGATCTTCCTTCTTTTACTTTGCTCAAAACCTCTTCATTTTTCATCTTATCTACCCATCTTACTTTTCCCATCCTTCTCCACACCCACATTTCATAAGCTTCTATTCTATTCCTTTCCCTCTTACCTAATGTCCACGCTTCACATCCATACATGAAAACGCTCCATGAATAACATTTAGCTAGTCTCTTTCTCAGCTCCAGTTCCAGACTTTTATTGCATAGCGAGTTTTTCATCTGGCTGAAGGCCTCTTTTGCCATTGCTATCCTTGCTTTTATTTCTGCAATACTTCTCCAGTCGTCTGTCACCATCGCTCCTAGGTACCGGTAGCTTTTCACTTTTCCTATTACACCTTCATTTATTTTCACACTCGTATAATTTTCACAGTTTACTGGCATCGCCTTTTTTTGTCTTCACTAGGTTTACTGGCATCACCATTGTCTTTCCTAGGTTTATCTTCATCCCATAGGTGTTCCCTAAATAACGGTCCTGTTTATAGAAAAAATTAACTACCCCAATTTATGTAAAACTTTATGGTTTATACTGGTTCAACTACTGGTCATCATCATCATGTGGTGTTCTGTCTGCTGGCAGATCCCGTACACCACTGCTGTCTCCATCCGCTTCTATCCCGAGCTTCCTTCTTTGTTTCATCATTGCTGTTGCTCTTCACCTGATCCACCAATTTAATTCTTCTCCTTCCTCTCTTTTTCTTTCCTTCAATTGAACCCTCAAGTGCCACAGTTATTATACTTTTCCCTCTCATCACATGGCCCAACCAGTTTCCTTTCCTTTTCCTTATTTCCTTTAGGAGCGATCTTCCTTCTTTTACTTTGCTCAAAACCTCTTCATTTCTCATCTTATCTATCCATCTTACTTTTCCCATCCTTCTCCTTAAGTATAGTAGAGCGTCGATAATCCGGATCAATTGTTACCAGACCCAGTCCGGATTATCAAAAAGTCTGAATTTTCGAACAGAATAAAGAAAAGGCTGTTTGATGCCTTAAGTGTCAAGAAACTGCTGAAAACCGTGAAAACAGTATTTAACCCTCTTCCGGTACTGCTTCTTTTTAGTGATCGCACTCCTTTGTATTTGTTTTATGTTTGACCACCATTTTTTTAATTGTGGTATGGTTCTCTGCAACAAATAAGTCATACCATCACAAATAAAATTTAAATAATTTGCGCTGTATTGCTATATCACTAAAATACATCCCAAATATAATTATTCCTTATGATGATATGACCTTACCTCCTGCGTTATATGATGTGAATTATTATAGAGATCAGCGATTTTCCGCCATGTTTCCTCCTTTTGTTTTAAGGACGCCCCATCTCCCTTTTTGTCTTCAATTTCTCGGTGTAATTGCAGGATATCTAGATATATCTTCTTCTCGACGGGCGTATAATGACGGCATTTACGTGAGGTCGATGCCACGTTTTCGTGTGAAATTACCGCTTCACGGTGACGACAGTTGCCAAGTAAACAAATGTAACAATGCGTGTGATTGGTTGATCCAACAAGCATTTGCTTAGGCACAAGCTTCATTAAGCTCGTCTTATTGCAAATTAGATGATCTTAATCAAGTTCGCCTTCATGAAGACGGTCTTATTCGGTGACTATGAAACCAGAATGAAAATAAGATGGACTTGACCAATAAGGCGATCTCCATCAAGACGGTCTCAAGTAATGACTTGAGACCTGACTATGAATCCGGGCCTTAGTGCTGCGAGCCGATACATCGGCTCATAGGCAAAAAATTGTTTAACTTAATCACACAAATATAATTACAATTATTTTTTGTATGATGTAAAAGTCTTTTTTGATTATTACCTAATTCAATGTATACACAATAAGAAAAACCGTGTATGGATTTTTTAAACAATAACTTGATAATATTTATTTTCCTAGAGTGATACATCTCATTAAGTTACCCTCCGCATTTCTCGCTGGAACCGCTGGAATGAGTCAGCACTAAGAGGGTTAACATTAGTACTTAATACAACCACTACAATGTAAGTAACCCAGTACTTACATTGTAGTGGTCGATGACCCTACCAAGTCTTTCATCAACGCTTTTGACAAATATGTAAATTGTATTCACTTCAAATTATTTTTCACCGGATGTGAATCTGGAGCATCGATGGTCTGGATTTTTTATGTCCGGATTATTGACACTACTGTATTCTACCATTTAAGGTAGGTTTTTATTCTATGCCAGAGAATCTCCTCTCTGTTTTCTACACTTTCAGGGGCCTATCTCCCTCTAGTATATCCTTTCTCGCCTCAGCGTACAATCTACCCTTCTCCATCCCATCCATGAAACTTTTTCTCTTTCTTCCCCTTCCCCACTTGCCAACTTCCTTCCCTCTATCACACTCTTCAGCAACCCATCACCCATTAACTGATAATGGCTGTATTCACCCGTATTTACTCTTAATGGTGGTAAAAAGAAAATTTTTTTCACTATTTTATAACTGATAATCTCAGCAGTTTTGATGTTTTACTTCATTGTATGCGGTACAAATTTGGCTCCTTCGATGTGAATGTAAATAATCAAAACCACTCAACAATGGAATAATGTGGAGAATTGCAAAGTATTTTTTAATTCTCATTTTGAAGCCTCCAATATCAGCCCTGATTAATACACACGTTCTCATTGCTGTTTTGTGGAGGAGGATGAAGCTCTGAGCACTACATTTGAAGCATAGACCTTTAACTACGGCAATGTGTACTGTGTTACAGTAATATCCTTAAATATTGGCGACCCACAGAACGTTATTTCGCCCTTGACAACCGTTTGGCGAATTCGCAAGAGTAAGAGTACCATTTCTATGATTCAGAGGGAAGAACTCTTGTTGATTTTGATTTTTATACAGCAGCGAAACATCAGAACAATTAAGAAAAAGTAAGCTTCGCCAGCGTGAATTTTTTATTTTTTCTCTAAAGCAATTTATTTATTTTAAAAAAATTGTTCACATACAGCAATATATAGTAAATATAATTTATAGTAAACATATAACAAAAAACAAGAAATAGGACAAAAACACATTAACAGCATAAAAATAAGCAACGAGAGCCCAACATGGAAAGGGGATATATTTAATTTGTTGACAGGTGGGATATCGCTTGGGTGATGAAATAGTTACATGGTAAATAATAAATAGTGTGGGGGAGTGAATTTAGAAGGGATGGGAGGCGAAGTAAAGGTGAGCGCTTGGTGAGAGATATCCTTGGAATAGGCAGATGGAGTAGAGTAAGGGTGCTGGTGGATCGAGTTGGTATCCTGAAGTTGAAGAGAGAAAGCAGTTCAGGGCAATCAATGGTCGAGTTAAGGGTATTGTGGAGGAGTTTTAAATCCATTTTAAGTCTGTGGTTTTTGAGGTTAGAAATGGAAAGAGAGGACAGCACAGCGTTTGAGGACATATTACGGAAATGTGGGACTCTGTGCTTGACTATTTTGGCAAAGAAGTGAGAGATGCAATCGTGGGATTTTAGATTTGTTGGGGCTGACATAGACCAAATTGGGGAACAATATGATACTATGGGAAGGACAATTGTTGAGTAGTAGGAATGGAGTGCTATTGGATCTTTAATATCTGTGATCTTTCTTTTCCGTGGGGACTACTGTCGGTGCAAAAATTATGTAGACTCGAGTTTGAACGCTGATTGAAAATGAACCACGGTACTTATATGACTGCAAGTTACAACAAACTTTAGCTTGTTTTATTTTTCGTTTAACTGTGGTTGCCGATTATTTTTACAATACACTTTTGATTTTTTATTGCGGTGAGAACGAAAAAAGTGTCGGGTTTTTGGCGTTTTCGAACGGAACGCTCTCTTTGACATTTAATAGTGAAGAAACTTGAAGTTTAATCTAAATAAATCTGTAGTATTGTGTGGGAAAAACCTATTCAAATGTATCTTTAAACGTTCAGTACTTTATGATTTGCCATCAAATAGTTATTATCAAGTTTATGAAACAATTTTTTCTTGGTGATGAAAAGTAGTAGAAGCAAGATCTTGGTCTTGTTTTGAAGCTCTTTACAGCAGTATTTAATGGCAATTACCATGGTAAACCCACGCTGTGATATCGATTTTTAACGAGTTAATAAACAACCGAGTATTTTAGCGGGCTCCAGCTAGCGATGAGGCGGCCTTCTTCGCTTGATGGGTGGTGAAAGTTTGAGCGCTGTTACCATTGTGGGTTGCAGACCGAACCCGTTACTCATACGCTCCTTCAATGCTTTGGCAGCAGCGATATCAGAACTGATATTTTTCAGAGCAACACAGAGAATATTATCCTGACACCATACTACATCTCTAGGTCTGACAGATGCGAAAAAATAAGAGAGATACTCTGTCGAACAGATAGGTACATAAACTCGTACTTTCCGCGCACAATAAGCGACCAAAATAAAAACTGAGCTCCACTAAATACACTCCCATAATACATGTCACCATTTCATCTCCCAAAACCTTACATCTTTACACGGCTGATGACCTTACACCCCATGCGGCAGCTCGCAAGATAGTACGTAGATGTAGATTCTAATTTTCTTGGGATTGAATTTGTACAATCTTCCTTCGCTTTGTTATCCTCTGCCGGCCATAGGTTTTACATACTCGTCGCTGTGTTTATTTTTTCTCTTGTGAAATGTTTGATGGAAATATCGATTCCAATCTGTGAGCTCGTGAATTTATTTTCATCGACGATCAATGCAGTTGTCATCGATGTTAGTTACGCGTGCCTTATGGTGCCATTGAGTGTTCCGTGTTTGGAGTCACTCAGCATTGGGCCCTTTTTGACTAATTATGACAGTTATATCGGCAATGACCATGAACGAGTACCTTGATAGCCCTTGGGCCGGTGGAAACAATGGTAAAAAGCGCAAAGGACATGTATACGGGTGATGTATTCATGGGAAATCCTACGACATTCGACAAGTTCATTGCCGCTCTCCGGTACCATTGTTGTGGCGGTGGATGTCATGGAGGGAGGGAACAAAAGGACTCGCTCCAGTCATTGTTTCGAGGTGTCTCAGAGTGTGCCTCCCACGCATGTAGGGATTTCCGATCAAAAGATCGCATCAGTGGGCGGGTGTAGGTGGTACGCAACGGTATGTGAGAGGAAACTGGTTTTCGACGGTGGAATGCCATGCTGATGTCTCGAGCTTCATGATCTCACGACCGTTTTTAGTTTTTCTTTTACGTGTAGCAATCTTTACTGAAAACTATGCCCCCTCGTGGGTTGAAATTAATACATGCCGAGTTCAAAAACAAGTTAGATTATTATCAAGTATAGCGATCTTAGTTAGTAGGCCCCGGTGTCGGCGGGGTAAGGTCCTCGCCTTCTAACCCGAGGGTCGCGGGTTTGAGTCCCGCCTGGGTGAGATTATTCACTGCCCAGGACATGAGTCTTTGTGTTCGTCTAATGATATATGAAAACTCTAAAAAAAAAAAACCTGTAAGTGTTATAGAAATTATTATTATCTTGCTTTTGAATGAGAATTAGAACTTGCTTCCCCTCCTTTAAAGCTGAATTTAAAGGTAACGGAGAATAAAATATGTCACTTAATTGCGTACCTATATGAGAAAGGCATTGTGGAAAATATAATCCGCTGAAGGAATATGAAGCAATGGGACACCCTTTTTACACCCTGGTAATTTTTGGCATGACGAAAAAGAAAAATCTCTTAGTAAATTCCACACTTAAAACTTTTATTACCGACCTAGGTTTCAATTGTCTTGCAATCATTTTCAAAAAAACATTTGAAATTGATTCCAGGGCAATCAAAACCTAGGTTGGTAACAAAAGTTTTAAGTGTGGAATTTACTAAGAGATTTTTCTTTTTCGTCATGTCTGCGGTTACCTTCCACAAAGTTACGTCTTCAACCATTAAGTCTACTGGTAATTTTTGTTGTTGCCTATGCTACAATCAAAGCCAATAATCATATCGCTTAATTATCCTTCAATGAACGCGTCCTTATGCCATTGTCAAACATTGAAATGAAGCGCTTCTCCCGAAATTTTATAAAAAAGGCACATTAAACTAGTTTGAGCGAGTGTTGCCAGTCATTGTGGAGTTCATATAATCGTACGTCTTTATTTAAGCAGCTGTAGGAATCATGAATTAAATGTTGCATTATAGATGATGCAATTATAAACTTCCACATGACTGATATTCTATGTAATTTAATAAAAATATCTGTATAAGTCTTTAACCTGACCCATGCCGTTTACACCTTATTTGGAGGTTCTGGATCTCTCGCTTATTTCTTCCGAGCTACATTTTTTTTGCTCTTGTAGTTTGTTCTCATTTGGCTATAATTCTTCGCTTTGTTTAAAATGGAATTGTTTAAAACTGTATCAATAGTCGTGGGAATCTGTGACAACAATTTTGGGTCAGAGTACGAGAAAATATTGTCTCAGAAAACACAAAAATTTTCATTTCATTATTGAAGCAGTCACACCTGATGTTAGGGTTTCTTATATCGGAGAAAAATTGGTTATCTTTCGAAAACGTTTCATATTCGCCTGAATCACAGTCCTAATCTACTTAGAGGTTTTAATTTAAAGGAAGACATTGAATACTGTAGCACTTTTAATCTGTATAATTACGTTATACTCATGTCTAAAATTTCGATGACTTCTGTTAAATATTATGGCTAAGCAAAGTTTTCAGGAATGAAAACTTAATATACAGAGCATAAAAAATTGTCGATACGATTAAAAGTTAATGAGAGAAAAAGTTAAGTTCACCACAGCTGTTAAGTTTTGAAACTTGGCATTAGGCTCCACGATTTCTATTATTGCTCAAATATTCTTGAAAGTATTTAAATGGTTATCATAAATTTCACTAAACGTTTTGACTGTGAAGCATAATCTTCAACTGGTATCCGTAACCAAGGTGAATAATTGAGTCATCTTAGTCACGCGCTTAACGGATGTCCGTAAATTTGTGACATATTTCCCGCCCGCCATGTTCCTCCTCGAGACTATGGAAATGTGTCGTTGCTCAGTGTGTCTGTCAACGTAAAAAATGATGGCGGTTCAACTGTCAAGAACGTTTGGCGCCCGCTTGGAGAAGAAGAGGAAGCATACGATGCATTTGCAGTGACTCATAGTTGCAGTTACTTTGAAATTTAGACCCCATTCCCTAGTTTTTTTATGAGAGGAACTGAATAAAATATTTACACGACAATGCTTTGATATCAGGTGCGTGGGACGGGCTGCATGACGAATTATTTCAGTGAAATTGAGGAAGCGAAAAAATAAGTAAATTGCAAGACTTCACTTCTTACTCAATGTTGGGCTCCTCAGTAACGTGACTAATTTGTCACTTAATTCATATCCGGTCTCATACAGGAAAGGTTTGATATGCAAAACCAAATCATAACCTCCCTCGCTTTTCTTGGAAGTGGTATGGAGAATGGATGCAAACTGGGAGACCTAGAATTTTAAAATCGTCCATAATTTTTGCGGAAAATACCCTGAAAGCTGATAACTCCAGGAAAGCAAAATGTAATGAGATGTGTAAGAATCTACCGTAAATTTGTGACACATTTCCCGCCTCCGATGTTTCTCCTCACAGACTAAGGAAATGTGTCGTTGCTCAGTGTGTCTGACTACTTGAAAAACGACAGCCCGTCAGCGGACGAGAACGTTTGGCGCCCGTTGGATGTGGAAGAGGAAGCAGGTGATGCATCTGCAGTAACTCATTCCGGCAATTACTTTAAAATTTAGACCCATTTCCCTTTTGTTTCAAAACAGTGATTTCAATGATTTAGTTCTTCATGTCAAAGAGAGGACAATTTTATCGGTATGTGACCAGAAATTAATTAGGTGATAAATTAGTCATTACTTAGGAGCCCTACATTGTGTAAGAAGTGGAGTCTTGCAATTTTCTTACTTTAACGCTTCCAAAAACTCAAGTGTTTGACTGAAATAATGCGTCATATAGCCCCTCTCACGCACCTGATAACAAGTCACAGTCGTGTAAAAATTATATTCAGTTCCTGTTTTGAAACAAAAGGGAAATGGGTCTAAATTTCAAAGTAATTGCCGGTGAGTCACTTCAAATGCATCGCCTGCTTCCTCTTCCAGATCCAACGGTCGCCAAACGTTCTCGTCGGCTGACAGACTATCATTTTTCAAGTAGTCTGACACACACTGAGTAACGAAAAATTTCCTTGGTCTGCGAGGAGAAACATCGGAGGCGGAAAATGTGTCAAAAAGTAAGGGTAGATTCTTACACATCTCATTACCATTTGGCTTCCCGGAGTTTACTGCTTTAAGGGTTATTTCCGCAAAATTTATGGACGATTTTAAAAGTTTGCGTCTCAATACCACTCCCAAGAAAAGCGAGGGAGGATATGATTCGGCATTTTCACGGACTACGACTCAAAATTGTTGTCACAGATTCCCACGTACTGTTGACACAGTTTTAAACAATTCCATTCTGGACAAAGTATAGACCTGTAACCATTTTCAAATGAGGATATACTGCAAGAGCAAGACATTCAGCTAAGGATACATAGGAAACATACACCGAAACTTTTCCATAAATCTAACTTCAAGTAGCTATAGCAAGAGCAATCAGTTTCTACGGCTGGGGAATGCGGAAATACAGTTCTTCCCTAATGGTGCAATTTTCAATCACACATCTGAGAAAACGCCTCTGTAAGTCAACGTTCGAAGATCCAATACACGGCAATAGACCAAAATAAGAAAATTTCTCCGACCAAGAGGCCTTCGCCCATAAATTCGAAATTCCTCCACGAGGAAATTAAATATAGTCTCTTCTTTAACAATACACGTCTCACTATCTGATCGTGGGGACTACACATACAAAACATACGTGGCGCAGATTTAAAGAAACTACGTTTTGTTAAACGTTTAATAGGAAGGTCCTCGGATGAAAAAGTGAAAGAGAGATGCTACTTTGCACTGATTAAGCTACATCTCGAATACGTCGCAAGCATTTGGGACCCTGGTCATAAAGATTTAACCTAACAAATAAATAAAATACAAAGGAAAGCAGCGTGCTTCGTTAAAAACTGCTACGAGCGTACATATAGTGTCTCACAACTTTTAGAGGGATTAAGGTGGGAGCCCCTAGAGACTCGGAGGCTACACGCTAGGCTTAGGTTGCTTGAGAAATTTAGAACTGATATTTTTTCGAGCGACACGGAGAATATTATCCTGACACCATACTACATCTCTAGGTCTGACAGATGCAATAAAATAAGAGAGATACACTTCCGAACATACAAAACAAACAAATTTAAATTTGTAAATTTTTTTAAGACGGGTAAATAACATCAACAATTGACGAACGCAAACATCCATGCCCTGAATGGTGATGATTCCACCCAGGCGGCAAACTTCGGAATTCGATTACAATCATTCGATAACAAAACCTCGATTTTTCCACGCACAATAAGCGACCACAATAAAAATTGAGCTCCACTAAATACACTCCTATAATACATGTCACCATTTCATCTCCCAAAAACTTACATCTTTACACGGCTGGTGACCTAACATCCACTGTTACACGCCCATGCGGCGGCTCGCAGGGTATTAGGTATATAGATGTAGATCAATTGAACAAAAACGATAGCTCTAGCTACCGCACTGACCCGATCCTCGCCAAGATATTTGAGGTATTGTGAATGCGCTGTCACTACCCATTACATTTAATGAATGTATTCATTTTATAGAAAACTTCCGACCAATTATCCTTACTTTATACTTGACATAGCGGTCCTTTCTGATGTTTTTAACTTCTCATTTTATCGAGGTTTTTTTGAGATTTTCCAAGGATTTTATCTGTGATTTCCAGAATTCTTATAGTTTTATCTGTCTCCGGTCTAGGCTACTACTGCTACTACTACTATTACACTACATAGGTCTGTACTAGTCTGACTGTTTACCTGCATATTCTTGCATTGATATCCTCACTTGTATAAGCACTTGTTCTTCCAAATAGTATTGTTGAGATAGCCCGCTATTCAACTAGCCTTCATCATTTGATCTTTAATTTTTCCTCAATATATCCATCATGGTATTACTCCAAATTATTTAGAGCACCTTAAGTGTTAAAGGACCCTACAAACTTATTATAATTTGTATCTAAGTGGTCCTGTTGATCTTGCCATTCTGTTTTTTCCTTCTGGCATGATCATGTTCATAATTCAAGAATTCAAGCTGTTTTATTTATTATATATATGGCAACCTTTTTTTAAATGGTCTTCATTTTTGGCCTGAAGGACGGACAGCATTAAATCCAATTTTCGATTTTTTCATTGCCCATTTTGAATCTCTTTACGCTTTTTCCAATCTCAATCTTTCTAGTGATATCAAAATACTCCCAATGCTCCACTCTTATTTTAAATATTTGCCAAAAAATAGCTATTGCTATTATTAGAGCAGTGCTATTATTCTATCGTACGACTACGTTCCAGAATGACATTTTTGTTGAAAAAAATTAGGAAGTTCTGACGTACAGATCGACTCATAAATGAAACGGTGTGTAATTAATACGTCCAACAATAATTTGGAATACGTTAATCTATCACTCATTAATATTAATTTTTGCTAAATGGTAAAAAACTGTAGTGGTGAAGGTGTATTTAACACCCAGCGTGGAAAAATTATTTTGTTTAAACCACCAATATGCATACCTTTTCTTGATTTCTTATTGAGAAGTTCAATCCCCTGAATCAATTTTTTGTGTCATTGATGCTGGAATGTGCAAGGCAGGATTACAACCGCTTAAGTTTACGTTTGATTTTAGATTAAAATATTTTGGATGTATAAAACTAGTTCAGTATCCTTTGAAAATATTACACTTAGCTAAGGATTTTTTGTTCCCCGGAAGCTTAATATTTAAGCTTCTGAATAAAAGAATGAAATAACCACTATCTATCGAATCTGCAAATCTTTCGAATCATTTTACATGGAAATATGTCTACAGAAATTTTTTTCGACGTGGTGTATTGGGATCGCCGTTTGAATACACTATCCTATCTCTAAGAATTCGTCTTATCATGAGGATTAATATTAGATTTTTCCTTTATATACAGACTAACATTTTAATTCATTTCATTGTGATAGCAAGTTAACAATAATTAACTAACGAAATTTGAAATAAGGGCATTGGCTTAAATTTACATCACAAAACGTATTGCATTTTAACTCACTTTCACTAGGTTTAGAAGATCAAAATGGTCCTGCCAAGCCTCATAGGATGTGTCCTAAGTTCCAATGTCGAATGGGTTTTTACTTATAAACTTGACACAGCCTTTGTTAAGTTAGTTTTACAATGCCCTGCGTGTAAATATTGTTGTATACTTGAAATTCGATCAATAAAATCTATTTTATCATGAATTATATCTACATAAGTCATTGACCAACGTATGATTTAACCCTATTTTAACGCGACTTTTTTTCTCTCGTAATACCTTGTCCTTAGCAAACATTAAGATAATATGAAACTATTATTTCGTGTTTAGAATAAAATCTGTAAACATGTAATTGGATTCTGACGAAAATGTTATTCTAATTGAAATGTACTTGAAATTCTAGTTGTTATCGAATGATTGTGATCGAATTCAGAAGTTTTCCGCCTGGGTG
This sequence comes from Ceriagrion tenellum, assembly GCA_963169105.1. NCBI lineage: Eukaryota > Metazoa > Arthropoda > Insecta > Odonata > Coenagrionidae > Ceriagrion > Ceriagrion tenellum. The sequence continues at coordinate 46,365,584 of OY720637.1, forward strand.
GAATCATCACCATTCAGGGCATGGATGTTTGCGTTCGTCAATTGTTGATGTTATTTACCCGTCTTAAATTGGCCAAATGGGCTGTATTGGGGTAGTGAAGATAAAATAAAATAAATAAAAAACATATACCGCATGTGCCATAAAGTTACGTGTTAGAGTAGCTGTGAATATTTCAAGAAAACTCAGTTGGTAAAAAGCAGTTTGTCACCTTTATCTTCAGATATCACCAAAAATAACGCGAATGCGAAGTTTCTCTTTTGTCTGTTTGGAGACAAATATCGCTTCCATCTCAAATCGAGGAAACTTGAACTTTACGGCCTCTTACAAAATACAAGTAAAGAATAACTCTCCAAAGGCCGTAATAATTGGCACCACTCCAATGGCCGTAGTAATTGGGGGGGATGTGAGTGTCTGTGTTGGTCACTGGCGAGGAAGTCACTTTCCCGTAAACCATCACAGGAGGGTATTCTGATTGAGTGGCTGGGGTTGGTCACTGACGTTTTCGTTAAACCAACACAGTAAACTTTAATTTCTTTCTTTTTGACAAGTGGTACCAATTATTACGGCCATTGGAGATTTATTCTTTATTTGTATATCGCTTCCATCTCTTAAATGACCTCGGGTATCGGTCGCCGCCCCAAGTTGCCAACCAACTTGCGAATCGATTTGACACTATCCTTCGGCGGTCTCTCCTATGCTCGACTCGAACCCGATCAAGGTCAATCCTTTGGGATTTCCTGGGGGAATCGGAGTGAGTCAGTATGACCGCCTCCCCGGCGATATCTGCCCGTCTTTCTAAGTCGTGTCTTCCGCCGGACTCGCCGGACTTCGTCATCGCCGCCGGATGAAGGCGACGACGGGTAAACAGGAAAGGAAGCCCTCCATCGGAAAATTAAACAAACTGGCTCTAGGAGCTCGACCACGACAAAAATTATGGTCGTAATTGGAGCTGTGAGTCCAACATATAACTCGATCCACACCGTCATTTTTCGCGAAAAAGTCATTGCTCATTTTCGTTATCACTCTAGGACCACTTCCAAAATATTTAACACTGACTCACGTGCTGATATTTCACGAACACGTCTAGTGATCGTTTTAGCGACAGCTTTTCCATTATATGGAGAATGATAGCATGACAAAAATCATGCGTGTGATGAGAGTTACGGGTCTGTAATTAAGCCCGATACGCTCTGTCAAAATTCATGTACAAGTCATCGCTCATTTTTTATATTGCTTCGCGGTCCACTTCCAAAATTTTTAATCCTGATTCACAAGCAAATGTTTCACAAACAAGTCCAGGGATAATTTAAGCGACAGCTTTTCTATGATATGGATAATAATAGTATGACAAAAATCATGCGTATTACCTGAGTTGCGGATCTTTCATTGAGCCCGATACACTTTGTCATGTTTCACGTACAAGTCATCCCTCATTTCTTTTATAATTTCGAGGACTTCTTCCAAAATGTTTCTCTCCGACTCACGTGCTGATATTTCATGAACAAGTCAAGGGATCATTTTAGCGACCGCTTTTCCATAATATGTAGAATGATAACGTGGCAAAAATCATGCGTGTAATGAGAGTTGCGGGTCTGTAATTAAGCCCGATACGCTCTGTCAAAATTCACGTACAAGTCAGCGCTCATTTTTGGTATTACTTCGCGGTCCTCTTCCAAAATTTTTAACCCTGATTCACAAGCAAATGTTTCTAAGTCCCGGGATCATTTTAGCGAGAGTTTACTATGATATGGAAAATGACAGCATGACAAAAACCATGCGCGTAATGGGAGTTGCGGGTGTTTATTTAAGCCCGATACCCTCTGTCATAATTCTCGTACAAGTCATCGTTCATTTTTGTTACAACTTTGAGCATCATTTCCTATATGTTTAGCCCTGGCTCATGCGCTGATATTTCACCAACAAGTCCAGGGATTATTTTCGCGACAGCTTTTCTGTGAAAAATAAAATTATGATGGACTGAATCACGCGGAAATGTTTTCCGCACAATGTGAGCTTCTACGTCTCATAGGTAGAGAAAATGATTGTTGGAAGATATAATTTTCCCCATCGCACGGTCTTTTTCTGGCAACTTCGTTCGTCATGTTCGAAATACATACTTGTCTAGTTTGATTACGACTAAAATTCTGCCGTAGGAGCAATACAGAACTTTAACAGAAACACCCATGTTGCGCCAATAACCTGTTGTCCAAGGTCCTCGGATGAAAAAGTGAAAGAGAGATGTTACTTCGCTCTGGTTAGGCCACACCTCGAATACGCCGGGAGCATTTTGGACCCTGGTCATAAAGATTTTTCAATAATAATAATAAAATAAAAAGGAATGCAGCTCGCTTCGTTAAAAACTGCTACGAGCGAAGTCACGACTCAACTTTTAGAGAGAATAAGGTGGGAGCCCCTAGAGACATGGAGGCTTCAGGCTAGGCTTAGGTTGCTTGAGAAATTCAGAGCGGGTGTGTTTCAGAGCGACACAGAGAATATTATCATGAGGCCTCACCATATCTCTAGGCCTGACAGAAGCGATAAAATAAGAGATACATTGTCGTACAGATAGGTACAAAAACTCGTTCTTTCCGCGCACAATTACTGACTACAATAAAAACTTAGCTCCACCAAATACACTCCCATTATTCACGTCACTCTTTCACCGGCCAATACCTTGCGTCTTTACACGGCTGGTGACCTGACACACCTAACACGGCTGGTAACCTAACATGGCCACACGACCATGCGGTGGCTCGCTAGGTAGTATGTAGATGAAGATGTTTGCTACCATGCAATCTGTTTGGCTGCAGTTCAGATTCACGAGCGAGGTTGTGTGATCCATGATAAGTTTATGATGCTTGATTTCCACGTGTAAGTTGACTGTCTCCCAGTTTAATCGCAAAGCTGTCATCACGGTACAACCCATTGGATCTTTTTATTTCCGACAGAACAGATACGTACTAGCAGGGAGACAGTCTAAGGTTCGTGGTGTATACTACATGAAAATCATTTCAAGTTATTATCAAATACAGTAATTACCAATCAGATTGGGATTATAGTTTTAAAATCTGTATTAGATTAGACACTTAAGGAAAATTTATTCATTTGAATTTACTCTTGAAAGCTGAAAATAATGTTGAGAATGTTGCCTAAAACATTTAAAGAATATTTAACGATAATAAAGCGAGAAAAACAAACTAACATGATGAAAAAACAGAGGAGTTTATTAACATATTCATTAACGCATGGCGTCAGTGAAGAGTTTAATAACAAATAAGTTCTGTCCCTGATGCGACATCTTTATGGAGATTGATGCAATGCATTCTAAATTGGAGTTTGATAGTTCGGTCTTAGAAGTAAAACGTTTAAATCAAAAATGTTTGTTTTTTTCTTGTGCATATTCACCTATTGTATATACCAATACATAGAGCACATACTTTACTTGAACTGTTTGAATGCAAAACTTGTTATCATCCCTACTGGTTACCCTCAAAAATCTTCCACGGGAAATGGTTTGTCCGCGCGTGACTTCAAATAGTTTATTGGAAATTCCGCTAGTCACGTTGAGGAAGTAAATTGAAGAAGAGTATCAGTGGTTTGACTAATTTGATTCATTTTATTGACGTCACTTGAGAACGTACGGAAATTGTAACTCAACAAGATATATCTTGAAAAGCATGGCAGAGTTTACACTGTGCGAATTAATCCAAGCGAAATGCCGAGTAATTTTTTAACCTTCGAATAGCCAAATTAGATTTGATATGAAGTTCATTATTTTAATCCTAGGGTGAATACAATACTAATTACCTCCAAAGTTATTCCCAAACATCAGATATGTATTCAAATCAGACAGTAAAGGAAAATTTTTCCATTTGATTCTACCCGTGAGAGCTGAAAAAAAGGATGAGAATATTGCCTAAAAATTTTACAAAATATTTGACGATAATGAAGTGAGAGAAACAAACTAACATGACGAAAAAACAAAAGAGGGAAAGAACATATTAATTAACACATGTCGGCATCGAACAGTTAAATAATAAGCAAGTTCTGTCCCTTATGCGGCTAGCACAGTTAGCACTACTCATTATCGCGCTCCTCCGCGCGCGGTAGTCCGAGCGAGATAGTTCCCTAGTCATAATAGAGACCATATTCGAATCATACGTTTTTATTTCACCAGCTGTAGGACACATCAATTAAATATTGCATTATTAATGGTGCAATAAAAGTTTTATATGACGGAAATGGTATGTAATTAAATGAACATATCTAAACGAGTCTTTAACTTGACTAATTTTTTTCGCGCGGTGCGTTTTAAACTCCTTCAAAACGGAAGGTTTTTTTGTGATACCTAAGAACCTAATGTGGTTACAATGTGATTAATTTTCAAATATAGTTGAAATCCACACGCTGTTAGTTTTTTTACGACATCTAAGAGTTATAAATACCTCATTTTGTAAATAAGCTGTCTCTGGAGTGCATATGCGTACAATTTCTCATGTAAAAGGGCTGGTTTTTTTGGCGAATATCTCCGAAAGTAATGCGGTAAGGGGTTGAATTTTTGGTGCCATTAGAAGGGTGTGATATTTTTCTTTAAAATGAGACCAAATTCATTGATTTCTAAGTAAAATGATATTCCGCTCAAACTACCTTAAATTTTAATTCAGTATTCTACCAGCTTATGTGTAGTTTGTTTTGAACTGGACTTATCCTAACGTCTTAATCCTGGCATATCGTTCTGTTTTCCTCCCTCAAGGTGATCTATTATTAGATCCCTCTTAAATTTCTCATATCGTCTCTCTCTTCTTATCTCGTCCAGAATTCCTGTTCTCTTCCTTCCTTGTCTACGCTTCCCCAGGCGTTCCGGCTCTCGCCGCAGGATTACAACTTCCCCCTTGGATTGGAAGCTTCCGCTTATCTCCAAGGGAAGGAAGAGGTGGGAAGGAAAAAATGGGAAGGGAAGGTTAGCGAAACCAACAGCCGAGGCCGAGCCGAGCCGCCAACTTCTTCGAGGCCGACACCAATGAGGCGGATTGAGTTCAAAAGGACCTCAATTGTGCCTCCGCCTCCCCGAAGTGCTCGTATTAGTTTGGTTACCCAAACAACTGAGACGAGTAGCCGTCGGTCTCGCTTTTGCGAAAAACCTACCGCACTTCTTTGAGAACCGGAAGAGCCTGTTGCCCAAAAAATTGGGATTAGGTATCTCCCTGGCTCACTTTCAGGGTTGACGCCGTGCGGTCTGCCGGAGTACGTCCTCGAGTCGGGGACCACGGGACCACCGGACATGAAGGGTCAATTCGGACCAATTCTGGTCAAACGCTTCCCCAGTGTTCTCCTCTTTATTAGCCTCTTCAACATTCCCTTTCTTCCAAAATGTACTCCATCCATATCCTCTATCTCCCCCAAACCTCCGCCACTAGCTTCATCTCCTCTTCAACCCTATCCAATACCTCTTAGTTCGTCCTTCTCGCCGCCCAGCTCACTCTTTCCATCCTTCTCCAAGTCCACATCTCAAGCTCATCACGTCTACGTATATCCTCCATTTGCAAAGACCAAGTCTCCGATCCATTCAGCGCCACACTCCATATTAGAGTTTTCGCCAGCCTTTTCTTTAGGTCTTTTCTTCTTCTCCGTTCTTAGGTCTTTTTTTCTTCTTTAGGTCTTTTCTGCTCTCTCGTCTCTTCTCAGAACCCCCGTCATCGATTCCTTCTTTGAAAATATTCCCCAATTTATTCCCAAACATCATATTATGCTTAAGATTTGTATTGAGAGCAGACACTGAAGGAAAATTTACCCATTTGAATCCACCCGTAAGACCTGAAGATGCCATTATGTGACGAAACACGGGTCTTAAAGAATAAGTCTATTTAGTGGACCAGTACTAGAATATTTTTATTTCCGACCTACCCGTAAGAGCTAAAAAAAAAAGGATGAGAATATTGCCTAAAAAATAGTATGTAATAGTAATTCTACATCCTGTTCCTATCACTGAACTCACTTTCATCCAAATTCAATACTCTCTAGTACCTAACCATGATTATTCCTAGAGAACTCTTCTATCGGTCAGTTTTACCCATTCAATTTAATTTATTTTTCTACGTAATTTCGAAAATTACGGCGATTGATGTCACAAATTTCTCTCAGAGCTGTCACATCACCAATAACTAGATTTACTGAAAAATAATTCCGCGAGTAAAAATAGTTATACGTCCAAAATAATATTTTAAATGTGCCAGGTGATTGCGGTAGACATCTTGAATAGTGGTTCATCCTTCAGATAAGAGTTTATCGGCAGGAAGAAGCAGCAGGTAAACTTATTCGAAGGATTTAGCTTGAACGACGGTGGATAAACGCTTTTCTAAGGTTTTCGCCTCCGCCTAAAAATCGCCGTATCCGGTGATGGATAAACCGACCCTCAGAGTAACAAATAACGATTAAAGAAGGGTCTGAATAAAATTTAGTAATTCCTAAATAATGTACTCAGAATGAATAATTTCGAGATTATCTTTATTTATGAAAGGTACCACGAATTATTAGCATTTGAATATTTTTATTCGATGTTCTGCCTCTCAAACAATTTTTATACCACTTCTCAAACTTTCCAGTTGGTAATGCGTAGTTAATTCTTATGCGACCCCTTCGATTTTAGGACCATAAAACGCTTTATATCGACAATATAGCAGGATGTGTCGAGATCAAATTTTGACCGAGGATCGCCGCTTGTGGTCAGAGATAAGTGAAGAGCTATCTTTAAGTCCGGCATCAGCAAAAAGGCGCATAATTAATTATAGAATGAATAGAAAAACATATTCTTAAGATAAGACGTGTTCGTAAGATTAAGACCTATTTTTAATGCTAGAATGAATAAAAAGATACATTTTTCCATACAATAGAAAGCCCGTTTTTCATTGTATTAGTTTCCGTAAAAAAATTTACTAAATCATTCCAAAGCTAATAGTTTTATAAACCTGCGTCAGCTGGAGAAATTGTTTTTTTTATTATTTTCATTTTAGAGGCTTTGTCTGGGCTGTTCTAGATGGTGCTCAGAGAAGCTCGTTTTTTGCGCCTGTAATGAGAGGTTGATTGATCACATAGCTCCAGGCCGCGCACGAAAGATTGCAAGTGACACTCAATCCGAGCTGGACCAGTTCACCTCGTTCGTTCTTTGTTTTTATTCCTAACCCATCGTTTTCCGAATGCTGTCGCTTACTCGGCACGGGTGCTGATGTCAATGCCCTCCAATTTTTTGGCTCCCGGTGAACGAGTAGGAGGATGCACCTCTCAATCCCACGCAAGGCAGCATCGGGGCGCGGTCGCGTGCATGCGCCTGAAAATACTCCCCATGGCTGGAGCGGTGCCAGGCAGTTTAGGGGGGCCGGATGGGTGGAGAACATGAACACAAGATTGAAGACTGCCAAAATCAACCGGTCGTCAATGCTGGACGAAGGGATAGAAGCATTTCGGAAGGAAAAAATATGGTTCTGAGAAACTCCCAGGGCAGAAAGTACGTGGATTCCAATTTGACTTCCATCTCACAGCGTTCGCCAACGCGATAGAATCTGTAAAAAAATCTTTATTTCCGATATTCTCTGGGCATGGGATCGTATTTTCTATTCATATCCCCGTTTTACTTCTTTATATCAGTAGTTTATGATATGAGATTGGAGACGTACAATGACTCAAGGTTAGTTAGCCGCACGGATAATTCGATAAATACGTAAGACATTCTAGGGGAGAAAGAGTTGAAATCTTTTCGCTCTGTCGTATAGTGGTGTAATTTCCCACGGAGGGTGGTGAAATGGTCCGAAATCTTAAAATTTCAGAAAACGGAAGACTTAATTCACCCGTGAGATCATATTTATCTCACTTTTTAAAATTCTCGGACGAAAAACGATTTTGTTCAGTATTTCAAATCGCGTAGTTTCAATAGAGGAAGCGTTGGTAGAAATGTTAGTATAATTTCAGTACGAGTACTGAAAAGTAGAACAAAGAGCAGCTTTATCTGGATCAGAATTCGCTTGCGGCATATATACAGGCTTGCTGTCAGAACATCCAGGTATTTAATAGACCTAAGCATTTCCAAACTTTTATTTTGGGGGGTTCAGTTAAAATTTTACGTTTTTGCGAGTGTCAGCTCTCGAGTATTCCTCCGCGTGCTGTCTTTTGGCGACGACTGTTTCTGCGGCAATCCTACTGGCGTCCTCGGGTCTGAAGTACATGATCTGCATTGTCCGTGGTCTGCATAGCTCTTCAGACTCCAGCAGGATAGCTGGAGAAACCCGGAATACCCGAGAGCTGACACTCGATAAATTAAACTCCGCGGATACCATCGGACCAAAATTTCACGTTGTCTTATTCAAGTATTACGTAAGACGTTTTGAGGGGTGTGGGGTTGGAATCATCTTACTTTGTCTTATGAAGAGGGGGAGCAGGGGGTCTGGAACCAATTGACGTAATATTTTTGTCCGCCTTGAAACATTGTATCGTTTCCAAATATCCTGCGTTTTTTCAGCTGTGGTAGTGTTTCGTTCTGTGTGTTAATGAATGTGGTGCTCCAACTCTGCATAATCATACGATATCCAGTGCTTAAAGCTGTAAGATGGTTTCTATGAAAAGATGAATCAGCAGAAAGCGAGCATTTAACGAAGAGTAGATGTGATTGAGAAGAGTAGATGTGAGGAATATATTAGATACAAATATCTAATATATTACGTAAGACTAAGTGGGAGGAGGGGGATTTGGGAAAATCCTATATTGTCTTACATTGGGGAAAGGAGGGAGGTCAAAAATGGCATAAATCGTCTGACGTAATACTTGAACGGCCCCTTTCATAGAGGGACCAAAAAGCTCCCAAAATCGTCTTACTCCACACTGGAATGAACTAAGACGACAAGCGTACTAAGAGCCGCTCGAAGTAAGCACGCTAGAATAAATACGTACTGATATTGGATGGATTAACTAGTCCAGACAGACGAGTTAGCATACCAAGGGATAACTTTTATAGATAAGAATGAGCTTAGTAATTTACGCTCACTGGATTCTTCATTGTCCCTGTAATAGATGGAAGATATTCAGAAAGGAATTTTTGTATGTCACTACAGTCCATCAAGAATACAGTCTATTCCTGCGAGACAGATTTTATTTACATGGATATGATGTCTCCCAATGCGAAATTAAAAATCGTGTTCTCATGGACTCAGAATTTTTTGAAGCCTTGCTCTGCTGTACGAGTGCCATTCACTATCAGTATAACAATCCTAGGATTGGCGAGCTGATGCCCTCCATTCGGGGCAAGCGGAAAAGAGGAAAATGAGAACAGGTTTTATGGACGAAATGAAAAAGGATAGGACGCGTGCAGAGATAAAGAAATATTATAGATTGATAAGGCCCTGCATAATGTGTGCGTTCACTTGTACCGGTAGGCTTATTCCAAGGTTCTTAATGTTATAGCAATAAGAACCTTGGGTTTATTAAATGACTGTAGTCGATAATATATGTTTCTATGTTCCCTAAAAACTTTTTCGCCATTTTTAGGTATAATGGAGTCCGTGAATGATCGATTATTAAGGAGTATATTTAACTTTCTTACTCGAAACTTAGAAACTAATATTTGCAGTTTACAATAGTGGAATCCTTCCAACTTAATTATATGGGAGTAAAACATCTACACCTACTTATTACCCTGCAAGCCACCTCAAGGGTGTTTGGCTGGGGGTGACTTATCACCAACTTACATTGCAGTGTAGAAACTTTCACCACCATGCACCACATGCTACAAATGCTACAGAAACTACTAAACTAATCAATAATGTAACTATGTAAACGTGACACAAGAATCATGCAGGAAACACGCAAAACATGATGCTAGCACTGCTCGGCAGATTTAGAAATATCCATTAGGGGGGCATCAATTAATCAGCTACACTACCTGTCAACTAACCTACTTCAAAGTCTTAACGTAATCTATGGTCTCTAATTGTTCGCGGGAAAAACTACAATGTACAACTTTATGTTCTACAATCTAATTCCCTTATTTTATGCTCATGATCTTATCTACCGTAGTATGTCGGATTTCGAAAGATATCTATAACTTACTAGGAAAATAAATTTGTTTTGAATTTACGTAAACGATCGAGTATAATTCTGAATCGACGCTCTGAAAGTAATTCCCAAGCAGTCAGTCAATAACACCAACAAGACTATCATAACGGCTTTTGATGTATCTTGCTGATCTTCTCTGCACGCGTTCGAACTTCGTTTTTGAGCCTACCTCATGAGGATCCCAAATACTAGTAGCGCATTCCAAGTGAGCTCTAACTAGGGAGAAGTAGCTAATTTCTCTGACTTAACCGTCGCACTTTCCAAGTACTCTTTTAACAAATCCCAATTTATGATTAGCTTGACCGGTTATTTCCTGAATATATTTGCTCCACGAGAGATCATTAGTTAATTTAACTCTGAGATATTTTACAGTCTCAAATTGGGTTTTTGTATGTATTAGCTGCATGGAGGGAAGTTGTTTTTTTCCAGAAGTTCATTACAACACACTTTTTTCAAATTGAATTCTTTTAACATTAACATTGGTGTACCGGGATGAGCATTAGACCTGGCTGAATGGTGTTGGTGTGGGAGTGTCTGAGAAATGTTTGCGGTAAAAGCAGGAGGTACAGGGTAAGAAATAAGTGAGTGATGAAATATTGTGGAATAGATACTCCGATAATGGACATATCTGAAAAGAGCGAGTTTCGTTGGTTTGGTCACGTTGAGAAAGTGGATATGATAACCCAATGATTTATGATAGAGAAGCGTATGGTGTTAGAGGAGAGGGTAGACCGAGGGAGCCATACAGTTCTAATTTGGAGCATTTTTTCACGAATCTGTCGAATCACCTACTCAGGTAGCATTTTAAGGTAGGCCCAACGTCGGGCCAGCGTCGGCTGATGTTGCTTATTTGTTGGTCCGACGTTGGCTACCGATGTTGGCCCAGTGTCGGAATGATAACGTTTGCCGGGGGTAAACCGGCATTGGCCCCCAATATGGGCCCGGTGTCGGAACGATGTGGGCCCAGTGTAGTAATTGTGTGAGACTAGTGTCAGAATGATGTCGGCCTAGTGTTGGATAGATTTCAGCCCAGTGTCTGATTGATGTTGGCCTGGTGTGAGAATGATATTGGCCCAGTGTCCGACTGATATCGGCAGAGAGTCTGAATTATGTCGGCCCAGTGTCGGAAAGATAACTTTTACCAACAGTAAAATGTCATTTGGTGCTATTTAAAATGGGTATTAATGGCTGATGGAGATGATAGAAAGGAGAACGTGAGAAAGATGTTCAAACCAAAAAATAAGTACAAAAGCCAAGGATTGATCGCTGGGAGAGGAAATGCATAATATCTAAGACAAAATGACATGGAAAAAATTACCCTTCGGACAGCAACAGAAATTGGAGACAATACAGAGAAATATTACCGATGGATTGGATGAGCAACATAAATTTGGTATTTTTTCTCTATAAAATCCTTAAGCGTTGGCACTTTCAGCATAGTTCTCAGGAAAACGATTGGCAGTCTAAGGGTTCAGATGTATGAAAACAATATGAAATTGATGAGTCCTGATGACTTTGGATGGGAGCTATGATAAACCTAGCATGGAGAAAAAGAGCACTACTACATGCATAGGATACATGCGGCTTTAAGGCTACATATTTTTAGGTCCCTATCGCGATCCCTAGTAGAAAATGGTAGATTCACTGAAAATTATTTCGCTTCCGACAGAATTCGAACCTGAATCTAAATCAAATCGGATGTGAGAACCCAGAGTCAGCACACCTAATCGATGCCAATCGAATATCATGAACAATGAAAAAATCCAATAAATTATGAAACTGCAACTTATGTAACTTTTTCTTAATTTTAGAAAAATGTTCCATCTCCACCCAAGAAACCAAATTTAAGACCTTAAATTTGGCCGATTGTTTCGGACCTTACTTGGTGGAATTCTTTGATATCAGGGATAGAAGAATTCACACTGCAATTCCATATGGTTTTTCGGGGTGATTCTCGAGAGATTCAGGAGAGGCATTCACTGCTGAAATAAATATTATACGACGCAATGCGATGTTCAATGAAGAGTTTCCGGTATAAACTGACCTTCGTTGTGTTGCTTTCGCCCTTGATGCAGATGGTAGTTTCGGACCTTACATGATGGAATCCTCGATATCAGGGAAAGAAGAATTTACTCTGCAATTCCACATGTACATATCCGTATGTATGGATCTTATGCCGTATTTATTAGATACCAAGTGGAATTGCAGTGTTAATTCTTCTATCTCTGACCTTAAATTTGGTTTCTTTGGTGTAATTTCGAAAGTATCAAAAGCTTCTGGATCTTTTGTAAGAATACTCACAGGGAGATTTGTTGCGAGTATTCAATGAATACCGGACATAATGAGAAAATAAAATCTGTTGCAGAATTCCCACCATTCGTACGAGCGGGCAAATGAATTTCATCCACGTTTGGTGTGAAGACTGACAGGGGGCAGTGAAATCGCATTTCGACATTGTAGTGGAAAATTTGGCGCTATGGTGGTGAAGTGACCACAAATCTTGTGAACCAAGGAAGGTTTTTTAGTGTTTAGTAACGCATAAATTGTTTTCGTAATTTAACTCAAACCATTCTTTTGTATTGCTAGCTAAAATTTTACATCCTGCGGTGGAAGATACTACTTACTCAGTATCTGACTGTTGCGTGGTATTCCCGGCCTTGATTAGTCAATAAGTTCTATAGAAAATAGTATAACATTTCCGGCAGTTCCCAACCATAGCATATCGTCTGTGGTTAGTTTTTGAATCCCATTTTCTGGGAACATACTTCACAGTTCCTCCGCTGTGCCTCGTAACCGCAATTATGTCACTTCGATGGCTTCGGGTTACGCCCATCATTGTCACTTCCTCACGATGCGTTATTTTATGAATTGTTCTCGGGCAGTCCCAGCCGTGTTTATTATTAAATAAACCTCCGTATAACCTTTTACCAATTACACTTATCAAATGATGAACTTTTTGTGTTGAAACACCGCAGCTCATTCTAACTAATGTCCCGTTATCGTAACAGCAAATACATAATACACACTAGCTATTAGGATGCCGCCTTTGCTCGTCTAGACATACGTAAATAGTAGGTACCTATTTGCGGGCTCGACATTCGGCCGTATCCCAATGGCAAAGTAATGTCACTATGACATTTATACCGCCGCTGCGGACGCTTATGTGTCGTAGAACGCCAGAAAAATCGGTTAATTCTAAAGACTGAAAAGCTAATTGTGAAATTATTTCAGAGTTGTTTAAATTTTTTTAAACGAGGAAAATTTACAATAATTCTCTGGTAAATTACAATATTAGTTGACCTTCAATACATCAAGAAAAATCTTAAATATAATTCTTTAATATGAATAGTGAAACAATGGTAATAGATTTTTCTTTCATTTGCTATTTACATCAAAGCCACACACAAGTAGCCGAAGAGTCATATGTCTCGTGAGCGCTTCGCTGATACCTGCAATAAACCATACTCATATGGATTTCCCGCATATAGCTCTGAAATCCATTTATTCCGCTATAATTTGGACAAATTATACATAGGTACATAAAAAGGTCAACTCCAAGCAGTCATTACATTTGTAAACTACAATGAACTTTGGAAACCTCCAAATTATCTATATGGTGCATGTATAGAGAGAAAATTAGTATCAGTGATTTTACTTACAATTTTTCTCAAAATGAACTCCACTGTGTGTGCTGGCTGTCCTATGTACTGCTCAATTAATGCTGTCAAGGATATGCAGGGGAAGAGATGCAATTTAAAAGCAAAATCAGTTTTCACAATGATCTCAGAATCAAATGCATCTGGTAGACCATTATGAAAACCAGTTTCGTTTGCAGTTCTCATCTTCTTTGACCGGAACGAAGCAGCAGTCAAAATTTTGGGAAATAGCATGGAACTACAACAAAACCCACTCTTTTTTGCTTAGCTCATCAGCACAATAGGCTTGCATAAAATTTCAGTAAAAGGTGTACATAGCCTTTAATATTTGTTAACCACTAACTGATGAAAGGCCAGTGGTTCTTGGGAAGTGTTCCAATAGATAGAACCCTTAAAAAGTTTAGAAAGCTCCTGTCCAGGATTGGATGCTGCATTGGCAGTCAATTTTCTCACCTACACCAACAAATTACTCTGCAACCAGCTGTGGGTGGAGTAAACATAAATTCTTCGGATACAGTTAAATATCTTGGAACTACCTTAACTTCTAATATATTGTGAGGAACACACATACAATACATACGCAGCAGGGCATTAAAGACACTTGGTTTTACTAGGCCTATAAGAGGAAGGTCCTTGGATATGCCACGAACATATGGGACCTTGGTCATAAAGACTTTACCAAAACCATTAATAAAATAGAAAGATGAGCTGAACGCTTCATTAAAAACTGATACTAGCAAACATAGTAATCCACAACTTTTAGAAGGATTAAGGAGGGAGCTCCTTGAGACTGGGAGGCTACCAGCTAGGGTTAGCTTGCTTGAGAAATTCAGAACTGGTGTGTTTTGGAGTGACCAAGAGTGCGTTGTTATGACCCCTCACCACATCTCTAGGTCTGACAGAAGCAATAAAATAAGAGAGATACATTGCCGAACATATAGGTACAAGAACTAGTTCTTTCCGCACACAATAAGCGACCACAGTAAAAATGGAGCTTCACTAAATACACTCCCATGGTACACGTCGCCATTTCACCCCCCAAAACCTTATCCCTTACATCTTTACATGGCTGGTGTCCAAATGTCCCCTGCCGCACGACCATGTGGCAGCTCGCAGTGTTGTATGTAGATGTAAAAGAGTGTTTGGCAGACGGTGACTTATCACCAAAATGAAGGATCATAGGATTTCTAATTGATAAACAATTTGCGTTCCCATCCTATCTTGAGGTGACAGTGGTTAACTTTTTTAGTTGAATGACTGGCCTTCACCATTTAACTATGACCCTCACTGTTCACGTTTTCTACAACTATGAAATTTGACTTTCACAAAAAAAAACATGCAAGGGTAAGAAGGAATTGTTATCATTATTCATTCTGAAATTTTCTATCCAGTTGAACATTTCAAGAACATATTTAAGCATAAAGAGACTTAACTTCACAACAAAGATAAATCAAGAAACAAGTCAATAGAGACCCTTAATCAGAGTAACAAGGGACATAACGTCAAAAACCAAACATAAGTTGCCGAATTATTTCTCCAGAATGATATGGGTGTATTAATTTGAAAATATACTTAAAACACTTTCCCATCCTAAACTAGGTATGAGAGAAAGCGAAGACATTCAACCAAATAATTGGGAAGTAATTTTTTCTAAAGCCACTACTTGAAGATAGCGCATAGTCATACATTGCATGAGCAATGGAAACGATGGTTTACATGTCACCTTCACACAAACAGTATCTCGTAAAAATTTAAAATGCCTAGCAATTTTTCAGGAATTAATTCATCGACCTGAAATAAAAACTGTCAGTTCCCATGTCCTTCAATAGAAAAATCAATTTCACTATCATGATAATCCCACTTCCCCATAGCCAGTGGTACATAAGCACTGATGCAACTAACACTTTCTTAGGCAGCATGTCACAGTATCTATTCCTAATGGTAAGAACTTTCTAGTTCCATCAGTTCATGTTTTAATGCCATTTTGAAAAGCAAAATCCATGGTGGGCAAAGATTCCCCTGCC